>CM026565.1:35426570-36124487 GCA_015143295.1 Tetracentron sinense
AAGGAGTAGGATGAGATAATTTGTTTTTCGGTTTGCTTAGATTCTTTAGTTTGGTTTGCTACTTAACCATGTAAAATAAATATATATTTCTTATTATATATATAAAATATGTAAATAATATATTATAAATATTTATTTAAAAAACAATAAAAAAATATCTTTTTATGAGTTGTACATAAACTCAAAGTATAAATGTGTCAAACCTAAAGAAAAATATTAGTGAATTCGAATAAAAAAAATTGACAAAACAATACCATTTTGAAACCACCATGTGACTAGCTCAATCTTATGAACCACTCCAAACCGTACCCCGAATTAGTTCGGGTTCACTCTGGTTCGCCCTTTTTTATAGCATACAACAAACTTGGTAACCCTGGTTGCAACAATTCCACTCCCTATTACTAACTAGTAAAGATAATAACAGTAAATCAAATAATTAATTATTCAGTTCAAAAAGTTTATTTATCATATTCTGTTTTTTTCTTTCTTTCTTGCATTTGATATTAACCAAACCGTCAGGACAAGCCTAAGAACTTTTGTGTTTTTTGGTTAAATTCCTAAGAACTTTAGTACAAGAAAAAAAAAAAAAAAATGAAATCAAAAAATTAGATATTCTTAGATTAATGAAATGAAAAAATTTTCTTCTTTTACTTGTATCAAATAACAGAGAACCTGAACTGTTATAACAAATGGTTCCAATCGGGTGTGACCCTAGACCTATGAAAAGATAATTCCCACTGCTGACTGGTGTTATAGTCATGGTTGATAGAGAAATGTCACTCAACTTCCACAAGTCCTCTATTATTTCCACAAGTCCTCTATTATCTGTGAGTAGGGTAGGCTTGTTGATGATTTAGGCATGACCTAACAGTACATTATAAAGGTTCATCCAGCCTAAAAAGCTCATGAAGCTGGGTCGGAACCACCAACAACCAACATGGGCTGTACTAAGAGACGATTATAATGGTGCCAAATCATCTCCAGTGATAACCGGATGTGGCACATCCGGTTATCACCGCTAGAGGTTGCCACGTGTCTCCTTTGACACCCCTTAACCGTGGGTAAGGTTCACCCACCCTTAGGGTTCACCCACCTATTTTTGTTTTTTTTTAAAAAAATATTAATTCTATTTTTAAAATTAAAAAATTGTTTTTAATATTAAAAAAACTTTTAAAACAGTTTTTTAATTTTAAAAATAGAATTAATATTTTTTTTAAAAAAACCAAAAATAGGTGGGTGAACCCTAGGGTTGGCTGAACCTTACCCACGGTTAAGGGGTGTCAAAGGAGACACGTGGCGACCTCTAGGGGTGATAACCGGATGCGCCACATCCGGTTATCACTGGAGAGGATTTGCACCCGATTATAATAGGATTCAACTTCCCTCCAACACTATGAGCTTATCCTACCCTTTAGGATAGGTTAAGGGATCGAGCCTTGAGAGGTGTGATGGTTCATTGTTGTAATAATATTCGCACTTTGTCAAGCTTCAAATGCTAGGCATTAAGTCCTTAAACAACGCCAACGTAGATTTCGACTAGTTTAATTGATAAAGTCTCTTGAAGTCGTATAAGAGACATATGATTGAATCTTACCTGGTTGGGAGGTTTATGGGAGGAGATGGCTATCCTCCTTGTGTAGTCCATAGGTCCATGTGGTCTCCAATAGACCAAACAAAAAAAATCCTTAACCAACTAACCCAGAACATGTACTACTAATACTAACTAGGGTTGCCGCCTAAATTTATGATTTGTATAGAAAAAAGCTTCCACCACTTTTGAGAGGGTATTTTCTTCATTTTACCTAAACATTATTGGGATTTTCCATTCATCCCTTCTCGGTTTTGAGGTTATTTCGTTTTGCAAGCAGGGGCAGTAAAATCATGATAAGTTTGTCACCCCAATATACCCTTACATAAATGTCCAAAAGTCCCCATTTTTTTAAGCCACTAAAGTCTTGGGAGGATATCTCTCTATCTCTTTTTGTCTACTTTAATTTATGTTTTTTCATTTGTTTATTATTTATTTTATTATTTTCTCGCCTAGTTTATTTTTAGATTCGATGCCGGTCAGTTTCCGATGACGCATATGCTTTGGTCGGATATTCCCAATAGATACGTTCGGAAGTCAACTTCTGGTGCTTCCGGGGCACCTGACTCTGGAAATTTCGTATACAATAGAGAATGTAAATATCCAATCAAGCATGAGGAATTCCAAACTGAGATTGCAAAATATCCAAGAACCATAAAAAAAATTCAAATATTCAACTCATTTTGAAAATATCACACCGAAAATAAATAAATAGAAAATACAATAATTAGAAATATGACACCCAAAAAAAAAAATTACAATAATGGGGACTGGGGAGGAGGAATTCGTTAATCCGGAAAAAAACAGAGGAAATGTGAGATCAAAATAACCCTAAAACACCAAACAAATGTTTCTGTTCTCACATGATTATTGTCTATGACCACTCCACGGCCAATTCATGGCTAGAGAAGGAAGAAGACACATACTTGGAACCGAAAAGAAGAAAGGAAATGAAAATTACATCTCAAGGAAAAGTAAGGAAATTATGAATATTGATCTAATCCTACATGTCCTGATCAATGAGGTAATCCCCCAACCTCTCAACGATCATATTGCACTGTCCTGGAGTCAATGGTTCGTCATAGAGCCCAAAAATTAGAGCTTGGATGGTCTTTTTTATAGTGATGCCGCCCGGACCCTGCCAAATAAAAACATAAGCACATATAAGTTGACGCTATGATTGTGAACTCGAAGTTAAGACGAATAAAGTCATTTCAGATGGGAATCTTATTAGTTAAAAAAGAACAGCTCTATATTGCCAAAAGGTAAAATTATATCAACCATTAGTAGTATGGAAAGCAACACTTCTAGATGGGAGAATTATATTCGTTGTAAGAAGAAAATGAAGTTGAAAGATCATGAAGTGCACAGAACAAATGACGCATTGCTATGGTTACAAATATTACGTGCCCTTATCCCATTGAGTGCTTATTTAATGAGTAGAAACAAGAAGGCTGCAGTCACTGTTTTTTTTTCTTCCTTCTAAAACCATCTAAAAGGAATCAGACTTCAATGGAGCCAGCTTGAGCATCATTGACGTAAATGATGAATTTCTTTCTGATATGGTTTAGTTTTTTTTTTTGGGTCTAAAACCGTAATCCACTTTATTGAAAACAACGTATTGCTTGGTTTAGATCAAATTTTGATCTACTTACACCAACAATTTTTCTTTCATGCAGATATCTTCTGCCTTTATACAGAGCAATCTTTAGCTGGTTCATGCCCCCCCCCCCCCCCATTCTTATCTAGAAATGTGTTCTATCGTTACATTCTATGTTTGTTTCAGCAACTCAATATTGTCCAGAACAAGAATTTGAGCATCTACAGCAACTAAAGTTGTGGTCCTAGCATTAATGGCATCAATGACCATTTTAGCAGAATTAAAACCCTCTCCCATCTAAACTAAGTTATCAATGATAGACAGACTTTAATAGCATGAGCTTTTGCCAAAGTTGAGGAGCCAATATGGTTTAGGGTTCGGCCCTCAACTATTGCATAGGGGATCCTGATACTTTTTTTTCCCTGATATGTAGGGGATCCTGCTACTTAACTCGGCATGGATTGTGTGCGCGCATGCGCGACTCCGTGCTGGTTCCATAGTCCATAAGATGCACCTAAATGGGTGGGAATCTTTTTTTAATAGGATCAGACAATAAAGAGCAAAAGTAATCTGGCATGTGCAAGCTGCAACCTAACAGGTAACTCAGAATGATTGATCTGGTTTTTATGTACTGTACACAAGAATGCATTGGAGCACATATATGACACCCTACTGTGTTCACCTGCATGTATATAATTGGCAAGAGAAGTGTTTCCATGGAGATCATACAAAACTTAGACAGGACAGGATACACTAATACCTAGAAAACATTGGAGGTATCTGTGAAATTATTTCATAGTGTAGATGTAAATATTTTTGAGTGAATACTAGTTCATAAAAGCCCACATATAGAATGAGATTACTAGAAACACATTGAAAGTCAAAATTACGTACGATTAGTTAATCATTAACAATGGGGACGAATCATTGTACGAAAGGGTACTTGATACTCATACTCAGATATATATATATATATATATATATACATCACCTTCTTTCCTCGGATCACAGCTCCAGGTTCCCCTTGGATTACCATGTACTTTGCACCCCCAAGGTATAAGCCAGTAGGGGCAAGGTAGCCTGGTTCAGAAAAATCATTCATAATACCTGTTATTTCCTCCGCCTTGAACTGCGGATATACAACAAAAAGAGAAAAGTTCCTTCAAAGTTAGTAATGATTTACAAAAAACATGAACATGTAGGGAGAACAATCACATTGAAACATAAAATGTTCAAACAAAAATGAAGAAAGACCAAAGCCTACTAGAGTTTTTCCTATTAAACACTATAAGCGTACAAGTCATAAACAATCATATACGGAGCAGCGGGTGTTTTGTTATGAATAAATTTGTAGACCCAATTGATTGAAAGCCCCCCCCCCCCCCCCCCCCCCCCCCCCCTCGAAATAGTCATTCAATGACGAAGCTTCGCTACACAACAAGTAAAATAAATAAATTATACCTGTAAAACATGATGATACAATATGTTTTGTAAACATTGCCACTCTTACAATAACACAAACAATTTACAAACGTCTTACACAAAATCAAAATATAAGAAATAGAAAAGTTCCTGATAAAGAATCATAATATTAGGACCAGAAACATTTTACCAGATAAAAATGAACAAATAAATAGATTTGAGCTAACCAAAGAAATCTACAGCCAAAATTTTCATTTTACACACTACTAAATATATAAAACAATGCACTTCAGAATATATTCAACTACATATCATAAATGAATTCAGCAATTGAGATTTCTCCAAATGGAGCAACATTTCACAAATTTAACAACCAATACAGGTCAGAAAAGTCATCTAACGAGTTGAATTTTAAAACTAACCCTAGGTCAAACGGATCAATCGCCATTGTACATGAATAACATATTTAGCCAATTCAGACAATCCGAATCGATCACTCTCTTCATTTACCTACCATAATACTCATCTTAACCAAAAACAATAACAAATCCAGATAAATAAAAGAGACAATGGAATCAAATTTGGTACAGAACCTCAATCAAACGGATCGATCCTACAGCAATTGATACATTTAAGGCATATCAAGTCAATCCATAAACAAAGATCAAATCTATTGGAATTGATCAAAGCAAACCAATGGAAGATTCAATCAGAGAACAACGAAAATGAAATCAAACACTCAGAAAAATTACAAAAATATATGTTTGATTCGATTAAACTGATCACTACATAGAATAGAAATTCATCCAGACAGATCGAATCACTAAACAATCCAAACCAAATCAAATGAAACCCTAAAATGACATTTTTAAAAAAGGGAGAAAACCTGAGGAAATGAAGTGCTCTGAGCCCAAACACTTCCATCGTGACCGATGATGGCCGCCGCTGAGAGATGGTGGCCGTCGATATCGCACATCAGATGATCGTCGACGTAAGTTTGCCACGACATTTTCTCTCCTTCTCCTTCGTTTTTCTTCTCTCTCTGGCCTCTGCTTTTGATTCAAAGATATAAATTTAGAGTTTGGAGATTTTGAAATGAGGTGGTGAGAAAATAAGGTAGAGGTGGTGATGGATCTTTGATCTTTGCTCCACCGTCCGTTCTACCCGAATTAGTAAACTGCTATTCAGGTCCGCTTCCATTTAAGGTAATTTACATAAAACGTAGTTGAACACACCCACGATCTTCGTGGAAACAACGACAGTACCCTTCTTCTTTGCAATGTGTTGCTCATGGGTCTAGGGCTGTCAACGGGCCAGGCCTGTGGGCCTGTCCAAGTGCCCTCACTTATAAGAGAGTGAGGACTACTTAACCCAAGCTTTCGAATGGCCTAAATGAGAATCGAGACTCAAAAGAAGATCTTTATTATAGTGATCTTCTCCAATTGTAACCGGTTTATGACAAAACCGGTTACTCCCCTGTGGTCACCACATGATCCTTTTTACAACTCTTAGATGTGGTTAAGATTCATCTACCCCTAGAGTTCACCCACCTATATTTGGTTTTTAGAAAAAATATTTAAAATAAATTAATCCTAGGAGTAGGTAAATTTTAACCATGGTTAACAAATTTTTTAAATATTTTTTTCTAAAAACCAAGGATAGGTGGGTGAACCTTAGGGGTGAGTGAATCTTAACCATAGTTAAGAGATGTCAAAACGGACATGTGGCCACCTCAGGGGTGTAACCGGTTTTGGCAAAACCGATTACAAATGGAGAGGAATAGGTACCTTATTATAATATTTAACAGTTTTTTTTAAAAAAAAATATTTATGATTGAAACAAGATAGCATTACAAATTTAAGAAAGCAGACAACTTATTTGAAAAAAGGAAAGTTTGGGTGAAGAGATCTTTGTATTTAAATTATCTATTTTATTATTTTTGTTGGCAATTCTCCAGGTGTCTCCGGCTTTAAAATTTTTAGAATCCATCATAGCCCATGAATGATCATAATATGTAAAATATAATAATAGAGACTAATCAAATTAGAGTTTACGCACTTGTGCGCGAGCACACTCACACATATATACAAGTATGGATTTTGCTAGCCCCAGTCGCAAGTCTTCGATAGACGCAACTTGGTGGCCACAAATGTTAAACTATTTTTTAAAAATTTTTTTTTTTAATGTGTTAAAATATGAAACATCTTCACCTGATATGGCTATTCGCGTCTGTGGAAACTTTTGGAGTAAATGCGATTGGGGATAGAACTCCTCTACAAGTATGTAGCGTGTAAAGCATGAGGGTTGGACCAAGCTGAGCTTTTCGTGGTCTTCACAGAGCCCGATCCTCAAGTAGACAGAGTTTATAAAATCAAGCCCAAACTGGCCCACAGGCTTTAGAGATGAAAAAGCCCTTATTTTTGTTGGCCACGAAGGATTGGGTTGGGCCGAATACCCTCATCTGAGAGTCAAATTGACAGCCCTCTTATAATTGGACATTTATCACTGGGCTTATTAACCCACCTAACTTCCATTAATTTGGTTTGAGTTTTGGGGCGGGGTGGGAGGGGGTGTGGCCGTATGGGTTTGGTTAAAAGACACCTTTGGTTCCCCTATCCCGATGTTACAGGGGTGTCAAGGAGTAGATTCAAACCGCATTAGATATTGTTGGAGATAGTTTTGTCTAATTGGAAGGCTTGACTGAGTTCGGGCCTTCAAACAAAAAAAAAATTTTGAGTTCGAGCCAGAGCTAAGCTGGATTTGATCTCATCAAGGTTGGTAGGGGATCAGTTCACTCACAATTAAACAAAATCTAATCGGGTCGACTCGATCTAGTGAATGGACTATTAAGCTAGCAATCGATCTCAAAGCTCGACTCAGTTAGGAATCATAACTATGAATAAACAAATTAATAATAGTACAAAAAAATGCAATTAGACTCACTGGTAGGATTTTCTAAAGGGGGCTCGCAATGGTTGATTGAAAATGACAATAATTATTGATGGATTTGTGAAGAATGATTAGGATATGAAATATTATTCATGAGAGAGTTGCCCTATTACTCTATGACTATGTCTTATTAAATAATCATAAAAAAGAATGCAAATTTATAAAATCTAAGATTATAAACAAAACAAAATCTTAGATTATGGTTTATTACTTTTTTTTTGGTTTGAGATATTAGTTTAGGCTACAATGCCGGTTAGGTGTTAGTATCTATTCCGTTAATGGGTGGGTGGAGAGTATATACAAACTCTCATCCTCTCGGGAATGGAACCCGGTACCTCCCCCCAAAGCAGGGGATATAGTACCACTGGGACAAAGTCCTAGTGTGTATGGTTTATTACTTTACTATAACAAAAAAAAATTATGGGGGTATACTAATTAATTTGTAAGACATGATTAGTCCAAACCTGCCAGATAAATAACTAAGCCTGGCCTGATCCTACACTAAGTAATAGACCAAACTTGGGTCTAAATTTAACAGGCCTGAATATAACCGGGCCTAACCAGCCATGCCTGGCCCTTTGACAACCCTAATTCATCCCCTCTCAGTAGATTTAAATGCCAAATTGCATTTACAGGTGTTTTAATAAAGCAAATATTTTTATGCACTTTCCAAAATGCCTCTATTAATGCATATTTTGGAGATTTCTAATTATCTCTTAAATGAAAACTGTGTTTATATGTGTGCATAAGAACCACATGGTGTCTGTGCATAAGCTTAGGTCTAGGATCTAGTCCTGTGAAAGTGTGCGTGATTGATTTCTCCATTTAGAATAGATTCTAACCCTACTAATCGGTGAGTGCCAATATATACATATGAATGAGAGAGAGAGGAGTTCCCCTTAACCCCCTTGATGAGAAACTTTTGAGAGAGAGAGAGAGAGAGAGAGAGAGAGAGAGTGTGTGTGTGTGTGTGGAGTTCCCCTTAACCCCCTTGATGAGAAACTTTTGTAAGCGAGAGCACACTAACCCTTGGATGTTTGGGGGTTGTTTTAATCTAACTGTCAAAGAAAAACAACCCGATTTAGTCGAAACTGCTTTTCACAAAACCACTATCCCGTAGTCTCTAGTTCTCTGCGCTTATTCCTATTTCTCTCCCTCCTCTTGTTCTTCTCTCCTCAAGGGGAAACGTCTTTGCCTCACGTCCAGATTGCATCGACAATTAAATCAATTCAATCTTAGGCAAGACTGATGGGGTGTTTGGATTGGACTTTTTTGGCCAAATATCAATTTTCGTAAAATTGATTGTGTAGAAATTAATTATCAAATAATCATTTTTTCAAATAATAGTATTCGGAGATTACGTAGGTAAGTATCTCAACTTCGTATTCTCTGAACACTATAATTTGAAAAAATGATTATTTGATCATAAATTTCTACACAATCAATTTTATCAAAATTTATTTTTTGGCCAAAAAAATCTAATCCAAACGTCACTAAATATCCATTAAATCAATCAATTCTTCAACCATACTCAATGCCGCCATTAATAATACTAAAGAGTTTTCGATGGCATGCACAAAACCATTCTCCAATAACTTGAAGAACAACCCAATAACTCTTGTAACATGGAGTTAGATGTAGCAAAACACCCCAATCGCGATGATCATGATCTGATTGAGGCCCCAACATCAGTGATTTGTACAGATCTAGCGACCAAAGAGCATCTGACTGAGGCCCCAATACTAGCAATTTGTAGACCTGCCGACCAAAGAACAGCAAACTCTGTTGTGAGTTGAACTTTGAATGAGATTCTAGATAAAACAATTTATGTTCTCTGGACATTATAAACCTTCCAAGACTGATTTGTTTTAGTGATGAACTTGCCAATAATTGCTGCCAATCTTTCAAATACACTGTAGATGCCCCTTGAATTATGTTCTTAAACGTTTAATCTATATTCACAAATAATGGGTTTCTTTTTTACCTTTCACTTTAAGTGTCTTGATGGGTAAGATCTTATACTACATGAGACATTGTTTTTCCTTTTACAGAGACATGCTTTCTTTTCTAATCAAAGAGAGGAGATGAAGAGATAAAAACAAAAGGAAGAGAGGAGAAGAGAACGAAAATTAGATGAGAGAAGAAGACAGAACAAGAGGAGGCACAACAATATCTTTTGCATTTAAGAGAATGGTTTTAGTGAAAATAAATTCACCGAAAAGGCCAAAACTGAGTTGTTTTTCTTTAACCATTGGATTAAAGTCCCCTTACATCTGAGGCCTAGTGAGCTCTCGTTCATCAACATGGCTAATGAGACCCTACTCTATCTCTCTCTCTATATTAGATGATTTTGAGACTGCAAAAGGGCCGAGACCTTCAAGACCGTGCATGGATGCATAGGATTTCAGGTGGAGCCTATCATGCGAATGTGAACCCCACCTAAAATCCGAGGGTCTCGATGGTCGGCCCTTTTGCGGTCTCATTAGCAAAGTCCATTTATTATAATAATAATAATATGTTCTATTACAGCATGAAAATTGCTAGCACTAGGTCAATATTTTTCCAAAGATGGAGACTAGGTGCAACTCGTGGTGGTCAATTTGATAAGTGGTATATAAGGTTCGAGAGCCTGGGCAGCTGCAGTTGCAGTTGCAGTTGCATACCACTTGAGGCAAGTCAATGCCGGAACAGTTCAAGCTCGTCAAAGCCGGATCCATTGAGCCTGCTCGTACGGTGTCTTCTTCATCTGTTGCACCAAAACGGAAGTCAGAGAAGCTATATGATGCGATGGTGGGCTTTCTTTAAAGGTCGTGGAGGCCCACCTAACCCCATTTCATCGGTGATTTCGTTGTCAAATCAAACCTAACTCATCATTACAAGATTCGCATCATATAGCTTCTCTCACTGCCAACTCCTTCATCATATTCATACTCAATTTACTAACCCTTAGAATGAAGGATCAACATAGAAAGGGCGGCAAGGGTTTTGTTCGGATTAGTCATGATTATTCTCTAACTCAAATTCTGTCACTTTTAACCCAACCCAATGGATAACCTTGAATTGTATTAGCCCGCCTAATTTACTTCCAATATATTAATTAAATTTTAATCTATAGTAACATCTAATTTTTTAACTTCATATATAACAAAAATAGTACGGATCCCAGATAAAGATTACTACTCATACACAGCCAGTTAGAGCATCTCCAACACTATTTCAAAAAATTTCCTAATTTTTCCTCTAAAATGGACATCTTTTTAAAATAAATAGGGGGTCACTTTTTCTCCTTACAACTCCAATACCATTCCCTATGTCTTCTTTATTTTTTCCCTATTTTTATTTAAAAAATTAACCATAAGAGTTGAAAATTTAAACTAGAGTTAAATATTTTTAATACTTTTTCTAAAAACCAAAAATTATATTGTTAAACCCTAAGAGTTAATAAATCTTAACCACGGCTAGTAATAGTTAAAAGAGACACGTGTTGGGTACTGTGATTGAACTCTCCCTTATTAGTTCAATCGCAATTGACTGTGGTTGAGGTTCAAATGGTTTTGAAAGAGTTTTTTTTAAAAAAAACATATTTAATAATGTTTAGGGAACAATATAAATACAAAGGAAAGCTGTTCAGTGCACGCTAATGACAATCTTGAAATTGTGGATTGAAAAATGTCCCCAAACTGCCCCTACTCTCTATAATAACAAAGGTGTCGGGGAGCTCCGCTTTAATGCCTTAAAGATTTTACAATTCTCCCCGAGCACAGTTGCAGTCAACAAGTCAAAACACAAAAGTACACAAGATCAACGGTGGAGGAAAAGGCTTTAGAGTCTCCCCGGCACACGCCCGAGAGGTGCTCTCGGGCATCCTTACATAAAGCGCCACCTGGTGGGGAGAAGTCATTTCATCTCTTCCCTTTATCTCACCATTTTATCACCAAGTGTCCAATATCGGTGGGGAAGCCAAAATCATGGGTCCCATGAAATGACTTCTCCCCACCAGGTGCGCTTCATGTATGGATGCCCCAGAGCACCTCTTTAGCCGGAGGAAAATAATGAGGTAACTTACCATAGTAGGTGACATCACATTGGTGCATATATGGTGGCACGCCTAAACAGGACATTGTCTGGTGGCCATATCAATGAATACAAAAGGCATATATACAAATTATGTTTGTGTGCGTGAAATTTGGTAGCGTAGCTACTCAACAACCATCATGCTTGAATGAGATTACGTGACCTCACTTTAGCAAACAAATATGCATTACATATCACTTGGGATGTCCTCACCTATTGAGTCATGCCACATGGCCTCTTCACGTGTTGCCACGTGATTTTGCTGGTGTAGTAGGTCTCATGTCGGCATGGACAACGAGAGTATAGGGTCCACTTAAAGGGTGGCAATGTGTTGGATTAGGTCCAAGCACGGTCCAGCACTGACCCACATTCATAAAACGGGTTGAAAATTCAAATCCAGCTAGGTTGGGAAAATTTCAATCACTATTGCTTGTCTAACCTGTTTAAAATAAATAAATAAACTAATCAGGTTGTATTCATTAATTTAATAATCAATTGATAGTATATATTAATTAAATATATAATTACTAATAAATTAATTAAATATTATGACCCATTGAGTCACGAAAACTTTTCGTCTGACTCAATTATAAAATGGGTTGAAAAACGAATTACTCCTAACAGGTGGCTTCAAATTCCAAACTCTTAACTGTTAATTTACCGTACGTACGTAAGATTGGAATTTTCTCACCAAACCATCAACCCACCTGCCGTTTCACTTGGTAGATGGGTTTTGGATTCTTAACCCGTTTATAATATTGTTGGGTATTACTTATTAGTACCCAAGAGATAATATTACTTAGTTAAGTGCCCAATAAATACATAACTATATGCATATTATATTTATTTAATTTTAAAATAAATAAAATTCCATATCATAACAAATTCAATGTAGCTTTTAAATTTTTTATTTGAATCGAGTTTAGGTGGGTTAGTTCAGGATGATGGATCCTTAATTTGTTTGTGTACAATTGTTTTTCCTTGTTCAACCCAGTTATAATTGGGTCGGGTTCATGTGAGAGATATTATTACCAGACTAAACCCATATCATTAGAATAAAACAAGAGCCGTTACCGCCGCCGTCAAAACAATGATATAAAAGTGATCAGGAGGTGCCAGCATAAGACACGTCATACTCTCCATCGATATCTCCGCCGAATGGATTTTGGGATAATTTTCCTTCTATCATCTCCAGCTGCTTTTCTCTCTCATGACAGCGTGGCGACAGCCAAATACCAGCTGTTTTGGTCAGGAAAGCCCTTAAAATTTTCTTATCGATATATTATTCGTCACTATATCTCGCCGATATTTTCAGAAAATATATAAGGATATACTTTCTCGTGTCGATTTTCCCGCGAAAAACTAGCGAGAGAGAGTTTAAACAGCTGATCTGACATTCAATTCAGTCCATGAAGACAGATATTTTCGAAGCTCTCTGGTTAACCTTTCGATTCCTCTCCTAGCCTTCAAAACTTTCAGGTCTCCATCGATATATATATATATATCACAGAGAGAGAGAGAGAGAGAGAAGCTGAATTCGAAGAGCCATGGATCCGTGTCCATTTGTCCGGCTCATCGTTGAATCGCTTGCACTAAAGCTCCCACTGGCCACCAAACCGGCCGGATCGGGTGTCCACCCGTCCGCCACCCCATGCTTCTGCAAACTCCGCCTGAAAGGCTTTCCATCCCAAACAGCTCTTCTTCCCCTCTGCTCCTCCTCCGGGGACTCCCCACTGGACTCCGGCACATCGTTTACAGGTTTCCACCTCGACCCCACCATCCTCGGACGGATCTCCGGCAAGACCACCCCTCTCACCGTGTCAGTCTACACCGGCCGCATGGGTAACACGTGTGGGGTTACCTCTGGTAAGTTACTCGGTCGGGTTCTTGTAAGCATCGACCTCGAAGGTACTGAGTCTCGCGCCTGTGTGTTCCAGAATGGGTGGTTGAAGCTGGGGAAGAAGCCGGCCAAACCGTCGGCTCGGCTGCACCTGGTGGTTCGGGCGGAGCCGGACCCACGTTTCATATTTCAGTTCGGCGGCGAGCCGGAGTGCAGCCCCGTGGTTTTTCAGATTCAGGGGAATTTAAAGCAGCCGGTGTTCAGTTGCAAGTTCAGCGCTGATCGGAATTCGAGATCCCGGTGAGTACGCACGGTCCGGTACACTTTAGCATTATCATAATGGTAGTGCTAAGTTGCGCCTTTGATTTGCTTAATTATGACAGCTATCATCTTTTTTTTTTGTTGTTCTTGAGGAATATAACCTTCCTTTTTGTTGAATGCTACCCCGGTCCCTCTAAATTCAAAAATTTTTGTTCCAACCAATTTTTATTTATTTATAAATAGGTGCTAATATAGAAATAAGAGTAACGCTAGCCGATTTATTTGATTTTTTCCTTAAAAGTTTTTATTATTAATATTTTAATTTTTAAATCCGACAATAATGCATGAGATAGAGAATACACCATTTGACGGTTATATATTTGTATGCATAAGGCCTAATATCATGGTGGCATTGACTTGATTTCACGTACAAGTCGATAAGGCGTGAGAGGCAAGTTGGTGAGCTGTATCATTACATTAGGAACGTAATTGAACTTTCTTTCATATTTTTGAAAGGGAAATGGTAAACAGACCCAGGGTGGTCCGAGCTCCTGTTTTTACTATCCATCTAACTGTGGTTAACCCTTTTAGAAAAAAAACAAAACAAAATTACTAATTTTAATTTAGTTAAGCTTAAGGGGTGGGTTAAAAAGGACACGGGTACTTGGGTCAGCTTAGAAGCGGGGACCCTCAGGTCTTTTTTAAAAATGTCATGAAATATACCATAGATCAACCGCAAAAAAGTCAAAGTGATCGGTGCTTTAAGTGCGTACGCATCACCATCAATAAGGATCTTAGGCCACACTTTAGAGATAGCCAACTGGTTCGACTCACAAACAGGCTACAAATCTTGACTACTAGATTATCACCCCTTGGCAAGGGCTTAACAGTATAATTCCTTGGAGCTAATGCCCTTTTGTCCAAGATATCTTCTTAAGTCCTACAAACCATATGGAGTTACCGCTATAAGCTCAAAAAAAGATGTGTTCGTGGAAAAAAAAAAACACCCGCCTGTTCTTCTCTTCACACATGAAAGCTCCCAGTGTTTATTTCATACTCAAAAAACATATAATAAAAATGGAATCATTCTGTTTGCATACCCAGTTTTGTCAAACCATCTCAAGCAAATCAAGAGATCTTTCTAAACAGGCCTACCCTCCCATGTGCAAACGTTTTTTTTTTTTTTTACTTCAAGTTTGGTGGTGATATTCTTGTTTGGCCTTCCCCAATTGTTATGTAGTTTTTTTTTTTTTTTTTTATTATTCAAAAAATGATATTTATGATGGGTCCGGTACTGATGTTTCTCTCTTGTTCTTCTGTAAAATCAGATCTCTGCCATTAGATTTCACCAACAAAAATAAGGGATGGATAAGTTCCTATGTGGGCGAGAGAGAACGTCCAGGAAGGGAACGAAAGGGGTGGATGGTTATGATTTATGATCTCGCCGGCTCACCGGTGGCACTTGCTTCCATGGTCACGCCATTTGTCCCCTCCCCTGGTTCCGATCGAGTGTCTCGGTCGAACCCCGGCGCATGGCTCATCCTCCGTCCTCATGGCTACTCCGTCAGTAGCTGGAAGCCGTGGGGCCGTCTCGAGGCCTGGCGAGAGCGAGGACCTACCGACGGCTTGGGTTACAGATTCGAGCTTGTCACTGACAATGGCCCCAACTGTGGAATTCCCATTGCTGAAGCTACAATGAGCGTTAGAAAGGGTGGTCAATTTTGTATTGACAGCAACATGGTCAAGGATTTTGGGTCGAATTCACGGTCACCCATTAGAGGATTTGTGATGGGTTCGACCGTGGAAGGAGAAGGGAAGACCAGCAAGCCTCTGGTTCAAGTGGGGGTGCAACATGTGACGTGCATGGCTGATGCTGCTCTCTTTATTGCGCTTTCAGCTGCCATTGACCTTAGCATGGATGCCTGCAGATTTTTCTCACATAAACTGAGGAAGGAGCTTTGCCATGATCAGCAAGATTACATCTCTTAGAAATCTTACTAAAAGCTTAATTTTCTCACCAATAGCTCTTCTGATGCAGTGTTGGCCAATGGGTAACAAAACAATTGGTTTGAGTGTGGAGAGATTTGCATTTTTTTTCCAAATCTTTCACCTGATTCTTTTTTTTTCTTCTCCTCCATTTTATTAAACATTTTTCTACTTTTGAGCGTGACCTCTGTTTTGGTTTGTGAGGCTGATATTGATTGATTATTTGTGATTTTTATTTCGAAAATCACAAATTTTATTTTACTGCTTTTTGATTATTCAGTTAGTTTGGGTTGTATCAATACCTGAAATTTAGCAGAACTGTTCTATGTATGAGTTTATAATTTTGAAACTGTATAAACAGAAATTGGAGTTGTGTTTCAATTTTGATCTATTACTTATTGACTTAGAACGTCTCTAGCTATAGCCTAAGAGCTGAGACATCCTCTTTAGCTACAGTGCTATCCTTCCAAGTGTCCCATAACTGTCTAATTCGAAAGTCTTTTGACTAAAGCAGAGAGGAGAAAGGTTAAGGTGTTCAAAATCTCTGTTATTTTGAACACTTTAGCATGATAGCAATGTGGTTAGACTCTTAGAGTGGGTACCTAAGTCTTAAGTATAGGTCTCGATTCTTTCCACTAGATGGATCCGCCTAGGCCATCACATGTCTCATTTGACCCTTTTTAATTATCATTAAATTTAATCAACTTAAGTTAATATTTTTTCTTCTAAAAACCAAAGTTAGATGGATGACCTTAAGGGAGGGTGAGTGTGTCTTAACCATAGTTAAGTAGCGTTTGACAACTCTAAAAAATAAGAGTTTTTTTTCCACATCAGAGCTTATTGAATTTTAGGATGTTTGATAACTCTCTTATTGCATCTCTAAAAGCTTTAGAAGTAGATGAAAAGTCCCAATAAATAAGGGGCAAAGGGCTCCTTATTTTTTAGGTCTAAAATAGTAGAGGATCGGGGTCAAAAAAATGTTGCACAAATATGGACGGTTCCTTTACCCATTTAACGTAATACCAATTTTATCCCTCAATATAAAACCAAGCAAATGAGAAGAAAGCCCTAAACCTTGCTCAGCCAACTCCTCTCTCCATCATAGTTTGCAATTCGGCATACGGTAAAAATTCGGTACCGAAATTATTCGAGTATAATTTGGAATTTGT
Organism: Tetracentron sinense; assembly: GCA_015143295.1. Taxonomy (NCBI): domain Eukaryota; kingdom Viridiplantae; phylum Streptophyta; class Magnoliopsida; order Trochodendrales; family Trochodendraceae; genus Tetracentron; species Tetracentron sinense. Next base: position 35,443,460 of record CM026565.1, read on the forward strand.
ATTCAATAGTTCAATTAAAAATTCGGCGAAAAAAACGCAAGACGTCAAACGTATGGTACAGAATTAATTCAAGTATAATTCGGGCCAATACTCAATAATTTGTTGAAAAATTCGTCTAAATAAATACAATTACATATATAAAATTTCTAAAAGAATGCATTAAATCTTTACCTCATATTACAGAAAATGAAAATAAGAAGTGCAATTGGAGAATTAGAGAGAGAGGGTCGAACTTGGAAGGGAGATGAGAGATTAAGAGAGAAAGAGAGAGAGAGTCGCTTTTGGAAGGGAGAGTGGTAGTTGTTGGTGTTGACAATACTATAAAGTCGGATACTTGGTTCTCAACTGCTGGCGGTTGGCTGTGCCATTGTGACAAGTGACGATTGTGAAATAATTAGGGTTTGAGATTTAGGGAGGGAAAGAGATCGAGAAAAAATGAGGGGACTAAGTAATGACTAATGAGTGCTTCATGACTGATGGCTGACGACTATTAGTGACGTTGTGGCCAATGAGATAGGGACTAAGGTTAGAGATTGAGAAAAAGAAAGAAATAAAAAGAAAGAGAGTTACGTGCGCATGCAAGAAGAAAGAAAGAAGATTTGAGATTTATCTTACGGGTTTGTATATAATATATATATATGATATAATTAACCTTTACCTTACTTTATTGTTGATAAAGTAAACATTATATTAATAAATGAAGAGAGAAGTTTAGGACTGATTTTTATAATGGTTCTTAGGGATAGTATGATCATTACAAATTTCATTAATGGCATTCTATGTAAATAATGAGCAAATTAGAATTCCATTAATAGTATCCTATTTAAATTAGAATTCTATTTACGTATATACACATGTGATGAGAAAACTTCATTTTATTTAGTGTTTAGATATACAAGTGAGTTTAGAAGGCTTGTTGTTCACAAACGTCTCCTAACTAGCTAGGCAATCTTCATATCCTATGGAGGACTCTTAAGTAAAAGTCATCTTCCTCCTATTGAAGTCTGTTTATGGTGAAGATTTCTTTTAAGGGTTCCGGCAATTAAAAGCTCATTTGCTATCAAGTGCGATGATGTGTTCTCATCGCCCCCAAAATAGAGTGCTTCGTACGATGACCTTCTTGAGAATTTCGGTAATACAAATAAGGAATCAAAGAGTTCAAACAAGAAGAGATGGGGGAAGAAGATAAAGATGTGTCGAGTTTTAATCATTTGATAATAGGGTTTGGTGAGAGCCGTCCTTTATGGATATTTTCTTCTCTTGTATAATATGATTATGTCCCGGAATATAACGAGATCACATCCAAGTTGATTTAGGAGTGAAGAGACTAAGCTACGTTCCGGAGTCCCGTGACCGGTGTGGCCGCATGATATGGTGCATGAACTGTGTATATATATATATATATATATATTCTTTTTCTTTTATTTTTGTTTTTAATTTTTGGGGTCTTAACACTCTTATATATAATTATTATTTTTATAATAAATAATTATGTTTTATTAAAAAAAAGTAATACGTGCAAAGCACGTGCACATTTACTAGTATATATATATATATATATATATTATTCGCAAATAAGTCGTGAACGATTCGCGAATAATTCACGTATAATTCGTCTTACTTAAAAGTATTATTCATGTATAATTCGCGTATAATACACGAATTTACTAACTATGCTCTCCACTCTTGCATGCTTGAAGAAGGGCCGCGTCTTCGTCGGAGCTTCCATCATCGGGTATTCTTCTTCTTCTTCTGCTTCTCCTGTTGTTGCTGCTAGGTTAGGAGAGCTTATTTAAACCCTCGGTTTGCTAGCTATAGATAAAAGCTTTGGTGGAAGAGATTCGGAATGACATGGCTGATTTGGTGATGAGTTGGGGGATTAATATAGAGTATTAATAGTGGTTTGGATGGATGAAATGAACTCATAGTCCTCTCCATATTTCTCTGTATTTTTCTTAAAAAATTATATGTAAAATATTGGATTTTATTTGGATGATCAATGAAAAATCTGAAAAAGATGTCTCATTAGGTTTGAATCATCTTTATGCAGGTTTGCTCTCTAGTATTTGTCCTACATCTCAAGCTACCATGTTTGCCTTACACATCATGTTGATCAAAGGATTTTCTTGTAGTGTTCCTGATGTGGCGGTTGTTACCATGGCTTAGGCATAGATTTGCCTACCCATTTCTCAATCCGTTGTATTTGTAGCAATGTTCAAGATGAAAGGGAAAGGGAATTGCTACTGATCAAATTCAGTAAACTGTAATGGTGGGGGGAAGGTGACCGGTGCAATTGTGGAGAAAGGGGAGGGTGGTTATTTGCATATTTTAAAATGACTTCTCCTACCCTTGTAACAAGCTCTTAAAAATTGATAATAAAAGGTTTTACCAAACAAATCTACCATTTAATTAGAGGAATTTTTTAAGAATTAGTCTAGGGATACTCCCAAAGTGTACTCCCACATATACTCTCAAATCTTATCCGTTTATCTCAATTATAAACGGTTAGGATTAGAGCTGATGTGGCGTTAGAAAAGACAAAATAAGCCAACTCAAATCCTAGTCTTTAGTAGTTGGTTATAAACGGTTAGGATTAGGGAGTATATTCGGGAGTATATTTGGGAGTACCTATAGATTGACTCTTTTTTTTAAAGAGTTTTATCAAACGATCAAACTCTAAAAGATTATAGAGCTTATTTTTAGAGCTTATTTAATTGGAATAGAGTTTTCAAACGGACCCTTAGTGTCTGTTATAAGGGACATGTGAGCGCGGGTTTCGGGGGAACCCTGGTTTGCATCTCACTGGTAGAGTTAAGAGTCGCCACCTATTCATTCGGAAGGGATAAGTCCCCGGGATTTGGATAAGGTCTTGGTCTGTGATCCGAGGTCAGGGTAAGAGGTTCGGTTAAGTCCGGGGAAGGGGTTAGGCACCCCGGCACTTCCACTTTTCAGTGGTTCCCTACTTGCTAGGATTAAGCCAAACTAATCTCAATTTTAATCAAATGCCTTAAGTATTTAAGATAATGCTAATCTAAGAAGGAGAAAATCTTAGACTAGGGTCGAACCCGAGTTGGGCTGCCTACGTACTCACATAGGGGTGAGATCAGACCGAGCGTAGTTCTGGCACATGAGCCCGTGCCAAGGCTAGGGGTGTGTGTGTGTGCACCAAAGGTGGCTTAGGGTCTAGCCGGGAGGCTAGGGTGGTTGACCGAGTTGGTCAAGTGCTTGGTATTGGGCCCGGTAGGCCTAAGGTAAGTTCAATAGACTAGGGTGGGGCCCGGTAAGCCGAGGGTGAAGCCCGATAAGCTAGTTTGGGCCCGGTAGGCCGAGATTAGGCCCGGTAGGCCAAGGATGAGCCCGGTAGGCCCAGGGTGTTTTAACCAAGGGTTAGGGTTGCTAACCGAGGTTAAATAGGTGATCAACCGTGGTTAGGAGTGCTAACCATGGTTAAAAGGTCAAAAGTCAATAATTTTGGTCTTTTTGAATTTTTTTGATTTTTTTTGGGATTTTTTGGATAGTAGTTTAGGCTCGTTGCGAAGCAACGCGAGCTTAAACTAACTATGGTTATTTAAGGTTATCCTATAGTTAATCCAATTTGCTAAGGGTTCTCTTAGAATGTTTCTAGAGTTTATCTAAGGACTACCTTTAAAGGAGAAAGTTTAATTAACTGGGATTAATGGAATCACTTAATGACTAGAAAAGAGTTTTAAACCCATGGAAACTAACCTAGGGATTATTTGCAGAACTAAACTAACCTAGCAAAATCGGCTAAAAGGATCTTAGAAGACTATCACTAATCTAAGAAACTAATCTAAGAAACTAACCCATATCAGTTTTAATCTATGTTAACCACAAAAAAAAAGATTTAGTCTAGGTTGGAACTAATCAAAACCAGATTTACCGAAAGGAATGCATGAGGAACTAACCTAGAAATCAAGTTCTTAAACTAATTAAAACTAAGCTGAAACTAAATGGAACACATTCATTTTAATCTACATTGAACTAGAGATTGCTTAGAGCTAACCTAAAGGATTGACTAAAACAGATTTTAAAATAACCTAAGCTAATGAAAAAACAGATTTAATATTAACTAATTAAAACTAACCTAACTACTAATTTCGGAATTCATGTCTAATGGCCTAACAGATTAACTCTAATTACTCTATGGTTAACACTAACCGAGCTACTCATAGCTAAAACTAGGGTAATTACAGATTTTACTTCAAATTTTAATGCTAATCTAACTAAACCAAGTTTAACACTAACCTACTTATAGCTAATACTAGCTTAACTACAGATTTTAAGTTAACTTACCTAACAAATTTCAGTACTAACTAACAAGTTTTAATACTAATTTGACTAACCAAAAAGCATGATAACTACAAAAAAAATGGGAAGGAAAGTATACCTGCTACTATTTCGGTGGAGTGAGGGTGTAGTTCCGCCGGCAATACGATTGTTGATGTTGCTATTGGGCGCGATGGAGACTGTGTGCGCTGGAATATGGCCGTTTGGTGCGCCTGTAGTGAGCTAACTGTGACTACTACTCATGGAGAAACTAATGACAAAGCCGCGAGGGTGGCCGTGGAGATGGGGCTGCACAGATATGCCGAAAGGAGCTGATGGTGAGGTCGCACAGGGAATGGGGCTACTGGTTGTGGTGACTAGAACCACTTGATGGCTGTTATTAGGCACGAGCAGGGGATTGATTTGGGGCTACAGTGAGGTGGCCTTGTGGCTGGAGGTCGTTGTGAGGTGAGAAGCAAGAGCTTGGCTAAGGGTATAAGGATGACGGAGTGGGGCTGGCCGAGTGCACTGAAGCCTCTCCACCCCTTTTTTTTTTGCTGCAACAGATTTTTTTTTTTGATTTTCCTCTTCCCCTTTGCTGTGTAGATGGATGGTTGCCTGAGGTGAGTTGGTGGAGGCTACATGGGGGTTAGGGTGTGGTCTAAGTCTTAAATGGATGGAGGTTAGAAGTTTAAAGAAGGTAGGGGTGGGCTGGACGCTGTGCACAGAAGAAAATTTTTTTTCTCCAAAACCTCCCCTAACACAATGGCTACCGTGGGATTTTTAAAGGAGAGGAGCGAGAGGGATAAGGCTTGGGGCATTTTCGGAATGTGTGGAGGCGTGGGGGACACAAGGCTGGAGGGAGGCAGAAGAGCAGGGGCAGTAGCCTGGGTGGTGGCCTGTACACTGTCTCCACGAGGAAGACAGTGAACAGTGCCCTGGTTTGAATTTTTTTTTTTGTTTGTTTGTTTGTGTGCTTCATGGGCCTACCCCGTAGCATGTGGCCCATACACCCTTGGCTTTGCCAATTGAGGGTTTTGGCACCAAATTTGAATTTTGAAAAGGTGGGCCCCACCCTAATGGGCCCTAGAAAGTCATGGGCCCATGTTTGGGCCTACAAAAGGCCTTGAGCTTGATCTAAGAGTTGTCCTAGGGTTAGGTGGAGCAAATCATGATTAAACTCTTAACCATGGTCAAACGGGGGTGTAAAAATGGGGTGCTGATAGCTGCCCCTCTTTGTCGGAGAGTGCCGATTAGGCAATTGATCGACAAAGACTGGAAACATCCTATTTTTACACCGAGATGAATGTTAGGAACGATGCATGCTGTGCAAATGACGAGTGTGGTGAAGTGATAAATACTACTGCTAGCGGATAGCGAGTAGCCGGGGAAGAACATGAATGTAGTGATGGCGTGGCCCTAAGGCGCCGGCCGAAAGAAGATGTCGCTCGGAAGCGGCGAGAGGGATCGATCGAAACAACGTTTCCTGGGGGATATTATCCGGATCGATCGGGTGTTGAGAACACAGGGGTGTTGGACAGTCAAGGTGTCGACAAAGTGTGTTATGTCAACGCTCACCTGGGATGCCCAGGACACACGGGGGTGTCACAAAAGGGACGTGCGGGTGGCGTACACTGTCAAGGTACACACGGGATGTCGGGCATGCGAGGTGTCGACAAAGTGCGTTATGTCGACGCTCACCTGGGATGCCCAGGACACACGGGGGTGTCACAAAAGGGATATGCGGGTGGCGTACACTGTCAAGGTACACATGGGATGTCGGGCATGCGAGGTGTCGACAAAGTGCGTTATGTCGACGCTCACCTGGGATGCCCAGGACACACGGGGGTGTCACAAAAGGGACATGCGGGTGGCGTACACTGTCAAGGTACACACGGGATGTCGGGCATGCGAGGTGTCGACAAAGTGCGTTATGTCGACGCTCACCTGGGATGCTCAGGACACACGGGGGTGTCACAAAAGGGACATGCGGGTGGCGTACACTGTCAAGGTACACACGGGATGTCGGGCATGCGGGTGGCGTACACTGTCAAGGTACACGCGGGATGTCGGGCATGCGAGGTGTCGACAAAGTGCGTTATGTCGACGCTCACCTGGGATGCCCAGGACACACGGGGGTGTCACAAAGGGGACATGCGGGTGGTGTACACTGTCAAGGTACACGCGGGATGTCAGGCATGCGAGGTGTCGACAAAGTGCGTTATGTCGACGCTCACCTGGGATGCCCAGGACACACGGGGGTGTCACAAAGGGGACATACGGGTGGTGTACACTGTCAAGGTACACACGGGATGTCCAGTGGTGTACACTATAAAGGTACCCACAGAATGTTCAAAGATTTGAGGTATGGCCTGGAGGCACTAGCCGGATTGATGTTGATATGACTGAAAGACACTGGATTTTGATCAAGATGATTGATGCTAAGGTGCGCTACTTGATTAAGTGCGTGCGGCTAAAGTGCAATGTGTTGTGCGACTTGAATGTATTGGATGATCTTTCACCTTGTATGCAGCTAATATGTAGCTATGATGTATTGAGTGCAACTTGATTGTGTGTAGTTAGAGTGTAATGTGAAACTTGGATGCAGTTAGTTTGAGTGCAGTGAAAGGCTTGATCGAGTGTGTGCAGCTAGTGTGCAGTTGGATTTGAGTAGCTAGAGTGCATTATGTGCGACTCGATTGAGTGTGTGCAACTAGTGTGCAAATGGATTTGAGTAGCTGGAGTGCATTATGTGCAACCCAAGCGAGTGTGTGTAACTAGTGTGCAACTAGATTTGAGTAGCTGGAGTGCATTATGTGCGAGAGTGTGTGCAACTAGTTTGCAGCTAGATTTAAGTAACTAGAGTACATTATGTGCGACTTGATTAAGTGTGTGCAACTAGTGTGCAGCTTTACACGGCTTGACTTATGCATGAGAGGTTAGACTAGTCCTGGTTTCCCTAGTGTGGCATGCAGGTTGGAGGAGGGTTGGGTATATGACGCGCTCTTGGAGATTAGTCCTTTGCTATTTGAAGATTCTGAAGGCATTCGATTTTGCTCTCGCTTCTTGTTGAAACCGTGATGCATCTCGGGCGATTGCTGAGTTCTGTTTGACCTGGCCAAGCCGGTGGAAAGATACTTAGAATGTGATTGACCTGGTGAGTATTGGGACTCTGGCGGTGATTGAGAGATGTCACAGGATTTGACAGACTTGGAAGACTTCGAGGATGGCTGATCCGACGAGTATGAGAACTCTGATGGTGACCAGTAGGAGACTCATAATTTGAAGTTGAATGCTTCATTTGCTAATGTGATTTAACAAGGAGATCACTTTCACAAGGTGAATGGATTTTGTCCTTAGAGGTAAAGTACGATGCTAAGCAGATTTGTCCTGTTGTGACATTACTGAAGTCATGATTTACATCTTGCGAAGTCTGGCTTTGCTGAGGACTTGGGGTAGCTTTGCCAATGAAAGTTGCTTTGCCTTGCTGCTGATTGAGTATTCCGGCTGGGGAGACGCTTGTTGAAAAGAAAACTGGATGCTTTCAGATTCTTGCATGGGAGAATGTTTATAGAGAGCAATTAGAGGCTTCTGCTAGGGATCCGCTGGGGAATGTGCCCCTGTTGTAGACCACTACTGATGATCTGGGGAATTAAGCTTTGCTAGAGGCTACTGTCGGGGGATCTGTTTTTCCGGGCCATCTGCTAGTGACCTATGGGGGATTGTCGGGAATTCGGCGAGCCTGATTATTGCCAGATTCTTTTGCTAAACTGCTCTTCAGCTTTTATCCCTTTTTTACCCTTGGAATAACCAAGTCATGGGGTTCGCATAGTTTTTGCGCAATGAGGCCGTTGCCAGTTTTCCTCATGCCTGCGAAGCTGATAAGTTTTCTTCCCTTTTTTGCCCCTGGTCTCGAGGCCAGGTCTGGGTTCGCGTAATTTTTGCGCACCAATGCTATTTCTGGTTTTCATTGGACCCGCGATATATTTGAACGGAGTTCTGTTCCCATTCCTTGGATGTCGGTGTCTCGCTTTCAGATACTTGCGTGATAAGCTGCTTGCACCTTCAGTCTCTAGGGGATCTAGGAAGACTTGTGATAGGATGAAATGTAGGCTGGGGGACCGAAGTTTGGGACACCCTCGGATTTCTCCTTTGCAGTTATTCTTTTGGGGATCTCTTCCATTGTACTCGTTGTACTCTCCTGAGGATTTGTACTTTTGGATTTCCAGCAGAGTTTTTTTTTTTTTTTTTTGAATTTTGAGAGAGGTTGTCTCTGCTGGAGAGAGTTTCGAAAAAGGTTGTCTCTGCTTGGGGATTTTTTTTGGAGAGATTTTCCTTGAAAGGTATCTGTTGGGGACAGAGTCGGGAGAGGTTATCTTTGTGGGGAGTTTCTGACTCTTAAAATGTTTCAACTTCTATTTTGGGTTTTCCTTTAATGGAATTTTTTGTAAACTTGATGTCGACTCCGTCGTGAAAATTAGGAGAATTTGGGGAGTGACTCTGTGGGAAAAAGCTGTTCCTGTGGAGAGAGTTTTACGAAGAGGAAAAGATTCTGAGGGGGTAAGTCCCTTTTGCGACCGCACCTGATTTTTTAGGTTGCCTACGTACCCTTTGCAGGATCAGGTCATGACGTAGTTCAAGCAAATACCACAGATTGGCAAGGGAGGGTGTCCCTGAAGAGGTTTTATGAAAGAAAGGCTGTTAGGCTCAAAGGGGCTAACTAGCGGATTTCATTGATCTGTAAAAAGGGTTTACATTGAGGGGGACGAAGGGGTGCCAAAGATGGCTTCCTGTCCTTTCCCGAAGCGGCTAAAAGTGCAAGCGTTATTAGGCAAGACCTTAAGCGCTGTTCTTTGATTTTGCCCATTTGATTGGTTTGGGATCCGGTAGTCATTCTGATATTATCCCTTGCTTTGTCGAGTGAGGTATTTGCCCCTAGTAAATCTGCGCAACTTTTCCCGCAGTTGTTAGTTACTTGTTCGGGTGTCAGCTCTTGTTCAAGTTGCCCCTTGCTCCAAGTATTGTCCTGGGGGAGCTTACGTCGGATGACCGGAGATGGGCTTGCCCCTTGCTTTTGATTGCCCCCCTGCCCCTGGTGTGGCGAGGTCTTGACCTTCACATTCAGAAATGCTACCCAGTTCTGTACAGGACAAGGTTCCTGGATGAGAATTCTGCTTTTCATCGTATTCTACCCCTGGGGATTATGGGTTTGATTATCTGTTTAAGTGATCTCTTGTTAAGGCAGATAAGCTTAGGAAGCATTCAGCTATGCTACGCAAATATGAAGATGAAACTCTTAAAAAAGTGATTTCATTGAATTGAAAGAGTTTGACTGGACTCATACAGGGCCACTGCGGCCGACTCTTACGTGAAAGAAATCCTAACTAAGACAGACTTAGACTAGGCTTGGCTCTGATCAACCGAACTCAGCATTTTGTTTTCAAGTCTCCTTCTTCAAACGAGTTGGTGAAGACACTGCTCTAGGTGGCATGAAGGCGGCTTGATGATGGGTTGATGAGGGGATAGGGTTTTCAGGAACTCCAGCTACCAGGCACATAATCAAGTTTGCCCTCGTTGATTAGGTCTTCAACTGCATGCTTCAAAGCGATGCAGTGATCAGTAGAGTGCCCAGGGCCTTGATGAAAATCACAGTGTTCATGCTCCTTGTAGTTGTGGTTCCGTTTGGCTAAAGGTTGCAATGGGGTAGGACCACGGAGTGTGATCAATTTCCTGTCAATGAGAACTGGTAGGAATTGGCTGAGAGGAGAAGGGGTGAAATGCTTGGGTGGTGCCCGCTCTTTCTTAGGCTTGGGGAGCGGGTGAGAGGGAGGTTTCTGTGGTTGTGCCACTAGGTTGGATGCGTTTTTCTGAGAGGTAGGGGGACGGATCTGGGTTTGTCGTTGTGCCACCAAGAGCTTGTCGAGAGCGGTAGCCATATCTTGGAGGAGAGACTTGATTTCTTTGATGTCTTGCTCTTGACGGAGGAGGGTTGTCAAGATGATTTCTTGGCTGCTCGATGCTTCTCCGCGTTCCATCGCTTGAGTCCTTAAGTTACCGCCTCAATAAAGTGAGATCTGGAAAGATAGAGCGAGTCAATACCGAAGGTAAGGTATGTGAATCTAAAATGCATGAGCATGTGAGGGTAAAAACTCAATGACTAAGGTGAGACTCAAAAAGAGAAAAGACTCGATCCTAAGCAGCACTCCTGATAGGATAGAGTGAAGGATAGACGTGGTCTATTAATTCTTGTAGTAGGGTCACTTTTAGGAGTGCTGTCGACTACATGATGTGTGGGCTGTACTCGAGTGATGCTAATGCAGTGAGTGCAATGACAATGATGCCCTGGCTAGGATAGACTGGACTCTTATAGCTTGGAGGGCGATGCCTAGCCTAGGATAGACTGGGTAGTACATTTTCTACATAAGTGCAAGTGTTGTGCCCTAGTATGCAGATGCGGTGACAGTGCATGTGTAAATGCCTAATGTAGTGTGCCGGTGCTGCTAGTGTAGCGTACCGATGATGCAAGTGCAAGTGTAAGGTGCAGTGTACATATAGTGTATGTGCAGTGACCCTAGTTAGTGTAAATATAGTGCATGGCTAACGATGAGGGTGCATGGATGATGCATTAATGCCAGAGGGGCCCAGTGCAGGTGTTTGTGCCTAATGTCGTGGTATCATTGTGAATAGAGTGACTTGCCGGCTAAACATGCACGTTCATGATGCAAGAAGAAGATGCAATGAAGGACTTTGTGCAAGAAAAGAGTACAGGACTATGACTCAAAAGAGAAAAAGACTCGATCCTAGGTAGGTCCATCAGGGATCGCGAAGTCAAGCGGTCGGGGCACACCGTCTAGGCCCATGATTTGCTGTTGGAGGGATGTGACCTCAACCTCCAAATTCTCAATGGCTTCAGCAGCATTGAACATCCGGGATCCGAACTGTCGGATCCGAGGAGTCATCTCAGCCTTTGCACTGTCAAGGTACTCTTGATAAAAGTGTAGCTGAGCCCTAATGGCGGTTGTTTTTCTGGTGTCGCCTTTCTGCTTCTTCTGACAAGACCGGACTGTCTGCTCGAGATGCTCGATCTATGGCCTGAAGTTTTGCAGTCCCGCTCTACATCCTGAATGTTTGTTGAGCCTTCCGTAGCTGCTTCTCTTTCAAATGGATTTGGAGTTGTCTCTCTAAGAAAATGTCTCCTTAGTGAACTACCTTTTCAGCTAAGGGTATTGTTCTGCGAGATGGGTGTAGGCAGTTCCCTGGGTACAGGCATGGGAGATGGAATGTCAGGATTTTCCATCCAAAGTCGGTATGCTGTATCTATAGGTGGTCCTAATGTAACCACAAAGTCTGTCCGGCTGATCTCGCCTGAAGTTTTTGCCAATCTGACTGGAATCGACCTGTGAGGCTGTCGGAACGTACAGTGAAAGTGATCCAATCATTTCTCTGCCGGTCTATAACTGGGATGCGCTGAGGAAATCCGAACTGTCGAAGGACTAGGAGTGGAATGTAGGCTGCGGAGCCTGTAAGTCTGGCAAGGATCATGCATCGCCTTTTAGTGATGACAACTCACTGCCGTATGATCTCCTCTGACAGGGTTTGGAGAAGCTGGTAGAGCTTTTTGATGTCTGTAGTTGCTATCGAGCCCTGATTCTGAGAAATCTCTCGATGTAGACTGTAGACTTCACGGAGGTTGATTGGTGCAGCTATGATCGTAGACAGGTGTCCTACTAGCCACAGGTGTAGGAGATATGCACTGGCATGGAAGATGCCCCTTCTGTGGTTTGCTGCCTGATTGAGAGCCCTGAGAAGCTCTGCAAAGATGATTGGTACTGTGCAGGAGTTATGCATGTCCTTAAGGATCCCTACCTTAACTGGTTCGACAAGGGTACGACATCTCGGGAATACCAACTGAGGTATGGTTATCAGTGCAAAGGCACTGAGGTCGGGAAGTTCCGCTATACTAGAGTCAGGGTTTCCCTTGCACTTGTACTGCTTTCAAGATACTCTACTGGTATCCGACCAAAAAGAGCTGTTAGGACCGGGCTACAAGCAGGCAGGCTTGATATGCAAAAACCTAGACAGGTCTGCCTAGTATGTTGTCTTGTAGCGCGGTACTATGGCTACGCCGTCCATGTTTAACCCTAAGATGCGCTGAATCTCTTCCAGTGTTGGACACAGTTTGTTCTTACCAAAATGGAACACCATGTAAGATGGGTTCCAACACTGGAAATCTGCGTTCATGAGGCGCGGATCTGGTTTAACCATGGATAGGTTTAGGATAGTCCCGGTTTTGTAGTACTGAGCCCAAGCAATACTCTGACTCGGGGGGAAGACCTCAATTGCTTCCTGGAGGTTGTGATCACATGCCCCCTGAGAAGTCAAATGCACAGGCCGGGCCGGTTGACCAATTGACTGGGTTATCCCTAAAGGACCTGCCATCTAGACTCGATGTGAGTGCACTGTGTATGCAGATGAAATATGCAAAAATGATGCAATATTTTCTGGGTGTGACAAGGTACATGTGATCCGATAGGGCAGACGGACAGAGTTCCGGCATGCTTTACCCGGGTTGTTGGGAACCGGGGGCCTATCAGGTCAAGGTCGAGGATAGGTCTGGTGAAGACCTAATCGACTGGGATTTGAACCCTATATGTTATGTCAGGAAGTAGGCTAAGATGTGTTTTATTACAAGCACAAGTTTGGCTCATTACATGCCCCTGATGGGTGGTTATCCGGGTAGAGTGTGCCCGGGTAGTCAACCATGACTGGGGACAGGTATAGGGTGCAAGCAAGTTAGGGTTTAGAGTATCCCTCCAGATGGGCTGCTTGTAAACTATACCCTAGCCTAGGCTATATGTATGCATGCTGGGGTATGCAAGAGTGTGTTCCTAAGGATGGGGGGATCACTTAACACCGTATATGCGACTCCCTGAAAGGGACGATTGGTGTAAGCGGGAGCGTTCAGAACAGTTTCCTGAGGATAGTCACCCAACAGGTCAAGTTCCGCGGACCTCCAAGACTGTTAAGCCCCTGTCACTGAGGATAGTCATCCAGCAGCCGTGAGCGTAATAAGCCTGTCTAATAGGTATTGGGTTGATTACACTACAATGGTATGAATGAGATGCACAGTACACAAATCATCAAAGAGATGTAAAATAATTAGTATTAGGTTAAATACTTAAGCATTTGATTAATTTGAGGTTTAGTTTGGCTTAAACCTAGATTCCGGGTTGAACCTTCAGGTCCCCAGCAGAGTCGCCAGAGCTGTGAGCGCGGGTTTCGGGGGAACCCTGGTTTGCATCTCACTGGTAGAGTTAAGAGTCGCCACCTATTCATTCGGAAGGGATAAGTCCCCGGGATTTGGATAAGGTCTTGGTCTGTGATCCGAGGTCAGGGTAAGAGGTTCGGTTAAGTCCGGGGAAGGGGTTAGGCACCCCGGCACTTCCACTTTTCAGTGGTTCCCTACTTGCTAGGATTAAGCCAAACTAATCTCAATTTTAATCAAATGCCTTAAGTATTTAAGATAATGCTAATCTAAGAAGGAGAAAATCTTAGACTAGGGTCGAACCCGAGTTGGGCTGCCTACGTACTCACATAGGGGTGAGATCAGACCGAGCGTAGTTCTGGCACATGAGCCCGTGCCAAGGCTAGGGGTGTGTGTGTGTGCACCAAAGGTGGCTTAGGGTCTAGCCGGGAGGCTAGGGTGGTTGACCGAGTTGGTCAAGTGCTTGGTATTGGGCCCGGTAGGCCTAAGGTAAGTTCAATAGACTAGGGTGGGGCCCGGTAAGCCGAGGGTGAAGCCCGATAAGCTAGTTTGGGCCCGGTAGGCCGAGATTAGGCCCGGTAGGCCAAGGATGAGCCCGGTAGGCCCAGGGTGTTTTAACCAAGGGTTAGGGTTGCTAACCGAGGTTAAATAGGTGATCAACCGTGGTTAGGAGTGCTAACCATGGTTAAAAGGTCAAAAGTCAATAATTTTGGTCTTTTTGAATTTTTTTGATTTTTTTTGGGATTTTTTGGATAGTAGTTTAGGCTCGTTGCGAAGCAACGCGAGCTTAAACTAACTATGGTTATTTAAGGTTATCCTATAGTTAATCCAATTTGCTAAGGGTTCTCTTAGAATGTTTCTAGAGTTTATCTAAGGACTACCTTTAAAGGAGAAAGTTTAATTAACTGGGATTAATGGAATCACTTAATGACTAGAAAAGAGTTTTAAACCCATGGAAACTAACCTAGGGATTATTTGCAGAACTAAACTAACCTAGCAAAATCGGCTAAAAGGATCTTAGAAGACTATCACTAATCTAAGAAACTAATCTAAGAAACTAACCCATATCAGTTTTAATCTATGTTAACCACAAAAAAAAAGATTTAGTCTAGGTTGGAACTAATCAAAACCAGATTTACCGAAAGGAATGCATGAGGAACTAACCTAGAAATCAAGTTCTTAAACTAATTAAAACTAAGCTGAAACTAAATGGAACACATTCATTTTAATCTACATTGAACTAGAGATTGCTTAGAGCTAACCTAAAGGATTGACTAAAACAGATTTTAAAATAACCTAAGCTAATGAAAAAACAGATTTAATATTAACTAATTAAAACTAACCTAACTACTAATTTCGGAATTCATGTCTAATGGCCTAACAGATTAACTCTAATTACTCTATGGTTAACACTAACCGAGCTACTCATAGCTAAAACTAGGGTAATTACAGATTTTACTTCAAATTTTAATGCTAATCTAACTAAACCAAGTTTAACACTAACCTACTTATAGCTAATACTAGCTTAACTACAGATTTTAAGTTAACTTACCTAACAAATTTCAGTACTAACTAACAAGTTTTAATACTAATTTGACTAACCAAAAAGCATGATAACTACAAAAAAAATGGGAAGGAAAGTATACCTGCTACTATTTCGGTGGAGTGAGGGTGTAGTTCCGCCGGCAATACGATTGTTGATGTTGCTATTGGGCGCGATGGAGACTGTGTGCGCTGGAATATGGCCGTTTGGTGCGCCTGTAGTGAGCTAACTGTGACTACTACTCATGGAGAAACTAATGACAAAGCCGCGAGGGTGGCCGTGGAGATGGGGCTGCACAGATATGCCGAAAGGAGCTGATGGTGAGGTCGCACAGGGAATGGGGCTACTGGTTGTGGTGACTAGAACCACTTGATGGCTGTTATTAGGCACGAGCAGGGGATTGATTTGGGGCTACAGTGAGGTGGCCTTGTGGCTGGAGGTCGTTGTGAGGTGAGAAGCAAGAGCTTGGCTAAGGGTATAAGGATGACGGAGTGGGGCTGGCCGAGTGCACTGAAGCCTCTCCACCCCTTTTTTTTTTGCTGCAACAGATTTTTTTTTTTGATTTTCCTCTTCCCCTTTGCTGTGTAGATGGATGGTTGCCTGAGGTGAGTTGGTGGAGGCTACATGGGGGTTAGGGTGTGGTCTAAGTCTTAAATGGATGGAGGTTAGAAGTTTAAAGAAGGTAGGGGTGGGCTGGACGCTGTGCACAGAAGAAAATTTTTTTTCTCCAAAACCTCCCCTAACACAATGGCTACCGTGGGATTTTTAAAGGAGAGGAGCGAGAGGGATAAGGCTTGGGGCATTTTCGGAATGTGTGGAGGCGTGGGGGACACAAGGCTGGAGGGAGGCAGAAGAGCAGGGGCAGTAGCCTGGGTGGTGGCCTGTACACTGTCTCCACGAGGAAGACAGTGAACAGTGCCCTGGTTTGAATTTTTTTTTTTGTTTGTTTGTTTGTGTGCTTCATGGGCCTACCCCGTAGCATGTGGCCCATACACCCTTGGCTTTGCCAATTGAGGGTTTTGGCACCAAATTTGAATTTTGAAAAGGTGGGCCCCACCCTAATGGGCCCTAGAAAGTCATGGGCCCATGTTTGGGCCTACAAAAGGCCTTGAGCTTGATCTAAGAGTTGTCCTAGGGTTAGGTGGAGCAAATCATGATTAAACTCTTAACCATGGTCAAACGGGGGTGTAAAAATGGGGTGCTGATAGGACACATGATGGCTTGTTGAGCCCCCCTTAACTATGATTAAGCATAGTCAACCTAAAGTTAATTTTTTTTTCTTTAAACCAAGGTTTGATGGATGAACCTAGGGGTGAGTGAATCTTAACCACAGTTAGTGAGTGTTATAAGGGACACATGACGTCTTGTAGAGTCCCTTTTAATTGTGGTTAATCATAGTCATTCTAAGGTTAATCTTTTCTAAAAAAAAAAGTTAATTTTTTCTTGGACGCACCCTAGAGGTAAGTGAATCATAACCACAATTTAGTGGGTGTTAAAAGGGACATGTAATGAGAAAAATTCGTTAAAAGAAGGGGTAAAATGGGAATTTCTCACTCTAGCAAATTCTAACATTTTAGTCGACATAAGCCCACTTGGGTTATGTGCTGGCTCTCTTAAGTGTTATCTGACAGGTGACCTCATGATGACTCTAAATGCCTATAAATAAGCAAGAATCACAAGAGAGAAGAGGATGGTGTGAAAGGCAAGAGAGAAAATAAGAAAAGAGAAAAGAAGAAGAAGAATGAGGAGAACTGAGAGGTCACACTGCTACTTGCACGACCTCGCAATTGACCATCTGTTGAGTGCATGCATACTTGAACTTGTGTTTGACGCTGTCAACTGTACCTGAGCCCATTGTCCGTTGTCCGTTGTGCACTGTACCTGAGCCCGTTGTTTGTTGTCCGCTGTGCACTGTACCTGAGCCCGTTGTTTGTTGTCCGTTGTGCACTGTAACTAAGCCCGTTGTTCGTTGTCCGTTGTGCACTATACCTGAGCTACGTTGTACGAGTTGGTTTGTCCGAGAGCTACGTTGTTCGAGCTACGTTGTCCGAGCTACGTTGTCTGAGGCTGTTATCCAAGCTGCATTGTTTGAGCCCGTTGTCTGAACGTTGTCTGAGATACGTCCTCTGTTGTCAATTGCTCCTGAGCTGCATCCTTTGTGTCATCCGTTGTGTCATCCGTTGTGCATCCGTTGTGCTATTTGAGCTGCATCCGTTGTGCCATCTGAGCTGCATCCGTTGTGCCATCCGAGCTACGTCCTTTGTGTCTCCTGAGCTACGTCCTCTATCTCTCCATCGCTCGTCTTCCAGAGCACAGCGTCAGAGCACTTCCTCACGATAAGTATCTCTACACTATCATGCTCATATGTTTATGTCTTATACTGACTTTATCATCAGAGCTTATTTCAGGGTGCACACCCGCCCCCTCAATTTCATTTACAGCCGGAGTTTTGCTATCTTCCTTCTACCAGTGAATCAGAGATTATTACAGCTACTGACGCGTGGTGAGTTCGGGAATTTTCTCCTTCAGGATACATGGTCGCTTGTGTAGCCCCTTTCAATTGTGATTAGGCATAATAGTTTGACAACATCCAAACGGACGAAAGTTTAACCAATCCTGTAGCACACTTGAGAAGGGGATGAGGGGCATTGGATCGTCTCTAGCAGAAGCCAGAAAAATCCTCTCGGGCTTCCATACATAATCCGACATGTGTCAATAAAAATGGGAGAAGTCATTTTATTTTCTTCCATGTTTTTACTTTTTACTTCTCCTCACTTGATATATCTCTTCCTTTTTATCGCCCCTTGTCAGTTGATATGTGGAGTCAAAGAGGATTTTTTTTGGCATCTCCACATAATTAGGGCGGGTAATCGGCCTGAGTTCAGGCATCAAAGTCAATGCAAATGTGTTGGGCTTGGGGTCGGGGCTTTTAAAATATCACTAAAAGTCAAGTTCATACTCAACTCATTGCCACCCCTAGACACAATCTGATGTCGGGATGAGGACACTCTTTCGTTTTTTTTTCTTTGTAAAGTTGAATTTAAAAGCATTTGGTCCTTTTACACTTACAATACTGTATGTAAGTGAGAAATGTTTACACTTACAACACCCTCGCCTCTTGCGTGAGTGGTAGGGAGTGGCCTTCCAAGGGTGGAGGTCTGGGGATCTAATCCCCCCAGGGGTAAGGGTTGCAAGAGTCTCAATGCCCCCAGCTAACTACTGACCGGTTGACTCTACTGATGTAAGTAAATGATATGTGCCCTTGTGGGGCCCTCAAAAAAAAAATACTGTATATAAGTGGAAATGTTTGACTTATCGTCGCATTCCTCGATGTAGTGGAACATGCAATCCTTATTGGTCCATGCGCTTAAATGTGGTTAAGATTCACTCTGTCCTAAGATTAAATAGTCTAATTGTTGTTAGAAAAAAATTACTAACCTTAATATTTTTAAGTTTAATCATAATTAAAGGAGTATTAAAAGTATGACATTTGACTACATAGTAAATTTTAAAAAAAAAGAGGGGTGGGCTAATCAGTAGGCACATGGAAGTTTTTTTTTTTGTTTGGGAAGACTTTAAATTCAAAGCAATAGTTTGCTCCACGGCCAATGGGCAAACTATGTTGTTCTAAACTTACAGAAATATAATTAAATGGATATTTTAGGATCAACTTCAAAAGAACAAGGAAATTGAAATAATAGAATAATAAGAACTTACAGAATTTCCAGTAAGTTGAAATAGCAATAAACAAGAAGAAAATAGTAAATCCGAGCCCTATGAATCACAGTTTCCTTAAAACGAATTTACTCCCTCTCGGTGCTTAAGGTGAAAGAGTAACCGTTTTCCAAGATAGAACGGATTTCGGTTCTGTAAAAGAAGCACTACAATCTGCAGAACCCAACGAACTGATCAAAGTATGTACTCGAACAACAATGACAAGGAGAGAGAGAGAGATATGCAATTGATTCTTTAAAAAAGGAAAACAGATAATATGAATGAAGGAATGAGAGTCCATTACATAGACTCCCTTGTGTCTGTTCGAACTGAGATGACTTTTCCGAAGAGACACTAAAACTGATAGAAAATTCAGTTATCGAAACACCAACGAACGCCCAAGCCCAAAACCCATATCCATACCCATATCTATTCGGGTCAAAAAAAATTTCCGGGTCAAGCGGGTCGCACTCCGGGTTTCTTTGTCGGGTCAATTCTCATTCACCAACATATGGTAAATCCCTTATCGGGTCAATTTTTCCAAACAAACTATTGCTCCTCAATCTCATAGAGCTGCCTCTTCAACTACTATTAACCTTATGATTGTTTTTTAAAATTTTATATTTCTAAGAACTAAAGGTAAATAAGTGAACAATAGTGTGAGTGATTTTTAAACAAAAATGAGTTATTTCAACTACATCGAATGATCTTTCAAATTGATAAGATTCAGTCGCTTCTCTATGCTACCAGTTGTTGCTTCATTAATATGCTCGTGATTCGACTTTAATCATTATAGATTGATACCAAGATTAAGTCCTAGGCAAGTAGACGTCATTTTTACTGTATGAGCTGACACAATAACAAAGAAAATGACTCATTTATTTAATTAGATTATATGAACAAATGCCTTCAACCAAAGATTGTGTTTTGATTCCGTCTTTTTCGGTTTTTATTGCCTATGAACAATGACAAATGGTTTAATAAAAAAAATAAAAAGGAACAATGATACATACCTGGGAAATTGATTTTATAATCCAAGGTTGTTAAATACCTATTATAATTAGTTGGTATTTAAGAGAGGGGACATAAACCTATGAGATCCTGCTCCAGGGACGTTAACTATTTCCTAATAAAAAATAAAACGACGAATGGTTACAGACTTTGAGGACAGAATTAGAGACACGACAGAACCTGGCATTTAACATGTGAGAATCCTGGCATTTAACATGTGAGAATGTTTAAAATGTCTGCTATGGTCTACTGTTTAGCTAATTCTTCTTTCCAACAAGAGGGTAATTTGGTAATTGCACACTTCAATCATCTGATCTTAATAAAAGAATATGTAATATGGGCCCCAAAGTAATCTTTGTCTCCCACATCAACGGTGATGGACATGGTTAGATTCCCACCTAACAATAGTCCAACTCACCACATATCTTCTCTTCAATTCCTCACATTCTCGTCTCCCCAATGAACAGAAGAGAAAACCAGAACGCTCTGTGAAAAGATCTTTCTAGGTTTTCCGGCATGTTTTCCGGCCACTTCGTCCTCGTATTGCTCTTCTCCGGCCTCCTTTCCGGCGTCTTTTCTCAATCCTTCATCCGAATCTGGTCGGGAAATCGAAACTCGGAAAACCTGGATCTGATCTCCAGCGACAGGAAGATTCTGAGAGATGATAACCTGTACTGTGAGAGCTGGAGATTCACGGTGGAGACCAATGACGCTGGTCTCTGGGAGGAGGTACCAAAGAGGTGTGTCAAATTCGTTCAGGATTACATGACCGGCAATGGGTACGGTTCAGATTCCGAGTTAGTCTCCGAGGATTCATCATCGTTTGCCGCGACTGTTAACATCTCCGGCGACGGGAAGGACGCTTGGGTTTTCGACATCGACGAGACGCTTCTCTCTAATTTGCCTTATTACAAGCTCCACGGATTTGGGTAAGTGAAAATTGGTTTTTCGCCGTTGGATTGTTAGAAATTAGAATTCTGCCATGAAAGGTAATGGGCTTCTTCTCACCATGATCGAACGTTTTGGAGACCAAAGTATAGGATTTCTCAGAGCAAACTAAGTACAGATAAACTGTATACTCAATCGTGTGTAGAATATGCCTAAACTTCATTTCGAACTTTCTAGAAGCTAAAAATGCTTTTTTTTTTTGGGAATAGAATTTGTTTAAGTCAGAAAAAATGATAAATTTAGAGGTTTTAAATTGTGTTTTGTGATCAATATCTCTTCCTTTTGATGACATGCGGAAATTCATGGTTCTTGGAGGCTAGTTTTTTATAATGGGTCAAAGAGCTTTGGGCTTACGTTTTTTTTTTTTTTTTAGGGTAATAGGCTTTGGGCTTATGTAGCCTTACAAAGAGAATGCTAAGAGCATATCTTTTTCAGTTATAATATACTTGACACTTTAAAGTAGATTATGTGATACTTTTGAATGCCATGATTGCCGAGGATCAACCCTGCAGCTTCCTGCTTGAAGCAATTGAATGAAATACATTTTTTCTAAGTGTGGTTTTAGAGCAATTTAGATTTGTAAAAACTAATTATGAGGCCATTGCTAAAGGTCCTCCTTTATATTGAATTGTAAGTAATCTTTGATGGGTTTTGCTATATACAACATAATAACTAGGCTTCACAAATTATACAAGTCTTTCTAATTTGTTCTTTTTTTAGCAAAGACTATTTATTTTCATAAGTAAAACTGAAACAAAGCCAATACACATACTATTCACCACCCAAAGATTTTTGGTGTTTCAGTTTTATTAGCCATTTTTATTAAATTCGTTTGTTTGAGTTAAAATCGTATTAATCTCGTACAATTACAGTTTTGTTTTTTTAATCGTATAATGCTTTGCTAACAATGTGCCCAAACATAAACCCAAAGAGAAATGCTAGCCCCAAATGCGTACTTCCAAACCCTCATTGAGGTAGTGACATGAGTCCCTACTTTTCCCTGCTACTTCTATAGCTGGTTATACCTCTAACTTCTTCATTGGAAAAAATCTTTAACCTGTTGAAGGGGTAGTAATGACATGTATCTCGGCTTGTTAACCAGTCAAGTTTTAAAATCCTCATGGTTATTTGAGTTTGGTTCGTTAAGCAATCGAATTTAAAATCAAGTTTGAACTCAACGAGCTCGAACAAGCTTTTAATGAGCTCGCTTGAGCTGTTCACAAGCTGCTTAGTTCGTTTGTCAGCCCTAGACACAACCAACCTGTCTGAGTTTTACTGGTTTAGATTGGCATACCTCAAATTGTTTAATAACCGGTGGGCTTCAGGTTGGGTCATTAACCTAACAACCAGCTCATATGTTGGAACTCAATCCACTGTCTTGCCCAGAGTTCAGGTTGGTCTACCACGACCTGGTTAAGCATCTTGTCGAGTTTCCTAAGATATGATAACAACTGCTATTATACTAGAGTACAATGATGCTTCAAGCTGTCCTGGATGAGTTGATTTAAGTCTATCTTGTTTTTGTTGTAGATCAGAGCTTTTCAATGAAACAACTTTTGATGAATGGGTGGATTTGGCGAAGGCCCCTGCTTTACCAGAGAGTCTGAGGTTGTACAAGGAGCTCCTGCGGCTGGGATTTAAGGTGTTTTTGTTAACTGGACGGGGGGAAGCTCAAAGGAATGTCACAGAGAAAAATCTTCTATTCTCTGGGTACAGAAATTGGGAAAGGCTTATCTTGAGGTATATGATAATCTTTTAGAGTACCATCCAATCATGGATGATGGTTATTGACTGTTAAACCCAATTGGTAGATAGGATGAACCTATCTATCTAAACTACTACTACTATTGTTGTTGTTGCCTGTTGGTTATAATGGTGGTGCACATGCCTGATGCCAACCCGAGCTCATGGCCAATGCAATTGCTGCCACACATTTGTTCCTCGTGCAGTATTTCTACGGAGTTAGTTTTCATAGATATGTGGGGGCGAATTCCTTTGGCATTGGAAGGCTTGGTAAGGCTGTGCAATATCAGCTCTTACTATTTTGGCTCAATGTAGCATGTGGAAGAACAGCCATTTATTTAAAAATTTAGGCGCTACATCAAGTGCTAAGAATCTAGATTGTTTGTAATTATGGATGACTGATATTAGGTGAATGAAACAGGGGTCCATCAGATGTTGGAAAACTAGCCGAGGTCTACAAATCTGAGAAGAGATCTGATGTGGAAGCTGAAGGGTATAGGATTCATGGGAGCTCCGGAGATCAATGGAGTGATTTGTTGGGTTTCGCATTGGCTAAACGGTCCTTCAAACTTCCAAATCCAATGTATTACATTGCCTGATCCAAATTTCAAAAAATGGGTAATAATTTATTATTGTGACAATATAACTGTTTCTTGTTTTGATGTTGCGGCCATGTTTCCTTGTTGAAAATTCTCTAGAAACAACCTTTATATCTGTTCAACATACAAAGCCTTCTAGGTTGACCTGACCAATATTCATAGTCAGACAAGCACTAAAAATATACCCACAAAATCCTGGTCGGATCTCATATGACATTTTGAAGGGTTCCTCCAACCGGTTTACGAGTCCTATTGTGGAGGCTTGAGAGATTATGCTTCTCTTTTACAGAATGAGGGATCTAGTAGGAAGAGTCATGCAAGCTTCTTTTTTCTTTGAGTTGTATCTCCATTACTAGAGAAAATCTTGACATTTAGTTGATACAGTGGCTAAGTAGACTGTCATAGTGCTATTTAATAATTACTTGATTGTTAATAAGTTTCTAGATAGATGAGCAAAGGCCTAACTGTGTGATCTATTAAGGTGGATTTTTCTAAAGGTCTTGAAGAGAGCTTTCAAGTTAAGTCTCACTAAAGCTCAAGACACGTAACACCACCAACCTCTATTAAGTTGGTGCCCCTATATCTGTTTTTTTAAAGCACTACTGATTATAGAGTTGATCAACATGAAAAAAATAAAATAGAGAAACATAGAACTTGTTCATCTTGCGATTGGCGTTTGGATTGGATTTTATTAGCTAAAAATTAATTTTGATAAAATAGATTTTGTAAAATAAATTGTTAAATAATTATTTTTTCAAATAATAGTGTTCGGGGAATATGAAGTTGAGTTTATCATCTTCGTATCCCACAAACACTATTATTTGAAAAAGTGATTATTTGATAATTAATTTTACAAAATCAATTTTATCAAAATTGATTTTTGGCTAATAAAATCCAATCCAAACTCCCCTACATCTATTGGCAAAGATGATGCGAGGGTTTACACAAAAAGTGAAGATTCTTCACAACAACTTACCTAGAAAATATATGTTAAAATACTTGAATAAAAAAAAAGATGTGTAGGAGCATTGAGAATGTAGCTCCTTAGAAGCATAAACTTATATGTGGTCCACTATGACTCGACCTCAACTGAGAGGTCATTTCTTGGATGGAGCATGGAATAGAAGAACAGAGTAATGTGAGGCATTAAACCCTCTGATATTTGTACCATTTATCCATTGTTAATCATTTCACAGGCTGGATTGATGAAAACATGGTTTCATATGCAGCATTTTCATCAGTAGTTAAAGCCTTCATCTTGACTTTCCAGAATATTAGGCTCTTCATCAAATGGTCAGGATTATTCCAAACAATTGGGTGTATGTTTATTTGGGTGTGTGAGAGTCGAAAGATGAATAGATAGTTTCCTTTACTAGAATTTACAATGTTATATAGATTCATTTACTAGGATTTAATTACTACAACATATTTTTTTTTTGGTAAACTCAATCATACCACAAGGCAATGACTGAAGGCAAAGACAAGGGAATACTCGCACCACCCAAGCAAACACACACACACATGAACAAGCCATTTGGTTGACTAATGAATTCTTGTCTTACTTTCTGGGAATAAATTATCCCCAACTTATAAATATACTGAATCCATTAAAAGAAAAGAAAATCTAGGTGGCTCTGAATCATAACTGCTCTCACTAAATGTGAGAAGACATTTCACTAATGAATTCGTATTTTACTTTCTCTGTGTATATTATCCCAACTTATAAATGTACTGAATCCATGAAAATAAAACAAAAAACCTTGGTAGATTTGAATCATTACTGCTCTCACTAAATGTGAGAAGACATCACCAACCTGTTTTTGCACAGAAAAGCAATTGTACTCTCTCTCTCTCTCTCTCATGGAGGAGAGATTGAAGGGGACAACAGGTAAGGTGAAATGCCTGAAGTAGTCTCTGGTGTTTGAACCATTGGAGCACAAAGAATAGGTCTTGTTAGAGGGATTCTCAGACAATTCAACCCACCTCCTGGGATCACACTACACTCTGGTGGAGGCCGCTGCATGTCTTTATCCGGAATACAATTCAGCGAGAAATCAAAACCCACATTCCTGAAAAACAACTTAGTGCATTCCTGGCTAAACCCAGAAAAGAAATTGTAAGCAAGAGTAAGATTAATAAGGTTTCTTAGAGAACAAACCAGGTCAGGCAGGACCCCAGATAAGTTGTTATGAGCCAAATTTAGAACTTCTATCTCATTCAGAGACGATATCGAATTCGGCAAATGACCAGTCAGAGAATTGAAGCTTACATCCAAAACTTCCATCTCTGTTAAGAACCCAACTCCCTCAGGGATGCAACCTGTTAACTGGTTATTGAGTAACAAGACCTCCTTTAATGCAGGACCCATGTAGCCAAAACTAGGTGGGATGTTCCCGCTAAACTTGTTATTAGCTAAATTTATCGCAGAAGCTGGTGAGCTCCCTAAGTTTAGAGGAATTTGCCCTTCAAACTGGTTATTGTTTAGGAAGATTGCATCAAGATTCTTGTCGAAGAGATCTTCAGGAATGGGTCCTGAGAAATTGTTGAATCTGAGGTCTAAGTAAATGAGATTTGGAAGGAGAAGAGTTACTGAAGGGAAAGGACCTGAGAAGTGGTTGTTACTGAGGTCTAACTCTGAGAGAGATGAGAGTTTTCTGAAGGTTTCAGGCACTGTGCCTGTAAATCTGTTGCTGTTGAGGTGAAAGAGATACATATCTGAGAGGAGAGAGAGTTCTTTAACTAGAGAGCCTTGGAGATTAGCATTGTTGAGATCTATTCCTGCAACAACAAGGCCTGGTGGTGCAGACATTTCTTCTTGAGGACCTGCACAGAAGACTCCTCTGTAAGAACAGACATTAGAGCCTACCCAAGTGTCTAAGATCCCAAATGGGTCATCTGTTATTGCAGATTTCCATGTTTGGAGAGCTGTGTAAGCTCTTTCTAGCCTTGAACTTGAAGACCCAGGTGGGGGTACTGCAGTGTTGATTATCCCACCAATCCAAACAGCACCACCACCACCACCACCACCACCACCACCAAAAGCAGTTTGTGTTGGAATTATTTGGAGGAGGAGAAGAGCCAGTAACCAGATCTTCTCCATTTTTCAGGTGAAGAAATGAAAATTTGTGTTTGTAAGGTTGTTCAGCTGGGGTTCTAGCATTGACGAAAGAAAATAGTGGGTTTGATTGGTTTTGAATGAACTTTATTTATTTATTTATTTGAGCTCTGTTATAAACATATTTTGTACACGTGTTTATTCGCAATTGGATGAGTAGTTCCATAGTGAAAAAACTGTTGAGGGTCGAAAAATGAGCTGGTGAGTAATTAACTAGATTACTTAACCCAAAAAAAAAAAAAAAAATCTATTTACTCTTTCCACAAATGATGTTCATGTTGAATTGTTGATGCGATAGCTGAGTCACTGAGCCACCACATCAATATGGCTTTCCCTTCATGGATTGATTCCTACTGGAAGGGAAGCCATGCTGTTCTACCTTGTGAAGTCCAACAAAAAAGTGAACATACTTTCCTTCTCCATCCTTAAGCCTGGGAGTATTAGGAGAATTTGTTTACTGAATGCTTCAAATTACTAAAAATCTCCCTGAAAATGAAGTTTCAGGACCCATGTGCCTTCTAATTGTTCTATAAGTGGATCCGAACAACCCAGAATTGATAAGATCCCAACTCAAATTAGTAAACTGATTCAATTGTGTGGGGATTAAACCAAATTCAACTTGAGATAAGCCAAAACTGTTATTTGTGTCTCCAATTCCATCTCATATCCCAGTTGCCCCTATCATTCGCAATGAATGCACGAATTGCTCCATAATTAAGAGCTGCTGTGGTTTTGGGATGTCATAGTTCCTCCCCAGGTGGGGCAACAGTGTTGTGTAGGGGTGTCTTGTAGTTTGTTAGACTCCGTATCGTTATCACTCAGACTATGTTATTCGCAGGTTAATTGATACTTTTTTTAGGGGCAATGCTAGCTATACTTTCTTTTAAACGTATTTTTTTTTATTGTCTTCCATTAAGAAGAAGACGTGTTTTGAACCAACACTCTATCACTGAAAAAGAGTGTCTTAAAAGAGTGTTTTTAGCATTACCTTTATTATTACTATTATTATACTTGGGTTATTTTAGTAATATATATATAGATATATACTTCGGCCTAGTGTTTTAAGAGAGGTTGAGTTCGTAAGATCTGAGAGATGAGAGAAGCCTTGTAACATTTGCTTGTGGCTAGTCAGGAAGAAGATTATTTCCGTAGACGTAGTCCACATTGTATGAACCACGTAAAATCCTGCATTTTCTGTTCAAGTGTTTGATTTGATTTGATCAGCTTATTTATTTTCAACAATTTTCTGTTCAAGTGTTTGATTTGATTTGATCTGCTTATTTATTTTCAACAAATGGAAACAACACGCTCAAAGTGAAATATAGAGGTTTTTTTTGTCATATAAAAATCATGTAGTTTTTCAACTTTTGCATTTCATGAAAATGAATTAGGAATAGAAAGAGAGATGCTACCCGGATGTAGAATTTCAAACTCTCATTTTGATAGCAATAACAATGCGTTACTACTTTTTCTAGTTGCTTTTAAATCTAATTTAAATAAACAAAAATTGTTTTCATAAGAAGAGTAGCAATAACTAATGTTGCACTGGAAGAGAGTTTAAGGAAAAAAAAAAAGTAATGTTAGGTCAATTTTCTTACTCATCAATTTTTCTCATTTTGGGATAAGAAAACAAAACAATGGAACAACTTTTAATGGTCTACTACTATTTCTTTGTCTTTTTCTTGTCCTAAAAGAAAAAAGTGAACCCGACATTTATAAAAAAAACAATATTGAAATTTGTGAATGCGGATAGAACTCTTCAAAATAGGAAATAGACTTATCAGCAATGGTCTTTGGATGTAAAGCTAAAATAGAAGAGTTAGAGATAAATTGATGCATTGACATCTTTTCTCTCCAAGGATTTTTTTTTTTTTCGGGTAACGGAAGTAGACCTAAACCCTTCGTGGCAAGGACCAATGTTACCATTTTAGAGTGAACCCAGTTTGCTAGAAGTACGATGAGATAGTTCGTTTTTCGGTTCGTTATATATATATATATATATATTATAAATCGTGTAAATAAATATATTATAAATATTGAATTTTAAAAACAAGTATTAAAAAATAAGTTATTTTAGAAAAAAAAATTAAAAAATAGGTTTTATGGCCGGTTCGCGAACCGAGAAAACAAATTTGCCGAACTCGAAGTATAAGTTCGTCGGATTTAAAGAACAAATTTACTAAACCCAAACAAAAAGTTCGCCGAACCAAAGCTATTAGGTTCGGATAGCGGTTTGCTCAATTTCACAAACCCAAACGAACTGAATCACCAATTAGTTCGCTCCAAACCAGTTCCTGGTTCGCAGTAGTAGGCAACGAACTAGGTAACCATAGCAAGGACTAGTCTCTTTGAGTGTTTGCCCCCGACCAACTCCAAATTTTCCCCCAAACTACATTTTGTTTTTTTGATAAACGTGGATATCTTAAACCTTAAAGACTCAAACTTGTCCCACGTACTGCATAGGGAATATCCCCATTTCATACAACCGATATTTGAGGAGAGCCCAGGAACGATCTCGAGATCTTTGGGTTTACTTCGGCCATGGGGCTTGAAATTCATTACTGTCCGTACACTACATGATTAGATCATATTGTAATTGCATCTTCGACCTTGACTATTGAGGCATTGAGCCTTACAATCAAGCCATTCATTAAAAGTTCCGTACACTTACAAGTTAAAACACGGGCAAAGCCCGCCTCTCTTAGTTTCCATGTTCCAGTGTTCGAGGACGACCTACTACTAATAACATGGATAAAAGAGCTCTCAATCTTCTCCCAAAGAGCAAATGCTAAGAGCATCTCAACGCAATACTCTAAATTTCTCCACCATTTCGGCATCTCCTCTGAATATAGAGGAGACGGCCCACTTTAAAGGTTTTTGTTCCAATGGGATTATGGGTGAGAACTCCAAATCACTATTCCTCCTCCAAAACGCTCTTCATTTATTATTTTTAAAAACAATTCATATGTTTTCTTTTTTATTTTTTCCGCTCAAACTCAATAATTCATTCCTTTTGCATCAAACTCAATGATTTAGAGTTTTTTTTAATTAAAGTTTGTTATTCGAGTTTTTTTTTAATATTAAAAACAGTTTTTTAATTTTTTAAAAATAATTAATATTTAAAAAAAACCAAGGATGGGTGGGTGGATCTTAACCACAATTAAAGGGTGTCAAAAGGGACACATGGCTACCTCAAGGGGTGATGCTGTAGAAGATTTGGCTCCATTTTTTTTTTTTTTTTGCATCTTTTATTGATGAATTAATTTAAAAATTAAACAATTATTAAAAAAACATAAAAATAATTTCAATATAAAATGATATTTGTTAAAATAAATTAGAAGGATATAATTAGTATTTTAGAAAAGATTTAGAGAAAAAAATGACACAAATGATATTGTAAGGGGATGAATAGTATTTTAGAGTTCATTTTCTATTTTCTCTCCCCTCTGTGAGGATGGATTTTTCTACCCACATTCACATTTGTGGTTTGACTAAGAGTCGCCACCTATTCATTCTAAGGGATAGGTCCCGAGATTTGGATAAGGTCTTATGGTCTATCAGAGTTAGGGTAAGCGGTTCGATTAAGTCCTGGGGAAGGTGTTAGGCACCCCAGAACCCCCGTTTTATAATGGTTAGCTACTCCCTAAATTTAAGCCAATTTAAACTCAAATTTAATTAAAATATCTAAGTGTTTAAATAAATACTAGTCCAAGAAAAAGAGAAAGCTAAATAGGCTAGGGTCGAACCCGAGTAGGGTTGCCTACGTACTCACAAAATGAGATCAGACCGAGCGTAGTTCTGGCACATGAGCCCATGCCAAGGCTAGGGGTGTGTGTGTGTGCATAGGGTGGTCAAGGGTCTAGCCCGGAGGCTAGAGTTTAATTGACTGAGTTGGTCAAGTTCAAGGTCAGTCTAACCACAGTTAGAAGGGTGTTAACCATAGTTAGATGGGCTAACCACGGTCAAAAAGCCTAGCAAGCATGTTTTTGAATTTTTTGGATTTTTTGAATATTTTTGATATTTTTTTAATGTTTTTCATTTTTTTTGGATTTTTTGAATAGTAGTTTAGGCTCATTGCGGAGCAACGAGATTAAACTAACTATGATTATTGAAAGTGATCCTAAAAATCTATCTAAAGATTAGTCTACAAAAAGAGTTTAATTAACTATGACTAATAGACTTTAGCTATCTAAAACTATCCTGAAGTAGAGAAGACATCAAATTTAAGCTAATTAGAATTAACCTCAGAAACACCTAACCATTAAGTTTTAAGCCTAAAAACCAGATTTTGACTAAGGTAAAACTAACCTAGAAAAATTGACCAAAATGATTTTATACAGGCTAAAACTAATCTAAAATTAACTGAAAGCTGATTTAGCTAATCTAAGAATAATACCGAAAAACATAATTAAATGACTAATCCTAGACAAACAAATCTTAAGGCTAATATAGCTGTAAACACACAAATTTACCGTCCTTCCTCCCCTCTCAACTTTAAGTGTCGAGATAAGGTCCGAGAGTAGAGGAATAACGCTAAATTTATTTTAAGAGTCGCCACCTACTTAGGGGAAGTAGGATCCTGAGATAATCCAAAATAAGGGGGTCTACGATCCAGAGTAGTCTAGGTAAGAGATCCCTTTAGGTCCTGGGGAAGGGGTTAGGCACCCCAGGACTTCCATCTAATGATGGTATCCTACTCATTAGGTCAAAGCCAAACATTTAAAATCACTTAAAATTTCCTAAATAATTATTAATTTTGCTAATCAAACACAAATCAATATGGGGTGTAAAAATTTTATTTTTGGTTGGGGTCGAACCTTGGTTTTGGGCTGCCTACTTATCCGGTTAGTCGGAATCAGACCCTCATAGTAGTTCGGGGTGGTGACTGTTTTTATACTCGTTTCGGAGTTTGTGGTCACTTCCAACTCGTGCTTGAGTTGGGGGAAGTGGAGTTGAGATTTATGAATCTCACTCCGGGATTTGGTTACGCAACTAGGTGCTCATGGGGGAGCGCTATGGGGCATTCATTTATTAGGGTAGGTCCTTTTTGAATTTTGTGGGTTTTTTGAGTGTTTTTGTTGTTTTATATTTTTTTGATTTTTTTGTATTTTTTAACTAACGGGGTAGGCAAGTTGTTTAGGGTTGAATCCACCTAATTGCCCGAAGT
The DNA here is from genome assembly GCA_015143295.1 of Tetracentron sinense. Taxonomy (NCBI): domain Eukaryota; kingdom Viridiplantae; phylum Streptophyta; class Magnoliopsida; order Trochodendrales; family Trochodendraceae; genus Tetracentron; species Tetracentron sinense. The sequence goes on from CM026565.1 coordinate 35,474,852, forward strand.
AGGCAAAAAGAAAGAATAAGCTACAGCCTAATCCTATGACTTGCAAATACACACATGGGAGTAAATTACAATAAATTAAATATGACTGGAAATGATTAGAGATCAAAGAGGGCCAAGATGGAACTATTTTACCAAGGTCTACTGACCATTATTAGAAAGGGTCAATTGACTTTAGTCCAATAACTTAGCCTGAGGTCAAACCTTGTTTAACAAAGGCCTTAGAAATGACTTTAAAAAAGATAACTGAGGATGATACTAACCTAGGGTCAGTCTAAAAGTAAGAATAAATAAATGAATAAGAACGAACAAATGGGAAAGCCACTGTCATGGCCAAACATGGTTCATTGGCTGCACTACCAAATTTTAACTATACAACAGGTTTTAAACAAACCAAAAACAAAATTAAAATAAAATAATAAAAAAAATCAAATGAATCAAATATTTCTCTTCAAAAATCTGACTCGTTTCTAGTTTTGAAACATGAAAACCTAAGTCCCTAATTTTGAGCAAATTAAATCAAGCTTAACTTTAACTAGGGTCTAACCAAACACAAGAAAATGTTCGGGTTTCAGTCAAACCCCTTTTGCTCTCATGACCCAAGTAAATTCTGACTTCAGGTTTTAAACACAAGTAAACCAAAAATTGATCTCATATTTCATGACGAGTCATCTTTAATCTCAAATCACAATCTCTTATCCAAACAAAACAATAATGGAATTCAAGCATTGTTGGATCCATAGCAGTTCACAAAAAGGGAATTAAAAAAACAGGTAAAAGAACAAATTAAAGAAGGGAGGAAGCATACCCGACCATAGCTGGTGAGAAGGGATATGATGATGCCACTGCTCCGGATTTTGGAAGAAGAAGACCACACTCAAACTTAAATACAAATAAATAAATAAAATAATAATAAAATAAATGGAATGAGCCACTGGTGTAGGTGAGATGATCGGTGAAGATGGCCAACTGGTGAAGTCAGCCAGATCTTGGATCTGAGATGTTTCTGTACAATGAACCAAAGAAAATAAATATTAAATAAAATAATAATTAGAAGTAAAAAAAGAAAAAGAGAAGCTACAGAGATTTGAATCCAAATTTCTAGATCTAAAAGTCTAGATCTAGAAATCCATGATCTAGAAGAATGGAGATCAGGATGGAAAAAGAACTAAGGGGAGAGGAATTGAAAAGGTTGGGTGATTATTACCTGAGAAAAAAAAAATGGAGGAAGTGAGCAGCAGGCCAGAGCTACAAGCTCGCCGGAAATTGGAGTTGTTGCTGTCGCGATGTTGCTGCAATACTTGATCAGAGGAGTTGCAGCTCACCGGGGAGGAGCAAACACAAGAGAAAAGAGGAGAAGGGGAAAGAGCTCGAGAGAGTTGGGTCGTCGGCCCTCTAGACAGGCTGCTGCTACCGGAGATGGAGGTGCTGAGATGCATGTTGCGGTCCAGACAATGGAGAGCTTGTTGATCGGATCCCTCACCGGCGGGAGAAAGAGAAAAATGTGAGAGCGAGCTTGAGAAAGGTTGTTAGAGTAGATGGAAGAGAGAAGCGAAGAGAAGAGAAGATAACAGGAGAGAAAACTCTCTGTTGCCGAAAACAAATGGAGGATGAAAATGAGGTCAGCTGACCTCAAAAAGCAAATTTATAAGGTGTGGTGACTAGGGTTTCAAAATGGGCTTGGGCCTTTGAAAGTTTTAAACTTTTTTGAGAGTTTTACAAATAAGTTATGGGCTTGGCTTAGATATGGGCTTGGGATTAGGTTTTTTGAGCACATGGGCTTGGGTTTGGGGTTTTTAGATTTGGATTTTGGTTATGAATTTGATGAAATGGATTAAGAGATGGGCTTGGGATTATGGAAATTTTACTCTCTCTCTCTCTCTAAACTCCCCAAGCTCGCATAAAAAAAAAAAAAAAAAAACTAAAATTAAAATTAAAATTTAAAATTACAAGTAAATGAGATTAAATAAAAAAAAAACAAGGGATTGATGGGTGTAAAAATGGGGTGTTCACAATAGGTCATGAATTATTACTAACCTAAGAACTAAGTTTAAACTAATACTAACTAATATCTCGGAACTAACCTACTGTCCTGATTAACAAATTACATTAAGCTAACAATTAAGCTATTCTAACCTTACAAGAAAAAAAGATTAACCAACAAACCAAACAAGAGTTGTCCTTAAGTTAAAACCACCACTGTAAAAACTAACCAAACAATAGAAACAAATTTAAATTTAAAGCTAACTTAACATTAGAATAGTCTAACATATAATACTTAACTAGATTACAAGCTAACCTAAGGTTACACTAATTTGAACTATCTAATCACTAACTTCAAAATCAAATGAAGTTTCAAACTAAACTAATTGGAATTAAACAAATTAAATTTAACTAATTTAAAATCTTAGTCTATTCTAAAACTGAGTTGGGACTTTATCTAATGAGAGTTAGTCTAGACATTAAGCACATTTAAAACTAAAGGAAAGTCAAAGACTTTAAAACTAATTTTAACTATTAACCAAGCTAAGCTTCTATAGATTTTTAAAACTTAACTAAGTCTAATTTTACAATCTAATCCACACAGGTTTAAAGTTATGTAAAAAAAAACAGATTGTAAATATGTTAGAACTAGCCTAGAGAAATTAACCAAGCAAGAACTAGCAACTAATCTATGATAAAAGAATTAAAGAATGGAAGGGTTGCTATCACATTAGCTGGAAAATGGTGTGTGCTACCTGTGTATAGGGATGGAGGTGCAGCTTGTGGGTCCGATACAACTAGCCTGGCTTCTACTGATGAATGCTGAGAGTAGACACCATTGAAGGGGAAATGATAGCTCCTGCTTGGTTCACAGACGTGAGGTGCAAAGGGGCTGTTTTGAGGTGGTGACCGAGCTGCTACTGGTTGTTCTGCTCACACCTATTGGTGGCCACATATGGAGCTGGAGTGCTACTGGGCTAGACTGGGTTTTGGTTGTAAATGAATGCTCGGTTGTAGGTCGCTTTGGGATAGCTTCAGGAATTCACTAGGGGCTGTAATGGAGTTAAAAAAAAACAAAACGGTGTTCTAGGGGCTATTATAGGGTGGCATGGACTGATTTAAGGGTTGTTACAAGGGTGATTTAGGGGCCGCAATAGGGCTGAGCAGGAACCGATTTATAAAGGGGTGAGATTGGAGGTTTAATGAGGGTTTGTGGCTGGTTTACAGGTGAAGATCATGACTGATCTGGGCGTGCATAGATGGCAACTCGGTCATTGTTTGACATGCTGATTTGGGCCAGTGGCCACCATTGCCTTAGCTTGAAGATCGAACCATTTGCTGCCCTTTTGAACTCCAACAAAATTTTAGAACCCCAGAGTTCTTTTTCTCTAAGTTCTTTTGTTGGAAAATTTTTCTGACCTCTTCCCGAATGCCCCCCTCAATGGTCTGTTAAAGGTTGCATTTTATGGAGAGATGGGGGGGGGGGGGGGGGGGGGGATGGCATAAGTGTAATATGGGGGAGGTAGGTGAATGGGTTGAGGGCCTATTGGATGGTCAAACTGCAAGGGGGCAGGGTAGAGGGGCGGAGGCAGCTGAGGCAGAGAGATGGGGGGCAGGCTGCACCATTTCCCTTATTGTGCAAGTAGCAAACTGGGTTTCAAAAGAAAGGGACGGGTGAACATGAAAGAGGAAAGAGGTTTTGGATCTTGGGTTTGTCCCATGGATCATGGGTTTGCTGTGGGCTTTAGACCAACACTTAGGCCATGGGCTTGGTTCTTATGGCATGGGCTTTAGCTATTTGGGGATTAAAATGGACTTGGGCTAAAGGGGCCATGGGTCTTGGATCATGGGCTAGCTTGGCTCATTTGCTTAATGTTAGATTAAGGGTTTGGATGAGATAAACCATGGTTAAGATATTATTAACCACGGTTAAGGGGGTGTAAAAATGGGATGTTGACACCCTCCTCTAAATTTAGAGGGTTACTATAGCATTATAGAGTACCAACTCTAAATATAGAGTACGGTTGGAGGGCCCTTTTCCAACCAATACTCTATATTTAGAGTTATAGAGGACGGTTGGAGATGCTCTAAGGGGATCCCTCCAGAGTTGGCTCGTATTGTAAATGAGGATGGGTCTGGTAGCAAGGTCATGCGTATGTAAGCCTCCTTGTTCTTCGTAATGCAGGCCGGGGATCTCAGTTTTATTCTCAAAAAAAATAATATATGTATATAAAAGGATGGTGTTAAGCGCACACCTTTATTTTAAGCAACTTAAGAAAATATAATAAATTTTGGATGTTACTACGAGCACACTAATATTTATTGACTGGACACCATTTAAAAAAAATGACTTTTTTTAAAAAAGAATATATTGTCTAGGAGCACCTAAACCTCTAAATCTAATTCTTAAAACTTCTTCTAAGAACGAACCGCAAAGTTTTGTTTTGGTAATGGAGGGTGTCACAAACCCTTCAAGGAAAAGACTAGTCCATTTGGGTATCTGCACCTCTTACCTTACTTTTAGAGAGTCGTTGACTTGTAGAAACACGAACTATTGTTAGTTTTTCCTTATCTTAATAACTTTAATTATTAAGTTTTTCAATCTTCGCCTCTCTCCCTCTTCTATTTTTTTTGTGTCAAATTTGAGTTTATATCATGATTTGTATGATCTTTTTAGGTTGATTACATGAACTAATATAAGCTTTCTCTCCACGCTATTTTCAACGTTTAGTTTCTTATGATATTTTGTTGCAAGCCTTTAACCCACACAAATAGGATGCAATATATAAGGAATTGGATCTGATTCATTTGATGCCAACTTTTTGAACCTTCAGTTTGGTTTGAGTCTGCAAAAGAGTAATGAATTATAATGTTTTATAGTTTTAAGTTTAGAATGGTGTATACTTCGAAGATTTATAGATATTTAATTAACTCTTAGTATGCTTGTAGAATGTGTTATATTTTAATGGTGTCTAGTTAGTAAATGATATATTTGGTGTCTAGTTAGTAAATATTGGTGTGCTCGTAGTAGCACCCTAATTTTTTAATTATATACTAAGAATAATTAAATGACAGAAATGCCCAACATCTTCTTTTTGTTGTAATCTCCAACTAATGACCCCATGGGCCACAACCCCTCTCTAGCAAAGCCCCGACAACCTCTCTCCTCTTCCTCCAATGCCCAGCCTCTTCTCTATGTAAAATGTTTATAGTCATACCCCCTTCTCTCACCCCTTCCTCTAAATGTAACGACCCCAAAATCCCACAAGGCTAAAATAGGATTTTGGAATCGTCACATTACTTAACCTGCTTAAAATTCATGCATACAAGGCTACTACACGAGTCTCCAAAAATGAGAGTAATAAAATTCCGATGTATAACTATAACCAACCTGCACAAGTCTATGGTCAACATATACAACTTACTATAACCAACAAGTATGAAAAATACAACCATAAAAAGTCTACTAAGCAACATCATATGAAAGTCTAATACAAAACTCTCTCAACCAACAAAACATAAACTAAGAGGTGTAACCACCCAAGACTCCAGCTCCTTCCTCAATGGGCTCACATTCTCCTCCTTCCTCGATGTAAGTCTCCTCAACCCACGGCTCCGCCGTGTACTCCTACTCTAAACCTGCCAAGACAAAAGTCCGGCTGAGTACAAAAGTACTCGGTGTATATAAAATCCAACCAACAATAATAATATACATGCACTTGGTTTGAAACATATCCAATAGCATAATAACATAGTCAAAGTACGGAAGAACGTGTGCGCATATACATCATATCACCACCTTGACTCGTGTACTTGTGAGAATCTTTGACTTAGAAGACAATATACTTATGAGTTACTTATGCTTATGAGACCACGTGCTTGTGAGATGCTTATGCTTATGCACTTATTCAGATCATACAATGATGTGACATGCTTGTGAGCATGAATTTTTCTACCCACTTTCACATTTGTGGTTTGACTAAGAGTCGCCACCTATTCAGTCTTAGGGATAGGTCCCAGATTGATTTGGATAAGGCAAATGATTTATTAGAGTTAGAGTAAGCGGTTCGGTTAAGTCATGGGGAAGGTGTTAGGCACCCCAAGACCCCCATTTTGTAATGGTTACCTACTCCCTAAATTTAAGCCAAATTTAATCTCAATATTAATTAAAATGTCTAAATGTTTAATCAAATGTTAATCCAAGAAAGAAAGAAAGCTAGATTGACTAGGGTCGAACCCGAGTTGGGTTGCCTACGTACTCACATTGGGGTGAGATCAGACCGAGCGTAGTTCTGGCACATGAGCCCGTGCCAAGGCTAAAGGTGCGTGTGTGTGTGCATAAGGTGGTCAAAGGTCTAGCCTAGGGGCTAGGGTTTAGTTGACCGGGTTGGTCAAGTGTAAGGTCTAGGTCTAACCGCGGTTAGAAGGGTGTTAACCATGGTTGAGTAGGCTAACCAAGATCTAGCAAGCATGTTTTTGGTCTTTTGGTATTTTTAGATTTTTTTGGTATTTTGAGATTTTATAATGTTTTTGGTATTTTGAGATTTTATCATTTTTTTTTTTTGGATTTTCATATAGGTGGGATTTTGGCAAACTTAACTAAAGTCAAATTTAATTCAAGAGAAATACTAAGGAAAAGTTAGGCTAAAAGATTATATTTAGGACATAAAGAGGGGTGTGCATTGTGAATAGTAAATGGTCTATTGCCAACACCTATTTTGTTGGAATGGTGTTGATAGTAAATCAAATACCATTGTCTTTGATATGAGGCATTTTGGATAAAATCCTCTTTAAGTCCCTAGGTCCTTAAGTCATCATTTATCAATTCAAAATAGAACATGAAGAAAAAAGAAAGAAATGAAAAAGTGACAAGTGAATAAAATGAAAACTCATCATCTCCTCTCTAATGTAGTCCCTTTACACCATTATGAATGATGTAATGAGATTCAACTATGAAAATTGGAGTGACGATGAGTTTCCCAAATGATTCTAGAAGAAGGACTAGAATCAAAATGAAAAAACAAAATAAAAAGAGAGGTATAACTTTAGCTTCCACTCTCTATGGGCCTACCCATATCCACACTAATGGGTACATATGAAAGAAAGAAATATTTACACGAGAGAAAAAATAAGACATCTCCTTTCTTTTGAGGTGAGATCCCTCTACACCATTAGATTGGTGTTGAGAGACCCAACTAAACTTGAGAAAAGAAAGGTCTTCCCAAATTATTCTAGAAGAAGACTACAAATAAAAAAAAAATATGAACTAAAGAAGAAGATAAATAATAAAAGGAAGAGTGCCTACTCCTCCAAGACTACTTCTCCAATGCTCCAAGAGGTGATGAGTTTTTAGAGTCCACAAAGGAAGAGAGTTAGTGAAGAACTCTAGGCTTTTACTCCTAGAATTCTCTACACACTCTAAACCTTGGCTTCTTCTAACTTTCTTCAAGGCTAAAAAGAAATAAAAGGGGTGAGAGGAGGAAGAGCTAGGATTTCCACTCGAGATTTTGGAGGTGGAAGAAATGGCTTGTGAGGGTCTTGTATTTATATAGGTTTCAAGGGGTTGTGGCAATTTGGTGATTAATAGAGGGTTGAGTGAGAAGAAGGGAGGTGATTGGTTGGTCAAAATTAATGTGGTTGGTGATTGGGTAATCAAAAAGTATGTACTTGATGAGAGGTGATTGAGTGGTCAAAAGGAGTGTAAGAGAATTAATTGTTTCGTAAGAGGTGTAAGAATGAGTGTAAGAAGGTATAAGAGAGTAAGGGAGGTGATTGGTTAGTCAAAAAGGTGTGTACTTGGTAAAAGATGATTGGGTGGTCAAAAATGTGTGTAAACATAAAAATGGGGCTATTTGGGGTTTGAAGAAAAAATAAAAGGACTTTTGTAGGAAAGTGGAAAGTGGACTTGGGTTAGTGGGTCTTGGATATGAGTTGAATGGATGTGGGTATGTGGACTAGACCTTATGGATCATGGGTTATGGTTATTGGACTTTAACTATGGCAATTGGGCTTGGGCTATGGTAATTAGGCTTTCGCTAAAGCAATTGAGTTTTGGCTAAGACAATTGGGTAATTAGGCTTGACTACTTGGGCTTGGGTAATGGAATTAAGTAATTGGGCTTGATTGAGTTGTTTGGGTATAAGTTTGGCCAAATGGGCTTGGGCCTTGGGTAAACCTTGGAGCATTTGAAGAAGTGGGAAGAGGGATATGGGGTGCAAAAATAGGGTGCTTACAATGCTGTTCTTGGCAGATACAGACCATGTCTAAGAAATCATATGGTTGGCATGCCGTTCTTGGCGGATATGGACCATGCTTAAGAATCAAATGGTTGACATGCCGTTCTTGCTGGATACGGACCATGTCATGCTTATGCTTATTCAGAATGTCATACGTATGCCATGCTTATGTTTGTGGTCCACATGTGTGACTTGTGAGACTCTCGTCTTAACATACAAGTGCATCTGTGCTTAAGTGTCGAAATTAACATTCGAGTTGGTAATTGCTTAGATTCTGATCTCCTACCATGGAAACTCCACTATACTGTCCCATACCAAATAGTTAGAGAATTCCCGATTTGAGAGATTTTCTTCTAAGTTCTTACCTTCTCGACTATCAATTTCCATGCAAGTAATTAGGCATACTTATCAAACCATCACATATACATATCTTATCATAATTCATATTACAATTTAAAATCAATTTACCACCATTTCATAAAAGTGTAATAGCATTTATCTTCTCAACCATTTTCACAAACACCTTGAGTACGCATAATATGAATTCATTTCCCTTCTATATTTTCAAGCATTCATCAAACCATAATTCATCCATACAATCAATTCACCATTCACATCCACATATTAATTCCATCATCCATACATTTCCCATCCTCCATATATTCTATCCACATCCAATCCACATTTCCATCAATAATTAGCTTACTTCATAGAAAATTTGGGAAAAATGCATTTAATCTCTATTCTATCATTCCTATCATATTAATATTCACAAAACATTAAAATAGAGTTGATTAGGATAGTATATCGACCTTAGGAATCCTTCCCTTGGATTCAAAACGCTCCTGAGGTGATTTGGGGAAGCTTTCCAAGCTCTCCTTGCACTATCCAAGCTATCTCCTTCTTCCCCAAGAAAACCATCTCTCAAAACCCTAGGGTTTTCTCTCCCTTTTTACCAAATTAGGTTAGAAATAGGTAGAGTATTCTAATACCCCGAAATAGGATATCTATTTATAGCCCTAAGGTCTAAGAACAAAAAGACCAACAAACTCTTACTAAAATTCTACAAAAATACGAAGGACCGAGCGATCGGTGGTTCTGACCGAGTAATCGATTCTCAACCGAGAGATCGGTGCTCTTGACCGAGCTCTCGGTCAAAAAAGCATTCTCTGGAAATTTTCCCCATACAAAATTTTGGACCAGTCGATAGATACCGATCGATCGCTACTTCTGACCGAGCGATCGGTGCTCTGTAGATTTCTGACCCATCATGCCGTTTTGGCCATAACCTTTGACTCGTTCGTCGGAATTCGACGATTTAACTTGCATTGGATTTGTCTTCCGAAAATGAACATTTCTGGCGTTTTAAAATTTCCAAATTCCCCTTTATTTATGGACTAAATTGTCCCCAAAGTTGACTGATCTGCAATTCCATAAGACAAAACATCGGAAAACCCACTTTTGACTTAGCTTAGACTAAAAATATGGAACAACATTAAACATGAACCTCGAAGAGGGTTCCGATACCTTTCTAATGGTTCAAGAATCACTCAATTCCAACAAACGGTGCCAAAACTAGAGCTTCCTAAAGTTTAGGGTGTGTTATGACATTCCTGAACTAGAAGTTTGATTAAACCTTAATCACACTACACCCATTAGATATACAATACAGTAAACATTAAAACATCATAAGGACTATAATACCCCTAATGCAATGCAATAAAAACATGAAAAAAAGATTCGGGTCTCTACATTAAAAGCCTCAAAAAAAAAAAAAAAAAAAATTACCCTAACCCTCGGCCAACAAACCAATCTCTTCATTTTGCACCTTTTCTCTCACATCCTCGTGTTCAACATGATATCCCTCTCAACTTAATGGTAGCTTCCACTTCGTCTCCCACCATATGTACAAGGGAAATACTTAACTTACTGCTTATATCTTATTGCTGCATTAGACTACTTATTCTAATGTACAATCCTCATTGCCTTCTTTTTACCACACATCAACTGTAGTTAAAGATTCACTGATCACTCCTAAAGTTAAGCAATCGAAGCTTGATTTTTAAAAAGCAAAAAAACCAAAATATTTACTATAATTTTCTTAAGCTTAACCATAGTTAAAAGAGTATTAAAAGGGATACGTGGCCGTGGCATTAGACAACCTATTCTGATGTGGGGTGTGCTAATCACTGCCTTGTGTACAATAACATTACATATATTATAAACAATCAATCACAAAATTCAAAAAATGGGTTGCTGGATCATGCTACTCGCACTCGTTTTCTTGCTTTAGGCTTCCATTTTTAAGCCTTTGTATGTGTCTCCCTGCTGAATTCTCCATAATGGGGTTCCAACTTAGGCAATTTCGTATCCAAGGAGTGAGTAGTAGAGCTCTTTGTGAGATGGAGGGAGAACCATGGATAGGTCTATAAGCATGTAGAAGAGACGTAGAAGGTGCCACATTGATCAAGTAGTAAAGTCCAGAGGTGTTCATACTCTAGGCCTGGGTTCAAGTCCCGCCCTCATCAATTTTCTCTAAATGACTACATTATGTGTGTTGAGGTTGATCCCTGATGCATGCATGATTGTAGGACTTTCCAAGCAGGCTACCAATTCTCTTTTAAAAAAATGAGCTTACTTGGTAAAAATACCAAATAATTTAAGAAAGTGTCGTCTTGATCAAGTGGTAAAGCTTAGAGGTGTTTATAATCTAGGCCTGGATTCAAGTCCCACCCCTATCAATTTTCTCCAAAAGACTACATGATGTGTGTAGAGAGGTTGATCCCCAATGCATGCATAATTGTAGGATTTGGCAAGTAGGTTACTAACCCTCTATAAAAAAAAATGTACATACCTGGTAGAAATACCAACAATTTTTATAGGTGCCAACTAGCTTAGTTGGTAAAGTCCCTTAGCGTCGTACCTGGGATTGAATCCCACCTATGTTTCTCTGGTAGGGGTCTGCCTAACCCCAACTTATCTTCCAAAAAAAAGGAGTTTTGAGATTTTTTTAAAGAATCTAAAATATTAAATATAGAAGAATTTGAAGAAGAGACGGTTGTTGTCTTCAACCTCTAGCTCGGCCCCCTCGCTCTTGGTTGCCATTAATGGAATATGAATTCTAAACAAATCAATTCTTAATTTACAAAAAACAGATGGAATTGAAAACTTTTTTTAATGGTAGAGTAAAAAATAACAACTTATGATTCTGAAGAATTTACGAAGACTTTGGACGATAGGAAGAAGATGAAAGAAGAGAGATGTGTTGTCAAAAACCGGCTCTTAAGTTTCTTATCAGGTTTTTGGTCAGTGAAGAATATAGATATTATTGTAATTTTCTTTTCCTTTGTGTATAAGAAAAAATTTTAATTGGTTTTTTAAAATTTGGGGTGTGGTCATCATATACTAAGGTGCTGGTAGCACCACCCTATATTAATCATACTCTCAAAATTCCTATTCTCACCATTTTAGATAGTAAAACAAAGAAATTAGTGTGTGCTAATGAGCATACACAGCTATATTTTTTATTATGGGTAAATTACAATGACCTCCCTTGAGGTTTGGTGAAATTGTAGTAACCTCCCCTCTTGTTTTTGAATTACATTGTCATCCCTCTACTTTTATTCCCGATAATAGATTTTCCCTTATGTTAATAAGCTAATCTTCTTATGTTTTATCGGACGACCTATAAATGTCAGATCGAGCTAATTATTAATATCCAACAAACGAATTTTGGAATAACATGTCAGATGTCATGTTATTAAGAGACACTCTTTAATGAATGCTTTAATGAGCATGACTCATTAATACCACGAACCTTTTAAGAAGAGATAATTTTGAATTTACTTGTTTTTGTAAATAATGTTATATTAATAATATTTAGAACCATTGATCTTCTTTAAAGAATGACTTAAGAAAAATGTGTAAAAATAGCAGCTCTCCTAAATTGACTCATTACACAGACACATATATACTAGTAACATTGCACGTGGCTTAGCACATATAGTTTTTCATTATTAACGAAAAACATAAAATTTTAAGATTTATATAATTGATTTTAAAATATATTAGTATATTTTATAGAATACATTTTAGTACTTAAATTTAAATTTTGAATTTAATCTTAATATTATAAAAGAGTTACTAATTAATAGCTAATTATTTATGGGTCCCACTTATAAATGTATAATAAACCAGGACTCTTTCTAATAGAGTTTTAGGGTGTTTGTAAATCCAATTAAGGCCACCTCTTATATATGCCTTGAGAGAATTTATTGGTGGATCCTATTAATAAGACCCACTTTTTTCTCATAGATAAGTATGAAGTAGTATATTATTCTTCTAATTATAATCTACTTCTACTTATTAATTGTAAATAAACAAGCTTATTTATAATATAATTAAGGTGAAAGGTAATTACATCCAAATAAAGTTTGGTATACTCCTGATACTTATATTAATTAGAAATAAATTTTTTGACATTATTATTATTTTCCATGGTTAGAATATAATATTGGTTCTTTTGACTTCAAAATGTATAAAAATATAAATAGAGATTTAATACAAAATAATGGGTCTCATGGGTCCCACATTAGATTAATATAATCTTAATGAGTCCTTCTAACTCTCTACTTATAGAGAGTCATTTTCCATAAAATAGCAAAATAGAGATTTAATATGTAATAGTGAGTCTCATAGGTCCCACATTAGATTAGTATAATTTTAATGAGTCATTTTAGTTCTCTACTAATATAGTCCTTATCCATAAAAATAGCAAAATATGGGTCCCACATAATACTATACATTATAATTTTTTTTAATTATAAATGGTGAAGGGTAATTACATCCACGTAAACTATACATTGTAATTTTTTACTTTACATTATAATTTTTTTTATAAATGATGAAGGGTAATTACGTCCACGTAAAGTTTTGCATACTCGTACTTTTGTTACTAGAATGATATATAAGGTATATAATAATCAGATTGGATTCTAATCCGATCAAATCACCATCTATCCGATCTGCCTCCGATTATAATTGGATATAACCACGGGCAGAGCCACATGAGGGTTGGGGGGGGGGGGGGGGGTGTCCCCTACAATTTTGAAAAAAAAAACTTCCTACACTACTAATAGTGGCAGGGCTCAGGAGAGGGATAGTGTCGACAGAGGGCTCTAGCCCCCCTAAACTTCTGAGACAAAACATATTCTTTATAGAAGGATACAAACAAATGCTATGGCCAATGAACATGGCTCTCAAAAAAAAAATATATATATGGGGGTTACGCCCCGAACCGCCCATTGTTAGCCCCTACAAGAGAATCCTGGCTCCACCCTTGGCTATAACATGAGTGATCTGTATCCGATCCATTGACAGCCTTAACGACGAGTTCTTGAGTTCAGCAGCCCTACTCCGCCCCTGTCCATGAATAAGGTAGGCATTACAAAGAAATTCAAAATGTAATTAAAGTGCTACTAACCCTAACATCAGCATCCTTGTTCAACAAAAACCTTTCTACCATTGAGGTATCACAAATTGAAACGATAATTCCAATTCTTTGAAACAGAGCAGAACCCTGTACAGGGCTTCGGGAACTAAGGGCCAGATCACCAAAGTCCAAGCCTAACTAATATACCAACATCTCAGGCCAGGGTGGAGCCCATCAAACAAACATACTACGACCTAGGCCTGTCCCAAGCCCATTATCTATACCCTCTATCTAATAAAAGAGGCAGTTAAGCTGCTCTTGTATAGCAGCTGCCGAACAATCCTTTGGTCATTTTTGTCCCCTATGTCTTCCTTCTTCGACAATATGTAATGCTCTTGCAAGCACCTATCGCCATCTTTTGTCTACTAGCCCTTTGGATTTGTGTTTTTCATCCTTTTGTGAGCCCCACTTGCTGTGTTTATTTTCTCACGTCTCCAAATTTTTTTTACTTACTCAATTCTTATCCTTCTGTAATCAACTGTTGCAACTGCATAGAACTCTACAGCAGCTTAATCTATGACACCTTGCAATGAAAACTAATATATTATGTTCTTCTATCTATCCTATGGACAGCTGTGATTTTGGTGGGCCCCATTTACAGGGCAAGCAGTAGACACAGTCGAGTATTTAAGCAAGTGTTGCGAGGGCGAGTAGAATCTTCGTCTTTAAGGATAAGAAATGGACAGCTGCAAATGAGGCCCACCAAAGTCGACAGCTGTAAGTTTGCACTTGTATCACAACCAGTAATTTGTCCAATAATCAAGCCCCCAAACTAGGGCTGTCAATGGACCGGATCATGATCCGGATCCGATCCGAATCCGATCCGATTAGCCGGACTTTGGACCCTATATGTGATCCGTCGGATCGGATTCGGATCGGATCGGATCGGTGGAATCCGATTATAATCGGATCGGATTTGGATATAGGGTGATCCGATCCGATAATAATAATAATTTTTAATTATTTTAAATATATTATTTAGATTTTCTATGTATAAAATATTAATTTTTAAAAAAATTAATATTAATTAGTATTAATTAAGGTATTATTAGATTTTTTATTATTAAAATAGATTTTTTTTAAAAAAAATAACCTTACTCGGATCGGATTCGGATCGGACGATATATAATCGGATCGGATTTGGATCGGTTACTTCATGATCCGACGGATCTCGGATCGGATTCGGATCAGTCGGATTCTTATTCGGATCGGATTCGGATCTAGGCAGATCCGGTCCGAATCCGATCCGTTGACAGCCCTACCCCAAACTGATTTCTTAAATATTGGGTTGGACACTCTTATAAAACAATCAGTGATCTAAAGTTTTTGAATATAGTGTTTCAGTTATCATTTTTTTTATATTCTTTGCACAAATTTGAATCATATCAACTAAACTAGATATGTTATTTCCATGTTTGCAACATATATGCAATAAATTCTATGGCTTCTTAAGGGTATATGATTTTTCTGGTCAGTGTTAGTGACACTCCCTACCTATGCCCAATATCTGGACATATGTTCATGTCCAAGTTACATTTTTTTTTTTTGGTCACTATGTCCAAGTTACATTGGATCCACCTACTTTGCTTTCCAATTGTCAGTAGGAAACTTAAAAAAAATCCAAACTCTAATATGTCAACATCATTGTAGCATCTGGAGCATAAATATGACTTTTAATTTGATGTTTTTTTTTTGAATTTTGTTATATTAGTGGTTGAATTCAATGCGAGGGATGATTAGTTTGCATAATTAATTTGGATTTCGATTTGTTTTTCCATTGTACACAACCTGCACGTGCCTTGCCCATGCCGGGTCTACTAGTAGTGGCCCCAGATTGTCTCTGGCTTTGTCTCGGGCAACCATAGAAAAGGGGACAAATATGACACATGGTGATATAGTGTTGAGATAAAGGGAAGAGATATCAAGCCGTTGAAAAGTCAAAATCATGGGAGAAAATGACATGACTTCTCCATTATTTAATGCCACATGTCCCATATTCTATATTTGCATGAGAGCTCTTTGCCAGAGACAATCCGAGGCCAGGTACATTAAAACAGAGCCATCCAAGAAAAAGAGTTGATAAGATCTCGCATCTAGCCACAGGGAATGCTAGCCACTCGTATATCTTTTCGGAAGGCTCAGGATCCTCTCGAGTTCGAAACCCTAGAGGTCGCCATGTGTCTCCTTTGACACCCCTTAACCATGGGTAAGGTCACCCACCCTTAGGGTTCACCCATCCATCCTTGGTTTTTTTTTGAAATATTAATTCTTTTTTTAAAATTAAAAACTTTTTTTTTTTAAAAAAAAATTCTAAAACAGTTTTTTTTATTTAAAAAATAATAATTAATATAAAAAAAAACCAAAGATGGGTGGATGAACCCTAGGGGTGGATGAACCTTACCCATGGTTAAGGGGTGTCAAAGGAGACACGTGGTGACCTCTAGGGTTCGAACTCGAGTGAATCCTGTGCCTTTCGGAAAGGACTAAGGACTGTTAGAGCGTAGAGTGTGAC
Source organism: Tetracentron sinense (assembly GCA_015143295.1). NCBI lineage: Eukaryota > Viridiplantae > Streptophyta > Magnoliopsida > Trochodendrales > Trochodendraceae > Tetracentron > Tetracentron sinense. The sequence goes on from CM026565.1 coordinate 35,491,071, forward strand.
ATTTGTCCTTTTTTTTCTTTGCTTCGGGATCAACTCTCGTGCAAAGCATTTGTATTTCCCGCAAAAACGTACAAGGGCTAGCTGTTGGTATTCGGATGGGCAACGACGCACATTCTTCAAATTCATATGAAGACTCAAAAAAAAATTATGAACCTACACGAACATGGCCTCGGATTGTCTCTGGGGAAGCCAGAAATGGCTTATCTCGGGCAAGCATAGAATGGGGGAAAAGTGGTGGAGAAGTCAAAATCATATATGACATATGGTGATAAGGTTTTGAGATAAAGGGGAAGAAATATCAAATGGGGAGAAGTCAAAATTATGAGGAAAAAATGAAATGACTTTTCCCCTTTTCTTAACACCACATGTCCCTTATTCTATGGTTGCCCGAGAGCCCTTTCGGACTTCGCCAGAGACAATCCGAAGCCAACGAACATAGTCGTCTCTATCTATTGCCCTACGTAAACATGCATGCCATTTTCTTGCATAAAACTTTATTCCATGTTACATTAAAGCGTATGTAAAAAAAACCACCTTCCAACGTTAACGCATGGAACCCGGGTTGTAGCCCAGTGGCCGGAGGATGAAACAGTAAATCCGGAGGTCTCCAGGTCGATTCCGGGACTCCCATCAATATCATTTGTATGGAATGGGGGGTATCCCCTATGGAACAGTGGGATTAGTCTGAGCCTTTAAAGCTTAGGATATCCACTTTTAATTTTTTTTCAAAAAAAAACCTTTAACGCATGGGATTGGGAGGTTATACAACCGTTAGCATTCCTAGATTCTTTTAACAATCTTAATCCTCGTGTCAATCACACATTTGCTAGAATGATATTATGATTATGTATGTGGATAGAAATCGAATCACAGCCGATCGTGATTAAACTTAGGGAAAGTTCAGACGCACCCATAGGTCAACACGTGTCATTTTTAATCCTTATTAACCATGGTTAAGATTCCTAATCCTTCAACAATCTAACCTTAGTTTTGTTTTTTTTAAAAAGTATTTAAAAAAATTAACTTTAGATTAAGAAAATTTAACCATTGAGTTAAACTTTTTTAAAAAAAAGAATGACTGAAAACCAAGGTTAGATTGTAGAACCTTAATGGTTAATGAATCTTAAACACAAAGGTTAGATTGTTAAACCTTAAGGGTTAATAAATCTTAAACACGGTTAATAGGGGTTAGAGAGGACACATGTTGACCTGTGGGTATGATCTAAGTTCAATCGTGATTGGTTGTGATTCGATCTCATGTAGATAATGCTATCAACGCCCTCTTTTAAGACTCACTCTTTTTTTGATTGGTTAGAGAATTGGTGTTCAAAACACGTCTTTCCTCACTACTAAGAAAATGAGTTTAAAATAAAGTGGGGCTAGCATTATTCTATCCTACATATGTATATATTGTGGGAAATGCTATACTATTGTAAGACTTGGAATTATCTACGGTTACAACTGGATTCCTCATAATCCTGTTACAACACAAAAGCTATTTAAGTGTCCTTTTTAACTCTAGTTAACAACCTTATTTTTAGAGTTAAACAGTTTTTTTGTAAAACCAATTTGATTGTGGAACCTTAAGGGTTAGTGAGTCTTAATCATAATTAAGTATTAAAATGAACCAGTGTCGACTTATAAGACGTATCCAAACTCCAAGAAATCCGGTTATAACTACAGAGAATGCCAAGTCCTATTTTACACGCACTCTGCAAGAGAACGGAATGTTATTGTCTTCTATTATTAAGGAGAAAGACACTAACGCTCTGTCTTCTCTAGTCATTGGTCATTTGATTTATGGGGAATGCTACCCCAGTTTCCTTACTTCCTCACTTTCTTTACAAAGTGGACACTTATAGTCACTTTACCCAGTTACTTTTTCAGCCGGTTGATGCCCTCATCCATATGTATATTTTAGAACCCCCCTTAATAGTTTGTGATTTATAAAAAAAAAAACCATCCACATTTAAAACAACAGAGTACGGATGGAGAGAACATTTTCTCTCTCTTAATTTTTCTTGGTTTTACTCCCCCTGTTCATTCAATCTCCCGCCCGACTCTATCTCTCAAGAAATCACTTCCCTTACAACATCTCAACAATCTCCCTCATGGATCGCCCTTCGTAAAAGCACTAGGATAAGACTCCCTTCTCCATGAGCAACGTCCTGCCGGTGATGGGCGGTAATCTCCATTGACGGCAAAGAACAATAGCCGCTTAATCTTGAAAAGAAAATCCATTAAAAACGATATTAATGGTGAGCAGTTTCACAATTTTTTAATTTTCGAGGTTGGGGGTGGGATAACTCAAGAACGACAACCCACATTCAAACACCCAAAATAGCTTACAATTTTTCATTATTTGGAGAAGAATAATCATACTAAGGCTTGAACACTCCATGAAATCATTATTTTGTTTACATGTAAGAGCCTTTTTTTTTTACAATTACTAAAAAAAAATTGAGTAGGTGATGAGTATATCAGGTTGAGAGCAGTTATGAAGGTATCATCTTCTTTTACGATTTGAGTCTGGTTGTCTTTTTCTTCAGACCTTGTTACTCAGAAAGCGAGGAAGTGGGGAAAAGAGAAACTCTCCTAAAAAAACTCTCCCATTTCAATCTGACTATCTTTACGATTTTAGTGTTGCAGAAAAATTCTCTCATGGTGAGGACCTATGAAAAGGTGTGAAGTTTCATCATCTTCTTCTCCGTTAGAAAAAGGGACGCTGGAGTTGAGAGAGAGAGGAAAAAAAATAGGGGTGGGAGATTACTTTGCTGATACACATGTGAGAAACTTTATTTGTTCTTTTGTCTTCAACGTGAAAGGGGCTTTTTGATAAATCAAAAACTATTAAGGGGCTATCTTAAAGATAAGATGTTTGACGAAGTTTTAACCGGCTTTAAAAGCAGCCGGCAAAAGAAGTATACGTGTCGGTTAAATAGGGAAAGTGAGTATTTAGGAAACTGGGACTAGCATTCCCCTCCATTTATTGGGTTCGGGCCTATTTGCTTCTTTTCTTTGTAGATTTTTTTAGCCCTAGTCTTGGCCTCACAGCCGGTACTTCCCTTTGCTTTTCCATATTGTGGTAGGATGACAAAGGCATTCCCCTCCGTTTGAAGGTGGTCCTGCCACCGAGTGACATCCCAGCTTAAAGTATTTTGGTTTTGGAACCAAATCCTCTATTTAGTGCTAATTTCAAACGATGCAGATAAAATGCAAGAATGCTTGAAGGGTTTACCATATGAAGCCCTCAATAAGAGTTTAAACCAAGCTACTTTAAGAAGAGATTGATGGAACAAGTTTTTTTTTTTTTTTGGAAACAAGGGTATTCAGGCCTCTTAGAGCACCTTACTTTTCCCCGGGCACGTGCAACACCCCCTAAGCCACACGCACCAGGTAAGACGTGATTACTCCATGAGGGTGGCCAACAGAAGGAGGGGATTCAAACCCAGGACCTCCTCTTCCTGAGGCATTGTCATGGCCAACAACCCAAGCCCTTTTGGTTTGTTGGAAAAAGTTGACAATTCTTTTTCAAGAAAGAAACAAGAAAAGGCATTAAGAGACCAAAAGCTTAGAAGATCACAGGAATTCAGTTGTGGGGTGAACAATAGGAACAGATTACCAGCAATAAGAGATTTTAAAATATTATTTTATCAACTCAAATGTGTCCAGTTTTCGGCCTTTTGGAAACACTACGAATCTCAAAACAATCTCTCATGTCTCCCTTCTCACTTCAAACTATAACACTTTTGTACATCACCTCCGTTACGGAGACCACAAAAAATGATGAAACAACACTTCTAAAACCTACCAAAAACAATATCAATCCTTCCAAGGATAGCTCCAATTTTTTTATTGGGCGTGGCTCTACATAGAGAAGTTAAGCAGCAGCACAACCTTGGGTTCCCGTTTGCAAAAAGGCTGATGACAGGATCTGGATGGCAGTTAGCCTGGTAGTCTTAAAAGTATTTTTTCTAGAAGCAAATGAATGAAGATGATAGCACCCCGCCTCTTGCGCCAATGGTGGAGTGTGGCCTTTCTCAATAGAGAGGTCTCGGGATCCATTACCCTGGGTGATGAGTAGCCAGAACTCCAATCCCCAATGAGACCAAATCCTCTACGATGATAACCGGCAGATTTGGCAATCCCCAATGAAAGCAAATCCTCTACAATGATAACCAGTTTTGCCAAATCCGGTTATCACCCTTGAGGTCGCCATGTGTCTCTTTTTTGACACTCCTTAATTGTGGTTAAGATTCACCCGCCCTTAGGGTTCACCTACTTATCCTTGATTTTGTTAAAAAAATATTAATTCTTTATTTTTAAATATTTTAATATTAAAAAAACTCTTAAAATAGTTTTTTAATATTAAAAAAAGAATTAATTTATTTGAAAAAAAAAACCAACAATGAGTAGGTGAACCCTAAGGATGGGTGAATCTTAACCAAGTTAAGGAATGTTAGAGGATTTGGTTTCATCCCAAACTAGGTAAATGATATCCTCAAGCAAGGAAAAAAAAAATTAGGAAGAAAAAAAAGAAAAAGAAAAGAGGACGTCAGTGCAAGAAGAGAGAGGAAATATCTCCATCATTTCATCGAGCTTTTAATTTTTGAAATGAGCAATATTTGGCTCCACAGACGAGGAGCGAGTAAACTATTGGTACTCGCTCTCACATAGCCACCCCTTCATCTCAATATGAACTAGGGTTAAATTTTTGAATTTTATTTTTAAAAAAAATCAAAGGTAAATGAGTGAACCTTAAGGGTGTGTAAATTTTAACCACAGCTAAATAGAGTTAAAAGAGGACACAGGACAAAAAAAGGGACCCGATATGCACCTCCTCGCATCACCAAGGAGGTGATTAGTTTCCTTTTGAAATAGTGAGGGTTACAGTTATCTATTTCATTTTACTGCCAAAGTCTTGGACACGTGTTACAATTTCATAGCTACTGGACTCAACCGCCGTTGAAGATTTGTAGTCTTTACCCAATACTTAGATGGGAATGGATTTGATCTGTCTCGCCATATCAAAACAATCGGCCTAAGTGCAGCGTTGACATGCGGCGATAAGAAGGGAAGAAGTCATTTCAATTTCCTCTTTTTTTTTTAACTACTCTCCATTTGATAACTTCTCTCCTTTTTATCACCACATGTCGGTCGTTACACTAAGGCCGGATGGTTTTGGTATGACGAGAGTTAGATCAATGATCTCAGTTCCTCTTTCAGGGCATTTCCTCTTGTTTTTTTAACTACTCTCCATTTGATATCTTCTCTCATTTTTATCACCACATGTTGGACGTTACACTAAGGCGGATGGTTTTGGTATGACGAGAGTTAGATCAATGATCTCAATTCCTCTTTCAGGAATTGTCAAAGTACAGTTAGGGGTTACAGGCAAAAAGAAGGAAAGGCTTTAAGAGTCAATCTCAGATGCCTTACCGCTATTTCGTTCATGGGGGGCTCGGGTTCGTCGTAGGAATCTTTCTGGTACCCACTCCCTCCCTCCCGGCCCTCTTGCTTACTATGAGTTCGCTCCCCACTTAGATGGTTAAGTACAATGACTCATATTTGAGCATTGTTATGTTCACTCTCCAGTTATTCTTCTTAATTAAAAACAAAAAAGATAAAATAAGAGTATTGATCCTACAAAAAAAAAATGTCATACTATTTTATCATCTTCTATAAAAATAAGAGATTTTTTTTTCTGTTTTATTTATTTATTATTATTATTATTATTTTTTGATAGAATAGGAAAACACACGTACTCAGCCAACACACACGGTCCATGAGTCTCAAAATAGAAACATTCACATCATAATCAAACATACGTATAGTTTTATACTAACCGGATACTATATATCTTATTCACTTTATTACAAATAGAAGATAGTTCCTACTACAGCAAACCCACCAAACCATGACGAGTACAGAAGAAAAATGACTGATATATCAGCTCAAACCGTCCCCAAGACAAAGGTTATTTCATCAAACAGTTTAGGCTGCCGTACATTTAGAAATTCAACTAATGTACTACATTGGATCGGGCAACTTGAAAGTCCGCCAGTGGGGGTGCCTACAAGATCAGTCCATTGATCCGCCATGCTCCCATGAATTATATATCCTTCCTCTTCTAGCTTCTTCCTCTGATTGATTTGTAAACAGCCGCCGAAGTATTCTCATCTGACGATCCTCTGCAACCAACACCACAATCAACGGCTCAGAAGAACTTGATTGTTAATCATGGTTAAAATAATTTTAAGAGAAGAAAAAAAGATAGTGTACCTCAGTATGGGCTTCTCCCAAGTATGGTATCCGGCCTGTTGAGATTGGCTACTGTAACCTCTCTCTGCTTCTCCTTTCTTCCTGTTAAGAACACTATCTTATATCCTAGAGAGAGTAATTTCTCGTACAGCTTATGATTCTCCGGCAACGGAGGCATAGCCCCTTGTACGAACCATTCGTTGAATTTCGTCGCGTTATATGGCTCTATACTGAAATACAAAAGGGCTCCCTAATAAGCTGATAACTAGCTTACAAGTAGTACTTAAACAACCAACATTGTATATAATTAATTAATTAGTTATAAGGGATAAGTGACACGTGGTTAAAATAGAGCTAGAAATGATCAGTTGTCAGTTCTACAATGTACCTATTGTTTAGTTCACAACGTACCCGTTGTCTAGTTTACATCGTATCTGTTGTTCTAGTCACAACGTGCCCATTGTCTTCTTAATATCGTATTTGTTGTCTTATGCACAACGTATCCGTTGTTTTCAGGATAAGCGTATTAAATCTCTTTTTAACGCATACACAACGGATCTGAGTTTGGATTAACAACGAGACCGACTCGTAGGAGAAAGTGGTCAGGAGACGATCGTTCTACTCTGACAGCAGGTGAAAAGCACTGTCTTGACATTTAATGCTGGTTACTTCTGCATGCTGTCCAAATCAAACAGACTCAATTAATAGTAGGCGTATACATGTGACACGTAAGGCTCCAAATCTATCTGACATATTTGGTAATGTTCATAAAACGTCATCCATGGGCATCTATGGCCATCTATGGGCATCCGGCTAAACCTATAAATACCTCCAGAGACCCAGTGCATAAGGATCAAAATTTTTTTATCTGTTTCTCTCTTATTGCTGCTATGCATCTTACTGTTCACCATCTTCTACACCTACTTATTTTGGCATCGGAATACAGGTCAGGGTGACACGCCCTCCACTTCAACCTACTACCAGTAAATTAGAAAACCTGTAACTGCTGCTGCCCGCGTGACTCTCCTGAAAATTTTCGCTTCATTACCCAAATCCATTTTCAGCATAATAAGGCAGATTAGAGAGTGTAGTATCGTCGATATCGAAGATCCATATGTCCCTGACACGTTTGCAGTCTTGACGGTATAGGCCACCGAGCATGTAGTGACCGACGTAGTCCTCACATGAGAGTGGAACTGTTTTCGAGTCACGAAGGTTGTTTGTCTCTACAGTCAGACGCCAACTAAGGCAAGACATGCCTTCGATGGGGTGGCCACCCGCGCCGGATTATGGCCGGAGGAGGTTAATCAGAAGGGAAATTCCGCCGTGCGATGCATGGGATGCTGCAACTATTGTGGCAAGGATGAGGAGGACTGATATCATTTCCGTGACCCTTTTGAGTTGTACTTTACTTGCACCCGCTCATTCGAGCTCCTTAAATAACTTGTTTATTATACACCTTAAATAACTTGTTTATTATACAAGTCATCCTACTTTGATGGGTGAACTACAACAATACCCCTATGACGAGGACTGATCACTTCCATGACTCTTTTGAGTTCTACGTTGCACCCACTCATTTGAGCTCCTTAAATAACTTATTTCTTATACAAGTCACCTTACTTTGATAGGTTAACTACAACAATACCCCTATGACGAGACGATCCAGCTTTGAACTATTTAAGGTACGGAGTGATGACCAGGGATTTGTTTTTTAATACCCATAGGTATCCAAATCATACAGTACCCATACTTCTGAACGGTCTATTTTAAAGATAGACAGTTAAGATGCATTTCTACACTTAGTTATATGTTAGTTACTTATATTTATAAGTGTTTTAAGCCAACAGGTTGAGAAAAAAGCGTGAAGAAATCGTGGCATGATGAACGGCCACGATTCTTAGGTATTGATCGATTAAATACCCTAGGGGTATGGAAGTGCGACTTGATAAACAGTAACAACTCTCTGCTACTTGAAAGGCCTCGAATTCTCTCTGGCCCATGCCAGAGAGGTGCTCTCGGGCCACCACACATTAAGAGCTAGGTGGCTGGAGAAGTCATTTCATGGGCCCATGATTTTGACTTCTCCAGCCATTATTTGACTACCTCGGACTGTCTTTGGCGAAGCCAGAAAACCCTCCTAGGCAACCATAGAATAAGGGACATGTGGCGTTAAAAAAGGAAAGAAGTCATTTCATTTTCTCTCCATGATTTTGACTTCTCCACCACTTGTCCCCCATTCTATGGTTGCCCCAGACAAGGGCTTTCTGGCTTCGCCAAAGACAATCTGAGGCCTTATTTGATACATGGTGATAAAATAGTGAGATAAATGAGGAGAGATATCAAGTGGGGAGAAAATGAAATGACTTCTCCCTTTTTTTTATGCCACATGACGCTTAATGTATGTAGGCCCAAGAAGATAATCTTAACCAAGGATAGGTGGGTGAACCCTAAGGAAGAGCGAATCTTAACCACAGTTAAGTGATGTCAAAAGGGACACGTGGCAGTGTCAGTAGCATAACCGGACTCCCTAATCCAGTTACAAATGGAGATGATTACGAGTCGGCCGGATCAACTCACGTGCTACGTATTTGCTTTTCCCTCAAAAACGTGCGTAGGTGATTGGGCTTCCCCGCTTCTGAACTCTGCAAATATTCGCTGACACTCTCTACAAATAAAAGTTAGCAAGAATACTGTCTATGATTTTTTTCTTTTTTGGGTAGAAAGCAAGAATACTTTGTCATATAGCCTCCAAGCAAACAATATCATTTGGACGCAGGAAAAAAATAATGGGTACAAGATTTTTGTAAGGAAAATAGTTATTTGTAGCCCTGGGCTACAACAAGGGGCGAGGAGGGCCCATTCCCTTAATCTTTATTGAATGGTTTCTTATGTTCTACTTATTTTTAAAGGTTGCTGCTAGGTGCACTCCATAATTTGATGATTGCACCCGATTATTAACAATTGATACCGGAACACCATTAAATTCATAAAATTACTAGTAAACACTGTAGGTTTAATTTTGGCTCGAATTGAAGCAAACCCAAAGTGGGCAATCATTCGGCCAAACATGGCTGATCGATCAGTAATCGACGAGTTTAGACGGGTTGTATTTTTTGAGCCGTTTTAGAAACTCCTATTTCGTTAGGAAGTTGCCTTGTGTTGGAATTTCTATATTAGGGAAATTCTAAAAGGGTTAGGACTCATTTCTTCTTATAAATAAGTTTAGGGTGGAAGCTTATAAAGATAACCTAAAAAGTAAGAACTAAGATGAAGAGAGAAAACCACCGATATGTGAGGTGTGATAGGACTTCTTTGGAAAGCGAGGGCGTCTCTATGGAAAGCCCTCTTAAAGCTCTTGGGGTGAAAAAGGACATTCTCACGACTGTATCTCAGTGTGCTCTAAATGGTGGAGAATACTGGTTAGGTTTTGAAGGGATCGAGTTTTTGTCTCCTTTGTCCTAAAAAGATTCGGGTTTCAGTAAAATTTAGATTGGACAAAGTGAACAAAGATGTAGGCTGTATGAGAGCTTTTCAAAGGTTGTGGTGAGGTCTTTGAGTGTGTATTCTTTGTTTATCTGTTCTCTTGTAATCTCTCTATTTAGTTGTGAAGATTTTCAGGACCGTTTCTAGTATAGAGGTAGCCTAGATGGGTGAACCACAATATATCTTGTGTATTGTGTATTTGTTGTATTATCTTGAGAATACCACTTGATAATATTGCTTCTGCACTTTCCACAACAAATTGGTATCAGAGCTTGTGTTCGAGTTTTGGGGTTACAGATTTGAGATTTGCAAGGCTTCGGGGTTGCGAGATTTATGGCAGTTTTGAAGTCATAGTTCGAGGTAGAGTTTTTCCTACGAAGCTGGTGGAGTTTGCACAAGATTGAAAGAAAATTTTATGTTGCTGAAAACGAGATGACACATCGAAAGATGTTCGCGGTAATCTTGCCGGACTCATTACTTGTTTATAAATAAATTTAAGGTGGAAGCTTATAGAGATAACCTAGAAATTAAAGTAAGAAATAAGAAAAAGAGAGAAAGTCACGGATATGTGAGGAGTGATAGGGCTTCCATGAAAAGTGAGGGCGTCTCCCATGGAAAGCCATAGTGAAGCTCTTGGGTGAAGAAGAGCATTCTCACGGCTGTATCTTGGTGTGCTCTAAATGGTGAAAAGTATTGATTCAGTTTTGAAGGGTTCCAATTTTGTGTCTCCTTTGTCCTAAAAGGATTCAGGTTTCGATTAGATTCAGATTGGAGAAAGTGAACAAAGATGTAGGCCGTGTGAGAGCTTTTCAAAGGTTGTGGTAGAGTTTTTGAGTTTGTATTCTTTGTTTATTTTGTTCTCTTGTACTCTCTCTATTTAGTAGTGCAGATTTTCTAGACTGTTTCTAATGTGGACGAAGCCCTAAATGTGTGAACCACAATATATCGTGTATTGTATGTTTCTCGTATTATCTTGAGCATACTCTTTGATAGAACCGCTTCCACACTTTCCCCAACAAACACCAAAAAAAAAACCTCTAAAATGTATAAATACGCACCAAAGCAATGTGGAGATTCATTACAGCATTTAACTTCAAATGATATGATCTTCCAAACATGAAAAGTAGTGAAATGAATGGTGTTGTTATGTTAAACCAAAAAACACTCCTACAAATGAGGAAACACACAACTCACAAAAATTGAATGGGACAAGTTTTTTAGTGGAAGTAATTGGGTATCATTGAATTTCTGTAAAATTAAATATCAATAACACAAATGATGTGATACATACTCGAGAGAGTGCTGCAGAACTACCATATGCAAATAAAATAGACTTGCAACTTACAAGACATACTTTGTGGGCCCGACTGTGTGAGATAAATTATTGTTTGCACAACTAAGATCCACAATGATAACAGATTTGAGATGATAGAGTTTCTATTGCATAATATATATACAATCAACTTTTATGGGGAGAAAAAAACAAGATCATGATCTATGCAAGGAGCAAAGGATGTCATTTGTAGGCTGGTTTAGTATCAAAGTTGCTCAGGCAGATGGAAAAGGCTTGGAAGATAAGGGTTGGGGTGCAGCTATAAAAGACGTTGAAAATTTAAAGTATAAAAATAAAAATTAATGGGGTGCAATCATCAAATAGTGGGGTTCGCGTATCACCACCCTTTTAAAAATAACTATTATCTATTTGTTTTTGTATGAAGTGGTTCCCCCAAATTAGGATGTAATAGCCTAAAGTATTTTTTTATTTTTCATTTTGATCAGGATTGAGACGAGAATAGCCTAAAGTATATATATATATATATATATTTTTCATTTTGATTAGGATTGAGCCTCGTCTCTCGACTAAGGCCAACACTCCCCTCTGCCTTTTGCTTTCATGTGTAATACTAGCTACACTTTTTTTTTAAATTAACTTTATTCAAGGAAAAGACACATGCTATTATCTTCCATTAAAAGAAAGACAATCCTTTGAATCAAGAATCAAGCTATAGGTCCGAAATATACTCTCGAATCTTAACCCTTTAATTTAAATATTTAAGGGTCAAGATTAGATTTGGCTTTGCTTATTTCAGTTATTTGGCTTGGCTTACTTTGTCATTTTTTAAAATTATATCAGATCTAATCTTGACCCTTAATTATTTGATTTAAAGAGTTGAAATTTGAGAGTATAATTGAGAGTATACTTGGGAGTACCCATAAATTAACTCTTGAATCAATACTTTGTCTATTAAAAAAGAAAATGAGTCTTAACAGAGAGTGTTGGTAGGATTATACTCTTATTTTAGTTATGACTAATTGGTATAAGTTTTCCTTAACTACAACGACAAAAGTGTTCCTCTCATGATTTTGAAGGTGGTACAATACCAAAGTTCATCCCAAAAACTTACAAATGGATGGGGAGATACTGGGCAATGTAGTAAGGCCTATTGATACATGGAATTTCATACATGAAATTAAATTTGTTGCATATTATCATACGACCCTTTTAGATCTCCAATCACCCTATAGCAGCGTGAAAGAGAAATGATTTTTACTGAATCATTTAGGTGACGTTTGGATCAGATTTTATTAAACATAATCGATTGTGATTCAATTTCGTATTCTCCTAACACTATTATTTATAGAAGTGATTATTTGAAAATTAATTTTATCACAAAATCTTGGCTAATATAATCCGATCCAAATGCCACCTGATTAAATGATTACAATGGTTGATCATAGAGATCACATAAGTCTCAAGATAGAAACATTATCACCTCATAAACAAACCTATTTTTAATCAACTAATAGTGATGAGACATAAGTTATCCCCTTCACTTTATTACATTTACGAAAGCCCTTAATCCAGCAAACCATGCGGTACATTTAGAAATTCAAGCAATTGTCTTTGACATCAGATAGTTCTTTCTATATATACTTGTACGTAAGTACTCCATATAGATGGGCATAGTTGTTGAGACTTGAAAATATAGACCCGCAACAATCCAATCAACTTATCTTTATAGTATAATCGTTACAATAGCTTTAGGCCAGTGTGGAGGGTTGCAACTTGCAAATGGGGTCTTTCTTATCTATATGATATGGGTGAAAGTATGCCTCTTTTTAATTTTAGAAACACAGTTCTTGGGGGGCATACATCGAATCCCAAGATCTGACTAAGATTCTAATTGATTTTATTTAATGAAGGTTAGAATAACATTCACCTTTGCGACTTTGAAATTGTTAAGTCAAATCCACGTTAGAATAGTACTCGCAAAACTTCACAAGTGTCAAGTCTCCTATCGATTCACACGAACCTTCTTTTTCCTTTAAAGCTTTCTCTAATGGAAGCTAATGGCCCTTCCAAATTTCCAGCTCTATGAATCTTGAATAAAGATCCAATCTTTATTGATCAAGAACCTTTCTTGATGAACAAGATGAATTCTTTCTTTTCCTCAAGATCCAATCAAGAAAACAAAAGAAGAGAGAGATGAATGTGACTGTACACCTCAAGGAGAGAGAGGGGAGGGTGTGAGGTTTTTTGGAGAGGGAGAGAAGAAAAATTCTGGAGAATTATATATCTTAAAGGGCTGGGCATCCAATCCTTTATATAAGTTCCCTCTTGGTTGCTTGAATTGTAATCCAATTATAATTCATTAACCTTATCCTAATCCAATTAGGATTCCTCAATAGTTTCCTTTATTGATTATTCTCCTAATCCAATTAGGATTAATCTTAAAAGAAACCAACCTTATCCATTAGTAACTAATCTTATCCTTATCCAATAAGGAATCTTGAATTAGTAACTAACTAATGGAATCCTTAACAATTAGGGAATCTTTAATTAGTAACTAACTAACTAACTTTATCCAATAAGGTGTTAATTAATTAGAAACTAATTAAAATAAAACTTCCTCCATAAAGTGGGCGTCCCACCCTAGGTGGGTCCCACTCCACACGCCCAAAGGGTTTCCAAAACCCTCTTGGTCACTTGAATTATTCTTTTATAATAATTCCCAATGGGTCCTACCCATTTGGTTTTTCACATCTAATGTGATTCCACCTTTTAGAGCTTCACTATACCATATAGTGATTACTTAGAGAAATTAATTAATTTAATTATAAATTAAATTAAATACTTTAAGAAGGTCCTTGTGTGTGGGATCTAAAGGGATCTCCTATTTCCGGTTGTGGGACCAAGTACTTCACCTTTTTGGTTGAAGCATTGTTACTAGGAAACACCTTTCCTAAAACTCCATTTGGATCATAGAATGTTATCTAAGTCCCTGGACTTCTACCAATCACAATTAATGTCCATTAACACAATGTGATTAACCTCCAGAAATTAGAGAATTGCTTGTAAGTACCATCTCACAATATATTTACAAATAAATCCTTCCACATTCCGATATCACTTGTAAGCTTCCGGGATTGGAACAATTCCACTGTCTTAGTCCCTAGCTTATGAATAGAACTCTTTCTCATGATTACTTTTTATTGAACTGAACCTCCAAAACACTTTTGAAGAAAACATTAGAAAAGAACTGACATATATATTTATATATATACTTTTCCATATTAAAAATATCAACTTCGATAAAGACCATTTTACCGAAAAACACCAGTACTGGATTTAACAGTTTAGTTCAACAAGTATCACCTTGATATCATTATCTCCAATTAAGGAGTTGTGGATTCCTTATTGAGTGTTTACACACTTCTCCAAACATAGTGTACATGACCTAACGTACCCGGAGTTAGTCCTGTGTATTGAACATTGCCGATTGGCACATCAAAGTCATATAGACAAATGTCTGAAAAGATGTTAACCTCTCAGGTCTAAGGACAATTTGTCAAATGGATAACCCTAATACAATCTGACAATGTATTCCATAGGGTATCCACTAGTGACCCCATTCAGTATTATGTACTTGCTACATATACTCACATGTTAGTCAAGAGTCACCACTCTCTGTGAATGAGATTCATCACACTATCTCATAGAACTATACATGTGCAAGCCGTGATGAAATACGGCGCCCAACCAGTACTCTAGAAGCTTCGAACAATATTATGTTTACAAGGAACCGGAAAATCATATCTCCTCGCAACCTTTGCATGATTTTCCTACAATGTTACCTATGGAACTTTATGTTATCATCATATGAGGCAGTAATTAATAAAAATACCATTTATAGTTGGTTGTGTGAATATGATGCTTGTCTAATCAACATAGAAAAATCTCTTATTGGCTTTCGAGGGCATATATGTCCAACAATGGGTTCACCACACTGGTATAGAAGATAGGGTGAAGTCTGCAAAGTAATTAGAGCAATTTCATCCTATAGGATACTTTTCTCACTTTTTCAGTAATAGGAAATGATTTTTCGTGTTTGTTGCCTTTATGATAGAACTTCAGGTTTTCTTGATTTAACTTGATCAATATCAAGTCTCTCACCTTACCCTTGTTTTGTCTTTATTTTGGATTCGTAGATTTATTCTTCTTTTTTTTGCGGCTTTTTCAAGATATGTTTGGGCAATGTCTCCAATCTTATTCTACTCCTTAACAAATTTATAAACGTTTGGACTAGTTCCTTAGTAACCGACAACTATTATATGAGATATTAGGTTGCTAAAATATCCCAAGCTCGAATGAGTTCTTGTTTGATGAAGAACTTTCTTTAAAGTTACAGCGAGTAAGTTCATTCAATTCTTCTGATTGAATTGACAAAGTGCTAAATGTATTCTTCAAATAGAATGTTGAAACACTCATTTTGACCATCAGTCTCTCAGGATTCCTATTTATTGAGAAGTTGAGCTTAATTCCAAAATACTTAAACAGTTGTGACCCAAACCATCATGTGAATCTTGAGTCATCCTGAACTCTTGTCCACTAACCCTCGTCTTGCACAAATATAAATAACAAATAAATAAACATGCATGGGTGAATATAATCAGATAAATAGCTGTGGCAAGTCAATCTGTATAATGAACCCAAGTCCAATCCAAATATAGGCCGGCTGAGGAAACCAAATCTGAACCCAAATTGGCAATCCACGTGGAAAACCTCAACTCAAACCCACGTTAAAGTGTGGCGGGGCTATAATCCATGTTCTAACCTTTTGATCTCAAGTCTCTAAAGCCAATTTTGGTACATACATTTCATGATTTATGTCTTGAATTTTAAATATCAAAACTTAACATCTTCATCGTTGTCCAACCAAAAACCTTGCTACCATTGAGGTAGCACAAATTGAAACGATGATTTCAATTCTACGAAACAGAGCAGAACCCAGTAGAGGGCTTGGGATCCTAAGGGCAAAACCACAAAATTCTAAGCCCGGCAACTAATATACCAACATCCAAGGCCTGGGTGAAGCCCATCAACTAGCACACTAAGACCTAGGCCCGCCCCAAGCCCATAAAAGTTCAATAAAACATAGGGTCGTAGGAAAGCAAGACTGCCGACGAAAAGATTGGATAAGATCTCGCGTCCAGTCCACGGAGAATGCCAGCTCATATCCTATATTTATTTTTTACGGTGTGCGGTGTGCCCACACTATAGGCCAAATGTGATTTGTCTTTTTTGGATTGTAATTGATGGCTTGATGTTATTCATAGCATGTGCTATCGATATCGATAACTGGGCCGTCAGATCGAGAATCTAACTATATTATACTATGCCATAGAATGTATGGGCCTACCGTTTTATGCATGTGCGCAATTGATACCACATGCTATCGATTGCATTCAATCACCATCCATCCTAATCCTTGTCTTATTTATTGGATAGGCCTCGGAATGTCTCTGGCGAGGCCTTGGATTGTCTCTGGCGAACCAGAAAGGGCTTGTCTCGGGGTTCCATAGAATAGGTGACAAGTGGTGGAGAAGTCAAAATCATGGGTCCTCTGACGAACCAGAAAGGGCTTGTCTCGGGGTTCCATAGAATAGGTGACAAGTGGTGGAGAAGTCAAAATCATGGGACCCATGATTTTGACTTCTCCACCCATTATAAGACATGTGGCGATAAGTGTATGGGGAGAAGTCAAAATTATGGGAAGATAATGGAAGGACTTCTCCCCACTTTTTTTGCCAGCTGTCACACAATATCTGGAACCCCGAGAGGGTTTTCTGGCTTCGCCAGAGACAATCCAAAGCCCTCTGGCAAAGCCAGAAAGTGCTCTCGGGGTGCCATACATTATCGTCAGCTGGCATAAAATTGGGGAGAAGTTATTCATTTTCATTTTCTCCCTCATGATTTTTGACTTCTCCCCATTTGATATCATGTCTTATTATGAGTGGTGATTTTGACTTCACCACCGCTTGTCACCTATTCTATGGAACCCCATGACGAGCTCTTTCTAGAGACAAACCAAGGCTGGTCCGAAAATATGCTTAATCGTACCCGCAGTTTCCATCATGTATGGGCCCACGTCTCAAACACTGACTAACGGCTGTTAATACTTATCGGGTCCCTCACCCTGAATTTTTTTTTTATGGATCAAGTTCTTG
Source organism: Tetracentron sinense (assembly GCA_015143295.1). Lineage (NCBI taxonomy): Eukaryota > Viridiplantae > Streptophyta > Magnoliopsida > Trochodendrales > Trochodendraceae > Tetracentron > Tetracentron sinense. Next base: position 35,508,327 of record CM026565.1, read on the forward strand.
GTCCATCACATTTGTTTGTATTTGTATGGAGATTTTATTATTCTTAGAAGGTTTTTTTTTTTTTTTTTTTGTGTGCTGGGGGCGGCGCTAGAGTTCTTCTCCCAGGGTCCACCTCTCTCCTAGGCTATACCCCTATTATTACCATAGGTTTTTGTTTATTTTTTTTTCAAAATTTCAAGGGACTTCAATTCCTAGCACCATGTGGCTCCGCCCCTACCTATTAAGGTTAAGCAATCCAACCTGGCTTTATAGATTGGAAAAAAAAATCAAAATTTTAACTTTAATTTAATTAAGTTTAAGTAGGGTTAATGGAGTGTTAAAAGGGAAACCATGACCTGGGGTGAGATAAGTTGGGTCCACTAATCACTACTCTTATTTATTTATTTATTTTTAACACAGGTTCAACTCCAGTGCTAAGCGGCGAGAAAGCATTAGGAACGCATTTGGTATGGCTCTTGCCAGACTAAAACCTTCTAACCCTCATACCACATGTCGATATTTGTTCTTTTTAACACTCCTTTAACTTTGGTTAAGATTCACCAACCTTTCAATCATGTACTTGGGTCTTAAAAAAAAATTAATAAGGAGTTTACATTGTTTTATAACTCGGAATTTGTTTTTTTTTTTTTTTATTGAAGATACCAATTACACACTTAAAGGCCATAACTACCGCCAACCTCGGAGGAACTAAGATTTGCCTACACCTTGCCGGAGTTAAAAGGGCACCGATGTTAGATTGATTGTTGAACCTAAGAGTCATAAATCTTAACTACCATTAACAAGAAGGCCTCGAATTGTCTCTGGCGAAGCCAGAAAGGGCTCTCAAGATTCCTTACATTGTGCGACAATTGGCATAAAAATGGGGAGAAGTCATTCCATTTTCTCCCCATGAGTTTTTGACTTCTCCCCATTTGATATCTCTGATCTCTCCCGCTTACTTTCATACCACGTGACCTATTGTGCGAATCACGTTTGGGCTGTGATCCGATCTCGAGGCGGAGATTCTGGCTGACAATTTGCCCATGGCACAATCATGCATGCAACCCATTAACGGAAAAGTCAAATCCTTGGTTTTTTTTAAAAATATTAATTCTTTTTTTAAAATTAAAAAACTATTTTTAGAGTTTTTTTTATATTAAAAACAGTTTTTAATTTTGAAAAAAGAATTAATATTAAAAATAAAAACAAGGATGGGTAGGTGAACCTAAGGGTGGGTGAACCTTACCCACGGTTAAGGAGTGTCAAAAGAGACACGTGGTAACCTCTACTGTTGATAATCAAATTTGCTAAATCCGGTTATCAACGTAGATGATTTGGCTCTTAACGGAATCCATGAAGTGAACAGCGAACGATAATTGGAAACGTTGAATAAGGGCTTCGGAATGACACACCTACAGGTTACCCAAAAAATAAAAAAACAAAAGAATGACACACCTATTGGGGTGTGACCTCAGCTTCAAGGCACTTTAGGAAAGCCTATAAGATTTTTCTCTTCATGAGATTTAAAAAAAAAGATAGACCAATTTTAAGAGATTTAAGTACAAACAGAAGTTCTGGCTTAAGAGAGAATGGAGCTCCAACAAATATGCCTAGACAAAAATATCATTATTTCACGTTAATAATTATCAAATTACCCTTGTCTTTAAGGCGTTAACCTCTAATTTTAAATGTTAGCATTTCTTAGCTCTTAAATAATTATAGACCAGTGATTAACAGACCCGTGGATCTGCTACTTAAGTTAACGTTGTGTCCTCGTATTTCTTTTAACCCTCATTTAACCCTGATTAAGCTTAAATAAATTAAAATAAAAATTAAATTTTTTAAAACTATGGTTGAATTGGTTAATCTGAGGGTGAGTGAATCTTAACTACAATCGGTAAGTATTAAAAAATGGGGCATGCATCAATAAGGACTGGCCATTTGATTACATAAAAGGAACTGCCGGTAAACTAAGCATTTTTCATAATTATAATCTATGTCAGTCAAACATTTGCTTAGACCAATTTTCATAATTATATATATATATATTAAATGCACCCTTTCCAAGGAAAAGACATGTGCTATTGTCTTCCAACGTGTTGTTTTGTAACAACACTCTGCCAATTAATAAAGATTATGCTTTGAAAACGAGAATGTTGCCGGTATTAACTTACAGTTGTTTATAATGTTATTTATCGGCAAATGGGCCTTACGCTCCTTTTGTTTATAAACGAGAATGTTGTTGGAATTATCTTACGTTTGTTTATCATGTGATTTATTGATAGATGAGCCTTACGCTTCTTTTGTTTATAGATTTTGCTGGCCTCAATCACGTGTCTCCTCGTTGTTTTACTCTAATGTATTTTGCTACTCCAGTCTAGCCAAGTCTTCCACAGACGCAACTCGGACCACAAGTGTCAAACTTTTTTTGTTTTTTAATTTTTTTAATATGTTAAAATATAAGACATCTCCACGTGATTTGTGTATGTGGAAACTTTTGGAGTAAATGCGAATGAAGATAGCACGATATTGTAGTTGGAAGGCGATGATGTTTCCGTTAATACTAGCTCCACCTTTTTTAAATCACATTCTTAAAAGGATGACAAGTAGGGGTAAAGTCAAGAATTTTTCCTCAGGTGCAAACTCCATTGGAGCAAATTACATATATTAAGAAAATTAATGAGATTGAGGTATGTGGCTTTGGGGGTTCAGGAACGTAACTCCAATTTTATTTATTTTTGGTAATGGGTTCATCATGGTCATCAAATCCCTTAATGTTGCATTCCAAAAAGGGTCCAGTAACAAAAAAAAAAAAAACATGGGCCTTTTCAACAAATAGTTATTATATAAATAAAATTAAAGAAAATGCTTAACTTACCGCGCATTTCCACTATGTAACACCACTCTTCATTAGTTTTGCCCACCTTTTTAATATCCAATAATTATGGTTAACATTCATTCACTCTCCGGATTCATCCATTTAACCTTGGTTTTGAGAAGAAAAAAAATTATGTTGGTTAAACGTATCCACAATTAAAGGGGATGAAATGGGAAGACATTTGATTATGTGGTCAAATGTGGGATAGCCTAACCACTACTCTAAAATTACTATATTTTTATATTATGAAGATTGGTTTTTTTTTCACGCGCATTCCGTGTTCATTGGAATACGCGAGCCTCCCCTACTTGACACCTGTCCCTTCTAACACTCATTAACTAGGGTTAAGATTCACTCACCCTTAAGATTTATACATCTATTCTTGGTTTTTATTACAAAAATTAACTCTTAAAATAATGAATCTTAACAAGGGTTAAAAAGGATACATAAAAAATCAATCATTTTATATTATACATTTAAAAAAAAAATTACAATATTTTTTAGTGGGCCACTATATACAAAACTTAGATATTATGTATTTTTTAAAATATTTATACATACTATATATTAAATTTCCAAAAAAATTGGGGGGCCATGCCCACCCTTGCCCCTAGCTCTGCCCCAGATGACAGTGTCTTTCTCTTAGTTGGAAAAACTAACATATGTCAGCCCCCTTGAAAAACCGATAAGGCCATCACTCCACTTTGGTCTTCAATATTTGTGACAAAAGGAATGCTGTCCTACTCTCAGTGAACTTTTACTCTCAACTTCTACCATCCACCTGTCCGATCTACAAATGTTAAAGTGCTCTCTAATGGAAAATAGAGAGGTGATTGGCAAGGTAAGAGTATAGGGGTTGACTGAGAGTAGGGCTAGATCTTCTCTTGCCGCACATTGGTTGAATTTTTCCTTAAATTAAGGATGGAAAAGTATTCTCCCTGCTTTGAATGGAGTGGTGATTAGCGTGTAGGTATTATCAGCTAGTTTAGTTGGTAAAGTCTCTTGGCCTTGTTCTAGAGAGTTGGGATTTAATCCCACCTACATCAGGGTTGGGGGGTTATGGGAGGAGGAGGAGGGCTACCGCTCATTGTGTAGCCTATAAGTCCATGTGGCCTCCAATGAACCAAAAAAAAAAGTTGTGATTGGCCCACCTCGCATTTGATTACATAATCAAATGTCTTGCCATTTCATTTACTTTGATTGTGGTTAAGTTTAACAAACTTCAAGTTAATATTTTTCAAATCAAGGTGAAATGGATGAACCATAAGGGTGTGTTCGTTTGGAGGGTAAATGGGTGTAAGAAAGTATGAAAGTAAAAGAAAAGTTTTGTTTCTTTTGTGTTTGGTTTGAAAGAAAAATAATAATGGAAAATATCACTTTCTTTCATTTCTAGTGTTTGGTTTGGAAGAAAGTTAAATAGAAAAGTTATATAAAATGTAAGTTTTTCAAAATTGCCCCTTGTACGAAACTTGCTTCTTCAATTGAACCGTTCAAGCTCATGAATAGATGGGCAACAAATATAGCCAAACATTACACAGAAGATTTTGTGCATAGTTTGTATTAGGGTTTGCAGTTCAATTCGTCCCGATTCATCATTTTGAACGAATTACATGGTTGCATCAAAGGAATGTATAATGAGATGTTTAAAATCTAATGATAAATGAGATGTTTGGTGTTATTAACTAATGGTTTTAGCCCAGATAAAAAAAAAAAAAACAATGGTACATAAGATGTTTGATGTTATTAACCAATGATACATAAGAAGTTTAAAATATATTAATCAATGGTAAACAAAATATATATAAGCGAATTAAGGTAGCGAACCAAGCTAGTAAACTTAATGAACCAAGAAACAAATTGTATAATCCTACTGATTCGTTATAGAGTGACGAATGGACGAACCAAGTAACATTGGTTTGTATTACATATATAAAGTTCAAGAATAACATACAAATCTCATTAACATTTCTACTACAAACAGGTTGTCCCCATAATATATATGGGGGAACCAAGAAACCTTCTTCACAGAAGAAATTTATGAAATAATTAAAAGATAAAAAAATAAGAACAAAACTGAATAACAATGGGACATTATAACGAAATCAAAGTGAGGAAAGTATGTACATCCGCTTAATGCTTTAAAAAGTATCCCTCTCTTATGAAGCTTTGTATATCTTCTTCCTTATAATAGCTGAAACATGCACAGAGGTTTGAGGGAGAGACTATCCTCTCTTATAATGCCTTCTGATCTCAGTGAAATGATATGAAGCTACAAAATTAATGATGCTTTCACGGATTGGTTTCCAAAGAGAAGTCTTTCAAATTTTCAGTGAAAACTCATAAGACCATGAGGGTTGCTGGGTAGAAAGGGAGAGGGTCACGGTTTAAACAGTGAGAAATCTTTCCATTTATTACCATTGAAGGATGGTAGGAATGGAAATTAATAGTCACAGGTAGCCCTCTCAAGCCGTAAGTTTCTTTTCTCCTTCTATTCCCTTATTTTGGAGGAATGAAAACCTAGTGACAGTCACCCACTTTCCTCCACAATCACTCTAACCTTATGTTTGGTTGTGGAGAAAATAAGTGAAAACATGAAAAAGAAAAGAAATTTGGACAAAACATAACTAAAAATTATATTAGAAATCTAAAATTTTCTTTTCTTTTCCATGTTTTCACCTATGCTCTCAATAACCAAACATAGCATAAAAAAACACAGCCTAATGGTAAATGAATCTTTAACCATAGTTAATAAATAATAAAAAGGGGGCGAGGCGACCAATACTGATTGGTGGTAAGTTAAGCATTTTATTTTTTAATATGATATGTACCATAAGTCCATCGATCCCAAAAAAAACTCCCAATGGACGGAGAGATCTTGGGTGATGTAGTAGGTGGCCTACTCACCCAGCCCATACGGACGGTACTAAGTGCAATTTGAAGGAGAAATGAATTTTAATTAAATGATTACAAGGATTCTTCCTTGAAATTTTGTTTTTGGAGCTGTCTTCTTCCTTGAAGTTTATATAGGAGAAAACATGAGTCTAAAGATAAAAGTTTTTTCACAACATAATCAAATCAAATCTCTTTCGAATCTAATTGATATTCTGTAGTACAGCTAACGATTGACCCGTACAAAAGAAAAAGAGACCATTCATTCCCCAAGACAAATGTTATCTCACCAAACAAGTTTAGCCTGTCGTCTATTTAGAAATTCAACTAATGTAGTACATTGGATCGGGCACCTTGAAAGTCCGATTGCCCGTGTGGGTCCCTAAAATATCACTCCATTGATCCCCCATGTTTCCAAGAATTCTATATCCTTTCTTTTCTAGCTTCTTCCTCTGACCCGATTTGTAGACAACCCCCGTAGTATTCTCATCGGACGATCCTCTGCAACCAACACCACCATCAACGGCTCAAGAACAACATTCTTAATCATGTTTAAAATAATCCAAAAGCGCAAAAACGATAACTTACCTCAGTAAAAGCTTCTCCCAAGTGTGGTACCCGGCCTCCTTCAGATTGGTTACTGTAATCTTTCTTTGATTTTCAGCTCTTCCTGTTAAGAACACTATCTTGAATCCTAGAGAGAGTAATTTCTTGTACAGCTTAAGATTCTCCGGCAACGGAGGTGCTTTTCCGGTGTAGACCCATTCGTTGAATTGCGTCGAGTTATATGGCTCCGCACTGAAATACATCAGGAGTTCCTAATCACTAACCAGATTGCTCTTTGCTAGCTAGCTTACAAGTAGTTTAGAAAAGCAGACATTGTATATAAAATATATAAATACACATACCCAAATCCGTGCTTAGCGTAATAAGGCAGATTAGAGAGCGTAGTCTCGTCTATATCAAAGACCCATATGTCCTTGCCGTCTCCGGCGAGTTTGAGGTTCTGAGCATACAAAGCTGCCGCATCGGCGACAAGTTTGCAATCTTTACGGTATAGGTCGCCGAGCATGTAGTGACCGACGTAGTCCTCACATGAGAGTGGAACTGTTTTCCAGTCACGAATGTTGTTGGTCTCTACACCGAGACGCCAACTAAAGCAAGAGATGCCTTGGATATGGTGGCCACCGGCGCCGGTTTGTGGCCGTAGGAGGTGAATCGGACGGGGAATTTCAACGTGCGATGCATGGGAAGTTGCAATTAGAGTGGCAAGGATGAGGAGTGATATGCCTTCCATTACCAAATAAGGGGAAACTAGATACCTCTTTAAGCAGGACCACTCGTTTGATGTCCTTAAATAAGTTGTTTCTTATAGAAGTCACCCTAGTTTGACAAGTAAACTACAGCAATGCCACTTCCACGGCAGACCTAAATGATGAAAAAAATGTTAAGGTACAGAGTAATAGACCAAAAGAACTGTCTACCTTTTAAAAGCTCATACACGTGACCAACATCCAATTAGCAGCTCGCCATGAGGTAGGGCCCGAGAAAGATAATTGAGTGAAAACGTAACCATCCATTGTTACAAACTTTTTTTCCTGGCTTTCTATGAAGGCCTCGGCTTGCCTCTGGCGAAGCCAGAAAGGGCTTATCTCGGGGTTCCATAGAATAGGTGACATGTGGTGGAGAAGTCAAAATCATGGTGCCCATGATTTTGACTTCTCCACCTACAATAAGGCATGTGGCGATAAGTGTGTGAGAATAAGGGTGTGAGATATCAAATGGGGAGAAGTCAAAATTATGGGGAGAAAATGGAATGACTTCTCCCCCATTTTTACGCCAAGTGTCGCACTATGTATGGAACCCCGAGAGCCCTTTCTGGCTTCACCAGAGACAATCCGAGGCCTTCTATGAAATATATATATATATATATATATATATATATATATTTATTTATTTATTTATTTTTTGCTTTGTTTGTTTTGATGAAAAATATAAGAAAACAAATTAATTCCACGTAAAATGTCATTTTTTACATGTATTTTCTTTAGGGCAATAGATATTTTGGTGTGGATTTTATTTGCTTTCCTTTATTTTACATAGAAACATTGAAGAGAAAACATTTTCTCCCCTTACACCCTCTTTTATAAGGATAAAGCGACAAAAACCCCCTTAGGGCCAAAACCACCGAGACCAAGCTCTAAGAGCACGGGATTTCAGGTGTGGCTTACAATGTGAAATGGGCCTCACCAAAATCCCATGCTCTTATGGTCACGGTGGTCTCGGCCCTAATGGGGGTCTTCTCAGTAACAAAGTCCAATTTATAAAACATTTTCTCCCATTGCTCTTTTCCCCTTGCTCCTATTGCAATTCTCTCCTTTCTTTGGTGGAGTTTGTTGCCTATAGTTTTATCATAAGCCCAAGTCTTGTGCTCTAGCGTCCTACCAAGCCTTCTCGGTCTATGGAGGGTGTCTCACACTTGGATCTTGTGGATATCAGTAAAGAGAAATTGATTTATTGAGAATTCTTGGATGATTTACAATGATCCCATAAAGGGTTTAAATAGATGTTTTATGCCAAGATTCCTAATATTGAAAGATCTCTCAAAGATAATCTTAATCTAATCATACCTAATCAAATCCTAAATTCAAATTTAATTGATACTATCTAATTGTGAAGAGATACACTGATAATGATACAGTGTATCTCATTCACTTTATTACAATAAGATATTTCCTAATAATCAGTATACTTGCAAGTGTTGAGCTATCTACCCCTTGTCTGTAGAAGCGGTTGGTGTAAGGAGGGGATTCAAGAACTATGGTCATTTAGAGGGTTGCTAGTCTAATGGCAGATAGTCAAGAGCTATGTGAGCAATTTATTGAGAATCTAGCTATTCTTTTCAGATGCAAATACTGTAGTTGAACTAGATGAAGCTTCGGTTAAAGAGGGGGCGGAATGGTGTCAAGCAAGTCTCTTTGGTTTCTTGCAGTAAAAGACTCAAGCAAGTTTCTTGCAGTAAAGTACATCTAAGTATTTCATCAATTTGGTGGAATTAAAAATAGCTGAAAATGAGAAAATATGATCACACTATTGAGAAAAGTGTTTCTTGAGAAACCTACACATTCTCGCAAACCAAACAAATGAAAAGTGCTAGTTTCTTCTTTCACTTTTCCATGCTTTTACCCCAAGTGAACACACCCTATGATGAGAGTGAGATCGAGAAGGGAATATGTGTAAGACAATTATGCTATTTGTGAGAATTTTCAATTTGCGTTAATAAGTGCAATATTCTCGTTATAGTGGAGATAAAGAAGATATACGTGTAAGAATAATTTATTCAACCCTGAAAGGGTGAATTAGTAGTTTTCGGGACTTATGCCTCATGAAGCGGAAGGTCCTAGGTTTGTCTTCTCACTCTCCTTTAGGGTTAACCCCAGACGTAATTATCCCAGACTTACCTGGTGTGGCGGGTTGCGAGCTCTCGTTGTCCCCTTGGGAATTAGTCCTAACCCGAAAGGTTGGGGACACCCTAAGTTACCAAAAAAAAATTATATATATAATTCTTATTATATTTATAAAAAGTTATAAGTGTAATTATAATATTGTCAATAATAAATATAACAATACTCAGAAAAGATGCAAGTATATAGGGAAATTTTGGTATTTTTATATAAAAGTACAGAAGATAGATAAGATAACAATAAATTTAACTTTATCAATAACAACAAAATCATCAAGGATCATAGGAGCTAGAGATATAATTTTAAATTTGAATTTAAAAATTAAGAATGAGATGTCACATTCATCTACAGAAAAAGAAAACCTTTTTTGGTTGAATAATGTACAATAGATTACGTATTTAAATTTGAACAAGAAATGCGCATGATTGATACCTTGGGGTGTATAAGGGCTACCGATCCTTCATTAGTAAGCCCTTTTGAAATGTAGAGTCACGCATAAGATACTTAGCGGTTATCTCAGGTTTAGGTGCATGTGCTTAAATTGTAACATTCAAACTTAACCAAAACACGGTTACGAAAAATATAAATTCAAAATGAAAGAATCGTTCTCTTAGATTATGTGTAATTATTAAGTGAACATCATGTCACCAAAAGAGTATTCTTATCAGAAAAAAGGAAAAGCCCTTCTAGGGTAGGCCTTGGCTTGTCTCTGGCGAAGCCAGAAAGGGCTTATCTCGGGGTTCCATAGAATAGGTGACATGTGGTGGAGAAGTCAAAATCATGGGGCCCATGATTTTGACGTCTCCACCTATAATAAGGCAAGTGGCGATAAGTGTGTGAGAATAAGGGTGTGAGATATCAAATGGGGAGAAGTCAAAATTATGTGGAGAAAATGGAATAACTTCTCCCCCATTTTTACGCCAGGTGTCGCACAATGTATTGAACCCCGAGAGCTCTTTCTGGCTTCGCCAGAGACAATCCGAGGCCTCTAGGGTAATACTGTTTTTCCACAGAAAAGTAGAAATGAAATTGACACAGTGTGATGCTTGGTGATGCATTCGAGGTAGGCTTTTATTATTGTTTGGTACATAGTGTACGCTATTGGTAATATATAAGGTTGTCAATGGGCCGGTTGGGTCCGTCCACGGCCAGCCTTCACTCTTAAGGGCCAGGCACTAGCTCCACTCCAGCCTCACGGAGTCTAGACTGATTAGGCTTAAGCCCTACCCTCAAGACCAAGGTTATGGGCTTCAAAAGAAGACTAGGAAAGACTTTTTTGCTATAATATTTATTGATTTTTTTTTCTATAGTACTACGGACTGTAATCATTTTTTTTGTACATGTTGTTTGTATGACTTTCTTCTAAAGAAGTTTGGATATGTTAAAGAAAAAGAGAGATTTTCAATATAAGTGATTATAGTCTTGAAGATGTTTAAGAATAAACCACACATAAACAATCGAAGAGATAAGCCGTTTGATGCTTGACGATTGAATAGTGTGATTTATATTTGATTGTTAGATGAGACATAACCTTGAATTAAAGAACAAAATAAGGCATGAACATTTGCTAGAATAATGCAGTAGTTGATGTGCACTCTTGCTCTTCAATTATTGGGCGAGTGTGAGAGAGATGACAAAGAAGATCCAACTTATCCGAGAGAAGTTGATTGTGGCACAAAATAGGCAAAAGAGTTAAGTGGATAACAAGAGAAGCCTTTTGGAATTTGTAATGGGGGATAATGTCTTTCTTCAGGTGACACCACGTAAGGGAGTGAATTCATTTTGGTAAGAAAGGAAAGTTGAGTCCAAGATTCGTCAGACCATTCGAGATCCTTCAAAGAGTTGGTGAGATAGCATACAGATTCACATTACCACCTTAGTTGTCGAGTATACATAACGTCTTTCATGTATCCATGCTTTGGAAGTACGAGCCTGGTCTGTCGCACGTTATCGAGTGACAAGAACTTCAAATTCAGGAGAACGCAGTTTATGAGGAGAGACCAATCCGAATCTTAGACTGCAAAGAGTAAGTGTTACCCACTAAGACCATTCCCTTAGTTAAAATGTTGTGGCAACATCATGATTTTGAGGATGCAACTTGGGAGTTCGAGACCAAGATTTGTAAGACGTGTTATGATCTTTTTACTTCAGGTTCATTTCAAATTTCGAGGAAATTTTTTTATTTAAGGAAGATAAATTATGATAAATCAACTTTTAATTTAAACCTTTTAAGATTTTGTGTTTCTTGGGCCTACTCACTATTGGGGCCCAAAGAATGGAAGCCCTTAGTAGAGTCTTGGTTAAGCCAAGCCCATACCCTCTTAAGCCTCGACTCTCAAGTGATAGTTTGAATTTTAAAAGAATAGAGAATTTTGAATTTTAAAATGATAGGAAAGTTTGAATTTGAAAAAAATAGGAAAGTGAGGAGAAATTAAATGAGGGTTGAGAGAATTAAGGGAGTGAAAAACTTTATACGTAAGATTATTCTCAAATTTTCTCCAAGACCTAAATCTAAAAAGAAATTCATGTTAATAATTCAATAGTTCAAGGAAGTAATTAAAAAGAGAGAAAATGAGATCATTTAAGCTTACAGATCAAAGGTTTCGAGTATTGTCCAAGCTGGGCTCTTATTTCAACAGGCATAATTTTTTTGGACCCACTTGGGCCTAGGCTTTACAGATAGAAAAGAAAAAATCTTTAATTTTGTGGGCTTTTGAGGGTCTGGTACCGTCACATGGGGGCAAATTAATAGGCCTTAGTTATGTATCACATAAATGAAGAAAACTAAGACAAAGAAAAAAGAAGTGACTAAGAAATTTTTGTACCACATTGATATCGGCCAAATATAAAATTTAGGAGAAATTTGCATATATAAATAGGGGTTGAAGAAGGGTTAGAAACATGCACTCGCTTGTATTAAGTGCATATGCGTGCTAAGAAGGCTTATTAACTAAAAGCATTATTATAAAAATAATAATGTTAAGATTTTTAACTCAAGCTTAGCCAATTCAAGTCTGGTTTGAGTTTAAATTAGTTCGAGATTGAGTCGAGCTGAGCACATTTAAGTCGCGCTTGAGCTTAGGATATTTGAGTTTGAATGGAGCTTGAGCCTAACTTGAATAAGTTCAACTCGAGCTCCAACTTGGCTCAGCTTAGCTTGAATACAGCCCTATATATATCAAGTTTAATATCTAATATATGTTTTGAAGTATATTAAGTTAATTATTGCATTAGTTATCTATTATATGTAATTAAGTATCTAAGAAAATAAACATGTTTTAAGTTTTGATTTTATTCATTGATCTAAAACAAACGAATTAGTACATTTCATCTAAAAGTATAAAAGGTAACCGAGCCTACACTTAAATAAGAATAGTCAATTGAGCTTGAGCATCCTTGTAATTCAGAGCCTGAACACCCTATTACTCGGCCGACTATGCCCCTACTCATAGAGGAACACTATAATTAAGTAAATAATAACTAACTTTATTTATCAACTGAAACTAAGCAAGACCATATCAATAAAAAAAAACACTTAAGGAAGACCTTATGCTCATGCCCCATGGAAGCATGCCAGTATGTCGAGTCAGTGGTGGAATGGGGTAATTCATGACGACTCATGCTTCTGGTAGGCTGCACATGGGCTTGATGGATGTGGAGCCCAGCCTGCCTTGAGTTGGGCCTTGGTTAAACCTATGTTGGATGCCTGATCTGATTTCCGGATCCACTTTATAAATCAAATCTAAGTTCTAAATTCCTCAACTAGAAAGATAAGCATTGGAAGTAAGCAAAGGCCCAGCCCATTTTTAATTTGATGTTGGGCTTCTTGACTGAGCTATTTGTGCCTTTGAAGTTTGAAGGGACACTGAGGCCCTAGCTTCGGAATTATTGCCATGTAAGTCAGTCGCTCCAGCTTAAACAAGCCCACTTTATAAATGGACCAAGACCATGCCTAAATTCTTCAATTAGTAGCTTACTAGTTGAATAATTCAGGCATAGTCTTAGGATAGGATTGAGAGTACACAAAAGCCCATCCCAACTTGTTATTATTTGATTGGGCTTGACTGAGCTGTTCAGGCCTATGAACTGCTGGCTCCTTGCAACCGGTGAGGTGCATGTGCACTGTTATTAAAATGTGAACTGGTGGAATCAATCGGACTTAATACCACACCTTCTTTGGGCCTTTGTTTAAGCTAAATATCATGGTATGTGGGCCAAGTCTTAGGCCCATAAAAATTGACCCAAGACCAGGCCATGTTTTTTTAGTTGGGCCGGGCCTTATCCAGATGGTGGGACTTGTAAACATTACCACCAATGGAAATGCTGATGTAGAGGAGTTGGTTATGGCAGGTAACATGGAGGTAGAAATGACAAGATTTGAGAAGAGATCTACGAGATTTTTGGAATGATTTTTTAAATGAGTTATTTTTTTTTCCGAATAAGCCATCATTTACATTTTGGGAATCCATGCATTCCAACGGCATCAATGTGTAATTAGCTAATTAGCGTCAACCACAATAGCATGGAATTATTTGCATTATAACAAGTTTTTCCTACATTGGAGAAGTTCTTATTAGTCATTTCTTGTTTTATCTAATTCTTGAACAGTACTTTTGTTTTTCCATTTCTACTTCAAGTCTTCAACTATTTATAACTTCTACATTTTCATGTAAGTTGATCCGCAAGTGAGCCTGTATCTATATTGTGTGGTATATGATTAGGGCTGTCAATCCGGCCCATTGATGAGGGGCCAGGCCCAGCCCTTCAAAGCCCGTAAAATAGATGGCTTTCTTCACTCTCTTAAGGCCTTAGGGCCGAGCTAAGCCTAATTTTGAAAGGCTCTCGTACTTGAGGAACATGCTCAGCAAACACCAAGTCCGGCCCTCTAATTTATATGCCTTATCATATGCAATATTTTATAACATATTAAATATATAATATAATATAATAGCTTATGACTTTTAATAACCTAAGGCCAAGACTTGTATGTGTAACGAACTATTATTGTAGTGTAGTCATGTTTTTCTTTATTTATAATTTTTTTAAAAAAAAAAATCTAACAAAGCTATTGTGTGCATGTGTAATAGAAGTGTAGTATTTTTCCAAAATATTCCTGTAAGTTGTAACGTTTTTCGTTTCTGAATCTAACTATAGTAATTTAAAAATCTAACGGTAACAATTGGGGTGTGTAGCAGTAATTTTACCAATCCCCCACTATAAATTAAACCTAATCCCTCACTGTAATAGAAGTGTATATGAGGCCAGCAACTCTCATTTAGCATTGTCGGTCCCAAGCCAAAATAAAGGAGGAGGGTTACATTTCAAATCCCAGTTAACGTAGAAAAAATTTGCTAAAACATGGTATAATATATTTTTTTGGCTCTTTTGGCCCGGATTCGGCCTTGAACCTTGAGAGTAGGGCTTGGGCCTAGCCAATCTAGGCCCTTTGAGGACTTGGGCCAGGCTAGGGCCTCACCCTTATGAATGAGGACCGGCCCGGTAAGACCTAGGCCCTGCCCTGGCCCAGCACTTTGACAGCCCTAATATATATATGATGTTGTTTGTCGTTTTTATATCATCTTTCATTTCATGTTTGTAAAATGAAGAACGGCCATGAATGAGACATCCAGCTGAAGAAAATGAATAACCATTTAGTTATCTATTGTTGATGTGAAGTTATCATATTATACTTTATGAGCTTCCAGTAGCTCTCTAGCATTCCAACCATATGATCAATGTGTATGACCAGTAAATTGGATATGTTAGGTCTAATTACAATGAAATAGAATCATCAACTTGAACAGCAACCTGAATTTGACCTCTTGCCGATTAAAGAAAATAGGAGGCCAATCAAAAAAGGAGATGTTAATTGATTAAAGAAAATAAGAGGTCAATAAAAAAAAAAAGATTTTAATCAATCAAAGGTCCAACTGATCACTGCGTTTGTATTGCAAATATGCAGTTACAAAAATTCCAGACAAATTTAGAGGAATTAGAGTAACACGATTCAAAATTAGGAAAACTTCAATCATTCCAATTTGTGTTAGGATCTTATCCAAATGAGAGATTTAATATGACAGGAATGCTGAAACAGTGGGAAATTTGGTTAGTAGGCTAGGGGTGAGCTGACATTGGGACAATTCATATTGATGACAGTGGATGTAGTACTTTCCATTTTCTTGGTCCTTTGTTAGCCTCTTTGTTATTGGACAATTTGCTTCTCTCCCTTCCTCCTTTCACCTCAAATCATTTATGAAGGCTCTCAATTCCCTCATTCAGATGGGTGAGCTTCACTCTTTTTTTTGGGTAACGAACGTGTCCCAACCACCCTGACAATGAAGACTAGTCCCTTCAGATGCACGTAATCACCCACAAACTAAGTGCATTGGGTAAGCCCGGGAGGAGTTGAACTCGAGACCTTGGAGATCTCTCCTAAGATCCTAACCAACTGAGCTACCCACCATTCAGATTGGTGACCTTGGTGACCTTCACTAAATAGTGAGATCTTTGGTTATTATCTCACACTTGGAGTGATCCACATTGATGACCGCGCCAGCGGAAGAAAACAGGGAGCTTACAGTTAAGCCTAGCACTCCCCCATATATATATATATATATATATATATATGACGGGGCTAGTTATTTTGATATCCAAAAATGATGTAGCGGCAAGATTCACTAGCCTAACAAGAAACGATCACCAAACCCTATTTCTCTGGTTAAATACATTGTGTATAATTTTCCATTGTAAAGTATGAGAGACTCACCATTACAAACTGGTCACCACCACCTCTCAATTCTAAAACTGTTAAGGGACAAGGGACCCATGAAGTACGCACAAATGAAATTAAATTTCCAGGTTTTGAACTGAAACTCACACAAAAGCTTAGAAAGGAAAGTAAATTGAAGTAGTGAAAGATGAAGTGGGCTTCAAGGAGAAAAGCAGCTAAAATCGTTGTTGTAGAATCCAAGAAAAGGAGGGTGGCCATGTTGTGATATTCCCCCCACCACTACACAATTCTTCCTGCAACTTCTTTATGGGACCAAATCTGCACATGAAAAAAAAACCCTAACACTGCTAACAATCCCCTTTGAAAAGCATCCAAAATCTTCCATAAAGTGAAAGAACTGAATATCAACTTTTTAGGGTGAACAAGACATGTCATTCTTTTTCCTAATGCATGTGGAAAAGAGAAAATCCCCCTCACATTCTATTCCACCCCAGGTTCCCTTATAAGATTTTTTTCTTCCTTTTTGTTTATTGGAGCAAGTACCAATCTAAAGCATCTCAAACCTCAGTGTTAGGATTCTCCAACACTGTAAAATGACCCAAATCCCCCCAAAAAACAATTGTCAATGCTTAGCTTGTTATTTTATTTTATTTTTGGATATTATTCCTTAAGATTTTATGATATGATTATTATAGGTGAATTTTCCTTCATTGGCCGACCGATGATTTTGATATACTGTCACCGAATATTGTTGAACGTGTAATAGTTAAAGTATGCCATTGCTTCTTGCTTGTGATTACTAGACTTCATTTCCTAACGGAAGCTATTCATTAGTCTAAATTAGTTGTAGTATTAAAAGTCCTGAAATTTGTTAACTACTTCATTAATATCAACTGATTCAATCTCACTTCATGGTCTGTGGCTCTATCTACCTGCTCCCTGTCGGATTAATTGGGTAAGTGAGCCAGGGTTGAACATGCAACTTCAAGGTTGCAACAGAGAGCTATGTCCAATATCAACTAAAGGATCAAACCCAGTTAGATCAATAGGGTCTTATGGATTTTACAAGAGTGAGCTCTAGATGGAATTGCTTCTTCTTCTTATTTTTTTCTTTTATATGAGATTTCTTTTTGATAATGAATAGTAGAGAACTTCTACACTTATCTGTATTGAGTTTAATTCATCCTTGGTGCAATTTTTTAAAGATGTGTTTGGGAACCAACACCAACTTACACTTAATTAACAATAAGAAAAACTTGTACAGTTGATGCATTAATGATAAAAGAAGATGCTCCAATGAGGCGGGAGAAGTTAGTAATTTCGAAACTTAAAGGTTATTCTTGTCCTCTCTTTCCTTATTCTCTCTTTATTCCTTGAGAGAAACTACGATGAAGATGCCTAGCTCCCCCCATGTTGATTTTCCTTTATTTCATGCACGTCCCATAAATGAAAAGTTCACATGCACGTTACTCTCTCTCTCTTGAAAACAAAATGGGTTAAACTCATCTCTAGTGGCTACTACTGCTTAAAAAGCTCAGCATCTAGAATAGAATAAAGCAATAAAGAGCTTCTATTTCCTAAGTAACTGAAACAAAAGAGAGTGACTTAAAATGTGACTTCTGTTACTATTTCCATTACTATATGAAGATTCTCAAATTTGCTAAAGGACATTAACCAAACCTCTCTCTCTATATAGCACAACTCGCTCCAAGCAGATTCGCCCTTTTCTAAGAAACGACAAAGGACCTGTGGGGGTCCCATACCACGTTTCATTTGTCTTTTTCCTCTATATATATATATATGGCGAGTTTGCTTGTGGGCAAGTTGAACTACCATTCCCCTCCCAACGATAAGTACTTCATCAATACAAGAGTATCGGTATGGGATTTGATCCGGCGATAGCCAGACCAAAACCATCCGGTGATGGTTTTAGTCCGACATGTGGCGAAAAAGAGAAGTCATTTCATTTCCCCCCTTTTTTTTTGACTTCTCTCCATTTGATGTCTTCCTCCCTTTTTATCACCACATGTCCCACATCAACCCATCACCGGATGGTTTTGGTATGGCTATCTCCGGATCAAATCCCATCCCGGGAGTATTGAGTATCCTATTGAGCAGTATGAGGATACGTGCAGGACATGCAACCCTTTCAGAAACTGTCCCCACCTTAGAAATCCCTTGTCAAAGTTCACTAAGATATTTGCTTCTTTTTTTCTTTTTCTTTTTTGTTCTCGAGCATTTGCTATATTCTCCATGAAAATGAGAGGTAGTATATTAGATGGTCAGGATCATCTAATCTAGGAAATTTCAGACCTAGGATACCTCTTAATGGATTCATGCATCCACATGTGTACCATGTCAACCTTGCATTGGTGGACTTCATCGTGGTTAAATTCCTCCTTTTTCTTCCACCATTATTCAAGGAAAAAAAAAATACTAATACTTTGGCATTAACTTGGCATAAAAGCTCATGAAATGTAAATATTAGAATCATCATATTTCACTGATTTTGGCCTAAGAGAACTTAGTGTAGCTGATGAAGCTGCTTTAACAAGAAGAAAAAAAAGGTGGTTCCAATGATGAATCTGCCTCAATCACAAAAAGAATTTTGATTTTGGTGAACATATATATCTAGTCCCTGATCTTTTGGTCTAGGAATGTGATGGGGCCCATTGGTGAAACTAACACTATAAAAATTTGCACCACTTGCATTCGCTTAAAAATCCATGCTATTATTATGTTTTATGATAATACTTTAGACTATCCCATTTTTCTCCTTTAGTTTCTCAAAATTATGAAAACATGAGAAGGTGAGGCACCATAATAATTATAAAACAGATTCCATGATCCAAAAAAGGAAAACCAAATGAACCCAATTCATATTCTATAGCAATAACATTTGACTAACCACAACACAACAACTAGCAGTGTTTCTTCTGCAATTTACACAAACCCTTTGGTTTTTGTGTTTGAAAGCAAGAAAAAATAATTCAAAAGAAATACAAAAAATAAATAATAAGAATAGGGATAAAGATGATCATGTAATCAAGTTGGTGATGATCTTCATGCATGATTGATTTGCTTTGGGTCTTGGTTCTCCTTCTATTGTCAGCAATAGCAGCCTTTCTTTCTTTCTCTTACCTTTTTTTCTCTCTCTTGCTTTTGTTCTTTCTTTCTTTCCAACATGGATTATTATAGTTAATTTAGTTGAGCTATCAGACATTATCCAGACCCCTAGAAAAGCAAGAAAAAGAGCAGCCCTAGAAGGGTTCCTGGCTTCTTCTTAAAAAGAACTGCAGGAGAGTTTCAAGTACTAGTGATGATGATCATGATGTTGTCTGTTAGGTTTTTTCGGTTTATTTCTTTTATTTTTGCTCCTACCCATGATGATCCGGGTTGTCAGGGTCAGGCCAGAAGTGATACTTTAGCCATTCTGCCTCTTGTGGGTTTGTAATGGATGACTCCTGCAAGAACAATATATGCATGCGAAGATTAGGGTTAGGGTTTTCATATATAAACATAAACAAATGAAAAGATGCCCTTTATAAATTTTATTTCTTTCCTCGTGATTATTTTTTAAGCCACACAGTGAGAAGAGCTTTTCTATCTATTATTTTTCTTTTTCTGTTTCATATTAGAAAACCCCAGTAGTTTTTTCCATAAATTTCTTTTCCTTTTTTTTTGTTAATATATGGTTGCAACTTACAAAACCACAACACACGAGAAAAGCTTCGTTACTCCTTTTTTTTTTAATCTTCTTTGTATTCAAAATCTCAGTTGGCCTGGGATCCTATTCAGATAAGTAGCCAAGTCTAAAAGACAAACAGCCTCGAAGAAAAAAAAGAAAGGTTCAGCTTCGGTTTCACCTTTCTTGTTGTTCAAAAGAAAAATAAAGGAAGGTTCTGTTTTTATCTTCTTCCAAAATTGACGGGGTTCTATTTTAGTATTTTTTTTGCTTTTTTATGTTCTTGCGTGGATCCTATTTTTGTTGGTATGCTAGAGAAGGATAAACCCACCCAAACAAATTGTCACGAAGAGAATGAAAAAAATAAAAGAGTTAGAAATCTTCTTATTTTTCTGCTTGTCCAAAAAAAAAAAAAAAAGGAAAGCATTTTCTTATGGGAAGAACACATAAAATTGTTTTATATTTTCAATCTTTTCTTCCCATTTCTTCCAAATAGCTCACTTTTTCCACTACATAACAAACGATTCTTCTGATCTGTTCAATCCTAGTCTTTAAAACCTATAGGTACCTAGTTATTTTGAAATCATATATCATATATTTTCAAACTCCACCTAAACATGGAAATGAGAAAAGAAAAAGGGGAAAAGAGAAAAAGAAAAGCCTTCTGGTTTCTCTTTAAATTTAAATATTAAAAAGGCAATAAATATTTATTCTTTTCCTTTGGGTAGGGCTACTTTCACTCCCTCCCAATTGCACTCTCCCATGGGAATACACAAACATGACGACATGTCAATATGTCATCAATTTCTTAATTTATTCCTGATGGGGGAGAGCGCAAAAAGAGAGTGTGAAAAAAAAACAATTAGGGAGAGTGAAACTATCAAAATCCTTTCTTTTTTTTGTCCTTTTTGAAAAAATGTTCTTAGTTGATATTATGACAGATAAGACTCATGGATTTCAGGGTCCAAAAGTTCATACTTACATCTTTAATGTCATTTGAAGTGCAACCCATAAAGAGTTCCTCCAAACCAGAGGCAGACCTTCCTCGATGTTGTTGTTGCTGCTGCTGCTATAGTATTAAGAGAAAAACCAAAAAATATTAGAAAGATTTATAAACAAAAAATAAATAAAAACACAATATGCACCAAGGATTGAAGTATTCAGCTCAGCTGACATTAAAACCAGTATGAGCTTTACAGATAGACTCAGCTAATTGCTGGCCCATTTACACTGTGACTCGGGCTTGTGTTGATCAAAAGCCATGGCTGAATTACTCCAGTCGATACCAATAACTCGAACGTGTTATATTAAAGAAAGACGAAAAAATGGTTTTACTTTACTTTAATACCTGTTGGAGCATGAGTCTGGATCCATGATAAGAGTCTTCATCAAGAATAATGGAGGTGTGATGGAGAGGAGGAGAGATGATGGTGGATATGGGATGTGAAGGCCTGCTCATATGGAAGGCTGTTGCAATCTGAAGTTGCTGTTGGTGCTCATGTGTCACGTGATGCAGCCTTTGGTGCTCGTGTTCTTCATGCTCCTCACACGTACCGGTTGCTGAGGCTTCTCTTCCCTTTGAAGCTTCTCCCATTCCTACCTGTAATAAATAACCAAGAAACAGTTTGCTAGTTAGTCAATTTTTCTGCTATTCACTTTTCTTCTTTCTTTCTTTGTCCTCTCTTTCAATTTACACTCGGTTTTGATATCGTTTTCGTTTTCTTTTTGATGGGTAGACAACAAAGTTAATTTAGGTTAGATGATATTGATAATCAAGAGAATTTGATAGAGTTTTCATGATGTATGTGCAAGCAACTGCTTTGAGAAAAGAACCCAAAAACTTTTTTTTTCTTTCACTTTAATTTAAGGTCTTTTATTCAAATTATAGCACATAAATTATATATAAATGCATGTATATACATGCAATCTTGTTCATATAGAACAGTAGCATGCTATTAGGATAAACATTCTTTGTAAGTAAAAGATGTATTAGATTTCAAGCTATAAAGATCATACCAATTTATTTTATTATTTTCTGTAATTTGTGTGTTGGAATAAATAAGAAGATCTAAGGAATTTTCAGGCTGGCAGATGTAGATCAACAAGTTGAATGAATAATACATGTACCTCATCAAAGCTTTTCTTGAATGGGGCAAAGCTGAAATGATCAGATTTCATTTGTTGAATATCCATGGCACTGTAAGATGAAATTCCAGCCCCAGACAATTCATCTCTCTGGGTCATAAGTTCTTTGGAGGAAGAACTCCCACTACCACTATCTCTTCTACTATTAGGCTCAGTGCTCCCTTCGCCGGTGGTTGCACTCCGGTCAGACCAGTTGCACTGTCGAGGTTGTGTCTGATAGAATATCTTTGAGACGACGAGCTCTCCTTCCTTCTCTTCTTCAAGCTGACCAAGGTGGTATTGGTGCATGACCCAGTTGGTTTTTTCCGGTTTTCGGTTTTTGCCGAAATTGGTATAGAGGACTAGAATCTTCTTGCACCCCTTTTGTTTGCCATTCACCATGACCGGCCTGGTCTTGCCGGTTTTGTGCCACCGGGTCTCGCCACCTTGCAGATCACATTCGTTTTGTATTTTTCTTCTCTTTCTTGTTCCAGTAGTATAGGCCTTGGAGGGTCTGTGGAAGAAATGCCTACTCAAACCATCTCTTGTCACTCCTGAAGACAAGTGAAGCATGGTCAAACTCAAAGTTAGGTTAACTTAGGTGTAACAACTGAGACCATGGGATTCTTGCAATTCATAACAAACTAGAGGAGACTAGTACAATAAACCCTAAAATCCATGAAGTTTTAGCTTAATTTGAGAGAGAGAGAGGTGATCTTCTAATTTCTGACCTGGAAGTTTTTCAGGATGACTATAACAAATCCCATCTTCTCCTTCAATTGTAGGGATGAACTCATCTATCAGGGGGTGAGATTTCAGGTCTTTGGCTTCGACCTTCGCCTCAAGGTGCTCTATCAGTTCTTGGTCTGTTGGATCAAATTTCACTCCTGCTGGAAGACCAAACCAGTCCTGCAAATCCAATTCAAATTCAGCAACAACAACAAAAAAAATAGAAACCCTCTTTTTATTTTTTTTCATATTTTATTTGTTTTGAGAAGGTAGTATATTAGCAATACTAAAATTGAAAGAAACAGCAAAAACAAAGACAATTTTAATCACAATCAACACTAATTAAGCACAATTCTCTTCTTGTTTGATTTCTTTCTGCAATCTTTCAGTTGAAGCCAAGAATATTATTAGATTTTCTGTACCGGCTTTCGTTCGAGCTTGTGTCCGCAACCAGGGCACTGCTTGGATCCACACATCTGATGCTCTTCAAGCTTTGCGTCAATGAGATCAGAACTGCTGATGGAGCCTATATGACTCTTATTCATGGCTATTTAACGTACAGGAAAGACTTTCTTCTTCCTCTCAACCCAACAGCAAATCTTCTACAAAATTCTCATTTTTTCGTAACAGACTCCTGATGTCCTCCTGATCCAGCTCTCTACAGCTCGAAGCTGTATGTCTTCTGAACTTTATTTAAATCAAATTCCGCAACAGAACTTTAAGTGTAGTTGAGATCTGATGGAGCTGAGTACAAGAAAAGAAAAATAAAAAAATTTGGTGGGTTTGCTAGAATCAGCTTTATTTATAATCCAGAAAAAAAAATCCACATAAAAGAAACGAAATGATTTTTGGTTATGATCTTCAGAGATGAATCAAACTAGAACAGCATAAAAGTTAGTAGAGTTTCATTGACAAATAAATCCCACAACACAAAACCTACATGAGAAATTAATTAAATTCTTGAAACGTCTAACTTTTGTCCAACCAAGCTCAATCCAAAACAGGAAATTTAACAAAATCCAGATGAGGAAAAGACGCAAAACAGAAAAAAGAAGAGCCCTCTATAAGGAACACAGAAAGAGAGAAGAGGAGAGGAGAAGAAAATAACAAAGAGATGAAAAGAAGAAACTGTCACAATAGGTTTGAGCTATAAACCTGCTTTAACCATGGAAAACACCAGAATTCCATCTACTTTAACTGAAGCCAATGAGAAAAAGGAAAAGGTGCCTCTACTTGCTACCTTTAAGTCTTTGCTAATTTAAGTAGCGCATGTAGACGGTTAGAGAGAGAGAGACAGAGAGAGAGAGAGAGCCCATTTGTATTTCAAATCTCTATAGGCCTCCCTACACCTTTGTTTGAGCCTTGACTAGTAAAGCAAAAGCAAGAAACGGCCTTCAACAGCTGTTACACAGACACACATTCAAAAGCACAGCTACCCATCTGTATACTTCTTTGTTAATTAAGTAGTATATTGATAGTAAAAAAAACAGTTCATTATGGGTGATTAACAAAGTTAAAAGGGAAATATTTGTGAAGAAAAAAGAGAGAGAAAAAACCCACTTCAAATTATGAAACCACAGAATCATAAAGATGACATAAGAAATTCAACAGTTTCTTTATCTGGAAAAACGGATTATATCTGGAACTTTGTTTTCAAAAAATAAAGAAGAGATTTTATTTTTCATGACTATGTGGGTGAGTAAGAGATTTTTAGGGAAAAAATAGAAATATGGAGAAGAAAAGATGGTAAGAACTCACATGGGTTTTGAGTGGAGTGCTGAAATCATGATTCTTTTGCCATGAGAGTTGCAGAGAGAGAGAGAGATGAATCACAAGTTGCTTAATATGCAAGGCAAATGAGCAGTATACTTGATGGACCCCCACCATCCCTTCCAATTAAAACTTACAATGTATATAAATAAAAATTAACAAAACTTCAACAAGAAGCACCATATATAAATAAAATATAAATTTTTTTAAAGGACTACAATTTTCAATTGATTATATGATATTTTGATTTATATTTTTTTTTTTGTTATTTTCTGTTTTTCTTTTGGTTTTAATACATGGTATCATTGGCTTTCTATATTTCCTATTTTGAGCAAACTTAAGGTAACTGACACTCATACAAACCCTTTTGGTGCACAATAAAGATCTAGGACCTACCATCATATGGGTTCCACCAAGAAGATCTATTAGTACCATGATCGGACGATGGTTATGGCCCCGATTATGTCAACCTTTTGGGCAATCAAGAATATTGATGAATGGTTTAAAAAGTATGAAAAACGGATGGTTATCGGGTTCACCGACTCGATGATCAACTATGTAGATATCTTCTAAAATCAACAGATTAGATAACCAAAACCATCCAATATGTAGACTTTAATCTATTGGTCAGATTTTTCTTTTCGTTTAAAGGAACGAGAACAACACAATCAGATCATACAGCTTATCCATTACGTTGACTTTTGACCTAAAATATCTCAACTCCAGGGGTACAAGGTGAGTCCTGAATCCTGATACAGTACTAGCGCCCACATGCTCAACACTGTGCTTATGATCATGATTCCTGTCCATGGCTACAAATATCTTGCTATTTAAGCTATGTATGTTCTTTCCTGTCTGTATTAATAAAACTCTACATGTACAAGATTTATTATAAATTCAATCAATGAAAAACTATATAAAGGGTTATTGCTTTCTACCAATGAGATATTAGGGCCCACCAGATCACATTATCGCAACCATTCGATGTGCGCCAATGGATTGGTATTGATGGTAATGACTTTTGACTCCACAGATCTTCTAGGCAGGACCCACGCCAGCATTGGGCCCATGAAAGGAAGAAATTATCAGGTGCAAATTGAATTACAGTGAGAAGCGAGTCGATCATCGTTTGATGTGGGACCGCCACGATTTTGTAATTTTTTTCCCCTAAATATTGGCCCTCTAAAAGCCCATTAGAAATACAGACAAATTTTTTATTTTTTTTTATAGGAGTAATAGGAGTAACTGAAAAAACAGAAATACAAAAAATAATAAGAAAAGAGATATTTTGAAAGGGAATAAATAACACGGATTGTGGATCCCACTTGAAATGCTTTTAAGAGGGGAAGGAAGAGTGTGATAAGGGGGGTGGGGTTGTAATTTGTCTTTAAGTTGGGTGTGACTCCCATGCTAAGGGAGGATAATGTTAGGTTTATCTAATTTTAGCCCTAGCTGCTTCTACACTCCACCGTCTTCACAACAACAAAGTCTACACTCCACCCTAAAACCCCAATCTTTTTGGGCTGGTTTTGGCTGGATATTCAAAGCCACCAATTTGCGATCAAAGCTTTAGCCCAAGCCTACATTGGTTGGCCCAGTGGGCACTTATCATATTTCCACTAGCCCAAGAATATTAACACAGACTTTCAAGTATTTACAAATAAACACCCACCAAAACTAATTGCAAAAGAGGGTAAATCGGTCACATTAAACTTACCTTCTGGGGAGGTCCGTTTGATAGGCAAAAACTACTCAGCAATAGTCGAACAAGTGGGTAATGTTGGGGTGAATCAGAAAAGTTTGGGTAGAGCCAGATCTAAGTGTTGGCTAGGTAAGTGTCCAATTGGTATCAGTGGCTATTCCCTCTTGGGTGATCCTCGATTAATTCCCACGGGTTAGTATGACAGTTGAAAAGTCTACTATTTGACACCAATGGGCTAGCCGTATTTTTGCCCCCTCCCCCTCCAAAAAAAAAAAGGCATTTACAAATAAGTATAATAGCATTAACGGAACACCTCCCTAGTTGCTCCAATGATAGGAGTGTGTCCGAGGACTTGATTTCGAGTCCCCCGGGTGAGGGTGGAATTCGCATGTTCGCCAGTAAAAGGTTATGGAGATGTCCTTTTGTTGGGTTGCACAGCAAAATTAGTCGAGTCACAAAGCGACCTACATTACATTTTTTAATTTTTTTGGGGGAGATAAAGTAACACTTAAACACACACACAGTTAGACCTAAGGTTACGGCTAAGGCGCCATTAGGGTAAACCCACCCAATCACTCCATGACTTGCACAATGCAGAACATGATTTACCAGTGGAACAGAATCCTTACGAGTCTCTATACATCCAACGGCCTTCTTAAAGTTACAAGAGTTTCATTTCTTCAGTAACATTGAATAAATTTCTGCAATTGCTGAAAATGCAGAACACTGAATTGAATTTCAAAACTTATTCCAAATGCAGAATAGTGAACACCTGTTCAAATTGAAGTGCAAAGATTATGGCGTAGAAAGCAATCAATAATACATTACTGGTGTCCCAATCGCTAGGAAGCAGCACACAAGGTAACTGTAAATTAATCAGCATTCTCCACATGTGAGCCATCTGAAAACATAAAATCCTTGGGCCCTACATTACCATAATCAGAAGTTGAGACATTTGAGCCATCTGAAAACACTTCTTAGGCCTATCATGGACACATTACATGCGAACCAATGTCTACATCCTGATCCCTACCACATGAAGGCCAATTTCGGGGCACAAAATCTCTTGTAATTGGGGCGGGTTCGTGCCGGGTCTATTCGGAAAATTACAAAAAGCAATCCCGGCCCACATGGATGTGATTGGATGATCTGAAGAGAGCAATCTATATAAGATGGTTAGGATTATTCAAATGGGTTGTGAGGTGCATCCCAGCATCTGCTTGAGATAGGACTGCGTCACCCACTAGCTAGGCCTGCTTGGGAATTGGACGGTTGCACTGTCTGTCAGTAGTAGTAGTTGTTGCTGTAGATTCTCACTTGAGAGGATGGCAACTGGGGTTGTTGGTTTTGGTTATCCACAGAGTTTGCATAACCCTCAACCCGAATTAAGTTAACCCATCAAAGAACTGCTCATCCCTAACCCATCACCCTACACCACCACTAAAATAAGGAATATGTGCATTTAGCGCCCAAGCCCTAGCCCCCACGTGCTGCCATTAACCCCCTAAAGTTAATGCTTCCCTTAGGATTTTGTGGTTTTGTTGCAACACAAGTACGATTGGGTTTTCGGAGCTTCTTTGCATTGTTCCTTGTATAAACTAGGGTTACCTTGTTCGCGTCCTACCATACCAAACCGTGAATCGGTTGAAACGAACCAATTCGTAGTAAGTTCGTTTGGGTTCGTAAAAATGGGCAAACCCTGAAATCGGGTTCGTAAAAATGGGCAAACCCTGAAATCCAACTAGATAACTATGGTTCTTTTGGGTTCGGCAAATTTGACTTTTGAGTTTACAAACTATTCATTTTTGTGTGTTTTTTTATAAATAAATATTTATAATATATTTATTTCCATGATTTATATATATATATATATATATATATATATAAACGAACTAAGCTAGCAAACCAAACTAAAGAACCTAAACGAGCTGAGAAACGAATTATCTCATCCCACCCCTAGCCAATTGGGTTCACTCTAGAGCCCCGCGAATTGCGTATCACAAACCTGAATTCAAAACTAACAAACCATGTAACATTGGTATAAACAATTGACAATTTTATAACAAGATTAGTTATACTCTTTATGTTTCATGACCCGTCAAGTCAAATACCCCAACACAATTATAAATGAGTCAAGGAAGCCAGCGACTCACGAGTCAAAAAATCACCCTAACCCAGTGACCCTTTACAGGCAGGTTTGGGCAAGTTGACAGGTTGGGTTGGAAACTGCCACCCTACTCTCTTTACATAGCTAGGCCTTCGGAGAAGAAAAGAACACAGGAGGTTTAAGATTTCTGAACTTCATTCAAGAACCAAAATAAATATGAAAAATTTCCCAACAATTATGAAACTTGAGAATTACACTAGACACACAAAAACCCATGTTTTTTACTGGACGAACTCTGCCAGATAGATACAAGGTAAATCAGAAGAAATCTGGAGCATGAAAGATACACTGCACAAGATCACCAACTCAATAGCTAAAAATTTTCATTTTATTCTTTTCTTATTTTCAACAGCTATCGGCCATGGTGAAGGGGAGCTTAAAATTATGCATATCATGCAGAAATAACAGGCAACAGCACCCTCATTTAGCATGGAACTTGCTGCTGACTGTTTCGTAGCTGGGGACATTAATAACTGCCAAAAAGAAAATGTTTCTCACAACTGAACACGAATGAAATCAAAAGCACGTGAGGATTCTTATGGAACTGGTGAATTACCATCTCCATATGATGCCATTGTGAGAGGAAAAGAAACAATCTTCTCGTCGATAGAAGCAATATCCTTCGGGGTCCATTCTTTTGGTGGAACTTTTAAAGTCCAAACTTTCATAGTTTCATGCCTAATTTTGCTTAATGTCTAGAACTATATTATTTAATAAAGTGCACTAGCAAGGGTGGCACGTGAGAGAGAGGGGAAGGAATTAACCACAGTTAATGGGAGTTAAAAGGGACACGTGTTAACCTGCGGGTGTGATTTAACTCCCCGAGTTCAATCGCGATTGACTGTGATTCTATTCTTTAAATAGATAGATGAGGATAGTTTGGGAATTAAAGTAAAATATTAAATTAAAATTTTGTTTTATATAAGGGTAGTTTAGGAATTTCGAAAAATTCAGGCTACCCCTCCCTCTCCCATTATAATAGTAAAGATAAGTTCTACAAATATGGAACTTTTAAGTTCTACCCAAAATTTTGGATGTTTTAAGTTCTATCTATGTGGAACTTCTAATTAAGTTGAACCCAATAAATTTAAGATACCATTGTGAAAAAGAGTAAGAAACCATCTCCTCTCTCCTCCCAAACACTTGCCCCTCTTGTTCCAAAGTTGTTCAAAAGTACTAATGTTCCGGACTTTCAAAAGTTCCACCAAAAGAACGGAGCCTCAAAGTAATTTCATCCACGGCCTCCAAGAAATGCTCTCCAGGCTTCCTATAAAATAAAATACAAACATTTCTCATAAACTAGGAAATGTTGGTAGAAATATTTTCCTATTGTCCTCTTCTTTTCCCCTAGCTGGGCAAATCAATATCATCTAACAAGGACTTCTTAACCAGTGCCCTATCCCAACTAGGGTTGGAAACATGAATCCTATTTTACCATTCATGAATATCAATTGTAACAACAGTCGTCTTCAGTTAGAGTATGTTAATTAGATATTACCTCAATTAACTTTGGTCAAGTCTTTTTTGGTACACTTTGCACTCTTTTAAAGCCTTCAACTTATACCAACTCACTCCTCACTTGTCTTTATTAAATATGTCCAAACATAAGTGCCGAGAGCGCAAAAATTTAGAATCACCACATTGTTCAAAGCATTTCAGGAGCATCTATCTATATATACGAAGATGTTGTGCCTCCTTGTATATTAATCTATAGAAGCATTAGAATAAAATAGATACTATGGCTGTGTTTGTTTGCATGGAAAATGGGATGGAAAAGAAATTTTTTCCAATATAATTATTTTTAGAAATTTTTTTCTTAATCTTCATTTTCTACTGTTTGCCTAGAAGGAAAAAAATATATATCAGAAAATCATAAAAAAAATTTTAAGTTTTAAATTTTAAAAATTTAAAAATATAGAAAATTAAAAAATATATGCAAAAAATAAAATAAAATAAAAATTTTGGGAGAGTTCGTGTGTTTATTTGGAGATCTTAGTTGTAGAGACCGAAAATTATTTCCTCGGTATTCGTGTTATTTATTTAAATTTCTAGAAAAATGTGTGTAATTTTAATGCATTGATTTTTATGAAATTATTGTGGAACCTTTAGAAGTAAAAACTTAATTATCTTGCTCATTTTAGCCACTTTTTATGAATAAATTACATAAAAACAAAATCATCAAAAAAATAGCAAAAGACTTAAAAATAAATAAATTTGGCAGAATGTCTAATCGATCGACACACCAACGCCGATCAATCGGCACCAATGGTCGATCGATCAATGAGGCAGTAATTTTTTCGAAAATCATGAAATTCTAACTTTTTTTAACTTCCTAGAACCCCTCCCCCCCCCCCTACCCCTAAATACACCTTATTTCATGAACCTAGGGTTAGAAAAGCATTGTAAGAGTTTAAGAAAAAGAAAAAAGGGGAAAAGCTAGAGATTTCAAAGGGTTTGCAAATTGAAGAAGAATGATCGCTTGAAAATTGAGATTCAAGACATTCGCAAGCAATTGATCGTAGGGAGACGAACTTGAGATGTTTGATACTTAGTATAATTAATAAGAATTGATAGTTTCAAGATCATGATTAGATATTGGTAAATTCTATTTGAGTAAAATAATTGTGTATGATTTTTAAGGATTAGATCTAAAGATCTGACATGAACTAATAGAATATGAGTTTAATATTAAAATACATGTGTTCCTATGAGAATTAATATGGAATGCCTAGATGTAGTAACTCTTTATATAATAATATAGTAATTGACTTATTATTATTATTCTTATTAAATTAAAAGTTTCGGGCTTATGGGACCATCTCTTTGCCTAAAAAAAGATTAAAATATTTATTTTATAACTTCTAGGAATTTAGGGTTCAAACCTAGGTTCACAGTATTAACCAAAATATTTTATAGTTATTTTTCACCTTCATCCAAATTGATAAGATATTTTGACCTCCAATGACTTAACATTAGGGCTTGTTTATTAGACAATAAATTGTTTCCCTTTGAATTTTGAGTTCAACACAAGTTGAATCACTTAAATCCGATAAGCGAGTCAAAAGTTACGGGTAAAATACCGAAGATAGTTTCAAGTAAAAAAAATGTGCGATCGATCGCCCAGAATGTGATTTTTGCTGAAAAACGTGAATTTTTAACTTTTTGACATTCCATAGGATTTCCAACTTTATAAATACCTCCTTAACTCGTGAATTAGGTTTCCTAGAGTCTCATAAACATAAAAGAGAGAGAGAGAATATAGTATTTTGAGATATCCAAAGAAGGAAAAGCCTAAAAATTTCAAAGATTCGATCAGAGAAGAAGGAAGGAGACTTCAAGATTTAGATTAAGACTCATTCGCAAGTGTAAGATTGTAGGGAAGCGATCAAGAGAGGTAAATAACTTTCTCTAGTTCTCAATTTTATAACTATTAATTTAAAGTAGGAAACTAATGATAAGATCTATGTAAAGAACATGATTAATAAGAAGATCAAAAGATTTTGATCACCCCTCATGCAATGTCTTCATGAATTACGTAAATATGAATTTCTTTTCTATCAATATGATAATCATTGATGTAAATAAGAAGAAAATATATAAATTTCAAAGTAAGAAATAAGACCAAAGCATGTTATATCATGTATATTTCTTATGAAAGATTTTCATGATTTTTAGAAATGTTCTTTTTATGATTTTTATTATGTATATCAATAAGGGGAAAGATGATGAAATTTATGGTGTATCTATGAATTGAAAATTGAAGAAGTGATGAATTTATGGAGTTGAATGAAATGTATGAAATAATTGAATGATGGATGTAGTTTCTTTGTGAGATTAGGGTTACATGTTAGTGTGTTTTGTCGATATAATCTATGAGAATTAATATTTATAAATTATGTGAAGTATTTATGATATTGATCTCGATTAAAAAGGGAGTCTTGATATTTAAATTAGATTGTGAATTATGCATATTGAAAATAAATTGTGATTAAAGTCAGTTAAATTTTTGGTAAAAGAACATTTTATATTAATATTGTATGTTTATTTTTATATTGTTATACGTGATATATTATTGGGTAAAAGAACATTTTATGAGAGTTTTGCTTGCCTAGGTCTGGTTAACTTATTGGACACTATGATGAGATTTCCTATAGCCCTTGACTGATAGTCTTAAGTATAATTTAACTAAGGGTATATTACCGTACACTTACTCAAGATAATGAATATGTACAAGCATGATAAAAAAAATAAATTACAAGTATTATACAAATATACAAGTACACACTTAAGCGATGAATGCATGATTAAGTTTTACACTGCCCGAGTACCAACAAGCCTAAGATTAAGGCAAGACAAGCTGTATGCACCGGATAATGTGCAGACAAGCCGTATACACCGACTAATGTGTAGGCAAGCCGTATGCACTAGATAATGTGTAGACAAGCCGTATATACCGGATAATGTATAAATCATGTGATACTTCGGTAAGTAGGGTATATGTTAATCTCTACCAAATATATGAGATAAAATTATTTTAAGTTATTACATAGTGCATATTGTTTGATTTATTCACGAAAAAAAAGATAAGTCAGAAAAGTAAGACAAATCAAGAAAAGTAAAACAAGAAAGACAAGTCAAGAAAAATATGACAAGAAAGACAAGTCAAGTAATCAGACAAGTAATATAAGTAAGAAAGATAAGTACAAATGAACACATAAAAAAATATTTAAAAAAAAGAAGTTTTCACACTCTGATTTACGTATGTGAATTGTAATTGAAATGTTACTTGTATGCATGTTAATGTATGATATTGTTTATTATGAATTGTTATATACGCGGAGTAACTTGTTACTCGGTTGATAAGTCAGCATGATTGAGATTTGATAATTGTGCCCACACGTCTTGAGTTGAAGAGGAGTACGTAAGGAAGATCTTGCAGGTGATCATCTCGAAGAAAAACAAGATTTCGATGGATGATTTTACAATTATTTTAGTTTATTAGAAATTATTTAAATTCCAGAGAGATTGTAATAGACTTATTAGGGATTTATGTTTTGATTTAATGGATTATTGAGAATCACTAGGATGATTCAGATTATGTATGTTCAGTTTAATTACAGATTTTAATTTAACTGTGGTTAAATTTCACTCACCCTTAAGGTTCATCCATTTATCCTTAGTTTTTAAGAAAAAAAAAAAATCACATAGGTTAAAAAATTTAACCAGAGTTCATAGTAGTTGAAGGGCCTTATCAGTGAGGGTGGGGCAAATTATTGATCTTTGATGAAATGAGCTTTTTAAAGCATTTCTTTTTAAAAATAAACTCGAGCCACTTTTTATTTGTGAGAGCTAATTAATTTATTTATTACGTATTTACATTTATGAAACATCATTACTTATAAAAAAATGTTTTTTTTCAACAAAATAAGCTAATTAATTATAAGTGTATTTTACTAGAGTTGCAGATAACACCGATCGCCTAACCAAATCGAGTCACAAAACTAAGGAAAGTGAGAAAAAATCGGCAGCTGGGCTGTCCGAACGAAAATCCAACGCTCATTTAATAGTGGGACCACTTAAAGTCTGGTACCGTTGGATTTTCAACTAGCGGCCCAACTATGGATTGTGTAACATGCCATCTGAGAGTTTTAAATGGGGGGTCTTTGGATTGAATTTTATTGGCTAAAAATCAATTTTCATAAAATTTATTGTGTAGTAATTTATGACCAAATAATCATTTTTTTAAATAATAGTATCAGGAGAATTTTTCAAACACTATTATTTGAAAAAGTAATTATTGGCCATGAATTTCTATATAATTAATTTTATTAGAATTGATTTTTAGCCGAAGCTAAAAAAATAAAATCCAAACGCCACTTAATCACTTCCCCAAAACAAAACCCATGTCTCTTTCCGGTCTTCCTAGGTAGGGCGGGGTGAATGTTGAACCCGCCACGCCCAATACTAGTAGGAGTACCTCACTCTCGAACAGCGAAGAGCTCTCGTTCTCGATCTCTCATCCTTGGACTGTAATTTGCGAGTCTCATTTCTTCCCCTTCTGAGCTCACGAACTATATCCGCATAGCGATCTCCACGGACGATTTATGGACCGTTTATGTTGCCTTTTATGAGATGGTACCGAGTTACTAACCCTTAGATTTGGATCGTCGCCTGTAATTTTCCTGGATTGAAACGTCAAATTGATTTGATTTTGGATTGTTTGAATTGGTAGATGTACATATTATAGAACTGCAGCTATTTCTGTTTCTGCTACTCATATCTGAGATATGATTTGAATTGCAGTGTTCATTTGTCGAGCATCGGAATTACAAAAATTGTGTCCAGGCGATATGCATCACTGTTTTTCTTGTTTGGAGTAGACAATGATGAGGTATGCATTGAAGATTTTCTTTCCTTTTTCTTAAAATTAATCCTCATGACTGTTTAATAGAGTACATATATAACATTGTTATGATATGGATGAGATGCACCATATCATTACCATCATCACAATTGCAAAGATTTGGATTTAGAATGAGATTGAGATTTGATTAGGATTTGATTAGTATTAGATTAAGAATGGTTTGATTTAGTTTCTATATTTATTTATATATTATTATCTATTTAAACCCTAGTTGGGTCTCTTTGTAATCATCTTGAAAATTCAATAAAATCAATTTCTCTCATGATATAAGAGCTAGGGCAATCAACTCCTTCCTCGCTGTAAGACAATTATTTCCTCGTCGGCAATCCCAATCACTTGCCGAGACAAGCTCTCCTATTTCTGCACTGCTTCCGGTTGATGGCTATTATGCCTCTTCCAGCTCAAACTCAAACTCATAAGCCAAGACTCCTATTCTGGGTAGTGTTGTTTATAGTCCTTTACTCTTTACAAATCCTGACTTGTTCATTCACTCGCTTGGATTCAGTCTCGTTCGGTTGTTGATTAGTTCATCGGTAGTTGGTTAGATAGTCGTGGTTGGGTTATTCACTTGGAGTTGCTTGGTCACTTCCTAGCATTATTCCGCTTTCTCGGGTTCCCGACCTATTTGACTCTCTGGCTGCAGTTATTTAGGTGGTATCCCGAAATTGAAGAGATCGAATTCCTCTTGAGAACACACAAAACAAAGATATGAACTGGGTAAATGGAAATGGAAAAGAGATGTTTCCAATTCATCAAAGTCAGAAGCTTTTTCTACATCCATATGATCTACTAAAGTAGATCGGTATTGCCCATATAAAGAAAGCAGATCTTGGTCCATGGAGTCCTAAGAAGGTAGGAACTCCAACCTGTCCGAATACTTCTTCGGCCAAATACGATATACAGGTGGGACCTGCACTATGAGCAAGTTGTGTAAAAAACCGCTTCTTTTTTCCGGTTCCGCAACTTGGGCGAAATGGGGTTCTACTGGGAAACCATGGATTTTTTAGTTTTCGCCATTGGTTATTGGTCGAGTCACTGGAATGGAATGAGATAGGAATCTTTGGAGATCTTTCCTCTCCTCTTTTACTCATAATAGGCTTTTCCTCTGTAGAAGACTTCTTCCGAATGGCATAATTGTCCGATTTTTTCCTCGATCTTCAAAGAAGACGACTCCTCCTACTCCTTTATGATAGGATCGTCGTTGGTCCTTCTTTCACTAATGATCTAATGATCTCACCATTTTATAGTAGTTCACGTGAACGCGCGAGGGACTATTCTTTCTATCGCTTGCGCTTGCTTTTCACTCTCAAGACAACGGTCTCTCTCTTCTATATATAAAGCGAAGCAAAGCGCATGGCGCTGAAGTGAAGAAAGATCAATAAACACACACGAACACGATGCAGGGCATAGCGTAAATGAAACCGCTGATCATTAAAAAAAAAAGCTGGACCTTTCTCGATGCTTTTGGGTGACTCACCAACCGACCCAATAGTGATCGATGCCTGTATATGTAAATTGGTATGAACAAATTAAAGTCATTGGATTTCGTAGTTCTCCATTGACTTCTCTCTTTACCCACTAAAGGCCTTTGCATATGTTCCTAAATGGGTTCCCCGGATGGGCAGGGGCCGGCCCCCTACTCTTTTATGTAGGCTTAGCTAGGTTCGGTGGATCATGCAATAAGCCTCTCTCGACCCTCTGTTTCTCATACGTCCTTATAAAAGCCTCTCACCTTTCGAGATCCAGTCCATCATCAACTCAGTCAGATCTTCTTGTTTGCCGGCTTTGATTATGCTTCCTTTAACGGATTTGATTGGCATTTAGTGCCTGCAGCCCTGCTGAATTCGACCTTTTATCAGTTGGTTGGGTAGCGTAGTAAGGTTAGAGGCACAACTAGAAGAGTTGGCCCTATATTTCTATTTCTTTCTCAATTCGATTGCAGTCTCGAAGTTCTTCTTGATCGATGGTCCCCATTAACATTAGTGCCAATTAGCAGCCGATTTTTTTGGAAGGCGAGGTACTCATGTGTGATCGCGGATTCCACGGTAGCAGTAGTTTTAGCTCTACATTAGGAGCACGGGGGATCTATCTATCTAAAGGAGGTACGGACCCCTCCCATAGTATGGTACGATGCAGCTGAAAAACGTAAGCTTTGGCAAAGTGTGATAGGTATCGAAATGGAAAGGTCCAAGGATCGGTCCAAACTAATCATCAAGTTGTTTATCATCTCTGTGAGCACGGATTTTGTTACTCACTTGGTTTTGTGTTAAGAGTCGCCACTTATTAATTCAGTAGAGATAAGTCCCCGGGTGATGGATAAGGTCTTGGTCTACTTAGAGGTTTAGGTAAGAGGTTCGGTCAAGGGTAAGCCAGGTAGGCTTCGGTTTGGGCCCGGTAGGCCAAGGGTGAGCCCGGTAGGTTTTGAGTTGGGCCCGGTAGGCCAAGATTGGGTCCGGTAGGCCAAAAGGGTTTAACTGGAGTTAAACGGTTTAACCGTGGTTAGGGGTGCTAACCAGGGTTGGGCAAGGTCCAAGGTATGATTTATGGTCCTTAAATGTTAATTGATGATTTTTGGGGATTTTTCCCAAAGTTAAATGGGGCTAACTGTGGTTAAGACATAGGTTTAACCATGGTTAGTCCGTTTAACCATGGTTAGGCAAAGTATGGAGCATGATTTGGATACTCATTGCCATTTCTGATTTTTTGTAATTTTTTGGAAATTTTCTATGGCTTAAATGGGCTTAACCATGGTTAAATCAAGTGTTAACCATGGTTAAGCTCACCTAACCATGGTTAGGTATGCTTGCACAGTCCAAAAATGAAATTTTCTGAAGTTTTAGAAAATTTTAGATTTTTTGGGATTTTGGGGATTTACCGAGTGATTAGGCCAACTAACCATGGTTAATTCTTAACCGGGGTTAGGTTAATCCGTGGTTAAGGCAAGACAATGCTTGGAATGATCCCAGGGGGTCATGTCAGGTCTGGTAGGGGTTTCCCATGAGGGCTGGGCTCCTGCAAAGCCCAAAAAAAAATCCAAAACCTGAATTGGCGGTAATTGGATTACTGCCAATCTGACACATTTTTAACTAGGGTTTGCACCCCTATAACTATGGTTAGGGGTGGAGTTAGGGGGTCCTGGACCCATGGTTATGAAGAGCAGATTGAGGGGAATGCCATGGGCCTGTGTTGGGCCCTAGGGGATGCCTTGTGTGGGCCTGACATGGTGTCACGGTCAACTTTTTGATTTTGCGGAACAACCGTGCGGCGCCTCGATCCTCCCATGATCTAAACCAGCCTTACATCATTACACTATCCGTCCTATGAACCGACCCAACGTCTCGTGCTACAATGCTACGACAAGGTACGACCCACTATCGAGTCTCATCCGCTAAGCTACGTTCAGCTGGCTTACGCATCACTTCATCGTGTCGCACCTGACACTCGTCCAACACATAAGGTTCCCGCGTCACTGAGGATCCGTCTCGCGCATCTCTCAAGATGCTAAGGTTCCCTGATCAAGCCGAACATCCAACACAGCCCGATACTCTCGAATACGACTATCGGTCATCCCCCACGCATCGCGGATAGCTTAGGAGCATCACTGCCCCGTTTACCGAGCATTGAGGGCATAACGCCCACAACACGATCCTTGGTCTTCTGACCAAGTATCCCAACCATACCTCGCATCCCTCCTAGAAGACCATCATGCATACCGCACGCTTAAAGGCCATACTATGGTGAAACCTCTTGCCCGAAGGCTCTTGCGCAGTGCTAGGAAGTCCGTCTCCTTTACACTGTCCTTGGATGCTCCAACAACCATCCAAGGAAACTCCAAGATCCCCTTCAGGATCCTAGAGCCCGCCCCCAACTCCTTTGGGATTGCTCATTAAGTGACCCTAGATGTGCCACAAGGGAAGGTAGAGCTACGACCTTCTCCTCAAGGTAGATGATAAACCTTTCACCCTTTACCAGAAGGAAACATCACAATTGCTGGTGGAGTCATACTGGTCTTTTACGGAACAATACACTGAATATCCACAAACCGTCTGTACCATTGAACTCGTATTAACTTTCTCTTTGAATGAAGGTACTATCGGCCTTACTTCCAATATACCATGTGGACCCCACAACACTCGCCCACATGTGTCTGACCAAGCACCAAACTCAAGCTTCACTCTATAACTCTTCATGTGCACTTCACCCAAACCATAGTACCTCGTACACAACATCAAGACACCCCATGTCCCTTCACTTCGGTACCTCAACACTAAGGCACCGACCTTGCACCACGCTGCACTATCGCTTGCATAGTGCCTCGCCTGTCTCCCAGGCACCGCACTGACATCCTTTGCCAATGCTCAGGCCATCCCGGCCCAGTATCACGGTCATGACCGTACTTGAAAATTTTTGACCGTGACAATGGGCCCAAAGTCCACTGCACATAAAATGACAGAATGTCGGTAATGTGATTACCGACAATCTGTAAGCTTTTCTTGTTTTGCAATTTAACCATGGTTAGGTTAAAGGGTAGAACCTGTAAACATCAGGTTTGGTTAGAGGAAGGTCTGGGGACCCATTTTGGGCCCTGGAATGGACTAGGGCTTGCTTAGGTGGGGTCCACAGCAGCTGCAAAAGAAACCTCCAGGAGTGTTGGTACTGAGTTTACCGACACTCCTGGAATTTTTTCCAGAAGTTCAAATTGCACTATGGGGCTACTATGAGGGTATTTCCAGGGGTTCCCTTATGACTTGAGGGATCCCAGAGACCTCTGAGGCTACTGGCAAGGTGCTATACCCGTGAGGGGGTTCCTCACACCTATGGAGAAGGTGGGGGAGACCCCTGTAATGGATTTTTTGCAAACTAAAAAAATGAAAGTCCCCTGGAAGGACTAGAGGCTCACAATGCTCTTTGAAAAATAAAGAAGATGGGGTAGGGGAATGCCCTACCCTGTTGTGCTGCCGGAGGTGTAGGTGGCCTGGAAGTGGTGCTGATGGTGTTACGGTGGTGTTGCATGACTGAGAGGATGCTGAGGAGTTACTGGTGGTTTCGTGGATCACAAGGGATGCCTAGGGTAGCCTACAAAGTTTTGGGCAGGGCTGGGGCTTCGGATTTTGGCCAGGGCTCAGCTATGGGGAGTTTTCGGATGGATCCAAGGCAACATGGGGTGTCTTATTTATAGGTGGAGCTTGGGGGACACCCCTGGTATTAGTACCAGGGTAGACGAGATCGTAGAGGGTCAGAGAGGCCTCCCCAGAAGCGTGCCTGAGCTCGCAGGGGGGGTGGGTGTGCTGCTGGTTTACGTTACAGGGAATGACGGTAATGTATTTACCGCCAATTCCAAACCTTCGCAAAAACTAGTGTCGACGAATGGATTAGCGCCATTCTTGGGTTTTGCCCAGCCCAGGCAGGCACGAGGTACGGGGGAGGTTTATTTGAATTTTGGGCCCTTGGTTGGGCCCAAATCGAGAGGTTTGAATTTCTAGGGGTTTTTGGGGCTTTAGGGTTTAAGCCCTAATGGCCTAGGGCTTAGCTAGGGCTAGGCTAGGGCTTGGGTTCACTTATGTTTTTGACTATGGTTAGGTTCTAGGGTTTAGCTAGGGTTTACCTAGGGCTAAGGTCTTAACTAGGGTTAGGCCTAGGGTTGGATCTAGGGTTTGTCTTAGGTTTAACTAAGGGTTTACCTAGGGTTAAGGGGACTTGGCTGGGTATGTCCATGGTTAAGAGACTTAACCATGGTTAGGCCAGGGGTGTAAAAATTGGGTGCTTACAATCTCCACCTGCGGCATGGTAGTACCGTTCGCCTGCAAAATGGGTCAGTTTGCACTGAAGTAGGGATATACTCAAAAGGAGGGACTATGTAGATACCTTCTAACCCGTAGCTAAGATAACATCCATTCGAGTTATTATCTCTATTGTTGCTCATTAGAATTTTGAGTAGTTTCAGATGGATGTTAAGACAGCTTTCTTAAATGGAGATCTGGAAGAGGTGATCTAAATGGAACAAACCAAAGACTATGTGGAAAAAGGAATTGAAGTATAAACTTAATCAATCTTTTTCTGAACTTAAGCAATCCTCTCGGCAATGGTATATGAAATTTCATGATGCTAGCGTAGCATAGGCTATGTGATGAAGACAAGAGACCATTGCATATACATTTGAGTAAGTGGTAGGAATATAAAGAGACTTGCTCTTTATGTAGATGACTCATTGATCACTGACTATCACCATATCTATTTTTATTATGTGCTGATATGTCTATCTTATCTCTTAGCCAGAGCACATGCGAACCATAGATTGGAAGACAATCAGATTGCTCGATGGGCCCCCGACTATATTTCACCTTTTCTTTGCTGATGACAACCTTTTGTTCTGTAGAGCGGCCTTGTCTGATGCAATTGAGCTGAAAAATATCCTGACAATGTATTGTCAAGCATTGGAACCCACATAAGCGTTTCATATCATCAGAACTGAAAGCTCTGGTTAATGGATTGGGGATTTCTCTTGAAGAGCCGGACACCACAAAACTCTGGCTCTTGCCCTTACCCTAATTCGTCAGGTGAATTGGGGGAAGTCGGCGAGATTTCAATAGGGGCTGCCTGAGGGTCGTTCCTCCCTTTTTCTTACGTGTGATCCTGGAGACAGTTGCCGTAAAGCGTGGTGTTACGGTCGGTCTCCGTCGCTTAAAGCTCTTCTCGTTTTGGGCCCGAATCACCTGCTCCTCGACAAATGAGATACACAAGATCTCATAGACAATATTAAATTAGCATCAATCAAGGATTTGATTAGATTAGGTTTCTATCTTGAGGTCAATGCAATTTCTATATATTAGAGGTCATTGTAATCATCCAAGATTATTATCAAAAATCCCTTTTCTCTCAGGTATCGGAGCGGGTAGGTCCGCCCCTGTAATTGTTTTTCCTAATCTCCTTTAATTGGTGTCATATTTCCGGTGGGCGGCCATCATTGCCACCCATCGAGTCTGAACTTTCTTATATCATTTTCATCTAACCGGTACTACTCTTTTCTCTTATTTCATTAAATCTCTTTTTCTTTATCATGCTCCCTCCCCTAATCCATGCAGTAACAAATTGTTTCCTTACATCAAGGATTTTCGGCTAATATGATTGCACCTCCTGTCCTTGAGATCGGTTTCACAAAAACTTTAGATCCTATTGTTAAGGGGTCATCTTAGTCTTGCCAAGTCCTAGTGAGGATAAGCTTGATGAGGAGATTTTTTTCTTGGATCATATGGATGTCAACAATCACCGGCCAGGCGTTCAAGGATTGACGATTACATCATATTGGCCACCAAATGCAAGCACAATAGCATCAACACCTCCACGGAGTATACGAATGAGGACGAAATTCATATATGTGAAGCCCAGATGACCTCTGTTGAAAGCGCTTTCACACCGAGATCTAGAGATATGGGGCCATGGGGGGCTGTTTTGTTGTGAACGTGGAGGCTGCTACGGTAAATCAGTGGCAATACTAGAACAATTAGCCACCATCTTATCGTCATTCTAAGGATGTATCTAAAAATTAAAAAAAAGTTGTTGATTGTGCTGAAAAAAAAAACAGGAGAAAAAAAGAAGAAAAAAAGAAGAGCAACGCTCACTTTTTTTTTGGGCCCATAGAGACCCATATTTGGACCAATGGCCATTTAGCAAAACCAGAGCCCAGATCATTAGGATCCACATTTCAGGCCCAAAGAGTCCCTTTTGAAGACCCGTGACGGCTTGACCCCTTTGGCGAGACCATAGGCAAGATCGTGGATGTCATTTCGTATTTGGCCCAAGAGGCTATTCGGCCCATTGAGGCTTTAACTCATTGAGGTCCACCCCTTTTCATTGACCCATAGAGGTCTAGCCCATTGAGGCCCTATTATTCTCTCTTCATACAACACATCAACAATGGCGACGATTGACAACTATCAAGATTTGCAATGATATTGGGATGACTAGCAAGCTACCTTACCTAATTGAGTATCAAACTCACGCACATTTTCAAATCTACATGAGTTTGAGGGGGAGTAATAGAATACATATA
The DNA here is from genome assembly GCA_015143295.1 of Tetracentron sinense. Taxonomy (NCBI): domain Eukaryota; kingdom Viridiplantae; phylum Streptophyta; class Magnoliopsida; order Trochodendrales; family Trochodendraceae; genus Tetracentron; species Tetracentron sinense. The sequence goes on from CM026565.1 coordinate 35,550,918, forward strand.
TGGTTATGATATGCATGAAATGCACCATATCATTACCATCATCACAATTGGAAAGATTTGGATTTAGAATGAGATTGAGATTTGATTAGGATTTGATTAGCATTAGATTAGGAATGGTTTTATTTAGTTTCTATATTTATCTATATACTATAATCTATTTAAACCCTAGTTGGGTCTCTTTGTAATCATCGTGAGAATTCAATAAAATCAATTTCTGTTCTCATTATAAAGTCATCACCTTTCTGATGTGGCATGAATGGTGCCTCCTCAATATTCTTTCTCTATGCATGACACTAATTTTAGGGTGATTTTGATGTCAATGGAACTATTTGCTTGAACACAAAAGATAATGAACCAATGCTGTTTGCCATGTATCTTAGAAGTTAGAAGTGGACGTCATGTCTTGATACTTAGCTTATTTGCTTGAGTTCAAAACTGATCACTCTCTCAAGAGGTGTAGAAACATATAGTATATATCTGGGAGACAGTGCACTGTTGCGCTATAAGCCTTACATTTCGCAACCAAGTCCCATAGACAACAAAGAAACCTTTATCTAAATTCTTCTTTGTATAACGAATGACATGTTGCACATCACTCAACTGAGATTCCTCTATACTGACATGCAACTGTGTAGAACATGAATGAATACCAGGTATGGTCATTGTTGTCATGGGTGCTTGTGAGCCTTTGATTGATTATGACCTCTAGGTGGTCATGGTCGTGTTAAAGAGTGTTAGATGCTCAGTTCTCTGGAAGTTGTTTGTGTTGGGGATAATAGACCTGATGGAAAAGATAAACAAGCACACACACAATGAAAAACAGTAAAGAGAATGTGACACATTTTAGCTTCAAGCATAGTAGCAACTTTTGGGAATTATTTGGCGGGGGTTAAGTTTGAAAAAAAATCGGCAAAATTTGGCAAATTCGGGATAACTTCTGGAAAATAAAAAATAATTAATTATTATAAAAACCAAGAGTGTGATACTGACTAATCCATCAACCAGTTTGGATGATTTGATATCTCTTACTATGTAACTTAACTATGTTAGACACTTACCCTAATTTCTAAAAAAATAAGCATTATGTAAACAAGAAAACTCAAGGAGAAATTACATAAGACTTAAGAAGCCTTCTGTAACTTAAGAAAGAAAAACAATCTAGATTATATGTTTGTCTATGCAATTCAGAGATATATTGAATCGAGAAAAATAACAATCTGAACAGATAAAATCGGAGAAGCAATATCTGTGTATTTATTAGGTACGACATAGTTATGTACCACAATATAGCAATAGTTCAAAATGAATAGCACAAATCATCTTTTTTTCTCCCAGATCAGTTGAAGTTCAACATATTAATCACGTGCGAGATTATCTTTTTCTCTCAGTTCAGTCGAATTGATATCAAAAACCCTAAAAAAACTGCTTGAATGAAGGTTTCCTCTTCTTCTCTCAATTGGTGATTTAAGTCAAATGGGATTTCTTAGTGCGAAATAAGTCATGGGTTATATTACCTATAAAAAAAAGTCTCGGGTTATTGGTAATAATCTATTACTAATAGAAAGTCTATTTTTCCCTCATTCTTATTTTAAAATTCCAATTAAGCTTGAGTGGATAATTAGTGAGAAATCCCAATTTGGGATAAGTTCATAATCATTTGTTAGTTCACGAATTATTCGCGAAAGCATCGTTTTAATCTTTACCCGTTAAAAATGATTAGTTTGCGAATAATTTGGGGATTATTCGAAAACTTTATTACTATGGCTTTAGGCCCATATGGTTGTCCGTGATTTAAGGCTCATACCTAGGGTATTGTAAAACCTATTTATTTTTCATATAAATGAAGAAAAAAAGTGTTAAGATTTAGAAATAGACCTCATACACACTTCAAACAAAATTCTCCATTTTCTTTTGATGGTTTACATTGAAAACATTCTGTTATCTCTCACATTGTGTGTTGAAAGGTAGGAAATACTTTGGGAAACTGCTTGTTAATACACGTACAATATTTTGTGCAAACACAAACATCTTCCAACTGCCTCACCTTTTCACAATGCTGATAAGCCAAATGGTAGCCAACGAATTGGAGAAGTGAAAATTAAGGAGTCCCCAGTTTACCAAAAATAGAGGAACCCAGATGAAGGGAGATCAGGAACAAATAAAAAACACAAGAATAGAGAGACAAAAATATCACTAAATTTAGCTTCAACCAGGAATTTTTTTTTCACTCCATGCCCTATTCAATTGGATAACGCAGATGTATAATCAGGGTTTGGTTGTTAATATATATGTATGTATAGCTATTCAATCTTGATGAAAACGACCTCTGAGTTCCGTTCAAAGGAAAATAATTTCTAGCCAAAAAAATGTTTTCTCGTGCCAAAAGTGCGGAAACAATTTTCTGCAGGAAATAAGTATTCTACTCCCTTTTATCAAAACAAATACATCCTTTAGAAAACAAGCGTATTTGTAAATTTTTGTTTTAAAGATTTTGTTTGTGACAATTATATCAAGGAAATGGAGCTAGTTTATCAAACAACAAGGGAGGTTTGGACTTGAACCTTTACCTGTCCTAGTGAAGATATATCCACCATTATTTTTAATCCTATTTCATTTTCATTGCAACGCTTTTACTCAAATTGTCATGTTTTATTTCTTTAAGGGCTATGTAATCTTTGGAGGTAATTGTGATATTAATTCAATGTGATATATGAAATCCTTTGGTTGGTGTTTATGTAAAGTCTTTCAACAACAATCCTTACGTATGTGTGTGTATCTCCTCCAATGTTAACTGACGGGGAGCCCACCCGCATTAAAAGGGATCAAATACATACGCCCTTTTCACTTGCGCAATCCAAGTTTCTTTTACATTTCATTTTAGCGGGAAATGCAAAGGGATAGGTGGCAGCTCCAGAGTTAATGTTGTTTGGCTCACTGCCAGGTGTGTGTGTGTTTTTTTTTCAAAAGACCATTACCCCATGGAGGTGTTTTCTTGGTATGGAGCATAGTTACCAAGTACGGGTACAGGAATAATACGGCAATGATCCGTTCGGGAAGTACGGGTGTTATACGGCAAAAGTACGGGAAAATTAAAAAATAATTAATAATTATAAATAAATAAAAATCATGATATTAACTAATAACAATCATTTAATGTGGAATGCGTTTAACGCGGTAAAAGAACAGTAAAAATACGTGTATTGTACACGTTTAATATGTTATTCGTGTATTAAACAGGGATACGGGTATAACACGTAACACGGCAAAAGTACGGAGTTTTAAATGGCGATCCCCCCTAAAAGTATTATACGAGTACTATACGGGTATAATACGGGTGTTTGGTAACTATGGTTTGGAGGTGATTAGATAGTGTAAGAGTACTATCTTCATTCATTAGAAGAAGAATGTCAAATACTTTTTTTTAAATCAGTAATCCAGCAAATTTATTAAGAAGAGAATAGGCAAGAATACAAGATTCAGATAAAAACAAAAAACAAGAGTTTACAAGACAATAAACTCAAACGCTATCTGAAGAAATAATAGTCCCGACTCCTATGCTAAAACTCTGCCCGAGAATATGCTCAACCCATCACCCTCCGAAACTCCTCCCCGTCATGCCTTAAGCCCACCCATTCTAATGCAACCAGCCGAATCTGCCCACAAATTTGCGAATAAGACGCAGAAGTACCCTCAATCACTCTACGATTTCTCTCTTTCCATATCATCCAAGCTATTGCCCTCGGAAGCACCGACCAAAGAGCCTCCCTAGCTCCATCCTCAATGACCCTTGCCCAACTATATAAGAAATTAATGAAGGAAGAGGGAGAGACCCAATCCACTCCCATTCGAGAGAGGAAGTATCCCCAAACACCATATACCGAGCAAAAACAAATGATTTATTTGTGAGAGCTAATTAATTTATTTATTACGTATTTATATTTATTTTTAAAGCATTTCCTTTTTGCTATATTTATTTTTCCATTGTCGTTGATTCTATTCTAAGGGGTTTCCGCACAACAGATTTAACAATAAGTGAGTTGGAGAGTGTGGCAAATGAAAACGAGGCTAAGGATGCAGAATTGAAGAATAAGCAACACCTCCAGAGACTGTGTTTAATTTTGAATTTGGCAACAAGGGAAAGTGAGGTAGAGGAGAGAATGGAGGGTGTGATTGAAGGCCTCCAACCACCTTCAAACTTGGAGAGTTTAGAAGTAAATGGCTACCCTGGTCCCAAGTTCCCAAAAAATTGGATGATGAGGAATGATGGTTCTGTGTATTGCTCCAATTTGTGCTCATTGAAACTTTTAGCGTGCGAAAACTGTATACGGCTACCTCCTTCTCTAGGGAAACTACCATCCCTTGAAGAACTTGAAATAAGCGGAATGATTGCAGTGACAAACACGGGCCATGAGTTTTTTGGAATCAGAAATGCTGAGTATGTCACAACTAAAGTACATGATGGAGTATCATTCCCAAAATTGAAGACACTTAAATTTCATGAAATGGAATATTGGGAGGAGTGGAACATGACAGGGATGGGAGATGATATTACAATAATGCCGTGTCTCTGTTCTCTGGAACTTTATGATTGCACTAGGTTAAAGGCGCTGCCGCACAATCTCCTTCAGAAGAACAAAAGCACACCACTAAGGGAACTAAGGATCCGTAGGTGTCCAATTTTGTCACAACGTTACGAAAAGGAGAAAGGAGAGGACTATGGCAAGGTATCTCACATCCCCAAGGTAATAATTGACGGCCACAACATTCAGTTAGAGGTAAGCATACTTGCCTTACATTCCATATATCTTACTACTTCTTTCGAAATTAAAATGAAAAGGGAAAATATGAAAAGCATATGAAAATATTAAGAGATGTATCAGTAGATTCAGTACCAATGTATTCCTTCAATATCTGTAAAAATGTGCAATACTATTGAAATTTCTAGATAGTTATAAATACTTAAGACTGTCTTTTAGTTAGGCCCTTCCATTGAGTAACTTAATACCTTAGCAGAAATTGATTTTATCATTCGTTATTTCAAGGCAAAGTTAAGGGAAAATATCATGAGATGTCAACAAGATTTTGATGTCTATACTTGAAAGGAATAAAGAATTGGTGCTTTGTGATTTCTAATTATATATATTTCTTCCACTTTCTAATTTTACCATAAAAACTCAAGAAAAAAAACATAATTATTAACTATTCCTCAGGACCTTTTTTGAGTGTAAAATCTAGATTTATTAAGACAAATTAGAAATATATATATTAAAAGTAGTGGCATGTAGCAAAGGAATAAAATCTAGATTTGCAGAACAAGCTAGCTATTCTTGAATTCATCTCTTAGTTATGGATCCCCATTTTGGGAATGTCTTAAGTTGCGTTCCTACCATACACAAAGACCATGTCCAATTTATAATCCAACTTCTAACCAAAGTTGCAAAGCTTCACTCTGCTTTCTTTTCCTTGTTTTGCACCTATTAAAAGCTCTTGCGTGCAATTTGTTTTTTCAACTAAATTTTGGAGTGGGAACTGCGAACTAGGCATCATGTTCCATCTAGAGATTGAAGGCACATTTGATACCGGAGGAAATGGTCATGAATGGGTGTATTATTACACCAACCACTTGTTCATTTTTTATTGAGAGTATGCTTTAACCTTGCATATTGGACACGTGGTTGGTGGAGGCTGAGAGTACGAGTTGACTGAGAGTAGGGCTAGCACTCCTCTTTTTATATTTATATTTATCATATAGTCCGGTTGCATTTCTGTCAAATTTGATCATCTGACTGATGTTCCTATGGTACCAGACTATGGCATAGTGATACAAGCAACCTTTTTATGTGAAGTATCAATGCAGGGATGATGCTATCCTCCCGGAACAGTTTAGCGTAACCTATTATTCAGAGTCCGAGAATGAAGAAGACCCTTTGCAGAAAATCTCGCTTCTCACTGCTCACTGCTCACTGATTGACAAGGCAAAGCGAGGCGGTTTTTCCTTCACGTTCTATCTATTATAACTATTTCAATGACTGGCTTTCCTGCTCCTGATCTTACTCCTGCTCCAGTTCCTATTCCTAACCTATACACAGCACAAGCACGAGGCCTTGCTAAAGCATACATAACGAAAGCAAGCAAAGCAGAAGCTATAGCGGTTAGTACGTATCCAACACCGGAGATAGGTGAAGCAGAGGCAGTAGTTGCACGAGCAGTTCGAGATGCAACAGGAGCAGTTACAGGACGTTAAGATAAAGATCCTAATTCTTACCTCCCTGATCATGCTTAAGATTCTGTTTATAATAGGGATCCAGAGCCCTAGCTTGCTGCATCCAAAACCAATAAACGATCAGCGATGGGAAGGCATCTACTAGCAGTGGGAGTGGGGGGTTTACGTAAGATCAATGTGGGAATTGGGCTGTGAATCAGCCACCTCATCATGAGGATCTGGGGGCAATCCAGTGCCAAATCCGTGCAAACTCTTGATGCACTAAATCCCAAAGGTATTGTGGACCGGTAAGGGGAACTTCGGTGGAGGTGGGTGGATAAACCCCTTTTGGCCTAGTTACCTACCCATGGTCGTAATTTGTGGGATCGCCCCTGAAGCATGAACTCCATTTCTAGTGAATCCTGGTGGATCTTGCTTCCTGTAGAAGTGGAGTGGTAATAGGCTTTAGGAATACATGTTTCTCAGAAGCCAGAAGCCAGAAGCCATTATGCTTTTAATCTCATCATGCTTATTCAATTCACGTTGTTGAATATTAAGCATTAACTGAATTTTAGATTTGAAGTAATGTACTTGTGTTCGTACTTTGTGATGCTGCTAAGGACAATTCAATCTTTGATCTTAATTTCTTGGTGTTGGGCAACACTGTCTAGTTTATGGAATTCTTGTAGAGAATATTATTCTTTGTTTGGTCACAGCTTAGTTGCAGTTCAGTCTTTGAAGCAAGACTTTATTGATAATCGGTAATAGGTTTGTAAAAACTATTGTCATTGAGGTTGTTCTGATATTATCGAGAACAAGCAGCTACTGATGACTGCATCAAGAATATTTGTAATTTTAGCCGTCCCAACTCTCAAGTAGTCTGGCCGTTCTTTGGAGACCCTTTGAGTATATTTGGACACAATAGAGTGCAGGGGAAGGACTTTTGCTCCTTTGGTGGCCCATTTGGGAAATCCATGGGGAAATATTGTTTAACTTAGTACCGCATTCCACTATTCATTGGTCCATGGCCCTTTTTTAACATCTATTAACTGTGGTTAAGATTTATTCACCCTTAGGGTTAATCAATCTGATCTTGGTTTTTAGAAAGAAAAAAAGGAAGGCATCATTATCTCTTTGTTTTTGGAAAGTGATTAAAAACTCTTGATAGTACCTGCTATCGAGAGCTTGACCATTTGATTAAACATTCATGGTGTCATGAGTGCACATGTTTTAAATGATGGGCTTTACTTAGTGTTTGACACCATTAGATTTTTAGTCTAGTCGTTCAACTTTTTATAAGTAAGGATATTTGTTTGTTTATATCCGAAAACAAGGACATGTGATTTTTAGCTAAGAATAGGGAATGCATGATAGTACGGCTTCCACGAACTCTTATATTTTTAATTATCTCAAATAGAACTCTTATATTTTTAATTATCTCAAATAGTGTGCCATGTTTAGGAGACTCGAGTGTATTTGGACACTAGAGTGCAGGGGAAGGACTTTTGTTGCTTTGGAAGCCTACCTCGGTAATCCATATCACTTATCTCCTATTATTATTATTATTATTATTTTTTTTTTTTTTTGGTTTGAGATATACATTTAGGCCGCAACGCCGGTTAGGTGTTAGTATTAAATGAGGATTTTCGTTGTTCTTCAAAGACCCAAGTTTTAAAAATATTCTCTCAAGAGGCCTAAGCATATGTAATAAACAATGATTTTTGGACCAGTCTAACTCTAATTACAACTATTTAGAGAGAGAGAGAGACTTGAACTCCAACAAGAAGTATTTCGCTTTGACTGTGGGAAGTACGATCGTGAGAGAAAGTCATTAACAAATATGTTTGAAACTCTAAAGTATCGTACCTATGTCGTCAAAAAAAAAAAACTAGTATTTACAATATTTGATTTGAAAGAAGAGATCGTCATTAAATAACCCATGCTTCGAACGAAGAGAACATCATTAATAGAAGAAAACCCCCTATTCTTAGGTTTCTTGCGTTTTTAAAAATGATTTAGTTAAAATCATTGCATTGCATGTATCATGTATGATTTAAAATTTAAAATTTCATGTTATATGGTTTTTTTAGGTGTTTTCTTTATGGTTTTACGATGTACAATCAATATCCAAAAAATTGAGTTAATACCAAGTCTATACTTCATGGGGATACTGCAGGTTGTGTTCCAATGTTGAAGATGATATTTAGGCAGCAAAAATTTCACACCTTGAGTCATAGCTGTTAAAGGCGTCGCCTTAGGCACCTCAGGCGATCGCCTAGGCGATTAGGCGTTCTGTTGGGCTCAGGCGACTGGCTGCCTCAGGCGGTCATTATTAAAAATCTAATATATATAATATTATTACTATTTAAGGATATAAAAATTTATTTTATTTGAATATGATTGTTCGGTAACAAAAAAATATACTATTTTATTTATTTCTCATATATTTTACAATATAATATGTTAGTATTTGTATATCTTACAAAAATTAGTTTGCAGATAGAAGAAAAAAAAAGAAAGGGAAACGATGTCAAGTATATTTCTATCATGTTAACTTGTTCTCTCTCTTAATGGATGGACCAAATGATTTTTCTCTCTCTGTTTATGGGTGGACAATTTAGTCCTCATTTGTTTTTTTTCCATGGTTGTTAAATTACAACTAGCTCAAGTGGCCCAATAAAAAATTAAGAGCCTTTAAATGTCTCAAATTCCTTTTAGCCCTCCCTTCCCCCAAACTCTCTTAAACTCATATTTAAAGGAGTCTTTTATAATTTAAACAAGTGCATACCCTATAGTTATATATTTTACTTATCAATATTATTTTTATTACTTATCTTGAGTATAATCAATAAAAAGAAATAAATGAGAGTAAGCGGTACGACATCTCCCTCTCCCCCATCTTCTTTCTCCCTTGTTCAGCGTCACATTTGATTGTCAGGTTATTTTCTGGTTTTTATTCGGTCTTATATTCTCACTTCTCTCTCTTTCCTGTTAGGTTGTCTATTTTTTATCACTCACAATCTCTCTCTCCCCTATTTCAATAGTCATTGTAGACTTACTTTTTATTTCATTTTTTTTCAACACTTGAAATCCCCCTTTATTATTCTTAGAACTATCTCTAGCGATGGTTCTGTCAAAGTACATCTTGACAATGATGAAATTTATATGAATGTAGAGCCTCTTATAAAATAAAATGCATCATACATAGATCTCATATTAGGAGGAATTTCTGCAACAAAAAGTTCATCAGGCGACGCCTCAGGCTATCGACTCAGGCGTCCATGGGGTTTGCCACCTCAAGTCGCTTGGTCGCCTTGACAACTATGCCTTGAGTGGAGTGCACCAAGCCAGATCATAATCAAAGGTGTGTTTAATTCTATGCGTATGAATGCATCACACCCAAATCGTGTGAATGGTGGTGTATCAAGTTCTTTGTGCATTTGGATACACACCCACTTTACACCTACACTAAATAGAGTTGGGTGCATCGACCTAATGTGTGCTCCATACCTTGTTCAATGGGCGTACCAATCCTTCAATGCACCCACTTTACAACAAGAACCAAGCAATCAATGGGGCGTTCCAATCCTAGTACACTTAGTGATACACAAACTAAAGTGGGGTTTTTCCCAGATTGCCCCTTTAGTATGAGGTTATTCCCCAAATAACCAGGTTTTGAAAACCCTTCTCTAAATGCCCTTATCATCCATTTTTCATAATTCAGTATTTATGAAAAGTCTTAAATACCCCTCCATGATTTTGAAAGAAAAAGAAGAAGAAGAGAGATTTAGGTTTGTGGATGAGAGATCTTTGTTCCCACCCCATTTCCGGCGAGAGTTCTTCATTCCAAGAAAAAGAAGAAAAAGAAGAAGAAGAAGATACGTACATGGATGAGATGAATGAAGCTCATCTACTCCCCTCATCTTCCAAATACCCCTCCATTACCATCTATACTGATTTTGAAAGAAAAATAATAAAAAAGAAGAAGAAAAGATGAAACAATCGCAAAAAACTGAGTTTCATGAAGTTTTTTGCGCGCAGGGTCGATAAATACATCGACCTCGTGCATTTTATGCATCGACCCCATGCAAAATGCATCGACCGCGTACAAAATGCACTAGGTCGATACAATGCATCTACCTCGTGCATTTTATGTATCGATCCCGTGCAAAATGCATCGATCGCGTACAAAATGCATTAGGTTGATGCAATGCATCAACCTCGTGCATTTTATGCATCGACCCCGTGCAAAATGCATTGACCGCGTATTAAATGGACTAGGTTCAGGCAATGCATCGACCCCATGCAAAATGTATCGACCGCGAACAAAATGCACTAGGTTGATACAATGCATCGACCACTTGCAAAATGCATCGACCGCGTGCAAAATGCACTAGGTTGATACAATGCATCGACCTCGTGCATTTTATGCATCGATCGTGTACAAAATGCACTAGGTTGATGCAATGCATCGACCCCGTGCAAAATGTATCGACTGCGTACAAAATGCACTAAGTTGATACAATGCATCGACCTCGTGCAAAATGCATCGACCGTCGTCTTCAAGCTTGGAAACATGACTGTAAGTCATAGAAAATGGAAAAAAATACATGTAAATACATATATAACATGAAATTTAAGGTTTTGAACCATAAATATAATTATTATAAACATTTTTCCATGAATTAATCATACATTCAATGATTTGTTTGAATTCATTTTTTTTAAAACACAAGAAACTCGAAAATGAGGGTTGTTCTTCGGTTAATGACGTTTTTTCATGAAAAGAACATGGAAAGAACGCTCTTGGAACAAAGATTTCTCACCGGAAATGGGGTGGGAACGAAGTTCTCTTATCGGACATAGGGTGGGAACGAAGAACTCATCGGAAATGAGGTAGGGATACCCAAAGTCTTTTCTTCAAATGATTTGGATAAAATGAAAAAAGTTCTCATGTGCGAATAGATGCACATGTGTGTTGGGGCATTTAGAGAAGAGTTTTTAAAACCTGGTTATTTGGGGAAGAACCCCATACTAAAGGGACAATCTAGGAAAAACCCCAACTAAAGTGCTAGGGTGTACCAACTTTAATACACCTGCATTGCATCAAATCAAAGAAGTGAGGGTGTTCTCACCCCACACTGCTCACATCCATTTTCTCTCTTCCCACTCACACCAACTACCCACCTAATCACCTATGTGTCATTTCCATTTAAGATGGGGTGTATCATGCTTAATACACCTCATCAACACACATAACTCACCACATATCCTATCCACTCCCATTTTCTCTCTCCACATGGGTTCACAGCAAGCACCTCTACTCTTTCTTAGAGCATTCCTAGCAGCTTCATCAAATTTTACTCACCAAAAGAGCCAAAACTCACCTTTTCTATTTTGGCTATCCACGTTTTTAAAAACACTCCTAAAAACGCTCCTAGCAACCTTACCACTCACCAGTTTAACAAAAAAAAACATAAGAGAGAAATATTATTTTATTATTTGTCTGGGAAAACAAAAAAAGAAGGGAGAGGAGAGAAACATTATTCTATTATTTGTGTGGGACCACAACAAAAGAAGAGAGAAACCTTATTTTATTATTTGTGTGAGACCACAATAAAGGAGTGGAGATAAATATTTAGCTTTGGTGAGTGTATAGTACTCACCAAACTTGGTACTATACACTCACCAAAGGAGGGTACCCATTTTGGCATGTTTTATTGTTTTGGCTCACCATGGCTGCTAGGAATGCTCTTATCCATTCAAACCCCACCAACCACCCATGATCTCATAGATCTCCCAACTCCCACTCCCATATTCGGTTCCTGAACCACTAACTCCCATAAACCGTCGCGATGAAGAAGGGTTCTTTCCTCTTTATCCCACCATGGGTCCCACACCCTAAAGGAGATCTCTCATTTTAAAAGGAGAGGGCTGGAAAATCTGAAGGGGGAGAAGGATTAGGAGTTAGGACCCTGTTACGGCAGGGACAAAAGAAAAGAGAAATGGGGGGCGTGGCCACTTTGGTTGCCCACAACACAGAGAGATCTCCCTTGATTCTCCATTATCTCTTTCAGTGAGACCAAACTAAGGGGAGGTGACGCCAACAAAACCAAGAGAAGGGGTGGTTCTGCTGTCCACAACAGGGAGAGCAACTCATGCTCCTCCTCTCTATCTCTGTCTCTCATCGCCATTAACAAATTACAGTGGCAGTAATGTGATCCTGAGGTTCTCAGTTACTGGTAGTGGAAGATCCCTCTTCCATAGAGACCTCAAAGGTGTACTCCTACTCCTAGATAACTGCTCTTTCAAGAATAGATGGTGGAGAGATAAAGTAGGAAGGTGAGCACTTGGTTCTCCAGTATAGAAGAAGACAACAGTGCAATAGCCCATTCAAATAGGCCGGACGACTCTCTTCTCTCCTATATGAAATCAGTGGCAATCTCCTCAAAAGTAGGATCTCGGTTCTCTCATATAGAGTAGAACAAAGAAGGTCGGCAATAAGCCCCTCCCGTCACTGCCATTTATTATGTAATGGTGGTGATCAAAAGAGGTGCACCAAGCTTGGTGCACCACAAGCAGCAATGCCCACAACAATTTGTTCACGGCCACATACAGTATGCTATCTCACTCCATCAACAAGATGGGACCCCTCACAGTGGGTTCTCTCCCATTGCCTAACGATGGTCCTCCTCAAATACAAGTGACAACTGGACCCTCTTCATTGCAGCTCCCCCAAAAGGGGGGCCTAAACGGACTACCCTTCGGGCTATCTGTCAAATGGTCTAGCCCTCGGGTTGGACCCATCCATTGCAGCTCTCTCAAAAGTGGGGGTCTAAACGGACCGGCCTTTGGGCTGTCCCTCAAATGGTCTAGCCCTCGGGCTGGACCCATCCATTGCAATTTCCTCAAAAAGGGGGGCATAACAGCCCCCGGGCTGTCCTTCAAATGGTCTAGCCTTTGGGCTAGACCCTACATTTCAGCTCCCTCAAAAGGGGGGCCTAAACGGACCGGCCTTCGGGCTGTCCTTCAAATGGTCTAGCCCTTGGGCTAGACCACTTTGTTGCAGCTCTCTTAAAAGGGGGCCTAAATGGACTGGTCTTTGGACTGTCCCATTCAAATGATCTAGCCCTTGGGCTAGACCACCTCATTACAGCTCACCTAAAAGGGGAACCTAAATGAAGTGGCCCTCAAGCCGTCCTTCAAATAGTATGCCTACAGGCCATACGATTTCTGCAGGATATAAAACAACCGATCCTACGGGTCACTCAAATGCAACAAATCCAACGGGTTGCTCAAATGAAACAAACCCTATGGGTCACTCCAAAAGCAGCCGACCCTATGGGTCGCTCAAATGAAACAAACCCTACGGATTGTTCCATATACAAAGACCTCTTTTGAGGCAGTTGTAAAAGCCCAAATAGGGCATTGGGCACCCCCATTCATTGAATAAATTTTCTTTAAATGCTTTCTCTCTTTTCTTTTTCTTAATTAGAGGTTGCTTTCGAGCGTAATTAAGGGTCTAGATTTATCTATGCCAGAAGAGATATCTCCCACATAAAATAATAAACTCCGGTTGATAGAGGATATTTGACACCGAAGTTCAAGTGCCTCACACCGAAGTGAGGTGCTCAAAATTTGCTGTTACATGATAGATCGTTATATGAACAATTATATCAACCCCTTTTGATCCGGGCATGCAAACACTTGAGAATATGCAGATTTTTCTTCCTTTTTAGGAACACTCCTATTAAAATCGTCCTAAAATACGTATCAACATTAATTGAAAGGAACACTAAAAGTGAAGGAAAATTAAACATATATTTAACGATAAATGTAAATTAAACATGTATTTTCAACAAAAAAAAGAGAAAAGAATGAGGAGCTTTATGCGGGCTTTGTTTATGCCAAAAACTTATCTGAGACCATGCATGCTGAAGGTACTCCATCTCATGTACATACATAAACCCCTCTTAATGGAGAGGTATTTAAGATTTGTCATAGATACTCCAATTATTAATTTTTTTTTTTGGCTCATAAGCCTCTTTAGGGAATAATTTTTAAAACTTCAGTATTTGAAGAACAACCCAAAACTAGGGGGTAATCAGGTGAAAATCCCTTAGTATATGATGAATAGCCTCCAGCTAATCACATCACGGAGGCAAACTCCTCTACGGGACTTGACCAAGATCTCCCTTGACCTTAGTAACCTGAACTAGAGGAGCACAGTATCCATCACACGGTTGGGATAGTCTGGTTTGCTTCGGTACTTTGTGCAATTAGCATCTTTTTTGGGAAGAGCTTGTCAATGAGCTTAAGAGAGATTCGTGTAAGGGAATACGGGACACAGGAGGCGACGCCCCCACCAACATAAAGGAAAGCTCTTGCTTTTGCATCTTGTGTTCTGCAATTTATCCCAAAGATTATATTCGAGTTCAAAACAAAGAGTAATGTCATTCCCAAAAGGCACAAGCGGTGTTGAAGCAATGTATTCTATTCCTGTCTTTGAAGTGAATTAAACATTGTGGTCTTTTGGCATTTAAATAATATCTTTGAAAATTAACAAGAATAGGTGTATTGGAGCAGCATAGTTGCACTCTTGTGTTCTTTTTTCTCCGCCATTATTCACTCAATTCATTCATCTATTCCAACTCAATCATCAAGAATGGCTGATGCGATTGTTTCTATTGTCATGGAGAGAGTGGCTTCCATCATCGAACATGAGATCGAACAAGAGGTGAGACTGATTGTGGGTGTTGAAAAAGAGGTAGAAAAGCTCTCTACTACACTTGGCTTTATCCGAGACGTGCTCGACGATGCGGAGGAGAAGCAAGTGAGGGACAAACGTGTGAAAAGATGGTTAGTAAATCTCAAAGATGTAGCCTATGATATTGATGACTTGTTGGAGGAGTGGAGCACCGAAATTCTAAGATCCCAGATCGAGGGAGTTGAGAGTGCTACACGTCTTAAGAAGAAGGTATGCTCCCACTACTTCTCTCCTTGCTCTAGTTTCAATCAAGTAGTCTTTCGCCGTAATCTTGGTCATAGGATTACGCACATAAGGGAAAGACTTGATGCGGTTTCCCTTGAGAAAGATAATTATAACTTTAGTTTTAGGAGCAATGAGGAACCAGAGCGACTAAAAACTAGCTCCGTAGTTGATATTTCGGAGGTTTGTGGCCGTGCTCTGGATGAAGCTAATATAACAAGCAAGTTGCTAAGTGAGAGTAGTCAAAATGGGACGAGTCTTCCTTTTATAACATCTATAGTGGGAATGGGAGGGATTGGGAAGACCACACTCGCACAACTAGCTTTTAATAATGAGAAGGTGAAAACCCATTTCGATATCCGAATATGGGTGTGTGTTTCTGAGCCTTTTGATCAGATAATGATTGTCAAGGCAATCATTAAAGCTTTCAGCGGATATGTCCCAAAGGACAATATTTGGGAAGAATTGCTTAAGAGTTTGCTCAATTATGTTAAGGGAAAGCAGTTCCTTCTCGTTCTAGATGATGTATGGAATGAGGATCACGTAAAGTGGGAACAACTAAACCTTTCACTCAAACATGGTGCACCAGGAAGTAGAGTTTTGATCACCACACGCAATGAAAGAGTTTCACAGATGATGGGCGTGACCCACCCATATAATTTGGAAGTATTATCTGAGCAAGATTGTTGGTCATTGCTTAAGCGTATAGCGTTTTGGGGAAGGAGATTGGAAGAGTGTGAAGGGCTAGAAGAAATTGGGAAGAAAATCGCAACAAAGTGTAAAGGAGTACCTCTTTCAGCAAAGGCTTTAGGTGGCCTCCTGCGCTCCAAAATAACCAAACAAGAGTGGCAGGAAGTTTTGGAAAGTAAAATATGGGACTTAGAAGAGGTCGAAAAAGGTGTCTTGCCATCTCTATTGTTGAGCTATTACGATTTGCCATCCCATCTGAAATGCTGCTTCGCATATTGTGCCATCTTCCCCAAAGATTTCATCATAGAGAGGGATGTGTTAATCAAGTTATGGATGGCACAAGGTTTTATCAATTCAAAGGGAAGCAGAGAGTTGGAAATAAAAGGTCAGGAATATTTTGACAATTTAATGATGCGCTCTTTTTTCCAAGTTTCAAAAAGAGACATGTATGGAAATATATATTACAAGATGCATGATCTTGTGCATGATTTTGCTCAGTTTCTTACGGAGAACGAATGTTATATTATGGAGAGGGGTGATGCGAAAAAGTTGAACCTTAGTAAAGTCCGACATTCAACTGTACTAGGTGAATTTGATTCAAATTTGACACTTTCTTCCCTTTGCAAAGCAAAGAAGCTACGAACTCTCAAAGTCAACATAAGGGGGGAATCAATTTCTAAGCTCCTTCCTGATTTATTCAATCAATTGACATGTCTTAGGGCATTGGATTTAAGTAGTACTAGTATAAAAGAACTCCCAAGTGAGGTAGGGAAGTTGGTACACCTAAGATATTTGGACTTGTCTTACACAAAGTTGACGGAATTGCCTAAAACAATGACTAATCTATTGAATTTGCTCACCTTGAAACTTACTGGGTGTGGAGATATTTCTAAACTACCTAAAGGAATGGAGAAATTAATAAGGTTACGACATATAGTAAATGAAAGCACTTACCTAAGCTTGCGAGGAATTGGGGGATTGAGCTCCCTTCGGAAAGTATCATTGTTTATTGTAGGTGGTGCAAGCAATTGTAAGATTGGAGAGCTAAAAAACCTCAACCTCCTCCGAGGGGACCTAACAATAAGTGGGTTGAGGAGTGTAGAAAATGAAATTGAGGCTAAGGAAGCGGAATTGAGAAATAAGCAACACCTCCAGAAACTGGAATTGTTCTTCAAGCAAGACGAAGTAAATGAAGAAAGAAAAAAAGAGGTAGATGAGAAGATGGAGGGTGTGATTGAAGGCCTCCAACCACCTTCAAACTTGGAGAGTTTGATAGTAAGTTACTACCCTGCTACCAAGTTCCCCGAAAATTGGATGATGAGATATAATGATGATTATATGATTTGCTCCAGTTTGCGCTCACTGAGCCTACGTGGGTGCAAAAAATGTTTACGATTGCCTCCTTCTCTGAGTAAACTACCATCCCTTGAAGAACTCGATATATGGGAAATGGTTGAAGTGACAAACATGGGCTGTGATTTTTTAGGACTCGGAGACGCTGACTATGGCACAACAAAAGAACATGATGGAGTATCAAATTTAGTAGCATTCCCAAAATTGAAGACACTTAAGTTTCGTAGTATGGAAAATTGGGAGGAGTGGGACTTGACAAGCACAAAGGGAGATGATATTACAATAATGCCGTGTCTCTATTCTTTGGAACTTTATAATTGCCCGAAGTTAAAGGCGTTGCCAAACAGCCTCCTCCAGAAGAACCAAAACACACCACTAGGGAAATTGATTATTAATGATTGTCCAATTTTGTCACAACATTACGAAAAGGAGAATGGAAAGGACTATAACAAGATATCTCACATCCCAACAAGAAAAACTTGACAACTACCAGTTAGTGACTCTCTCACAAGCACCAAGAGGTAAGCATATTTGACTCCCATTCCATATATCTTATATCTACGTTTTGAATTTGATCAATATGGCTCCCATTCCATATATCTATATCTACTTTTGAAATTGATCAAGTGAAAATGGGGAAAAAAGTAACTTACTTACATGCAGGAGTGGTTATAAATCAATTCTACGGATGATATCTCCTATGACACTTCAATTGGTGTCGATGGCAACGGTTCAAATAGGAGATCCCGTTAGTGGGTGTGGCAGGTCATGATCCCCAAATGCCACACCCCATTGTATAGCCAACATCCTAAGAACAGGAAGCCGATAAGCTTTTGGGTGTGATCAATTAAATGTGTGGCCTAACAATTAATAATGGGTGGTGTTAGGCGCACCCTACTAATTTATGATTGCAACCCATTTTTATTTTTATTTGTTATTTTCAATTTTATACTTATTTACTAGCTGCACCCCAACCTATTTGTGTTTGATTAGTTTTGATAAGAATCTGTCATCTTTCTTCCTATGACTAATTTGTGAGAGCTTGACTAGTTTTGTGGTCTTTGAGTGGATACTTGAAGAGGAACTCCAAGACTTGTCTTGATATATGCATAGTTACCAAGTACGGATATGGGTATAATACGATAATGATCAGTTCAAAAAGTACGAGTATTATATAACAAAGAATCAAGAAAATAAAATAATTAATAATTATAAATAAATAAAAATCATGATATTAACTAATAACAATCATTTAATATAGAATATGCGTTGTATGTGTTTAATACGTAACATGTGTATTAAACAAGTATTAAATGGTGATACATGTATAATACGTAATACGTACACAGTTTTAAATGACGACCCCTCTAAAAGTATTACACGAGTATAATACGAGTGTTTGGTTAACTATGGATATATGGGATTAGGTCCCTTTAATGTGACGAGCTGTATCTCAATCACAAAATCTCTCAATTGTAAATGGTGTGTAGATATAAAATTTATAGGTGCTTTTTATTTTTTTTTGTATCAGTAATTTTATTAATTCAATGGTGTGTAGTCATAAATGTTTTACTAATGGGTGCAGTCATCGAATATTGGTGTGCAACTAACACCACCCTTAATAATATGATGATGATTCTTGAACCCTTAGCTAAATTGGCGTCATGTTCAAATTCTACTTTTGTCCAAAACGAAACTTATCCTTTTGTGGTGTTTAGCAGTTCCTAAACCTTCCTCCATCCCTTTATTGACAACACATTATAATGACCCAAATTAAATTCATCATTTTCATGATATATGATTTAAATTTTATAGATAAATATGCTTGAATTATACATTAATCATATGAGAAATTAATGTGTGAAATCTCGAGTAAGAAAACTTATTTATTTCATTCAATTTATCTCATTTTTAGAAATAAATTGCATGAAATAAAAGACAAATAAAAAGTAGCAAAAGACTTTAAAAAAAATAAAATTGGAGATCGATTGCCCACCGGTGGCGATCGATCACCCGACGTGGGATTTTTCGTGTTGCGTGATTTTTGATTTTTTTTCTAACTCCCTGGGATCTTCAAACTTTATAAATAATCCTCAAACTCGAGAGTTAGAGTTTTTATAGGCTTCTAAACCTAAAAGAGAGAAAATGAAGAGTTTTTTGAGAGATCAAAATGGAAAAATTTAAGGAGTTCAAAGATTAAATCAGAAAAAAGGAAGAAGGAGGCTTGAAGATCGAGATCGAGCCTTATTTGTAAGCGATATATCGTAGGGGAGCGATCAAGTGAGGTAAATAACGAACGTAGTTTTTCATATCTTGAATATTAACCTAAAAGATGAATTAAAAGAGATACATCTAAGTAAGAATCTAAAGACAAGCAAGATCTATGAATTCTTATTGTTCCTGATTTATTATTGCTGAAATCATTAAAGTAGGATGTGAATAACCATGTTTATGATTCTTATTTCATTATTTATTGAATCGTTAAAGTAGGATGTGAATAACCATGTTTATAATTTCTGCTTCATTATTTCTTGAATCGTTACAGTAGGATGTGAATAACCATGTTATATTTTGTTTATGCTTCAACAAAGGGATTGAGAATTTATACTGAATGTACGTGGATATATGATGAGGATGAGATGAATGTATGGAATTGAATGAAAGATATGGAAGAATTTGAATGATCAAGATGCATTATTTGTGGGATTATAATTATATGTTAGTTTGATTTTATGATTATAATTCATGAGAATTATTATTGATAAAATATGTGGTATAATTATGATATTGATCGCAATTAAGACAAGTGATTTTGATCTTTAAATTAAATTGTGACTTACATTTATTTAAATATAAATCGTGATTATAGGTTGTCGAATTATTGGAAATATGAAAGGTTGTGTGTTTATTTTACGTTTCTTTATATGTGATATATATTTGGATAAAAAAACCTTCGGTGAAAGTCAAGCTTACCTGGGCCTGGTTAACATAGTGGGATGAGACGCTATGGTGAGATGTCCTATAGCCTTTGATGATTAGTCTTAAGTGTAATTTAACCAAATGTTTATCATTGTGCACTCACCATTGAAAAATATGCATATGTATAAAAAGGAAATGAAGGGCACTAATAAGATTATAACCAAGACCAAAAGCAAAGTAAGTAAAAAAGAAAGACACACAAAAGCGGTAATGCATATTTGTGTTTTGCACCACCAAATACCATCAAAATGACGATAAGTATGCTAAAGTAAGTAAGTCGTTGTACTGAAAAATGTATTAAGCCATCTGTGCCGGATTATATACGAATGGTGGTATCTCCGTAAAGTAAAGTATAGTAACCCCTTTCTATATACGGTAAAACGGTATTTTAATTTATTACCAATGCATGTGGATGTGTTGTTCATAAAACAATAAAGTAAGAAGTATGAAAAGTAAGAAAGTAAAAAAATTAAGAAAAGTAAGAAAGTAAGAAAAGTAAAAAAGTAAAAAAAAAAAAGAACAAAAATAAAGCAATTGACATAATGTACATGTTCGTTTTCCACACTCTGATTCATGTATATGAACCGAAGTATGAATTATAAAAATACAGGTAAGTTAATGTTCATTATATGGTTTACTATTGTTCGTTATAGACACGGAGTAACTTGTTACTCAATTGATGACTTTGTTGTCGACAGGTTCTGGTTTTGATATCTGTGCACGGGGACTGTGGGAAGAAGAAAAATACATAGAGGAACCTGAAGGTGATTATCTCGAAGAAGAACGAGATTTTGATCAATAGCCCTACTGTTGTAGTTGATTTATTAGTATTTAAATTTCAGGGAGACTTTAATTGACTTTATGGAGAATCATGTTCAGCTTAGTTTTATGATTAATGATCATGATAGATGATCGGAATTTTATTATATTTCAATTACAGTTATGGATTATGGATTTAGTTGATGTCATTAATTGAATAAATTCTTAGGTTCGTATTTTTATTATGCCTTAAATGTTTTTGATATGATGATTTGTTAAGTAAGTCACATGCCAAGATCTCACATTCCCCTCGGTGGGGTTTTGGGGCGTGACACACATACATCTCCTAATGAAGGTAGGAAACACAAGATTATCTCTTCTTAATGATTTAGTAAGTACTAATTGTACCTTTACCCTGGATAGATCAAATCTAGGATAAGACCTAATATATTAGCTTGCAAGAATTGTTGAAGTAATTTAAAATGATTTTAAACTTTAGCCCTCATAGGTTTTGAAAATACTATTTTAGTCCTTTAAATGTCGTTTTGTTATTTTAAAATGATCCCTAATGTACTTGATTTAAATAGCTCATTTTATTTGTTAGGTGAGTTGATACTTGGTCATTTAGTGAGACAAGTTAATTCACTTGTGTTTTTACTTTTTATAAGTTTAGTCCCACATCAGAAAGCTAGGAGAAATTCTTCAAGTTATGGAGCTTTGAAATCCTTATAGATTGTAATCAAGTAATCTCTATGGTGTATCTACTGTGTATAGTAATTTTCTTTTCTCGTTTACACCATATCTTAAGAACACAAGTTGAGCTCACAACGAGCGCGTGCAAAAGGGCAATAGTTTTTGGGCGCTATAAAGTGCACTTTGTACTTTGCAGATTTAGACCGTCAATTAGATGGACCTTGATCATGTTCTCACAGGGAGCCATGCGTCTCAAACTCCAATTATGGAGGTCAAGCCCCTAACTCCTCTATATATAGCTCTTCTATATAAGGAGGTGTTGAGATGGTTCAACCCACTAGCCTAGAGAGAGCACGGAAATTCTGTCTGGTTAGAACTAGAGAGAACAGACCAAAGTCATTTTTGTCCAAGGGAAGAAGGCAAACCATACCATCCCATCCCAAGGAGGAAGAAGACGCTTGCAGCTCATCTGGTGGCAAGCCCAAAAGAGCTCGCTCCAATTAGTGAGTTAGAGAAAAATCAAGCATCAAGAGGTAAGCAACTGTAAGATCTCTTCGGTTGACACACAGCAATGGCAGCATTTTCGAATTGAAGCGTCTCTTTTAAGTAATTATCACATGGCTAATGTTTATTTATATTGACTAGCAGGTGGCACGTGTGATGCACGTGAGAGCGAGGGGAAGGAGTTAACCACAGTTAATAGGAGTTAAAAGGGACACGTGTTAACCCGTGGGTGCGATTGAACTCTCCCCGAGTTCAATAGCGGGTGGCACGTGCTATGCACGTGAGAGCGAGGGGAAGGAGTTAACCACAGTTAATAGGAGTTAAAAGGGACACGTGTTCCCCAAATTCAATTGCGATTGGTTGTTATTCTATTTTTTAAATAGATAGATAAATAAGGGATAATTTGGGAATTAAAGTAAAACATTAAATCATAAGGGCAATTTGGGAATTCGGAAAAATCAAGCTACGCCTGCCTCTCCCATTATAATAGTAAAGATGATTACAACCTAGCTTAGGATTCCAAACCATGTACTAGAATTGAATATATATTGTATTTTGTTATGTAGGGAGAAGATGAGTTGAAAGTACTTGATACCCTCATGAGACTCATGTCTATACTATCCATCTATTATTCTTTTTGGCATCCGGCATCATTTGCTAGTAAATTGGTGGGATATCAACCGACCCAAAGGACTCAAAACTAAGTCCATTCCTTATGGGGTGCACTCCTACCGCTGGAGCAACCAGGGAAGAACCAAATCGTCTATGGCTTGCCTTGTGGATAGAGTGTTTAAAGGTCAGATCTAAATCCTTACATGACCATGCATCTTGGCTCCTGGCCTTTACACACGATTTGTTTCCAACCAAGGAGGTACTCCAACAGCTACATGGGAAAAGCGTTGAAACTTCTTAAAGAAGTACCTGGCTCTCTAATTTGATACTTACCCTTGCAGCTATAATTAGGTTTTAAGTATACAATGCATTTCCAAAAAAAACCAAGCAATTCTCGGTCTCATTTGTTACCCTCCACGGTGCATCTTTTATAATATATTTGGTTGCTGAGAAAATAAGTAAAAACATAAAAAAGAAATGAAAATTAGACAAAACATACCTAAAAATTATGGCTTTGGATTGTCTCTGATGAAGCCAGAAAGGGCTTATCTCGGGGTTCCATAGAATAGGGGACAAGTGGCGGAGAAGTCAAAATCATGGGGCTCATGATTAAGGGGTGTCAAAGGAGACACGTGGCAACCTCTAGGGGTTCAAACCGGAGAGAGTCTCCCTGGTTTGAACTCAAGAGGATCCCGAGCCTTTTTTTAAGGAGCCAAATCATCTCCGCTGATAATCGGATTTGGCAAATCTGGTTATCACCCCTAGAGGTCACCATGCGTCTCCTTTGACACCCCTTAATCATGGGTAAGGTTCACCCACCCCTAGGGTTCACTCACCTATTTATTTTTATTTTTTTAAAATATTAATTCTTTTTTAAAAATTAAAAATCTGTTTTTAATATTAAAAAAACTCTAAAAATAGTTTTTTAATTTTAAAAAAAGAATTAATATTTTTTAAAAAAAAAACCAAAAATAGGTGGGTGAACCCTAGGGGTGGGTGAACCTTACCCACGGTTAAGGGGTGTCAAAGGAGACACGTGGCGACCTCTAGGGGTGATAACCGGATTTGCCAAATCCGGTTATCACCGTAGGATTTGACTCCTTTTTTTAATGCCAACGGCCAATCCAACCGTCAACCCGGCCTCTCGCTCGCGAAACGGTATATTTTGGACACGTGGCAGTTATAGCTCATAAGAGTGACTTGACACAGAGGAGTCCGAATTCAAAAGCACGTCTCTGTTTTCTTTAGCTTTGTGCAAATTTGCACGGATGGTGCTAGGCGCACCCCAAGAAACAATGACCGCACCCCATTAAGGCGTGCTTTCCCTACTCTCGGTCAAACTCTACTCTCATCCTCTACCAACCACCTATCTATTTTCAAATCAGTTATGGTGGTTAAAGCACTCTCTCTCATCAAAAATGGACAAGTGGTTGGTGGAGATGTACAAGTGGTTGGTGGAGACTGAGAGTAGAGTTTGACTGAGATTAGGGCTAGCATTTCTCTTAATTCTTTTATTCTTACATTCAGTTTTCACGGTACTTAATATACGCACCCCAGAATTTGGCGGGAGTTCTATTCCTCCTCTCATTCTCTCGGTTTTTCTTGCTTTCTCTGGCGGCATCTTCCTTTTTCCGGTGTCTTCTCCGTTCAATAGAGGTAAGATTATTTTTTTTCTTTTCCAATTTTGTGCGTTCTTTGCGCTTAATCCCTTCATTATTCATGCCATGAATATAGAGAATGCTTTGGTTTCTATTTGGTACTTTTCTATTCCATCATATTTATTCTCCATAGTACTACATGTTTTGGTTTCTAAACCTCCAAATCATTCACAAATATTGGGAAATTTGGTTGCTTTCAATGTAAAATTGGAGACTTGATAGGTTTTAATCAAAATCAATTCACTCAAGTCAACTTCGAAATCTAACTGTTTGTGAAAAGACCCAAGAGAAAAAAAAAATCAAAATTTTGAAATTCTGAAATCTAACGTATGTAGTATTATCCCCTCTTGCTTGAGGAACCTCTACAGAGTTATTATTGTGTGTTACAGTGCCTCCATTATGGATGTTTATTCATCATGTCATGACAAGCATATTTGCATTGTCTCTCTATGTTTGAGGAATCTTCAACTACAGAAGACATTAAACAATTGCCCACTTAATAGAAGAGTACTTGGGGGGCATGTACCAAGTTAGAGAGAGTAGAGAAGGAGAAGATCAGAACAATAGAACACATGTAAATAATTTCATCACTGCCCTATTTATTTCAGTCTTTTGAAGGACTTTGTCTAGTTTTCATTTATTTATGGATCTGTGGTTTGTGGCAAAACTTTGGTTTTGTTTACGTAGGAACAAAGTTTTCATGACTGCTCTTGAGGTCTTTCCTATCTCAGGCTCTATTTGTTTGCAAGGAAAACAAATGGTGAAAATGATTTCCAAAGGAAAATAATGTTTTGTGGTGTTTGGTGTCTTGGAAAATACATTTTATATGTTATATTACTGAACTCTGTCTTCCTGCTACTCCCATGTGAATTCATAATTCCTTAAAGTTGCAGCCAAATGTAATACATTGGAATGGGTTAACAATCCCAAACTCGATGGGCTGAAGCAATCGTATTGCCTTGGAAAGAGGTCGCCCTCATCGGCTCGGCCTTCTGATCAGGGAAGGAAGAAAGGGGTCCCATGGTACATAAGAGGAACACAGGTAATTTCCTTAAAATCATGGTTTCTATAAATTTACTGTTTGGTACTTGTGAAATTCAATGTAATATGGCTGGAAAGCCAAGTTCTTGAACCCCAATTGCTTTTAGTTGAGTTTATTTTCTATGCTGGTGTTACTAGATTTAAATCGTCATTGGAAAATGGTTTCTAGTTGAACATATAACCAAAAATCAATCATAATTTTGAATAATTTGTCCAGATCAGTTCAGCTATAGATATGATTTCCCAGAGTTTATTGAATAGTTAGATGAATTTTGGTGAACAAAACATTGAAGGGATGCTAGAGGTGTTGGAGCAATTACATGAATTGCTTGAGGAAGGAGTGAAAAAGCTTAACGAGGGGGCAACCGAGGGAGGTACCACATTAAAGGAGAAAGCCGTCATCCAGGCAATACTTCTTAACATTACCGGCTCTTGATTATTAAAACAAAAGATTGTATGTTTGGTGGAGTTTCCGATCTTTTGGACTATTTTCTTGTAGATTTCCTAGAGCAACCCATGTACCATGATGTTGTCACTAAATGTCTGACCTTTGAGAGAATTTGTATTAACTTGTGGATATTTTAACTAATCCAAAAAGGATTGTGCTTATTAACCCTTCAAGCATTTAAGCAAATCCCTATTTGAGACTAACATTTTTGTTCACTGTTTGACCTTTCACATGAACTTCAGGCATATGGTCGTGAATTACAGGAGGCCTATGAATGCTACATGAATTATAAGAGAACTGGAAAAGATGTTGAACTTACTCAGGTGCCAAAAATCTTTCTGCTCAAAACTGTGGTGTTTTCTCTATTTTAGATTAAGGAATACTCGTTATATACTAAATGAAGGACATAATTTTCATACTATTATCACCATGCATAGATAACAACTCTAATCTCTGCCATTGGGCTTCATGGTTATGCAAGTGAGGCGCTTAACAGGTTTTGAGGAATGGAACTATTGGGGTTTGAGCCGGATGGGGTTACTTCCATGGCAATGCTTTTAGCTTGCAGACATATTGGGTTAGTGGAAGAAGGCATGGAGTTATAGTCAACGGAGGTTCCTGAATCTTGAGTGTCAGATTACTAGTGGGCAGAGCATAGTTTATTTGTATTGATTAGGGCTAGAAACAATTAAGGGGCACATTCTTCTGCATTTCAATTAAAAAATGTATCATTAATAACATCTGGAATAATCCGCCCAGACCTTTATAATGGTTGTTGTGGATGTGTTTTGAATCCTGTCATGGTGTTATGATGTTGTGATGATATGAATCCTGATATGGTGGTATGATGTTGTGATGATCTGCTCAATTCAGATTATGTTCAACTCATCGTTGAGCTTCAGGGTACAATAGAAATTTATTATTTTGTCGGTCTTTATAAGCTGTAGAACAATCAAAACATTTCCAAGGGCTTCAAAGGTTTAAGTAACCCAAAGGCAATAGGACATGACCTATGCCCTCCCTGGGTTCTTCTAAATACAAGTTCTCACCCAAGTGCCATAAAATCAACAACACAGTGCCATGATGATATATGGACTGTATATAGTAATTACATGCAACACGCAACTATGTGCATACTGAGCCCTTCATTGATGAAGAGCATAGTAACAGCTGTAAACACATTGTCCACCTTCTATCTCCAATTACATAAGCATGTGGATCCAGGACCAGGTGACTAGTTATACACGTAACAGCTAGTTATACATGTGGAATGCCCACATGTTCCTTTTTATCCGTAGAGGTGATCTCTTATCTGGTCGCTGTGGTGTTGGTAGTCTCTCTTCCACTACTTACAGGTTCTGATGATGGGGAGTAAGAGATATTGGAAATAGGGACACGGATATATGGGCATACCAAGTAATTTTATAAATGGTGTGTAGATATAAAATTTATAGGTATTTTTATATTTTTGGTGTGTACAAGTAATTTTATTAATTTAATGGTGTGTAGTCATAAATGTTTTACTAATGGGGTGCAGTCATCAAATATTGGTGTGCATCTAACACCACCCATTTGCACTCACTCTCTCTCATCTGGGTTTCAAGAGAGGCTTTCTTTGATCAACAACAAGAAGACCAAGAAAAGAAAAAGGAAATGACGGCAGTGGTGGGTACTCCACCACATCCTCCTCCGGCGAATGAATCGCTTTATGTCGGAGATCTCGACCCCATTGTATCGGAAATGGAGCTCTTGGAAGTCTTCTCTGGTGTCTCCGGTCCTATTGCCTCTGTTCGACTTTGCAGAGACTCTGCTTCCGGCAAATCTCTAAGATATGGTTACTTCAACTATTTCTCACGCTCTGATGGTATTTCTCCAATTCTTTTTCTTTCTTATCATTCTTTCTCGGTTTCCCTCTTGTTAATGCTGAAATGGGTATGCTTTCTTCGGTTCTGTTTTACCTTCCAGTCCTTTGAGCTCTCTGAAGTGTGTACTGTTTATTTCTTGTTTATGGTGAATTGGGTATTTGTTTGTTCCCTTCTGATTGACTTCCATCTCTAAATTTCACATATCTTGTTAATGGAGGATTTCGGAATTGTTTGTTATTACACCAACTACTTTTCACCCTCTGATGGTAATTCTTGAATGCTACCTTTATTTCTTGGGGTACTGTTTCTCTTTTGTTTATGGTGAATTGGGTATTTATTCCTTCTCTTCTGTTTTACTTCCATCTCTGCATTTTCTATATGGTACTTTTTGAAAAAAAAAAAACTTTTATATTGTTAATGGCGAACTGGTGATTGTTTGTTTTGTTTTCCAATGCTCTAGGTTCTCTTAATAGCACTAATGGTGAATTGGGTATTGTCTGTTGATTTGTTTTTTTCTTGGCCTCTATATGGTAAATTGTTATTTGCTTATTGTTGCAGCTTCCAAGGCCCTGCATTCTCTAAACCACAAAAAATTGAATGATAAGCCAATGAGAATCATGTGGTGTCAGAAAGACTCGTTTCGGAGAAAGACTGGTGTGGCTAATCTCTTCGTCAAGAACCTCGATCTTTCTGTTGACAGCACTTGCTTGCAGGACATCTTCTGCAAGTTTGGGACTGTTCTTTCTTGCAAGGTAATTGAGGAAAATGGAAGGAGCAAGGGTTTTGGTTATGTTCAGTTTGATTCGGAGGAATCTGCCATGGCTGCTCTCAATGCTCTCCATGATACTATGCTGCAAGGGAAGAAACTGTAAGAAGATCTCTTCTTTCTCCCCCTTTTTCTTGGTTTATTTGATTTCATTCTTGGTTTTTTCTGATTGTAGCTGTTCTTAGTGCCCCCATGATACTATATTACTATGCTTCAAGGTTTGTTTCATTATGGGTTAGCTCTTTTTAGGTTCGTTGGTCCTTTCATTCTTTTTTTTTTACCTGTTCCAATTTGAATGGTGAGTGTTATGCATTTCGTTTATTTCTTTCTTAAATAATTGGGATTGTATAATCGGAAAAGCAAATGGGATTGTAGATGTGGATTTTATGTTTGCTATGACCATTTTGGATTCTTTTTTTTAGTATTTGTAGTATGCTTTTTCCTTCACTGAATTCTTTTGTTTTTATGTTTGTTTATGGAGGCCATTATTTGGATACTCTTCTCCATTGGGTTCTTTGATTTACTGATTGTTTATTTGTTCGTTTTTGAATTCGGGTTGTCATTTCTATTTGGGTTTCTTGATTATTAGTCTCCATGTTCTTTTGGGTGTTATTCTCTTTCTCAGACCTTATTTTTTCCATTTTCGGCTACTCTGAATTGGGGTTGAGTTTTATATATTTGAAAGCTCTAAGTGGACATTTATAGGCTTGTCATAGTTTCGTGTCTTTTATTCAGAACTATGTTTTCAGGATATGCCATCTCTCAATTAGTTTTGTTAGTTTTTCATCTTTTATTGATTTTTCTTTTCGCTCTCTTATTGAATTTGTTTTCAATATGTTTATTTAAATGGTGGCATATGTGTTCTGTATAGATTCTGGAAGTTCATTTGATGGATTTGATTATTTCATCTGTCTTTAGATATGTGTCTAAATTTGTCAAGAAGAGCGATAGAGAAGCCTGCAAAGAACACAATTTCACAAATCTATATGTGAAAAATCTGGATCAAGATTTGAATGTGGATATCCTCCAAGATAAGTTCTCTGAATTTGGGAAAGTCTGGAATGTTGTCATCATGAAGGATGGTGAAGGGAAATCAAGGGGCTTTGGGTTCATCAGCTTTGAGTCACCTGAAAATGCTAAGAAGGCTGTGGAGGCCATGAATGGTGCACAACTTGGTGAATCTCTTATGTTGTTCATCCCAATTTTCTTTTTCCATTTCGACCCTGTATATATAGAGACCATCTTCACAAATGAATCAACGTAATATGTGCACTTTTCATGTATCAGGATCAAAGGACTTCTTTCTGGGAAGGGCTCAGAAGAAGGCTAAACGGGAGCAGATCTTAAGGCGCCAATACAAGGAAATTCATGATCGCGAAATTGAAAAGTTGAAGGACACTAATGTCTATGTCAAAAATCTTGATGTGTCCATTGATGATGACAAACTACGAGAATATTTCAGTACCTGTGGACAACTAACTTCAGTGAAAGTGATGCGCCACGCAAATGGGAAAAGTAAGGGATTTGGTTTTGTAAGCTTCTCCACTCCTGATGAAGCAAAGAAGGCTTTGGCTACACTTAATGGTAAGCTAAATCTCCTAAGCTGACTTCATTTTCTTCAAGTCTTCTGCTTATTTGAAGGTAACTCATTTCTTAGTTGTCTGATTAAAATGTGTATCTACAGGAACAAAGTTGCAAGGGAGGTCTCTTTATGTTGCTATGGCCCAACACAAGGAAGATCACCACACTGCATGGCAGATTAACTATGCCCACTATCCACTAGGATCACTGTGTCCTGTCCGTGAGTTTGTCTCCCATGAAAATCATCTACCTTATTATCACTATTTGCCTCCAAACAATGCCTCACACATAAACACAATTCAACCACTTATGTACCAACATTTTGGTCCGGATATGGGTGCACTGCAACCTCCTAAGACACAGGATTATAGGACAAATCATTCCACATATGTAAGGAATATCTCTGGTTTGATCCAGCTACTTTCACGTCACCCAAACTCCTTTTTGCTTTCTGTTATTTGCTTACATGAATTAAGAAAATCCAATTGCAGATTCCAATGAAGCAAGAACAGCAGTGGCAAATGAGAGACTGCATAAATGAGCTCTCTTTTCTTCATGCTCCAGTCAGTCCTTATTTGCATCATAGTGTTCACCCTATTGATGCACTGCAAGGAATTGAGCAACCGCGTGTATGTTTTGCTCTCTGCATCAACTCTACCCTCCATTTACAGAATTAAGTTGCATTGAACCATTTCTCTCGAAAACACATATGTTTACATACATTTATATGTATATAACTGTCATATAAAGTTACAAATTGATGTTCAATTTCATTTTCTAGCGTTGCTTATGATATGTTCAATTTTATTTTCTGTTGTTGCTTGTGATACTGACTGAATTGGACTGATAATTCCTTTTTTCCCCTTCCCAGTTCATGAAATGCCCTATCAGTAATTGCCCTTTCCAAGAGCTGAACGGTGGGACTCTTGTGGATCAGAAAGTGTACTTCAAGAAAATGGGGAACAAGAGCAGCATACCTATAGAGACTTCCTATACAGCAACAGACTCTCAGAAGCACAAGCAAACCATCGGGATACTTCTTTACCCTCTTGTTGAGAAACTACAGGTTTGCTACTGCTCAGACTCTCCCTATCTTTAATGGGTATACTTGTTATGTCTTAAATGTATGTTTGCAAATTATTGGATTGATTTTTTTTTCCTGTCTCTCTCTCTGAAGTATAAACTTGCAAGGAAGATAACAGGAATGCTGTTGGAAATGAACAATTCTGAGCTAGTCAAGCTACTAGAGTCGCCAGACACCTTGGCTGCGGAAGTTGAAAAATCAGCACAAGAGCTGAAGAAGGCAAATGCGAGGACTGGAGTGGATGAAAGTAGTGGTGCTTTGCCAGTTGGGTCAGCCATCTGCATGAGCTGCTGAGATACATTGAGGTTGCTGTCTATCATCTGATGGGACCTCCATTTCTACTCTTTCTACTATTGTCACCTTGTCCAATTCTCATTTCAATGACTTCTTTTTTCTCACTCCTTTGTTGATTGTTTGATTTGTGATTTTTTTTTCTATTTGTTGCAAAACCACATGCTGTTGACTAATTCTGTAAATTTGTAACTAGGAAGGATCAAAATCATTTGTTCAGTATGTAAGACATTTTCAGATTTCCACTTCTGATGTTGGTTTGTTTTTTCTTTTAATATGCTATAGATCAAGATCAAGTAAAACTCAGTAGAAGAGAATGACCATAAACAAAAGATTTCTGAGCAGTTGTGAAACTTTTTTTTTTTTTTTTTTGCAAAAGACAATTTCCTCATATATATAGTTATGAAGACAATTATTCCCATAGCCACTCACTTAAAACAATAATACCAGAGTAGCGTTACAGTATACAATGTACTGAGAGATGGGCCATATATAATTACCCGATCAGGGAGATGCCTTGGAGGAGTACTGCATCGGCAATAACCTGATTAGCAGCTTGAGATGGATGAACACTGTCCCAGAATACGAACTGGGTGGCATTGGAGCATGTCCCTGGAGTCTTAGGGTTGCACAGAAACGATGTCGTCTCTAAAATCCCCGTACCACAGCAACCTTTTCTTGTTTCAGAAAATCCTACATAGGAAACAATTGTATAAGGACATAATGCTCACAGGGGAGATCAGGACTCACCATTACTGTTTTCTACTTCAGTCAGAAATATGTTCATATCAAAGTGGTCACATGGTTAGCAATAAGTCTTAAAACACAAACCTTTAGCCATTAAACATTTTCTGTTAGGGGAATCTCTTTTAACTGGGAATTATAAGATTACATTTTGTTTGATAATTTCGAAGTTAGAACTTGGTTGTTGAATTATTACCATATTTTGAAGGAGAGCGAATGGCGTCAAAGAGTGGTGTGTAAATGTCTAAGATGGCGATCTTAAGGTCAGGGAGTTTCTTTTGGAGCTGTGTCGCGGCCGAATTGATCTTCTTATTGAATCCCTGCGCATCAGTGTTGAGTCTAGAGACACACCCACCCTTATGGAATCCAAACAAAGTAATCGACAGAGGAAGGCAACCCAATGGTGGGAGTGAAGTCACCCCAATTCTTCTGGCTCCCAATCCATACAAGTCCTGCTTAGAATTCACTTCCATTTAGCTTTTCATTTTTCTTATCAGTAAATTCTTAAAACTATCAAGACTAAAACAGCAACAATGAACCTGAATGAAGCTTGAGAATATGCTGACGAGGAACGACGAGTACTCTTCCGGACTGTATACTTTGTAAAGGAAAGGGTTAATATAATAGTTCTGAACAAAGTCGCTGTTGCCGGCGCCCACTAGGTATAATGCTTCCTTGATTATGGATGCTGCTTTGGTACTACCTGCCACCTTTGCTAGCTTAGCCTGGTATTCCTTGTAATATTCTAACTGTTTCGACAGCGGAATTGCGTTCTGCAACATAATTTAACCACAAAAAAGGAGTTGTGCTTGTATTTCTATAACTCTATAGTCCAATATATGCACATGATATGTTTACATGTATAACATTGCTGTGATGCGATTGGTGCAAGTGATGAACATGAATTCTTACGCTTAAGTAGGCAGTTTTGTCATAGTAACCAGATGCAGCGGAGGCGAAGTTGGCTCCTATGAGGAGGTTTTTTCCTGATGCCTGGGAGCTAAGATAAGCTGGAGGGTAAGTGGTGAAGCCCAGAGTCTCAGCTGCAAAGGAAATTTAAATGCAGATCATCCCTCATAGCAAAAATATATGTGGTAGTAGCCTAGTAGGAGGTAATATATTGTAACCTAAGTTCTTCAATTTTTTCAAAAAGTCCCAAAATAAGTCGTGACTTTTTCGTTGAATAATTAATTACTATCTTTCAAGAAGTCGCAAATTTTATGAATTATTTGCAACTTTTAAAAAATTCTTAAATAAATTTATAATATATATATATATATATAAAAGTTTGCATAATTGAAAATCTTATTCATTATTTATTCATCCCTCCACCGACATTTTTCCGAATTTTTCCAATCTTTTCCTTGCTAAATAATTTCCGAACCCGGACTTGGTAACTATGGGAGGCGTCATAGAAGTATGGCTTCCACACATCGATCTATGACTGATAATTAGACAGAGAGGAATACATACCAGTGATGTCAGTGGCTAGTTTCCCATTGCAGAACCTCCCAGTAGGTTGATGATTGACAAAATCTCTCCCATAAGGAGGGTAATCAGCCTTGAAGAGGGTGAGGAGATAGTTATTGTTTCCCACATCTACCGCCGAATCACCAAACGTTATGATTGCTGGAACCAGAGTCGTTGATTCTTGCGCATACCCAGCGACTACAAACGCCGATACAAAGATCAACCGCATCATCGAAACAGATACTGATCCTCCTCTATGTTGGATACCCATATTATCTAACAATGCTGCTTCAGTTGAGATTCACACCTTATAAGAGAGAGAGCTAAAAGCAGCCGAATTAACTATGCTAGAAAAGGAAGATGGAAGTTGAGTAGCCATTAATGGAGTCTTTAAAGTTGTTAAACATCATTTTGAGATCATGAAATATATGTATGGAAACCTTTCTTATAAGCTTAGATATTTTTCTTCTCACACATTATACCCAAAGAGTAAATAGAGTTTATGCTCATCCAACTACCGAGGATACACATTACTTCAGGCACATGGGCTTACAGAGTAGTTGGGAAGGGTTGTGGACGGTTTTATGAAGGCTTGAAATTCTCAATGATTGAGTAGTTGGGAAGGGTTGTGGATGAGTCCGGTTACAACACAACAGCCTTCTTTTAACTCTGGTTAACAATTTTAACCTTTAGCGTTAATTTTTTTTGTTAAAAATTAATGTTAGATGGTTAAACTCTAAGGGTTAGTCAATCTTTACTACAGTTAAGGGATATTAAGAAGGACACGTGTTGATCTGTGGGACATAGCCGGACTTCAATCTAATGAGAGATTGGCGCCACGAGAAAGTGCATGTGTCAAATGAGAGATTGGCGCCACGAGAAAGTGCAAGTGCGACATAGCCAGACTTCAATTAGTCCAGTTTTACGTCAAATGAGAGATTGGCGCCACGAGAAAGTGCATGTGCATGAATCTCTCAGATGTAGAGAGAAAAAAAGATGGGCTGGTGAAATGTGTGGGGCCAGCTTGGGCTAAGTTTCCGTATGGACCCATCACAATTTATAAAGAGCCTAAATGGATCATTACTAAGAGCATTCCCAGCAGCCTTATTTTGGTGAGCCAAAGTACTAAAAATGGCTTAAGTAGTACTCAACCCGGCTAATGCAATAGGTAGACCTGTATTGGAGCTGAGCTTGGCTTAAACATGCTAAGTATATTGGTTCAAGCTTGATCCAACTTCGAGTTCAGGCTTGAACTCGACTTGAATAAGCTTGATCGAGCTCGAGCTTGGATTTAAGCTCAACCAAACTCAAGTCAAATTTGATTTAAGATTAACCGAACTCGGGTTTGCTGAACCTTGATTTTCAGGGTCATTTTGGTCAGTTTTACATGCTTTTAATAAACACATTTATTATATATTACATAAAATTAATACATTTTTTTTTTGGTATACTCAATAACACCACAAGGTGTACTCAAGGCAAAGAAATGAAACACATACTCACACCCCACATGCACACACACGACACACATGCAGCCTTATAAGCTTCACCCAAGAGCTTCCCAAAACGGGTATCAACTGATTAGGAGCCTATGGAACTTATAAGGGCAACGTGCTTGGATATACTTCCGATATTGGACTAAACACCACCCTAAGGCTTTTTCAATTTTTTGGTATGCTCAATAACACCACAAGGTGATTACCGAAGGCAAAGAAAGGAAACAAAAAATTAATACATTCATTCACAAAAATAAAATAATAGAATTGACCTAGAGAGTGAAAGTTTAAGTCCAGGATTGCTGTTTTAACTTGTCGACTTTCTTTCATTGTTATTATCTTCTAAACTTATTTATTATAAGTTATTTAAAGAAAGTTAAAAGGTATTATTATTTATAATATATACAAAAGGGTAAATTATACTCATCTACCCTGAGGTTTGGCTAAATTTCAGAAACCTCTCATCTTGTTTATGAAATTACATTATCCTTCCCTGTGTTTCAAGTAGTGGTAACAGATTCTCCCTTCCATTGATATGTTGTTACTAATATTAATGGAATTTGATGATGTCAGTCATTTAAATATTTTAAAATATCCGAATTGCCCCCAAAATATCAATAACACAAAAAATGTTATTTTAACTCACTTGTTCTTTAACAAAAACATTTCAATATTAACGTAAGCAAGGGGTGTTAGACTTTTATGTTTCGCTTGTTCTGATGAAAAATATGAAAAAATAAATCAAATCCATGAAAAATGTCAATTATGTGCGTTTGTTTGCCCGTAAAATCTTTTGTAAGTTTCAAATACTCACAAGTCATTTTCCCGTAAAATCTGTATCTCTTAAAATTTGTTTTAAATTCTGTAAAATTACACATATTCATTAAAAAAATTAATTTTTTTAATATTTTAAATTTTGTTAGTTTTAAATTTTTTTTCAAAAAATATTTCGTTTTATTTTCAAAGAAAGCAATTACAAAACAAAACAAAAAAAATTTGGTAAAAAAAATCATATTTTATCATAAAAGTTTTTCCTAGTTTACTTGGTGAAACAATTTACGTGCAAACAAATGGGAGCCTTAGTGACACTATGGGAATATGTCAATATTCTTTATTTTGAACAAAAACTTAATTTTGATATAAAAATAAACACTAATCAACAAAACATAAATTATGTTTTTTTTTCCTCAACCATTCACACATACACAAATTTCTTTCAAGCATTACATTTACACGGGTTGCTCACCAGAGAGATATGAAGGAGCTGACACCAAATATTTCACAAGTGAAATGAGGGTAAAATAATAAAAAGTGGATTCTCAAGTTAACAATGTTAACTTTAAACACTGACATGGGAGGTTAGTGTAATTTTAGAAACAAGAAGCGAGGTTTCTGAAATTTAGCCAAATCTCAGGGGAGGTACAAAATTATATATACGACATCTTGAGCCGAATCCAGGTCGAACTTGGCTTGTTAAAATATTGGAACTCAAATAAAAGCCTGAAATTGGCTCGAATGAGTCAAACCAACCAAAGAGACAGGCTTGAGTGAAGCTTTAGCTATAATGCTGGAGTACACAAAAGCAACATACATATGTCCACATGGGATCTCAAGAGCGTGTAGGTTGATCTGGTCGATTGATCAAATCTAAAAGATTAAATGAATGGTGGGGGTCCCTTTTTTTTAATTGTATTCTGATTTTCCTACAATACAAAGAATATTTGACAGTCACTCAACCAGGGATCAGTCAGTACCACTCAGATTATAAACCTTTGCCTGACCCAAACGGCAGATTTCCTCGGTAGAATTTTAGCAAATGCAGCTGGATTGTTCTACTTCTGCATCTGAAAATTTAAATTTAAAAAAAAAAAGCGGGGGGTGGGTGGGGGGTGGGGGGGAGAGGGTGGTGGTTTTGCATTTATGGTTATCTTTTAATAAGGGTTCTGAGCTTAGTAACCCAAACCTCCTAATCTGTTACCCGCTCCCGCTCTCAAACCTCGCTTTCACCTCGGGAGCTCGATTTCAACTTTTGTAAACCTCGCTCCCACCTAAAGGTGTGGTTTTTGTGTAAAATTTTATTTTCATCCTAATTTTTCATGTGAAATAATGTGTATTTTATCATTTTTTCTTTGTAGGGTACAAGATTCATATAAGATTGGTTAATTATTAGTGATCTTGTATTTGAATATAAAATGATACATTTAATAATTCAAATAGTCATCTTATTTGTTGTGATGAAAAATTTGAATAATGAATGGTTTTATCAATTTTCTCTTAGAGTTAAAAAAAAAAAATATTTACATCTAAAAGATATATATATATATATATATATCGGCTCTCCGGAGGCATTACCGACCCTATCCTAAATTAAAATTTAACGCTCTTGTACTCACGCTCCGACACCCGTTCTACGCTTACGCTTTGGTTACTTTGGTTCTGAGGCTATCAAGGGAAAAAATTCATTTTTCTTTCGGTCAAACACAGATAAGAGGACAGTATAGCTTCGTCCAAGCCTAATTTTAGTATTCGGTAAGAGGTCCCCTCAAGCATTATTGTGATGGAGGGGTGGTTAAGTGCCTTCCTGGAAGGATAGATCTCCTTTTCCATCATGAATTCCTTATGAGCAGTGATAGTTGGTGGGTATGTTAACTATTTCCCATTCCTTATCCCAAATTTGGGGTCAGCATCGCGGGTTGCTCGCATTCATGACAGCCTAACGTTGGTCAAGGTATTTGACAGTCCGAGTGCTATTGAAATTTGTGTAAGTTGATTCAATTAATGATGGTTAATTAACATTATTTTATTAAAATAATTTGTCTAATACATCCTGTTGGTTAAAAGAATAAAGGGGCAGAGCCACATGGGGCCGGGGGCCTTCAGCTCCCCTTGAAATTTTGGGGGAAAAAAAACTTCCTATCGTATGCATAAGGGTGTAGCCAAGGAAAGGGGCGGAGCAGGGGAGGATGGGTCCCCTGAAATTTTGGAAAAAAAACATTTCCTATTGTATACGAACAGATGTGATGGCCAATGAACTTGGCCCTTAAAAAAAAATTTGGGGACCACGCCTTGAACCCCTATTTTTAGCTCTCCCTACAAGAAAATCCTGGCTCCGACCAAAAAGAATATAATTTCTTGAATCAACTGATGAGATCATTGATTCATTTCCCATCTATACTAATACTATATGCTGGTTGATGCCACGTGGCATACCTCAAATCTCTCTATTCTTGCTTCAATTTTATGCCATGTGTCAGCAAACATGGCACCTTCATTATAGTTTATCCAATCAACTGAAGCCATGTCATTTGGCTTCCTATTTAATACCTTCAAATTACTTACATTTTTCTCCACTATCTCTTTTCTTAATTATGTAGTTATTATTCTCTTAATTAATAAGCCATATCATGCTCCACTAATATATATAAACTTAATGTCAAGGTTGGGACTAAGCCTTTTGGTCTTTTCCCTTCTACTATATAAAAAAGAGTGATAACTCTCCTCCTTATGCCAAACTTTTCAAATTCTAGAGAGTGGTCCACCCCATTTTCGTTTCCCCATTCGAGACCCTCATTCTGATTCAAAATAAGAGGATGGTTCTTTCTCATTCCTACCCATTTACATTCCCCTATTCATCTCCCTCTCTCTCTCTCTCTCTCTCTCTCTCTCTCCAACCAATACCATCTCTCCCAATTAACTCTCCCTATTTATTTCTCCATGGTCACTTCTCTCTCTTCATTTCCGATCTCTCCATCTCCCCATATATTCCTCAAACCCCAACTTCAACGGAAGAAAACAAAGAGACGCATTGATTCTCATCCATCTCCTCATCTCTCTCCCTTCCATCCTTCTTCTTGGACTGCTTAAAACCCACAACTCATCTCTCCTTAACTTCTGGATGACCAAAGCTCTCTCATCTCGGCGGCGACGAACCCACTCCATCTCTCTCTCTCTCTCTCTCTCTCTCTCTCTCTCTACCAATCAATCTCCAGTTATGCAGTTGAACATCTGTCTCCCCAATCCATCTCATGCTTTGCAAGAAGTCGTTTAACAAAGTTCTAATGGCGGATTTATGATGGCAAGGACCGACGCATCAGGGGTGAGACAATAAATTTTTACCTCAAGACTAAGAGATAATTTTTTTGCAGGAGATTTTTACTGCAAGTCGGGAGACAGTAATTTTTTTTTTATATAATTTGGGTAGGAAGTAGAACAATGGGCAATGCTAAGTCCCACTTCTCATTCTCTCTCTCTCTTCTTTTTACCGCAAGCCTAAGAGATAATTTTTTTGTAGGATTTTTTTTTGCAGGAATCAGAACAATTGGAGATGTCCAACTCCTCATTCTTTCTCTCGTCATTTTTTTTTTTGAGTTTTTTTTTGCAGGAAGCAATTTTTTATTGGAACCAGAATGACTGCGAATCTCCACTCCTCATTCTCCACGCAAGCTTCTCCCAACGTGCTTTATTTCTTAACATTGTAACGTAGAGGAAGAACTTATCAAACCAATATTGTTTGAAGTGTGTGCATGTTTCATTTCTCTCCTAAATCTTTGAAAGAGGGTGCGAAGGTTGATACAGTCATGCACCCATTCGCTAACATAGAATATATACTAATAGTAAACAAAAAAAGTATTTTTATATGCTCAGCTGCTCATTGGATCTGTTTTTTATATAGCTTCAATCACTGACTTGAAGAAATTTGTTTTAAGTGGTAGAGTAGATGGGTTTAAAACATGTTAAATATGCCCCACAATTGGTTTCACTCTAGCCTTATGACTCCATGTGAGTTTTTCATTCCTCACTAATTTTAATCATTGATTAATTTTATTAAAGTTTGACATGGGTTTAAAAAAAAAAAATACATGGGTTTTTATCCTTATATTGGTTTTTTTATTCCCTGAGATATTTTAGTGCTTAGCAGTTATCGAGAGAAATTAGATAACAATCTAATCGGTTCTGTTGAAGTAAATTTCAGATTGTTAAGTAATTATTACATTAACTAGATTTAGTAAAAAGTTATTTTTAATAGTATATAATATTTTCTCACTATGAGGATTCTTCATTAACCACCTATATCAGGCCATATACATTTCACGGGCTTTTTGCTAAGTGGACAAAAATGCTTGAGTGCTTTGCATTAGTTTATCTATTTTAGCATGTATAAGAAATATAATTTTTTGGTCGATTTGATTAATTGCATACAAACAACAAAGATATGTAGGTTACATATAACCTAATAGCTTGAATTTACCCTGCATATCTTTCTATTTTGTTTATAGTTGATAACTACCACTGTCATAGGCTCAGCCTTCATAAAATGGTGGATTAGTTCTACTTTAGGCACTTTTGGATGATCAAAGTTAGGTTTGGAGACCTCTGCATAAAGCCTACACTGATGATCTAGGTGTTACAAACTTAGTGTTCAAAGTTCAAACCTTAAACAAGTCTTCCCTAACTAAGAGTCTCATTATCATTTACATTTTAAAAACTTATTTCTTCATAGTAAATTTTTTCTTTAATTAAAATTCTATTTTTACCTTTAATCTCCCGTGCATTGCACGGGGTTTTTACTAGTTTATATATATGGTACTCCAAAAATAAAAGGCCTCTTGATCCAAAAATAATATATACACACCAGTGAGCAGCACGTGAGAGAGATGAAAGAGAGAGATTTGGAAGAGGTAACCTAGTGAGGGCATTTTGTAAAAAAAATTAAATATTTTGAGTATAGAAACATGAGGACCTAGAAAACACGGATACTTCAAAAAGGTACTCATACCCGTACCGGATACAGATATGCCTCCAATACAGTGGGATACGTACGGGATACGGCTTAGACGTATCCTATCAATTAAAAACAATTTTTTTTTTCGGATACGGCTCCGATACGGCATGGATACACTAGGATACGGCCATGAATAAATTTTTTTTTTTTTAAAGACCCGGGGGTGTGACCCTATCTCTTTTGTTTTTGCATGGACCGGTCTTCTTTATATTTTGCTTAATGGATTATAGGATGACTTTCTTTTTTGCTTTGTGAATGATGAGATCATCTTATTTCTTTTTCTTTTGCATGGACATGGAATTTTGTGGCTCAGGATCCTCTCGAGTTCAAACCGGGGAACTCTCTCCGGTTTGAACCCTAGAGGTCGCCACGTGTCTGCTTTGACACCCATAACCATGGGTAAGGTTCACCCACCCTTAGGGTTCACCCACTCATCCTTGTTTTTTTTTTTAAATATTAATTTTTTTAAAAAAATTAAAAACTGTTTTTAATATTAAAAAAACTCTAAAAACAGTTTTTTTAATTAAAATAATAATAATTAATATATTAAAAAAAAAAAAACCAAGGATGGGTTGGTGAACCCTAGGGGTGGGTGAACCTTACCCATGGTTAAGGGGTGTCAAAGGAGACACATGGCGACCTCTAAGGGTTCAAACCGAAGAGAGTCTCCCCGGTTTGAACTCGAGAGGATCCTGAGCCGTATTTTTTTATACATAAACAGAATTGAACCAATGGTTATTTTGTAATTATAATAAAAAAAATATAGTATTATTATAATTTTAAAAAACATACAGATGTATCCTGGTTGTACCCGTATCCTTTTTTTTAGGTTTTCCCTATCGTATCTTACCCGTATCCGTGCTTCTTAGATGAGGACATTGTAGATTAATAAAATTTTATGAGAGACACATTGTTTATTAAAATATGATGTTGGGACATTTTAAAAACCAAAACACTTTAAAGACATTTTGGGTATAGCAAAGTAAATGAAAGGGCGGGGCATTGGTGAGACATTCTTTTTTCGGAGCATTTTTCCAAGAGAGCGAGGAGTCCAATTACACCACTGAGGTCATCATGTGTCCCTTTTAACACTACTTAACTGTGATTATTTTTTTAAAAAAAACCAAGGATAAGTGAGTGAATCGTAAGGGTCAGTGAATCTTAACCACAGTTGGAGTCCCATTACGCCCTTGAGGTTGCCATGTGTCTCTTTTGACACCCCTTAACTGGGGGTTAAGATTCATCTACCCCTAGAGTTCATCCACCTATTCGTGGTTTTTAGAAAAAAAAAAATTTATTTTTTAAACCTTAGTTAAAATTCACTAATTCATAGGGTTAATTTTTTTTTCATATTTTTTTTTTCTAAAATCCAATGATAATTGTGTGAACCTTAGGATTGGGTGAATCTTAACCATGGTTAAAGAGTGTTAAAAGGGACACATGGCGACCTCAATGGTGTACCCGAACTCCAAAAAGTCCAGTTATAATGGTAGAGAATTTCAAGCCTAATAGATAGATGAGTGGGGAGTAATATGAGAACCAAGCAAACATTTAATTAAGTGTTTGTCTTACATAACAATTATGTTGAGGGTAGTTTGAAAATTTTACAAAATCTCATCTACATTTTCAAGGGCTATTATGCAAAGGGTAGTTTTGAAATTTTATCATTTTTCATCTACTTTTTCAAGGACTCATTATGCAAATGATAGTTTTGAAATTACAAAAGATTTAATCAAACGTTTTGAACATGGAGCATTGGGCATCCTTTTTATATTAGTAAAGAAATACATTAATATATATATATATATAATAAAAGGCCTGCCTTTTAAGTACAATTAGACAAGATATGATAGTCTGCTCCAAAGGTGAGAGACGTCACCATTATC
Source organism: Tetracentron sinense (assembly GCA_015143295.1). Taxonomy (NCBI): domain Eukaryota; kingdom Viridiplantae; phylum Streptophyta; class Magnoliopsida; order Trochodendrales; family Trochodendraceae; genus Tetracentron; species Tetracentron sinense. The sequence goes on from CM026565.1 coordinate 35,593,811, forward strand.
CCTAGAATTGATTTTTTTTTAAGGGTCCATTCATTTGCTTAGGTTTACAAGCATAATAGGGCGTTTGGATTGGATTTTATTAACCAAAAATCAATTCTGATAAAATTGATGATATAGAAATTAATGGGCAAATTATCAATTTTTCAAATAACAACTTTGTATTCTCCAAACACTATTATTTGAAAAAAATGATTATTTGACCCTTAATTTCTACATAATCAATTTTATCAGAATTGATTTTTGGCTAATAAAATCCAATCCAAACGCTACCTAAGACTTTACAAGTTTGGAGACTTTAAGTACTTAATTTTACTTAGTCTCTTTTGTTCTTTTGTAATTCATGGGAGATTTTGAAAATTGCAAAATAATAGATTTCAAGCCTCGCCTTTTTAAAAGCTGCAAAATGATAGATTTCACCTAAAACACCCCTCCTCTTGTGCTAGTGGTGGGGTGTGGCCTCTCTGTTGAGGGAGGTCTAGGGATCCAATCCCCCGAGTGGTGAGTCCCGCAAAAGCTCCAATCCTCAAACTAACCACTAATCTTACTAATTGAGGTAAATTATCTACCAAGCAAAAAAAAAAAAACCAAGCCTTACATAAAATGGAGGGACTTAAAGTCTCATGATGATATATATTTTTATTTATTCATTCGAATCTTCCACTGAAAAATTAAAAAACCAAGAAACTTGTAAAATCAAACACTTAGTGTTTCCAAACTTATAAAGTATGGAGCATTATAAGCCTAATTCAGCAAAAGGACCCTAACAGCTCTTTCAATAAGGACTGTTTCGATAGCAAGAAATGAATGGAAAAAAATATATAATAAAAAAAACTTTGAATTCTTATTTTATTTTTTCCTTTTGTTTCCTTTCTTGTGTTTTCTTACTAACCAAACAGAGTCTAAGGGTGTTAACATTGTATACACACAAAAAAAAAAGATACCAAAAGAGAATAACTCCATAACATTATAATTCTTCATTGTATACACACTAAGGAATAGGAAATCGCTTCCAATCAAACATTAGGAAAATTTTAGGACATTGACACCGGGACTGTAACTACAAGAAACCCAACCAATCTGCACAATTAAAAAAACAATTTAAATGAAATATTACAATTCCAAGGTTTGGCTGAGCAGATTTGGTATGGTCAGTCTGATTGGAAGGCCGTTCAAAAGTCATCCTTGGAGGCTCAATCCAGACCCTCTGGAAAACTTTTGAGGGGAAAAAAAAATTAAGTTTATACTATATTATTTAATTCAAGAGGGCATAGAAATGGAAGAAAGTGCAACTGCACTGAACTATTAAAAAAAAACTAAGTTTTATGCTATATTATTTAATATAAGAGGGTATAATCATGGGCAAGGGAGGCAGCTGCCCCCTAACTTAAAAATGTAATAAAAATAAAAAAATTTACGAAAAGACAAACAAATGAGCCGAGGGCGAACCCCCCACATCTCCTGGACCAATAATATTATGTATCCACACAAACTCATCAATAATAATTACTAACACTATCAATCAACCATTGCTTACCTTTACAAGAAAATCCTAGCTCCACCCCTGATCACAGCACTAGAGGAGCCATGCTGAGTTCCAAATCCACCAAACTAACTTCTTGTCCTTTTATTTCTCCAGATTCCTTCTAGATGGGAATTTCGTCAGTCTTTCCATCTCATCAATCCTGCTTGAGTTAGAACTGTGAAGTCCAAATGAATAATAAATTCAGCTCATTTCATAAGCAGGCAATAAAAGACCTTTCTCAATTTGTTTTGAACCTACACGCCCAGATACTGACTTAAATTTGTGATTCTTGATTCCTTGCCTTTTTCAGAGCTGCCTTCTCTATCTTCCTTATTTATCCACTATTTGTTCACATGGAAAAGCCTCCCAATCTCCTCATGTGACTTGCACTGACCACCCCAAAGCCCATATCTTAGCACCTCACTCTTGTATGCAAACCTTGCAGGAGCTCATAAATGTCTTTCCTCCTGTGTGGCACATCACAGATTCTGTAGGAGTATTTATTGATGTAAATTCTTGCACATCTAAAAAAGTATATGAAGATATTAAGAGATGTATCAGTACCTATGTGTACCTTCAATTTCTTTAAAAATTTGTAATACTATTGAAATTTCCAGATAGTTATAAACGTTTGAATATTTATTTCTATTAAATAACTTGAAATAGAAATGTAGAGAATGATAGACACTGAGAAGGAAAGATAACATCCAACCTAATCTAATCATAATTTCAATCAACTTCATACTAATCTAGATCTCAGAATATCCATCTCAGAGACATTACATTATTATTGTCCTAATGAAATATTTTCCTAACAATAAATACTTAAGACAGTGTCTTAGTTAGGCTCTCCCATTGAGCAACTAAATACCTCAGAATGAATTAATTTTATCCTTTGTTATTTCCATGCAATGTCAAGGGAAAATATCATGAGATGTCAACAAGATTTTGATTACTATACTTTAAAGGAATAAAGAATTTGAGTTTTACGATTTCTAATATGTATTTCGTCTAATTTCTAATTTTATCATAAATGCTACACAAAAAAAAAATTTATTAAGTATTCCTTAGAATTTTTTGTTTTCCTTCTTTTTCTCCTGATTTTTGTTTGAGGATGAGTTATGTGACCATGATCACTACGAAGATGTATGCTCCTCTAGGTGTAACATCTAGATTTATTCAGACAAATTAGAAATACATTAAAGTAATGGCATGTAGCAAAGGAGGAATTCCCATACATTTGGTGTCCTATGAAGGATATACAGAGGTGTTTTGGGTCTTATGAAGGAGATGTTTTCTTATACTTTAGGCCATGCGTCAAACACACTACTTTGCATGCCTTGTATATGAGCATGCTGTCCAGTAGGGTTTTTTTTTTTTCTGGTGGATTTATTACCAAATATCATAGATACAGAGGCCTTTGATTGAGGTATTTTCATACCATCTCATACAGAGTTCCTGCAATATTGGCTGAGTTATACCTATTTAGCCTGCAATCCATCAAACTGAGGAACAATAACACAATCATACAGACTTTGTAGAACCAAGAGAACTCTAATGGCGTTTCTTAGAACCTGATTACACGTGATGCTATATATGAATGCATGGTTATACTCTAATTTACCCAGTTCTTTACACAACATCCTTTATGAAATGTGTACAAAATGTACCAAACATTCTCTGGAGGTTACCAGTTCAACTGTGGCAGAGTCAGGTTTGAAATCACAGGTTCCTTTGACACAAATTGTAACCTACTAGCTTGAACTCGAACCAAGCGAACCAGTTTACTATGGTTAGGATTATCCAACTGGGTCAGTTTTGGCTTCTACTTACCCAGAAGGACCCACAACACACTCTCTCAAAAACGAAACTCTGGATTAGCTTTACTCCATAGAGATAGGAATAAAAGGATATCCAATACATACTTCTGTCTTCTTCACCATGGTGTCTCATTTTACAAATTCCTGCAATTACACATTTTGTTGAAGAGGAGATGACAAGGACGCAAAGAGGAATTTGTCAAAAATTTCAATGATGGTTCCCTTAGATTTTAGGTAATCTCTTTTCGCCTTTATGGACTTTTGGATGAGGACGAATAGTTTTGTTAAAATTTCATTCTTTTGGATGGACCTTGATCAATAATGGGATCAAGAGGAGGAAGCTGTGGCTCTGCTGATTGCTGGGTTTCAGGGCCTTTCTCGGCTTCAACGGTTGGAGGTGGAACATAGCCTTCTGGAAATGGTGGTGGTGGAGGGGCTGGTGGGAGCTGCACAAAGAAAACAACCTAACATTCATTAAAAGTTCCATGATAGAATCATCTAAGAACGTTTCACCGAGATCAACTTCTTGATTTGTTTGAAACATGGTTACGATTTGGAATCCAAATGGAAACTTGGAGAAGATATCTCATTTAATTATACTTCCAGTAGAATATTTATTCAATGCAACTATAAGAGCCTCACTAATATCATTCCATGTGCTTGTAATCGAATTATTCTTTTATGCTTTTCTTCCATGAATGACTGCATTAATTGCTCAGATTTCAGAGAGCCAATAAGAAAAAAAATTCTCACGATGTAAAAGTAATTGATTGTTTGTAAGAAAGGTAAACTGAATATGTCAGCTTGTTTAGTTAGTATAGTCAGGGAGTGTGGATACCACAGACCTGGGTTCAAAACCCCTCTTCACCTACTAACCTATTGATCAAACCCCGTTGAAGACTTTAAGTATACATTACCCCACCAACTACATGACAGCTCAATTATCATTTCATCCTCACTGAACCCTGAGAATAACTAACAAAGGTGAAACAACCAACAAACATTTCCCTGCAGAGTTTACTCCATCAAAGTGTCAACCTTTGTTTTAATTTTTGACGCATCTACCATCTGGTAAATGTTTGAAAGCACTTGAAATTAAAGTTTTTTTTATCTTGTTACCCCTGATGTCAAGGTACCACCTATGTTGAAGAAGACAGGCCTCTGGTCCGTGAAGAGCAAGTTAGAATGCTCTTTAAAATAAAATAAAAATCAGGCTAAGAGATATTAAGGATCACATTTCCTGTAAGGCTGTGTGTGAGTGCGTGTGGTGTGTGTGTGCATGTTGGTGTGTGTGTTATCTATAAAAAAAAATATCACATTTGATATTTTAAAAAAAGACCATCCAACTTTATGCCGATGCTTTGATGGTTTTGAATCATTCTTATAAAGTAAAATTAAGAGTATAATAACCCAATATTCATAACCTCCTTACATTCCTTTCATGTTATAAACATAAATCTCTGCAACAACAAATGATTTTTGCTTGGAATAAACTTTATCAAATAGGTTAAAATTACCTTCCGCTGCAGGGATGCAAGAATGTGGTCTACTCGTTTGACTTCCTTAAAGTCAATTGTCTCTTTACTAACCTTTGGTTCAAAGGCTGCTGCATTTTCTTCTTCAGCATCAACTGCAACACAAATAACACAAGAGTTTGCAACCACTCAGAGGATAAAAAAGGAAATATGTATTAAAACAAGAAGGCGAACAGTAATTGCAATCCGGAAAAGGTTGCAGCATCCAGGGAAGCCAAACTATCTATAACAGCATATACAAGCAATCATAGGAAACCATTTCAGGTAAACGGATATAGAGTACCACTTTCTTATAAATAATTGCAAATGTCAAAAATGCCACAGCGTTTAGAAGTACTTATCTGGTTTATTAGAAATCAACAAGGTCATGAACTTGGTAGATGATTTGGGAAGTCAGACAGTACTCTTGATGTCTATGTCTAGATAACTCTACTTATATTTATCTGGCAGTGTAGTTAATTCGTCGCCTAGGCGTTTTTGGGGGTGGGGCGCCCGACTAGGTGATTAGGCAGTCGGAAATAGATAGGCGATGCCTAGATGCCTGGGTGTTCGGTATCTAGGCGGTCGCCTAGGCGGTCTGCCTTATAAACAATGTTTTTTTTTAATTAATGAATAGTTAGTTTAGTTAATTTTGTTTATTATTTTAATTAACTCTTATCAAAGTCATTATATAACACATATATAAGTGTTTTGTTGTTTGTTCTTTTAGGGTTTACACTTTTCACTGATCGGAAGAAAGGGGAAACAAAGGAGAAAGAAAAGAAGAAGAAGCCTCCGATTCCGAACTGGGTGCCATCTCTCTCCACAGTGGACCATGTCAGGTTTTTTTTTTTTTGGGGTGAATCAGCACAACTCTACTGCTGGATACAAAGCTAGAATGATAGAATGTCACCTTTTTTTTGGGGGGGTGTGGATTTAAACAACTACGGATTCAACCCCATATCTTATGTTGTTTTCATTCGGAGACAGAGATCATCTTATGCTGTTTTTTTTAATCCTTTTGATGGACAACCCAGAAAAGACAGGAATATGTGTTATTTTCTTTGGTTCAAAGGGCCAGCCAGCCAAAACTAGAGACAGAGAGTCAGGGCCAGCCAGCCAAAACAGATTCTCCTCAGAGCTTTGCTCTTTTTTGGTTCCTTCACTGAAACCAACCGAGTCCCAAGACAAGACCCCTAATATTTTCAAAAAAATAAATAAAATTAAACAGAATGTCTCACACTGCGTTTGTTTTAAAGGGGGGAATGCAGACTCTGTTTTAAGTTTTTTTTTTTTCATTTTTGCAGGCAAAAAATATCGGTGGTATTTTGTTTTTTGGGAACATTTACAGAGGTATCTATGATTTCTATTCTCCTCCTCCTCCATTAGTCAATTAGACAATTTCATTTGAGTTGGATTTGATGCTCTTGGTCTCTGTCTTCCCCCACTCCGATTAATGATTCATGTTCCCATATGTAACTTTTAGTTTGATTATTTTAAATGGGAACCTGAATCATTAATCTGACAGGGGAAAGATATGTGTTATTTTCTTTTCTTTCGCAATTTGTAGATAATTTACCTCTCTTGCTTGCATTGTGGCACGACACAAATAATAATGCTTGACTGGGTGTGGAGTTTTGGTCTTTTGGATGTTATATATAACAATATATATATATTAAATTTATCGCCTAGGCAACGCCTCGCCTAGCCGGGGCTAATCGTCTAGATTCCTTGACTACACTGTTATCTGGTTCATCAGAATCAACAAGGTCATGTAGTAAGTGCATGGTTTGGGAAGTCAGACAACTAACCTTCCTGTCTATGTCTAGATAACTCTACTTACAAGAAAATTTCAGAAACCCATTTGCTTTTAAAAGAAGGCAGAGTACAACAATAGACTTAGGTATGAGATGGGGGTCAAGATCTCAGATCTTTTCCTCTTCGCAAACATCACTGGATAGAATTATCTTAAAGATCTTCCATGAAGATTCTGGTACTCTTTTGTACTACGTTTTTTTTTTTTTGAAAGGTTACTCTTTTAGTTCTATCATCAATAGGGGCGTCAATGGTAAGGGTAAGGGTAGGGTAAGACTTTTCCCTTAGGTATTTATGATTTCTTACTTGCCTTCCTATTGCCCTTACCCTATAGGGTAGGTAAATTTTCCTTTACCATATTGTCTTGGGTAGGGTAAAGATTTCCAGTTACCTATGGTGCAATTAGGTAATTGGGTAATCAAGTAAAACTTAATAAATTTATGTGAAATCAAATATATTACATATCTCATATCACAAACCATACTTATTCATTCATAAGACCAAAGTCATCAAACTTCAACATATAATAAAATAAAAAAATCCCAGTAAATCACGTCATCTCTTCAAAATTAACTCATCAATAAAATAACTATATAATCTTCATTAAAATAAACCATCCCATCCTGCCAACCATCAAGTCTAAACCACAAAGTTATAGCTAAAATAGGATTTAGGGATATATGTAAAATTACCAATTATCGTCAGGCAATTGGGTAAAATAGCAAGGTAAGACTCTTTACAGTTTACACATACCTTACCTACTATGAATGGGTAAAGATTTCATTACTCATCCCTTACCTATTTATAAATCAGATAAGGAACCCTTACCCTCCTACGTTCGGTAGGGTGAGTCAGGTAATCGAGTAAACAGTTATCCATTGACAGCCCTAATTATCAATCATCACAACTCGAGTTCAAGTTAAAATTGGTAAAATCATGCTTGATTTATTTATTCAAGAACTCGAAAAATGAATATCATTATAGTATCAATAAGATTACTGTTAAGAATCATAGTCTTCACATTTTCAGCTGGTGCTATATCCGACTGTTTGGGAGGTCCAAAGTAGGGTGTGAGTCCATATTTGGTATGCCGAAACAGTTAAATGGACAAGAACAAGACAGACTGTTCATAGTCTTTTGAATGGTCTGAGGGTGTGGTTGCACCTCTATGTTATACTTGTTTTGGATAACTCATGGTGGCTGACACTCCACGATAACCATGCATGGCCTACTGCCTTATAACTTTACCTTGCAAGGGGAAAGGTGGTTGGGATTTCCATGAGAGCTATAGAAGTGGAGGGCAAGAAAAGCTACATACCTAATACCCAACAAATTCAAACCAAGAGGCTGAGCCAAAACTTATATCATTATCATCATCAATGCCTTATCCCAAATATATTAGGTCAACAAGGTGAATCCTGTTTCTCCATTCTATTCAGAGCCATACCTTCAGTTAATGTGTTATCCAATATTTCCTCACTATCTTCATCAACATCATTTTTGGCTTTCCCCTCTGTCACACCCCGAATATTCGGAAGCATGATTAGGTGAGATAATATGATAAAAAGATGATGATTTAGTCAGGAAAAAAGACCCTTAGTTTTAAAAAAAAATTAACAACTTTTCATAAGATTGTGCCTAAGGCCATGCGCAGCCAGACCGAACTGTCTGGGTTCAAAAATTTATAACTCAATGTAGGAAATTCTAATCTAAATGATTCTTATCATTTTGAAAACTAGACTCATAATACTTTTTAAGAAAAATACTGATCACGTTTAAAAATCTGGTTAAGGTTCAATTAAAAATATTTTGATTTGAAAATAGAGTGGTGGAAACTGTAACACAGCACTGAACCACTGGTAGAAATTTAACTACTGGGTTTTCATTTTAAGAAATCTGGGCGTGAGACCTGTGACATTTGAAAGTAGACTCATATAGTGATGTTTTCTCAAAATATCAAAATTTTTCCATGAGGATAACCATAACAAAAGTTATGTTGAAATCAGGCTATGCACAACAGGTCCGGAAATACAGCATTGTTGTACCAAGATAGATATTCATTTTAAAATAGTAAATGTGACCAGATTTAAGTGCAATTTTCCAGATTTCATATTTAATGAGTTAATAAGTTATGGTTAAAACGGCATTCAAATCTAAGGTCATTAAGTTCGAATCTCAAGTAAAACACATGAAATGTAAAGTGTTTTTCAGCAACAAAAAAGTCCTTAGACCATTCACATATAATTCTCATACATGAATCCAAAATGATTTACCATTGAAGCTAATTATCCAAAACATGATAAGAAATATATACATGAATATCATTCACAAAATATTTCATGAGGCACAGGCAACACGATTTCCACAAGTTTGCTAGAGTCAATGATTTCCTCCAAAATCTAAGTTCGCCTCAACTTTCTTTGAATCTGAAAATAGAAATAGGGGTGAGCTAAAATAGCCCCGTAGGTAAATATGATTTTTTTTAAAAATAACAACTTTATTAAGAAAGATCCAAATTTAACAAAAGCATAAGAATTCAAGCATATGCAAGTTCAAAGAAATCGAATTCACAAGGCATCAATTTTTTTTTTCTTTATTCTAAAACATCTTCAAGCTTTAACTTGTTTCCAATTCCAACTGATTAGCTAACCATCACAATAATCACTGCTGTCCAAAAGAATACACACATTCGTAGCACGATTTCGGGTATGCATTTCCCCCCGGCTCGGCTAGGCACAAATCACCCACACAAGGAGTGTCCTCGAGGAAGGTTTAGGGTCTTTCACCCAAGGGAACACGATGCCCTTCTTGCTCTTTTGGGGAGTACTACTCAACCCAAGGACCGCAGTCCTCTGCCAAACATAGTGTATTCCTAGGATCATAGGTTTCAAACTTGCTAACATTTTCCACCAAAACCAATTCCAGAATTTTCAACATGAATATAATCTCAAAATACATCATGTTTAGTCAAACCCCCATAACATGTAATTGAACAAATTACTTTATCAATATGCAAGCCAAAAATCAATTCTCATATGTATTATTGGAACTAATTTATCAACATTTCAAATATATTTGAAGAAAATTATAATTACCAAATCTGAAATTTTATTATGAAGCACATTAACACATAAATCTGGTTGAACTCAATAAAAACCCTAATGTTCCATCAAAATAAGAGTAGAACTACAAAGACCATGTCACCAAAAGTGTAAAAACAGAATTTTAACTCTATTAAACTCAAATTTAAACATGGAAATCAAGCTTTGTGAATTAGTATATCATTTTCCAGATTTTAAAGAAAGGCAAAGCATCTAAGTTCAAGAAAAAGAAAGAATCCCTACCTAACCCTTTGTATTTTCAAGAACCACCCTTCAATCAACAAAAAAATACAGCAATCTTGAAGTTTTTCGAACTTCCTCTTGCTTCCCCAAGAGACGCCTCCCACTCGGCACTTTCCTTCTTCCTCTCACGTTGGTTTCCTTCTCATCTCTTCCCTCTTTCTCTTGTGCAAAGAAAAATGATAGAAATAAAGGGTGGGTGTGTTTATATAATGGGTAATGAGTTTTGTTTTGTTGGATTGATGACAAGTGTCTAGTATTGAGGAGAATTGGTAGATTAAAGACATGTGTTAATATCATTTTACTTTATTAGTTTGACCCTCTTACTCTATCAGTGTTTATTCCATTTCCCATAGGAGAACCAATACACATCATAATACCCAAAAGTTCAGATTTCAAACCCAACGAGGAAACACAATGCGTGGCAATAAAAGAATATGTGGAACTAGGGTTAAATAATACTTTCATCCAAGAATTGTATACAAGGAATGTACCTTCCACTACTGCATTAGAGGCATAGGTATCTGGGGGAACTAAGCAAAGACGCATCCAGAAGTACTAACACCCTGACTACTTATTTTACTCTGCTCTAACCTCTACTGGCTCGCGGTCTGGTGAGGGCGAGATTGATGGGGTTATTGACGACGCTGCTATTGCTGAAAAGATCGAGATTGCTGCTGCTGTGGATAAGAAGATCTAGACTGCTGTTGGGAAAACTGATTGGTCTGTGTCTGTTGAACTCCTCGAGATAGACAAAATCTCCTGATGTGACCCAATTAACCACATCCATAACAAACTCTAGGGCCTCCCCCGTTTCCTCCAGAACTAGAGTTACTCGGTGGTTGATACGAGGCATTCATTTGGTATTTGTTAGAACCTCAGCCACTGCTTTGCTGATTCCTATTAGAAGATCCCCTAATCTTCTGAAGCTCTTCAGATTCTTGCTCCACCCACATCACTCTCTCCACAACCTCGGAAAAGCTCTATAATCGTAATGTCATAATTTTTGCTCTAATGTGAGGCTTCAACCCTTTCTCAAATATCTTCGCTCTTGCTATCTCTGTAACTACTAAATCTGGCACAAAACAAGATAATTCTGAAAATTTTGTCTCGTATTGTGCCACCGTCATACCTCTTTGATGTAGGTGCTAGAACTCCTCTAACTTTGCATCCCTAAAAGCCTCCATGAAAAAGTGATCGTAAAACAACTCCTAAAATCAAGCCCATCGCATATTCCCCACATCATGAGAATGCTTGATGGTACTCCACTAACTATCGACATCCCCTCGTAAAAGATAAGTTGCAAAGTCTACGTGAAATTCCTCATTTGTACCCACCACATCAAGCATCTTCTTGATGTCCTTGATCCACCTATCGGCTAAGAGTGGATCAGGATCCCCCCTGAAAGAAGGTGGATTTTGCCTTGGAAACTCACGTAAAGCAATGGACTTAGCCCTTTCAACAACTCCAACTTGACTCTAAGGAGGTGTAGACTGGTGGTTGTTTTGAGCTTGTTGTTGCATCATAGCAGCCATCTCACGTAGGCATTGATAAACACCACTCAAATCCCCTTGGGTCTTAGAAGAAGAAGGACCAGCTGTACTTCTTCTCGGCGGCATCCTATATTGGGTCATAAGTAAGCAATAAGATTCCAAACAATCACAAGGCAGTCATTGCCTTCAACAATCAATTGAATATAATTCAAACAATGCATGTATCCCATTATACAACCTCTCAAATCAGATAATTTACTTCATATAATCATATAGAACATCAGGTTCATCAATCAATTAAATCACAGCTCAAGGTCCTCCTAGAGACCTAGCACCAAAGACACCAAAGACCTACAACCATTAAGCTCTGATACTAAACTGTCACAGTTATAGGAGTTCTTGCACCTACATCAGAGAGGTATGACGATGGCACAATATGAGGCAAAATTTTTAGAATTATCTTGTTTTGCGTCAGATTTAGTAGCTACAGAGATAGCAAGAGCGAAGAGATTTAAGAAAGGGTTGAAGCCCCACATTAGAGAAAAATTGATGACATTACGATTACAGAGCATTTCCAAGGTTGTGGAGAGAGCGATGTGGGTGGAGCAAGGATCTGAAGAACTTCAGAAGATTAGGGGATCTTCTAATAGCAATCAGCAAAACAGTGGCTCAGGTTCCAACAAACGCCAAATGAATGCCTCATATCAACCACCGAGTAACTCTAGTTCTGATGGAAAAGGGGGAGGCCCTAGTGTTTGTTATGGATGTGGCCAGTCGGGTCACATCAGGAGATTTTGTCATTCTCAATGAGTTCAGCAGACACAGACTAATCAGTTTTCCCAACAGCAGTCTACATCTTTTTATCCACAGCAGCAGTAATCTCGACCTTTTCAACAGCAGTAGCGTCGTCAATTACCCCATCAGTCTTGCCCTCACCAGACCGCGAGCCTACAGAGGTCAGAGCAGAGTAAAGTAAGTAGTCAGGGTGCTAATAATTCTGGACGCGTCTTTGCTTTAATTCCCCCAGACACCTATGCCTCCAATGCAGTAGTGGAATGTACATTCCTTATATACAATTCTTAGATGAGAGTATTATTTGACCCTGGTTCCACACATTCTTTTATTGCCGCGCATTGTGTTTCCTTGTTGGGTTTGGAATCTGAACATTTGGGTACTATGATGTGTGTTAGTTCTCCTATGGGAAATGGGATAAAGACTGATAGAGTAAGAGGGTCAAACTAATAAAGTAAAATGATATAAACACATGTCTTTAATCTACCAATTCTCCTCAATACTAGACACTTATCATCAATCCAACAAAACAAAACTCATTACCCATTATATAAACACAACCACCATTTATTTCTATCATTTTTCTTTGCACAAGAGAAAGAGGGAAGAGAGGATAAGGAAACCAACGTGAGAGGAAGAAGGAAAGTGCCGAGTGGGAGGCGTCTCTTGGCGAAGCAAGAGGAAGTTCTAAAACTTCAAGATTGCTGTATTTTTTTCTTGATTGAAGGGTGGTTCTTGAAAATACAAAGGGTTAGGTAGGGATTCTTTCTTTTTCTTGAACTTAGATGCTTTGTTTTTCTTGAAAATCTGGAAAATAATATACTAATTCATAAAGCTTGATTTCTATGTTTAAATTTGAGTTTAATAGAGTTGAAATTCTGTTTTTACACTTTTGGTGACATGGTCTTTGTAGTTCTACTCTTATTTTGATAGAACATTAGGGTTTTATTGAGTTTAACCATATTTATGTGTTAATGTGCTTCATAATAAAATTTCAGATTTGGTAATTATAATTTTCTTCAAATATATTTGAAATATTGATAAAGTAGTTCCAATAATACAAATGGTAATTGATTTTTGGCTTGCATGTTGATAAAGTAGTTTATTCAGTTACATGTTATGGGGGTTTGACTAAACATGATGCATTTTGAGATTATATTCATGCTGAAAATTCTGGAATTGATTTTGGTGGAAAATGTTAGCAAGTTTGAAACCTATGATCCTAGGAATACACTACGTTTGGCAGAGGGCTGCGGTCCTTGGGTTGAGTATTACTCCCCAAAAGAGCAAGAAGGGCATCGTGTTCCCTTGGGTGAAAGACCCTAAACCTTCCTCGAGGACACTCCTTGTGTGGGTGATTTTGTGCTTAACCGAGCCAGGGGGAAATGCATACCCAAAATCGTGCTACGAATGTGTGTATTCTTTTGGACAAGAGTGATTATTGTGATGGTTAGCTAATCAGTTGGAATTGGAAACAAGTTAAAGCTTGAAGATGTTTTAGAATAAAGAAAAAAAAATTGATGCCTTGTGAATTCGATTTCTTTAAACTTGCATATACTTGAATTCTTATGCTTTTGTTAAATTTGGATCTTTCTTAATAAAATTGTTATTTAAAAAAAAAATCATATTTCCCTACGACCCTACGGGGCTATTTTAGCTCACCCCTATTTCTATTTTCAGATTCAAAGAAAGTTGAGGCGAACTTAGATTTTGGAGGAAATCATGGATTCTAGCAAACTTGTGGAAATCGTGTTGCCTATGCCTCATGAAATATTTTGTGGACAATATTCATGTATATATTTCTTATTATGTTTTGGATAATTAGCTTTAATGGTAAATCATTTTGGATTCATGTATGAGAATTATATGTGAATGGTCTAAGGACTTTTTTGTTGCTGAAAAACACTGTACATTTCATGCATTCTACTTGAGATCCGAACTTAACGACCTTAGATTTGAATGTCGTTTTAACCATAACTTATTCACTCATTAAATATGAAATCTGGAAAATTGCACTTAAATCTAGTCACATTTACAATTTTAAAATGAATATCTATCTTGGTACAACAATGTTGTATTTCCAGACCTGCTGCGCATAGCCTGATTTCAACATAACTTTTGCTATGGTTACACTCATGGAAAAATTTTGATATTTTGAGAAAACATCACTATATGAGTCTACTTTCAAATGCCACAAGTTTCACGCCCAGATTTCTTAAAATGAAAACCCAGTAGTTAAATTTCTACCAGTGGTTCAGTGTTGTGTTACAGTTTCCAGCACTCTGTTTTCAAATCAAAATATTTTTAATTAAACCTTAACCAGATTTTTAAACGTGATCAATATTTTTCTTAAAAAGTATTATGAGTCTAGTTTTCAAAATAATAAGAATCATTTAGATTAGAATTTCCTACATTGAGTTATAAATTTTTGAACCCAGACTATTCGGTCTGGCTGCACACGGCCTTAGGCACAATCTTATGAAAAATTGATAATTTAAAAAAAAAAACTAAGGGTCTTCTTTCCTCGCTAAACCATCATCTTTTTATCATATTATCTCACCTAATCATGCTTCCAAATATTCGGGGCGTGACACCCTCACCCTCTTAGAATTTTCAACTTGCACCAATTCACCCCTCACTGGAGCATTTAATGGTCTTCGTTGCACATATTCAAACCATCTTTGTCGACTTGCTCTTATTTTATAATTTATTGGAGCTTCTCAAATTGTCTCGAATACGCCCATTTGTAATCTTATCTTTCCTTGTCTTCCAAGTTCCAACCATAGTTACCAAGTTGGGGTTCGGGAATGATTTGTCTAGGAAAAAGTTCGGAAAAAATCGTCAAAATCCGGAAAATTCGGAAATAAATCAGGAAAATGTCGGGTAAGAAATGAAAAAAATACTAAATAAGATTACTAATTATGAAATGTATAAACAAATATATTTCATATATTCGATATATGTTCAGGACTTTTTCAAAAAATCTTGAATAATTCGTGTTTAATTCGCGACTTTTTTAAGAAGTCCCTATTTTTCCAAAACTCGTGAATACTTCGTGAATTAATCGTTCGACGAAAAAGCCGGGTATTATTCGGGTTTTTTTTTTAAATCGGAGTACTTGATAACTGTGGTTCCAACTCATCCATCTCAACACTATCATCCCAACTACACTAATTCTATTAATATGTTGCTTCTTAGTAGTTGAACACACTGCTCCACAAAGCGTAGTTGGTCTTATCGTTGTCTTGTGAAATATCATTTTTGTGTGATTGGAATGCGTCGGTTGTATAGCAATCTAGAATTTTTTCGTTTTCAGTTTTGGGTGTTCATAGTTGAATTTAACCACAATAAAAAGTCCTCAATTTTAAACTGATATGGCCATGGTGCAGTCGCGTTGTCATGCACACTTCCATTTAAGTCTAAATGATATACCCATGAAGTACCCACAACTTCGTGCTGCATCAGTTAACATAGATAAACTTAGGCCTGTAAAAAAAAAGCTTTAACAGTAGTACCCTGCCCGGCCCTACCCTGCCCTTGAGGGCAAGGTTAAGGCCAAGTCAATCCAAACCCTTGAAAGGGTAGGACAGGGTTAGGATATTGCCCTTATAAATAAGGGCATGGTTAGGGATGACCCTGCCCTGCCCCGGTCCAGCCCTGCCCTTTGACAAACCTACCCTAACTCTAACCCCCTAAAATCCTAATCTCTTGAAACCCTAACCCTAAGCCCCCAATTGGCTGATTCCCTAACACTTAGATTACATCCTTAGTTTGTTGCCAAGATAGGTTCTGTTTTATCTAATTTTATTATTATACTTGTAATACTACTATTATATTTATTTTATTATTTTAAATAATTTCAATTGAATAATTTGTTGGGTTGGCAATCGGGGTAGGAAAAAATCTCCCATCATCTCAAATGAAAAAAAGATCTCGCTTTTCTTTCCGTTCCTTTGGCTGGGCAAGGTTAGGCCTACATCTCGAATGTTGAAGGCCTACATTGAAAAGTGTAGCTGAACACCCTGCTTTTCAACATGTAGCTGAACACACTGCTCCAATGGCTGCCATGCTTTTCAACATGTATATTTTGATTCCCCTTTTTTTGTATCACTCCACTAAGAACGAAGCAACATATCCCACCCACAAGTACCAGTTTTGGGTAATTCAACTACTACTTTGCCTGCATTCCTCAGTCTAAAAGGCACTTGTTGCAGCTGATCAAAATATATTGCCATGTTATTTCCAGCATGTGTAAGACATGTACTCCTCACCAGAGTGATACAACTGGTTCACGATTAAATACTGATATCAAGAGTTTGTAGATAATTGCTCTGCAAAGCTACGCTATATTATTGACACTCTGAACTTTTATCAACTAAACACTTTGTAAACTCAGTCAAATTACATTTTTTCCTCTATCTAAACAGTTTGGGAATTCCATGAATAGCACCATGGCTTATGAATATCAACACTCATAGATGTTGGCCTAGGTAGAACCGTAGTTATCACAGTGTAAAATATGTAGTTATCATACCAATTACAAAAAAAAAAAAACACAACATGTGGTTATCACAAAATCTAGAAACATTAGCTAATCAGGAACTAAAGTGAAAGAACAATAAAATAAAATAAAAGAAGAAAATGAAGATGTAGCACTCAGATACCATATCCGATCTTTTCCAACTTTGAGGCAGCAGTTGTGAAAGCCTTTGATATATGATAAAGAGCCCGACCCTGCCACATAGGTATGCGATCAGGATGAAACAAGGAATTCCCAAAGGTGATACCAAAATTCATGTCAGGGTAACAGCATCATAACTGAAGAACAATAAAACAAGCTCTAGGTTCCCAAGACATTGACATTTCTGAACAGTTTTTTTTTTTTTTTTGGATGCAATGTTTCAACAATTTCTATTTGTAAGATGTACACTTTAGCTTATCATCTATGGCACTAGCTCTCTGCAATGGAATTTGCAGTCCCCATTTCAAGGATAAAGGACCTCAGGAAGATAACAACTAACCCAAGCTTCTATATGAGAAAAGGAAACATGACTTTCTAATTTTTTATTCAATGAATTATGAGATGGAAGTGGTATCATATTAAGTGAAGAGGACTTACGATTCGAGCTGCAAAGACATTGCAAAGCTGTGGAGCTTGATAAATCGAACCATCCAGGATATAGTAAGTGAGCATTGGTGTGACCTTCTCAGGACCATCTCTCTTTTGTTTACGGAAAACGAAAAGGTGGGGCTCCATAACTTCATTCAGCATGTATTCAGTACCCGTCATTTTCCTGCAGAAAAACATATTAACATCATGTTTTGTCCAACTCCTGGGTAAGCCGTAGGCCTAGCCAGCTGATCCAACTAGCAGCTGAATGTTTGTGTCTGACTAGCACTGGTGTTGATTTGAAAAGAAGGATGGAACAATCACATGCTCTCTCCCTTTATATTTGTACTTCAATCAGAATCATCTATCCTCTCTTTTATTTCTTTCTCAAACAGTTTCAGCAGTAACAGCACCTTGAATCTTTGTTCTCGAATTTCAGTAGTGGGGTTTGGGGGGCACTTTCTTTCTAATCATAACCATTTTCCCCTTTCCTGGTTTGGTTTAATCCTCGGTGACATATTGGAGATTTCGTTATATCATTAAACATCCAGAAAAATATGATGATCAGGTAGTTACTAATCAAATTGGGTCAGTTTTGGCATAAGTGATCACCAAGTGGGATTCATCAACTGAATGAAATACTAGAACAAAACTGGCCTTGCTGGTACTGACCAATTTGACTCAAAATTCAGTGGATTGCAAAAAAAAGTACCAAATTCAAAGAACGAATTGGGTAACTAAATTGCAAATTGCGAACCAATTGTGTCAAAATCCGAACAACTAAAGATAGAAAAAAAACATGTGCCTGAAATTTTGAGCGCATCAAGAGAGAATAGTTCGTCACAGAAGTCCAATAGATATACTAATAACTTCCGAAAACCCTAGAAAACATAAATCCTAGCTAACCAAAAGAAAATGTGGGTGTTTCAACAAAGAAATAACAGTAATGAAATCACAAGAAGAAATAGAACTACTGAGAGATCTTACGAGAGATGAGAAATATCAAGAGGGTGGGTCGATCGCATCCTTAGCTGTTCGTTGTTGCAGGTCCAATCGTAGAATGGCGACAAAGCGAAGTAATCAAAGACGAGATTCCGATCGAGAGGGTACGAATTCAACCAGAGCTGGTCCCTGAAGCAAATACCGGTCATGTCCGTCCCCGGCGGTGCTGGCGCCGGCGGATTCCCGTCAAAATTAGGGTTTCCGGCAGCCGGATTTGGCGGCATCAGTGGCGTCGCTGCCATTGTTCGTCTTCTATGCAAAAATCCCCGCCAAATTTCGAATGTAGAAAGAGTACTACAAGAAAACCATGGGGATAATCTGAGATTCTAAGCCTTATCCGTGGAATGCAAATATATCGTCTTTTATCGCTCTGGTTTTCCAGAAAGGGAGCTTGGATTCGATAATCGGATCGGCTAGGGTTTTGGAGGCGATTCCTTGAAAAGGATGGATTATTAGTGAGTTCTGAGATGGATTTCGAAGCTGGATTATCTTCCCTGATCTGACCAAGAGCGGTACAGATATTGAGGAACTCAATCGAATTCCGGTGTTTCCATCACCGAGAGTATGTCTAGCATTCCCCTCTTAGCTTCTTGAACTAAAAAAAAAAAAAAGGGAAAACACTAAACGCACTCGGCAGGCCAACAAACACGGCCCACGGACACAGTAGGCTCAGCCCAACCCATTTCTACAAAATAGCCTAATTTTGGTTGAGAGAGCTCCTTGAAACTTCAATAAATAAATAAATAAAGGGTAAATTACAGTTACCTCCATTGAGGTTTGGTGAAATTTCAGAAACCTTTCCTCTCGTTTATGAAATTACACTGTCCTCCCCTCGACTTTGGTTGTCTGAAACATATATACTGCCTTCCCTTAAGTTTACCGTTACTTTATGGATGAACTTTGATAATGTAATCATTTAAACATTTTAAAATGTCTAAATTATCTTTTTTCAACACAAGATTAGTTAATTCAATTAAATAAATGATAATTGGTTTATAACCAAGGTTAATAATATCAACTTAAGGTTAATATATATTTCCAAAATCAAGTATATATATATTTTTTCTAAAAACCAATGTTAAATAGATGAACTCTAGGGGTGAATGAATCTTAACCATAGTTAGTGGGTATTAAAAGGGACACATGGCAACTTATAGAGATCCTTTAACTGTGGTTAAACATAATTAAGGTTAATATTTTTATTTTTTTTCTTCAAAGCAAGGTTAGATGAATTAATCCTAAGAGTGAGTAAATCTTAAGCACAATTAATAGGTGTTAAAGGGGACACGTGGCAGCTTGTAGAGCCTCCTTTAATTGTGGTTAAACATAATCAACCTAAAGTTTTTTTTCTCCCCTAAAAATCAAGGTTAAATAGATGATTCCTAGGGGTGAGTGAATTTTAACCATAGTTATTGGGCGTTAAATGAGACACATGGTGGCTTGTAGAGCTCCTTTAATTGTGGTCAAGCATATGCAACCTAAGGTTTTTTTTTTAAAGACCAAGGTTTGATGGATGAACCCTAGGGGTGAGTGAGTTTTAAC
Source organism: Tetracentron sinense (assembly GCA_015143295.1). Classification (NCBI taxonomy): domain Eukaryota; kingdom Viridiplantae; phylum Streptophyta; class Magnoliopsida; order Trochodendrales; family Trochodendraceae; genus Tetracentron; species Tetracentron sinense. Next base: position 35,613,762 of record CM026565.1, read on the forward strand.
CATAGTGGGTGTTAAAAGGGACTATAGAGATCCTTTAACTATGGTTAAACATAATTAACCTAAGATTAATATTTTTTATTTTATTTTCTTATAACCAAGGTTAGATTAATGAATCCTAGGGATGAGTGAATCTTAACCACAATTAGTGAGTGTTAAATTTGACACATGGCAGCTTGTAAAGTCATCTTTAATTGAGGTTAAACATAACCAACCTAAGGTTTTTTTCCCCTAAAACTAAGGTTAGATGGATAAATTCTAGGGGTGAGTAAATCTTAATCATAATTAGTGGAGATTAAAAGGGACATGTGGCGGCTTTGGAGTTTATGTTTTTCTTTGATTGAGCTAACAGTAAAGACATGTTTCCTCAATCAAGCAATAGAGGTAAAATGAGAAAAATGATAACTTTAGTTAACAGTGTTAATATTAAGAGTTTGACAATAATGAGTAATTTACAATCACCTCCCCAAAGGTTTGGTGGAAATTTCATAAACCTCCCATTTAGTTTCTGAAATCACTCTACCCTCTCCTCAACTTTGGTTGACGGTAACATATACCCATTTCTCTTAAGTTTACCGTTACTTTATGGATGGGCTTTGATGATGTCATCATTTAAATATTTTAAATGTCTAAATTACCCTTTTTCAAACAATGTTAGTTAATTCAATAAAATAAATGATAATTGGTTTCTAACCAAGGTTAATAATATCAACTTAAGGTTAATATATATTTCCAAAATCAAGTATATATATATTTTTTTCTAAAACCAATGTTAGATAGATGAACTCTAGGGGTGAGTGAATCTTAACCATAGTTAGTGGGTATTAAAAGGGACACATGGCGATTTATAAAGATCCTTTAATTGTGGTTAAAAATAATTAACCTAAGGTTAATATTTTTAATTTTTTCTTAAAAGCAAGGTTAGATGGATTAATCCTAGGGGTGAGTGAATCTTAAGCATAATTAAGTGAGTGTTAAAGGGGACATGTGGCGGCTTGTAGAGCCCCCTTTAATTGTGGTTAAGCATAATCAATGTACTGTTTTTTTTTTCTTCTAAAAATCAAGGTTAAATTGATGAATCCTAGGGGTGAGTGAATTTTAACCACAGTTAGTGGGCGTTAAAGGGGACAAGTGGTGGCTTATAGAGCTCCCTTTAATTGTGGTTAAGCATAAGCAACTTAAGGTTTTTTTTTCTAAAGACCAAAGTTTGATGGATGAACCCTAGGGGTGAGTGAGTTTTAACCATAGTTAGTGGGTGTTAAAGGGGACACATGGTGACTTATAGAGATCATTTAACTGTGGTTAAACATAATTAACCTAAGATTATTATTTTTATTTTATTTTCTTATAACCAAGGTTAGATTAATGAATCCCGGGGATGAGTGAATCTTAATACAGTTAGTGGGTGTTAAAAGGGACACATGGCGGCTTGTAGAGCCCTCTTTAATTGCGGTTTAGCATAACCAACGTAAGGTTATTTTTTCCCTAAAACTAAGGTTTGATGGATAAATCATAGGGGTGAGTAAATTTTAATCATAGTTAGTGGATATTAAAAGGGACATGTGGCGGTTTGGGAATTTATGTTTTTCTTGAGTTCGGATGGGCAACAAGATGCGCACGCTGTTGTTGTCTCTTTGTGTTTTGAGAAAAAGTGTGGCCTACCATTTTTGGATGTGGGGTCTACCCCTATTAAATGTGGGGGCAACCCTTGTAAGACACAAAAAGCTTTCAAACGGTAAAGATGTGTTTTTTCAATCAAATAATAAGGGTAAAATGGGAAAAAGGTAACTTTAGTTAACAATGTTAATATGACGAGTCTCACTGAGAAGTACAATCTAATTTCAAAAAATAGAAGGAAGGTTTCTGAAATTTCACCAAACCTGAGGGAAGGTGAATATAATTTGCCCTAAATAATGCTTCTTGAACTTAAAATAGTTGGATGGGCTTCTGTTAAGCTCTTAAATGTCAAAGTCAAACACGATTTGATGAGATCTTAATCCTATTATAAATCAGATAAGATGACACATTCAATCCGATTATAATTGGATTGGATTAGGATCTATAACATTGTGTTCCAATTAAAATCTGATTCAACAATAATAATTTTATAAATATATTATGGTACAATTTGCAATTTTTACTTTTAAAATCAAAATATTTTTTTTAAAGATATTAATGGGATCAAATTTGAATCTTGAATAAATAATCAGATGCAAATTCAAATTGAATAATTTAGAATTCAATGGATGGCTCTCAAATAGGAATCAAACCTGTCAGTATGATCCTTAATAGAAGCCCCAAGTGTACCCAGCCCCACAGGTGGCCCATCTACTATTGTTAAGAGGGGAGTGCTAGCCCTATGACCTTAATGCACCCTTCCCATTATGGGTTAATAAAATAGAATTGTGGACCTACAAAGTGTGGGCCCATCACAAACATTTTTCTTTATTACCCCATTCGAAGCGAGTGCAATCCGGTGATAATAACAATTTTGTGTCTGCAAGGGTTTTTTATTTTTTTGGGTACATGATATACGTTTACGCTGCAACGCCAGTTAGGTGTTAGTATTTGTTCAATCAGTGGATGGGTGGAGAGTATATACAAACTCTCCCCCCCCCCCCCCCCCCCAAACACACCACTGAGACAAAGCCCTGGTGTGTTGTGTGCAAGTTAACACATATTTTGTGTGCCCCCATTGATAGTGCGTCACGTACACCAAAAATCTAAGGGTGTCAGTGGGTAGGGCTCACACGATCAACGGGCTGGGATGCGGAACCAGCCTGACCTGTTTAAATAGTTGGATGGGCTTGAAATCTTAAACCCAAGGCCTGTTTTTGTGTGCTTTTAATCAGGCTTGGCCCTGTTGGTCGAACCAATAAAGGCCATTTATTTTTTTATCTTTACTATTATTGCGAGAGGCATGCGTAGATGAATTTTCCGAAATTCTCAAATTACCCTTATATAAAAACAAAACATTAATTTAATGTTTTACTTTAATTCCCAAACTACCCTTACCTTTAATTTAATGTTTTACTTTAATTCCTAAACTACCCTTTGTCATCTATCTATTTAAGAATCACTTTACTATTATAAAGCGAGAGGCCTGAGTTAAATGATTTTTCCAAAATTCCCAAATTACCCTTATATAAAAACAAAACATTTATTTTAATGTTTTACTTTATTTCCCAAACTACCCTTGCCTTTGATTTAATGTTTTACTTTAATTACTAAACAATCCCTTGCCATCTATCTATTTAGAATCACAGCCAATCGCGATTGACCTTGGGGAGAGTTCAATCACATCCATGGGTTAACATGTGCCTCTTTTAATTCCTATTAACTGTGGTTAACTCCTTCCCCTCGCTCTCACGTGTATTGCACGTGCCACTAGCGAGTTCAATTGGGTGTCGTTAACTCCTTCCCCTCGCTCTCACGTGTATCGCACGTGCCACTAGCAAGTTCAATTGGGTGTCGTTAACTCCTTCCCCTCGCTCTCACGTGTATCGCACGTGCCACCCGCTAGTTTAGAATAAGAAAAAAGGCAAAACAAACCATTTTCCTCTTATCCTTAGGAAGGCTAGTCGATTGCCAAACCCGACTTATTGACACCCCTAACGAAATCTCCATGTCAACTTGCACACACAAAATGAATTAAGAAGAGTGGTGCTAGTATTAAGAACAAAAAGTGAATCCCAGGCAAAAAATATTGTCAGTATATTACGAGTTTACGAGTAGCTTAGAGAAGCAAGTTATCACCACAAAAATGACTTCAATATAGAGCTCAAGAAAAAATATATGATCACATTCCCATTAAGCGAAGACATCTCTTGACGGAACAAATTTATGCTATGGATGGATCATGAAGGTTCTATAAGGCATCAAACAAGAAGAAGAAGCCACTATAGGCAAAAACCAATAATATGTTTTAAATTTACTAGTATTTAAAAATGTTCTGACATTGACACACTTTTTGGTTGTTTTAATGATAGGAATTGTGTCCCTCGAGAGATGACTTAGGTTTGAATCTCTTGGTGGTGAATTGTCTAATGTCTAAGTCAACTAACATAGCTAAACGATATCATGTACTCCAAAAAGTAATAAATTCATATTGTGATGTAACGCGGAAAACACTGAACCGTAGATCATGGTGCGAGAAGATTTGTATCCCGACAATTTATGTCACAATTATCGAATTTATACATGATCATAGTTTTTATGGGGTTGTGGTCTCAGAGCACACGTTCCCCGACAGGCATTTGTACCGAGCCCAACTCACCAATTCAAGTGACCAAACGCTAGTTTGCAATTAAACAAAGGCCTAATCAAAGTGATAAGATTTCTTGGCTTTGGTCGAGTTTTTAATGATCACTTTTCCATATGGAAGAACTCTAGCAATTCATTCTTTTTCAAATTCTATCTTCTTTGAAGAAAGCAATCCCGAGTGTCTGTTTTCTAATCTAAATTATGATTCATATGGACTTGTGTTTTAGTCCTAATCCAAAAGTAATAATGGGATCTCAAAGTGATTTGAAGAGACGAAATAGAGCAACAAGTGGGTTTATCGTTAGTTCCCTATTTAGGCGACAATGATGGTTAAATTGAGTGAAGACCTCAAAGTTCATACATGGCCGAGAGACGATAATGAAATGTTATTTTCTCCATCTCTCCATTGTTTATTACACAAAGTCTTGCATAATAATGTCTATGATGAAAAGTGACTCAAAAAAAAAATGTCTATAATGAACATAGACTAATAGGGCTTAGTCTCATAGGGCCGTGTGTGTGTTGGCCTAACCGTGTGTGTGAGGGTTAAGTGATTAGGATTTCAACCAAAAAAAAAAAAACATAGACTAAATTTGAAGGTGGGAAACACAATCCTCACACATGCCAATTAATGGTATGGCTCATGTGCTTGGGCAGTTGTAGTTATTGGTTTCAAGTGAACCCAACTTTGAGATGACCTAATTCATATTTAATACTGACAAATATAAGTTAGGGGTGTTATTCAGCATCATTAAATGACATATGAGAAAATTTTCAGGAATATCCTCCCTCTCTTGTATGACATTTAGGAATATTACTTCTAAGTTTTGATGTTTTTGAATTAGGAACACTTGTGGTCTCCTGATCTTTTAGGTATTACCAAAAAAAAAAAAAAAAAAAACAATCCTTTAGGTAACCTTTGACAAATGGGAAAAAAAAATAATAGAGCCTATTTGCTTTATTGAAAATAAGACCGTTTCATTCTATTTTGAAACTCTAATTTTAGATATTAGACATTTTAGATTTGTTTTAAAATATAAAATAAAATTACTTTTTGAAATAGAACTTATTTTACTAAAGCCAGTAAATATTCTAATCTCACATACGTTTATTTTTTAGATGGTTTTGTCCTTTAAAAATTTATGATTCTCTATTGTACCCCTAGCAATTCTTTTTGAGCTAAGTTGAAGTTACTTGATACCTTAGCGGTAAGGATAGGGTTGACTGCGTGTGTGTTTGGTGTGTTGAATAATAGCTTAAAACAAAAACAATGTTCAGCCCAAATCTTACTTCAAACTTAAATTCTGACGTATGATAGATTTGACCAGGTGCAGAGCCAGGAATTTTTCATTGGGGGAGGCCAAAATACATGCATAAAAAAAAATTGGTTTGAGGGTATGGAATTTTGGGGTTCGGGGCGTAGGCCCGAGAAAAAAAATTTGGAGTAGTTTTTTGTTTTTGAGAATTTTTTTTTTCCGGTAATGCCTTAGAGGTCACCACGAGTTCCTATTAATACCCCTTAATTGTAGTTAAGTTTCACCTACCTATCTTTGGTTTTTTTTTAAATATCAAATTTCTTTTGAGCCCTAGTTTAAAATTCACTAATTCCTAAGGTTAAAATTATTTAAAATTTTTTTTAAAAGACCAAGGATAAGTGGTGAACCCTGAGATGGGGTAAATTTTAACCATAGTTAAGGGGTGTCAATAGGGACATGCTGCAACCTCAAGGGCATAAGGGGACTCCATTGGGGGCCACACTATATATATGACAAAAAAAATTAGGGGCCACTATATTATATAGGACAAAAAAAATTGGGAGAGCCAAGTATACTAAAATAAAAAAAAATTAATTGAGGGCCCACTATTCATACTACAGTATTAAGGATTTGCAAAACAAATCTGGGGGGGGGGGGGCCATTTGCTCAGCCCCTAGATTCGACCAGCCCAAAGTTTGGTCCCGACAATGGGGCTTCGGCACAGCCCGCCCAATTACCACCCCTTAAAATTTAATTTAACAGAAAAAAATATATTTTATAAATAATATAAAGATAAGCCTATTTACATGTGTCCATCAACAATTATTTTCTATCTTAATTACATTAAATAAGATCAAAATGGAAAGGTTTTTGCTTTAAAAAAGCAATGAGACTAAAAAACAGATACCTTCCACACATCTCAAGTCATTTGATTTGACAATTGAAGGTGGCACCTCTTCATATGAGTGGTGTTTCATCCATGCAACCCTTTCATTTTCAGAACAGGGCCACTTGGATTGTACAAATCCCACCAACGTTGACAGTTTGACACCCCATTATAAAGACTTTTAATATCTCCAGTTGTACCCGGACTTGGGTAGTCCACCATTGAGGTTGTCACTTGTCCTTTTTGACACCCTTGATTATGGTTAAGATTCATTTACTAATATTCTGGTTTTCAAAAAATAATTTAAAAAATTTAGCTGCAGAAGTTAGTGATTTTTAATCGGGATTAAATTTCCTATTTAATATTTTTTTTTTTTTTAAATCTAAGGATAGATGAGTGATTCCTAAAGATTGGTGAATCTTTACTACAGTTAAAGAGTATTAAAAGTGATAATTGGCAGCATCAGTGGTGTAATCGGACTCCCCAAGTCCGGTTACAACTCAAGAGAATCACGAGTCCATTATAAAATGTTATTTTCTTAAATCACTTTAATCTCTCCCCACTCATAAAATCTATCATTAAACAACCCCACTTTTATATGTTCCTCTTAAGCCCTAGCCAACAACCCTATCTTGGCAACAATCCATTAAATATGTTTTTTTTAATGGGATCCAGTAAATATGTTTGGATGCAGAGATTGTTCTTGTTTGTGTGGGTGGGATTAATTGGGTCAAGCACTAATGCGCTATCTCGGTGGGTATACTACTGTTAAAAAAAAAAAAACTTTTCCCCGGATTAGAAAGGACATCCGAAGCCTAACCATTAGATACGGTTAAACGGCAACCCGCCCACTTAATATTACTTAATATTTTGAAAATATAAATTTCATGTTTGACGTATGTTTTGGAAATTGACTATATTTTTTTTTGGAGACATGCAAAATCAATTGGTTGGTATTAACCCTTATGTTATGCCCTAAGTAATAGAAATCTGTAAATTTCTAACCTTATAATAGGATGGTCTAAAAAAAATTCGATCATTTTTTATGACATTCCTGTGTTCAGTTTGGCGAGAGAAGGAAAAAAAAAAGTAATTTAAATTTCTTGCAAAACAACTATAAAAAAGATGTAGAAAGTTTTTAGAAGAAAATTTGTCGCCATTGAAAAAATACAAGAAAATAAAAGTGTGTTTCTTGTATACCGAATATAACACCTAAGAGATCCACTTTTAACATTCAACTATTATAATAAAAAATAATTTGTCATGTGTAAAGTTTTTAATGAGACACATGAAGTATAAGAAAAGTTAAATTATATCTCTTTTCCTTCGTATTTAATGATTAGTTTCTTATAAAAAAAATTAAATTATCCTTAGCTTTAATAAGTTTAAAATTAATATAAAGATAAAATTGACTTGATAAATCCAATCAAGGGAACGACACCTTCTCTCTACACATATAGAGAAAGAGCAATAATCTGATCCTCGTGGGGTGTCATGAGGAGTAGTGTTTCATGTTTTTTTTTTCTTTCTAAGAGGTTATTTTAATTATACTTAGTTTCTTTTAATTATTCTTATTTAACCATGATTTTTTTTTATAAAAATCAAGATTAAAATATGAATTAATAAATCTTAACTACAGCAAAAAAAAAAAAAAAAAAAAAGGTGACATTATGTAGTGTGACATCCAAATCCAACGGATTGGGAGCAAACTCTCTAGCTAGAATTTTGCAAGAAAATTCCGGCACAAGGAGTCGCATACCTTAGCTATTGGTGCAAAGGTGGAGATTTTGAATAACTGAGATAGACGACTAAGTACATTGTGTAAGAAAACCGTGGTTACAAAATGGTTGATCTTCAACTCCAATAGAAGTTCAGGATAAAGGATATGAAAATTTGCGCCTTCTAGATTGATCAATATTGATAGAAGGACGTTTTAATTCAATCTGATGCAAACAGGGGCGGAGCCGCCGGGGGGGCGGCCATGGCCCCCCAAAATTTTTGGAATTCCTTTAGTGCGTTGCTAAGAAATAAAGGCCCTTAAATTTTTTAGCCCCCCCTCCCTCTTCCCCAATTTTTTTTGTCTTATATGTATTAGTGGCTCCACCAATTTTTTTCACATATATAGTGGGCCTCCGATGAACCTTTATGCCCTTTAGCAGCATGTCTATTTCTTTATTGAGCACCCCTTAACTATGGTTAAAAATCACTTATTCTTAGAGTTCACCTATTTATCCTTAGTTTTTTTTTAAAAAAAAATTAGATTTTTTTAACTTTAGGAGTTAGTGAATTTTAACTATGGTTTTAATATTTTGATATTTTTAAAAAAAACCAAGGATATGTGGGTGAATCTAAACCACGGTTAAGGGTATCAATAAAAACACATGGCAATCTCTAGGACATTACTAGAAAAAAATTCTCAAAATAAAAAATTATCCCAAAATTTTTTTTTCTCGGGGGCTATGCCCCCGAACCCCCCAAGTTCCATACCCACAAATTCTAGTTTTTTTTATACATGTATTTCACCCCCCCACTGAAAAATTCCTACTCTACCCCTGGATGCAAAGGAAATCGTTGATACTATTAATGCCGGATCAATAACATGGATTGAAGCTAAAGCTCAAACTTCAATTCTGGGATTTGCTAAAATTTTCAAAAAATTTTCAAAACAAGCACACCTAAAGTTTATATCTAGAGATGAAAATAAGGGAGCCCATAAGTTGGCCAAGATGACTTTATATAGGGAAAATTCTATCTGAAAGTTGAATCACCCGGTGTATCAAAATTTAATCGGCCAAATCAGAGATTACCTATAATCTTTACTATTATAATGGGAGAGGCAGGCGTAACCTGAATTTTACGAAATTCTTAAACTACCCTTATATAAAATAAAACTTTAATTTAATTTAATATTTTACTTTGATTCCCAAACTACCCTCATCTATCTATTTAAATAATAGAATCACAGTCAATCATGATTAAACTTAGGGAAAGTTCAATTATACCCACAGGTTAACATGTGTCCCTTTTAATTACTATTAACTGTGGTTAACTCCTTCCTCTTACTCTCACGTGTATCGCACGTACCACCCGCTAGTAAGTTCTATTTGAGATCAATGAAGGGAATTACATTTGAGGGAAAAAAAAAAAAAACAGACGTACCAATGTACTCACGATACATTGGGGCACGAAGCTGATATGAAAAGTGACTCGGGTCGGATTGGACAGTCGGGTCAGAAATGGCATAAATCCGTAATAGTGGATAAGACTGTACAAAGATTGGAGCTTTGGATTCCCGGCTGGATAAATGCGATGAAGGCACGTTTACTGTTTTCCGCATATCAACGGATGATATCCCTCCACCGTCGGCCGTCGCAAGATATGGATAATATCGAAGTAATTGCAAAATATAAATTAATGAAAAAAAAAAAAAGGTAAAGCAGCGTCGAAATCACGCGGGACTCGAGTCAAAAAGAAACATTTAGCTAAGCGTAAGCTATAAGGTGCCACGCGTCAGTTTTGTCAATTAAAAAGGAGTCATGTAGGCCTGCCTTGTTACCTGCTACAGAAAGCGCCACCGCACACGTGTACCGTTGAAGACTGTGATTGTTTGGATACGTTAGGAGATGACATGTGGAACTGCATTTATATCCCTAGATGGCCTTGGATTGTCGTACGCCAAACTGTTTTACTTTTTTTTTTTTTTGTTTTGTTCTCGGGAGCGTTAATTCTAATTCTTTTGGGGTACTCCCATATGTGTACTGGGATAAAAAGTATCCTAATTCTTCAAGGAAAGTGATGAAAAAATATCGATACTACATGCTATCGGAGGTAATATCCAATGGTTTTATGTCTTCACGTACTTTAAATAAGGGCACCAAAAATCAATGAATCTTGAATCCATGGTCCAACTCTCAATCGAGAATTTTAAATCACTTTCCATCCTTTAATTTAATTTTATAGACAATGATTTAAAACTCTCAAAATTAGGTACGATCTAGAGTTTGACCGCTTGATTGAAAATTCAATAACCCAAAACATCAAACAGCCCACATTTTAATGTTAATGTGCCTGGGACCGTTTGATTTTCAATAGCGTCTTAGCTCTAACAATTACTTACTATTGAGAGTTTTTAAATAATTTCCTAATTTGATTATTAAAGAGTCAAGATCTAACATAATATTTTAAAAAAAGAGCAATAGTTACGGGTGAGGAGCAACTATTGCACATCACTTTCACAAAGCCACCCCTTCAACTGCCATTAACTCGGAGTTGATTTTTTTAAACCCTATACTTAATTTTTGGGGGGATAATTTGCGATCCTCGCGCATCACATATAATATTGATTTTACATTATTACCCAGATTGATAAATAAAGCAAAGTGGCAATCTCGGGAACTCCACCCAAGGTTTTAAGAGACTTTGATTTAGACCATTTCAATCAACAAATCCAAAACAATGTGCTTCAAAATTTTGTCTTAAATTAGGCTAATGTTTTCCTAAAAAAATAGTTCATCCCACATAGGGTAAGATTTCATGTCATTTTGGTGACAAAATTTTAGATTTCATGTCCGGTTTTATGGGTTGAAGACCTCATTGACCCAATTCTTAAGCAATGGAGACTTAATAACTTACTTGATTTATTTTCTAGTGAAGCTATTTTGAGGACTCCCATTTCAGGAAGACAAAACTCTCAGACTCATTTGGCATCATAATACGAGTAGTAAATTTGAAATTAAGACTGTTTATCATGTTTCGAAGGTTACTATCTGAAAACCAAAAGAAGAGAATCTTCAACTTTTTCAGTGTCACCACCTAAGTTTTAAAGAGTCTTATGGAAGCTCACTCTTCCACCAAAGATTCAAAATTTTGTTTGGAGGTTCCTAAGCAACTCTCTTGAAGTGGGAGCCAAACTACATGAAAAAAAAAGATCAAGGGCAACAAATATATATTGTATTCTTTTTTAAAAGCAAGAAGAGACAATAGATCATCTGTTCTACATTGTGATATGCTAGAGCTACTTGGTTTTGATCTCATTTCTCTTTAAAATTTGTTGAAAGTGAAAACCAATCTTTTAAATCTCGGTAGAGTAGATGAGTGAATTTAGAAAAACAGAATTTAATCTCTTCATCAAAATACTTGCAAGTTCCATTTATTTTTTGGTAAATTTAGAAGGATAGTAATGTAATGCTTTTCTCAGGACTGAAAGCAAATCTAATGTTAACCTTGCGGAAAGTCACCCAAAGTTGGAGCAACTTTGCAGTTAGCCTAGTTCATGAAAATCCCAGAGAGGAGCAATCTTCTATATTTATAGCTTTAAGAGGGAATTACAGTAATTTACCAAAAGATCAAGTTGAAGTTAGCTTTTTCTATGATGGAGCAGCTAGAATAGATGAGAGTTTATCTAACATATGGCTTTATGTGCAAAAGTCGTGATAGGTTGAATATTGCCAAAGTAGGAAAGCTAATTTCGGATGGATCTGCAATTGTAGCTGAAGTTGGGGCAATCTTTAAATTCTAAAATTCAGCATCCAAATCTTTAGCGATGTAAACGTTTTAATTGATCTAATTTCTAGTTCAGAAAGTGATTACCCTTGGGCTATTATGGCCTTTAGTACACAATATCAAGTCTCATTTCTAACTTTAGATCAATTAAAATCCAGATCGTGAGGAGAGCTATTATACATCAAGCACATCTTTTTGCCAATTGAAGACTTTCTTCTATAGGTGCTAAGATGTCATGATATTCTTTAATATTTTCTTGGAGAATTCTCCAATTCTCGAGCACACTAGTGGGTTATGTAATGGCCTTCGATGTACTCAACTTTAATTCTCTATAAAATTGGATTACCTAAAAAACAAAATTTTGTAAAATTTAACTAAACTTTCAAATCTTACCTAAATCATAACCTTAGCCTAACCAGCTTAAATTAACTAAAAATTATTAAATATAAATAACATTTTAAATTATAAAAATTCTAGTCCTTGATGCAAACTTCTAAACAACTATAGTTACAAAATATGTCGCTACTTTTTTCTAATTTCCTTTAGATCCGAGATTGAGACCATATAACTTTGTCATTTAAAAATTCGAAAATAATCTCTCCTCCCAAATGGAGCAAAGGAGGTGTCTCCTCTCCCTTTTCATTGCCACTTGTTTCTTTCTAACTATCTTTAATTGTGGTTAAGTTTCACTCGTCCTTAAGGTTAAAACATATAGCCTTGGTTGTTAGAAGGAGTTAAAACTTCTTAAACAGTGTTCAAGCTAGTTAAAGGGGGCTTTGTGAGGGGTGACGAGCAATAGCCCACTTCTCGCACGAGGAGCAGACTATTGCTCTTAAAACTATTGCTCTCAAAAATATGTGTTAACATATGGAACGGGTAGTAACGATAGAGCCGCCTGCCTATCATATTATATATGATACTTCCATAAAACAATGATACGATGAGTAATGCTAAATCAAATTATAAGACTTAAAAAAGACCTTGTTAACAAAAGAGAGCACATCATCTTGTTGGTGACTAAATTATGGGCTGGCCTGCATTGGCCTGGCCCGAACTGAGTACAGGTTGATCCATGCAGGCTAACTTGGGGTCGGTCCGAATTCTGTTTTTTTTCATGGATTGAGTTAGGGCCTTTATCTCACAGGCGGGTCGGGTTCAATTTGGGCCTATGAAAATGAGATGGCTGAGCGCCAAACTAGATTCGGCTCGGCTCGGCTCGGCTCAACCGTGCCAATATGCAGCCAGAAACATGCGTTGTTGCACAATTTTTTTTCAAATGAGTAAGTTTATGTTTAGTCAGCTATAAAGGTAGCGGGAAAAAACCCATTTATTTTCTCTTAAACTATTAAAATATATATTTAATAATACATTAAGTATTTAATATTGTAATTAACATTGTAGGAAATGTTTTAAGCGTCACGTGGGCGCAGGGGCGAAGCCATATACGCGCATTTTATAGGGCATAGTATGGGCATGGGTGCAGTGCCCCGTGGACTTTTGAGGGGTAGTGCCCCCATTGGACTTTTTTAAAAAAAAATTACAACTTAATAAGCCATAGTCATGGGCATGGGCGGCAGTGCAGTGCCCCTTGAACTTTTCGGAAAAAAAAACTTTTATAGTATATTATTTAATTATTTAACAATGCATAGTTATGGGATAAGGGGCAGTATGTCCCAATACTTTTGAAAAATATTATGTTATTTTATTTAATTATTTAATAGGACAGCTATTTGACAAAGGGGTCCTGAACTTTTAAAACAAAATATATTTTTTTACTATTTTATTTGAATATATAGCAGGCGTAGCCACAGGGCAAGGAGATAGCTACTCCAGTGAACAAGGAGATTTATAATACACGTAGGATTTATTGCATAGACGAAATGATGCCCTTTACCTAATAATTCCCTACAAATTCATCAACAATTACTAGCTTTTTCATTCAACCATGATGCCCCTACTATAAAATCCTGGCTCCGCCCCTAATTGTGGGAAGCATTTTTAACTTCTTTAGTACGTAAAGTCGCTATTCCTATGTTCCCCAAATACAACCTGTCTGATCGGATTCAATTTTTTTGGGGGAGGGTAATCAATTATTTAGTAGTTTAGGGAGTTAGGATAGTACTAATAATGGGCCTCAATTGCCACACCCCTAGACTCGAACTTGAGTCCACAAAGGGAGATACGATCTACCACTGGAGAGACCAACGTTGGTCGGGTTAAATGACAAGGCATATTATTCAGCAATGAGTTAAATATCATTGATTTAAATGATGGTTTCCATAAATTTCAAATGGATTCAGATGCCCCATCTACAACGTAATTTCTGGTTTAAGTTTCACTACAGTTGCTCGCGTTAGAATATGGAACCGAATATGACTAAAATACACCAAGGACACCATGGACAATTTGAAGTTGATGAAGGAACAAAATGCCCCATCTCTTACGTGAACACAGATTCATTGCAAGAAAGGAGAGAGCCACGATTTTCTTGTAAGGGGCAAAAGATAGTTGATTGAAAATGTTAATAATAACCTATTGATTTGTTGAGAAATAATAGCTGGGTATGAAATATTCGAGTATCAACTTTATAGGTGATCTCGTTTGGTACATATTTTTTTTTGAATATTGTTTCTCTTCTTTAGAGGTAGTGAATTGAATAGTTTAGAGTAGTTGTCCTGCCGCCATGTTGCTCTATGGCCATGCGATATTAAATAATATAGTTCACTTGCCTCATGGCTATCTCCTATTATATACTACCCCTTCCTCTGCCATTGATTGCAGGAAGGAAGTTGCGAAGACTGCAAAAACTTCTAAACCCGAATTTAACTTGTTTTTGAGTTTAGGTGGTATTATATCAACAATTTTCAAAATCTAATGATAAATCCTAGAAACTAATTTGGATGTAGCGTTGAAGGGATTTTAAGGTTAGAATTTGGATTTGGGTAGATGATTCAAACTTTAATAAAGTGTTGTTTGAAATGTCTAAAATATGGGTCTTATTTGTATATATGTGGGTTGAAGTTTTCACGTTTTACACTATTTGATAACGTGTTTAGTTGTTTAAAAAAAAAGACAAAAAAATATTTCATATCTAAAATAGGTTTTAAATTTTTAGAAAATAAATGCACATATATTGTGGGCAGATGATGAAATAAAGATTTTTATCCATTTTTGACGGTTTTACTGTTTACATATATATCTTTGCTAATATAAGAATGCCCATGTTCAAAACGTTGATTGAATCTTTTATAATCCTAAAACAATCCCTTGCTTTTATCTCATCTTCTTTTCCTTCTTATCTTATATATAACAAGCCCTTGAAAACATAAAAGATTTTGCAAAATTCTCAAACAACCCTTATCATAATCAATTATATAAGACAAACACTTAATTGAATATTTGTTTGATTCTCATACTACTCATCACTCATTTATTCTCATCTTACCCCTCACTCATCTATCTATTAGGTTAGAAATTCTCTAGGGTTATAACTTGACTCTTTAGAGTCCGGTTACGCCATTAAAGTTGACATGTGTCACTTTTAACACTCTTTAATTGGGGTTAAGATTTACCCATTCCTAAGTTTCACCCTAATTATACTAACATTTTAGAAGAAGAAAAAATATGAAAAGAAAATTTAACCTTAGGAATTAATGAATTTAACTAAGGTTTAAAAAAATTAATATTTTTTTTCTAAAAACCAAGGATAGGTGGTTGAACTATATGAGTAAATGAATCTTAACCACAGTTAAGGGGTGTCAAAAGAGACATGGCAACTTCAAAGGCGTAACAGGACTCCAACTATGGGTAAGGTTAACCAACCCCTAAGGTTCACCCACTTATTCTTGGTTTTTTTTAAAGAACTATTAATTCCTTTTAAACCTTGGTTAAAATTTGCTAACTCTTAGAGTTAAAAAAAAATTCTTTTTTTTTTTTTCAAAAAAACAAGGATAAGTGGGTGAACCCTAGGGGTGTGTGAATCTTAATCACAATTAAGTAGTGTTAAAAGGGACACATGACAACCTCAGTGGTATAACTGGACTCCTCTTTCTTTTGGCAAAATGCTCTAAAAGATGAACGTCTCGCTAACCCCTCCTCCCTTGCTTTGGTATACCCAAAATATCTCTAAAACTTTTTGGATCTTAAAATGTCACAACAATATATTTCAATAAGCACTGTGTTTCTCACAATTTTTTTATCCAAAAATCCCTAAAATTTTTATACCTAAACTATTCCTTAATTCTTTTTTCAAAATGCCCTCACCAGGGCCCCTCTTCCTAATCTCTCTCTCCTTCCTCCCTCTCACGTGCCGCCCACTAATTTCTTATTTATAAATCTTTTTTCCATTGTTATTTTGGTTTCATCTATTTGAAATATATGATCTACCAGACATACTACCCGCAAAAAAGAGGGTTGTATGGGGTGTGTGCTGTGTGCTTTGATGCATGAGGGTGTGTGTGAGTTATGTATGTGTTTGTGTGCTCTATATATATATATATATATACAAAAAAAATTTTGTTAGTAATGAGGTATTTGTTACATTAAAGAGGAGTTACAACAGGAAATATCTCGGCGCTGCTAGTAGAGTCCTCGTGATCTGAATACAATAAAAGTTTTGCAATGCTCTCTTTTAGAGCTATTTGGGCTAGATGGTGAGCTAGTTCGTTAGCTTCTCTTGGGATAAATTCAAACTTCACGGTTTTAAAGATGTTTTCAAGAAATGTCATATCTGCCAATATTGTCTGGATATCCCAATGACCCAGCTTAGTATTATCGGTGATAAGATCAATAATTGCCTTTGCATCTGACTTCACGATCACTTTGTCCCACTTGTAGCTTACTGTCATTTGAAGGGTTAGCTTTATACTCTCCGCTTCTGCTTGTCTTGCATTTCCCCCTTCCATTGCTCTGCATCTTGTGATGTAAACCGAACCATCATGGTTCCGCACTACAGCTATAGCTCCTGCTGCAAGATTCCTAGGGTGGATAGCCTCATCCACATTTATTTTGAACCACCCTGGATCAGGCGGCTACCACTTCACATCACGCCTCACTCTAATCTGCTTCTCCACTAAGCTTGCTGGTTGCGACATTCCCAATTCTCTAACGAATTGGTTTATCCGATGGATTGTTTTAATAAGATGTGGCCTAGTTCCTTCAAATAGGAATTCATTTCAAGCTTTCCATATGTGCTAAAGTGTTACAGTTAGGTGAGAGGCCCGACGATAGATCTCAACTTGAACTTCGTTCGAGAGGATCATTTCTTCCACTAACTCATGAACGATCCATCCGAAGGAGTTGTGGGCAGTATGGATAGATTCGATTCGATCTGAACCAAATGGACTTAACGAAACTACACTCCAAAAATAGATGGGATATGATTCTTCGTGATTTTGACACATGTGGCAAATGGGATCCACTGCTATGTTTCTCTTGCACAGGTTAGGAGCTACGGCTAGAGCACTATTACATGCTCTTCACAAAAACACTTAGATTTTAAGAGGAATGGGCAGCTTCCAAATCTGATTCCAATTCATATCTTCATTTTCCATTTTGACTGCGCTAGTTGACGCCCTTTGAGCTGCTAGGTATTGTAGAGCTAAAAAAATGGACTTTGCCCTTACTTTCATCCTATATCGGTGGGTTACTACTACAAATCCACCTATGCAAATCCACCTATGCACTCCCACTAATGCACCTTTGATCTATTTGAAGTTGAAGCCCTAATTTATGTAATAGAAATGAGTTTGTTTGGATTGGTTGAAATTCTTTTTATTGAATATAATAATCTCTATAAAATAAGGTCGAAAAGAATTAGATTTAATATTTTAAAATAGAATTAAATCTTTTGATAAAAATTTTAAAATAAATTTAAGGAATATATTTGTTTTTTTAAATACATAATTATTTATTTTTAAAAAAATATATGTACATATACAAAATGCCCACTAAGCATAGGTAAAAGAACTTTTTTTTAAAAAAGCCTATGTCTACTAATTGTAGATTTAATATTTTAAAATAGAATTAAATCTTTTGCATAAAAATTTTAAAATAAGTTTAAGGGCTATATTTGTTTTTTAAAATACATAATTATTTATTTTTAAAAAAACATATGCACATATACAAAATACCCACTAAGCATAGTTAAAAGAACTTTTTTTTAAAAAAAGCCTATGTCTACTAATTGTTTTAGAAATAAACCCTACACTTCTAAATTGTTTTAAGCGATCAATTAAACAAATCAATCTAAAATTTAAATAAATTTTATATCTAAAAAAGTTTTAATTAATTATATAAAATTACCAACCGCCTTACTTTAGCAGAAATTCCGCAAAAGATAGCAAATCTTCTGAGACGTGTCCCGATTGCAGGATTTCAGGTTGTACTCCCTGTAACACATGGCTGCCGCCCGCTGCTTAACCGCCAAGTGTCCAACAAGCTCTTTCCCTCATAGCCCTTTAGAAAAATTAGAATCCCAAAAATATCCTTCCCTCTATTTTCCCGCCAAGAGATGACTTCTCTGGCAAGAATATCGGACATTAATATCTGAAACTACGCCCACTTTCTCGCGATATGTGACGCCACACCGCCTTTAAAACTCAATGGGCGTCAGTTTAATATTATTTTGGAATCCGTAGTGGTAAATTTTTAGCTTAACCATGGTTAGGTAAACTCAACTAAGATTAAGAACCTCTTTCAGCAGTTTATAATCCGGAACCGCTTTGATTCCTGAAGTAAGGATAACGAGATGATGATCGGAGAAGCAAACCAACATCCGACCGTCCATGTCCCTCCGTGGCCACTCTTCGATGATTCAACGGCTACGATGGCCTTCTCTCACCCCGTCAGCGGCGTCTCCCTTAACTCTAACGGCAATGAGAACGGAGCCTCTGGAAGTGGCGGGGAATACTCTCCCTTTCTGTTTGCGGAGGCGTTAACGGCGCTTCATCGTTATCTTCCCTCAAACGATACAGATTCTGAGTCCGACGTATCGGGTCGCGAGTCCGATATACCGCTCGACGCTTTTTCTTCCGAAGAGTTTCGTATGTACGAGTTCAAGGTACGTCGGTGTGTCCGTGGCCGTTCCCACGACTGGACCGAGTGTCCGTACGCGCATCCCGGCGAGAAAGCTCGCCGTCGGGACCCACGTAAGTTTCACTACTCCGGCACCGCGTGTCCTGACTTCCGCAAAGGTAACTGCAAAAGGGGTGATTCTTGCGAGTTCGCTCACGGCGTATTCGAGTGTTGGCTGCACCCGGCGCGCTATCGTACGCAGCCGTGTAAAGATGGGACGAGTTGTCGCCGGCGAGTTTGTTTCTTCGCTCACACGCCGGAGCAGCTTCGGATCTTGCCTCAGCAGAGCCCGAGAACTCCCGCCTCGGCCGAGTCATATGACGGGTCACCGCTTCGACACGTTCTCGACTCGTATCTCGCGAAGGGGTCGTTTATTTCGCCGCCGGAATCTCCGCCGTCGGAGTCGCCTCCCATGTCGCCGAACAGCCCAGTTCTGAGTCGATCGTTGGGTTCGAACTCCGTCAACGAAATGGTGGCGTCACTGCGTCATATGCAGCTTAGTAAGATGAAAGCGTCTTCTTGGGGTGTCCAGGTCCAGGTGGGTTCTGGGTTTGGCTCACCGAGGGGTTCGACCCTCCGACCTAGCTTCTGTAGCTTGCCTTCAACCCCGACTCAGACCCCAACTCGTTCAGGAATCGGTTACTTCGATTTATTGGAGGGGGGTTGTGAAGAGGAACCGGCGATGGAGAGGGTCGAGTCTGGGAGGGACTTGCGAGCCAAGATATATGAAAAGCTTAGTAAGGAGAACTCGGTGGAGCGAGTTGACTCGCATGGTTCTGCTCCTGTTCATGCTCCTGATGTTGGTTGGGTTTCAGAGCTAGTGAAGTGAAGTGAAGTTTCAGAACATAGTAGAGACAATTCTCTTTTCCTTCTTTTGTTTTATTTTTTGTTATGAACGATCTCTTCTGGGTTCGTTTCTTGGCCTTGATTCTTCCGATTGTGAATATTTTGAGGAAGTAAAGATGAATCTGAAATCCTGATTTGAAGGAGAAAGAGAAGTAATTGAAGATTATATGTAAATATTAAAAGATGGGGTGAGTAGGTGGGTCTCTGTTTTGGGGGGTTTTGAGAAGTAAATTCAAACTTGTACAGAATGGCTGTATTCCGTAGGGGCTGCTGGAGAATTTTTTTTTTTTGGATTATCCGAATATCTGATCCCTCTGTGAAAATTTGGGAGCTCTGTTCTTATGTTAAGCAATTAATGTCAAATATTTCTTTCATTTCTGTCTCGTGGGGTTTCTGTTGTTTCTTCTATTTGGATTAAATGTTTTTGATGATTTTCTTTTGTCCTCATTTCAATTAATCTTCTTATTATGACCAGAAGATCTCGATCTTTGGTCTGTAATCATTTCAGAGATAGATTTATGATAATAGAAGTTGAACTGGTTCATCTTCAACTTGGAAGCCATTCATGGGTATTGGATCGGTCTTGGGAGAGGATTGTTAAAAAGTTTTTTTTTTTGGTAGTGATTGTTAAAAGTATCACACAGGTTTTGGACGATACCCGTATATGTACCTAACACAAAAATTATCAGATATTTTAGTTTGAAAAACAAATATTGAAATTTTAGGATGTTCCATCAAAATTTTTAATGAAAATATTCCAATTTTAGGATTTTTTCTAAAAATAAAGATGACTTACCCCGTGTCCCTTTTAACACCCGTTTAACCCTGTTAAGCTTTAACTAAAATGAAGTTGAGAATTTTTTTTTTTTTTTTTTTTTTTTTTTGAGAAAACAAGTTTGATTGCTCCTTTAGCGGTATGTGTATCTTAACCATAGTTGGTGGTGTGCATTCAAAATTGAGGCATGAACAACGAGGATCGGCCATTTTCTTACAAAAAGGAAACCAAGGGTGTACCTTAAGGATTTTCAAAAAATAAAGTAGCAAACCTTTGAAGTTAAATGAGGGATTAATCCAAAAATAAAGTTAATGAGGATTAATCCAAAAATAAAGTAGCAAACCTTTGAAGTTAAATGAGGGATTAATCCAAAAATAAAGTTAATGAGGATTAATCCAAAAATAAAGTAGCAAACCTTTGAAGTTAATGAGGGATTAATCCAAAAATAAAGTTAAAGTTCTTCCACTTATGTCTTATCTATTAATTCTGTTGCAAACAATACCCCGCCTCTTCTTCCCAATGGTGGGGTGGGGTGTGGCCTCTTGCCCCCAATGGTGGGGTGTGGCGTCTTTCAATAGAGGTGTCTCAAGATCTTGTCCGGGTGCCGGGTGATGAGTAGCAGGAACTCTCATTTTGTTGAGAAAATTATTTTCACACTTAATTTTTTTTATTATTATAATAAAATAATGAAATTATTATTTTTTATTTTTACTATTATAAACAAAATTTTCTGTTTGAATAAACTCTTAAAAATGTTGATTAAAATTTGTTATTTTCTATTTTTGATATCTTATCTATCTCCATTATAATAACGAGAATAACATAATTACGCTTACACTAATATCTTCTATATTAAATATTATAGTTATATCTTGACTATTATAATGAGAATGAAGCATTTACAACAAAATTATCCTAATATTTATATTTTCTTTTCATCACGAAAATAACTATTATAATGAAAAATTATATGTTAAAAACATTGATTAAATATTTTAAATCTTTTAACTTATAAACGTTGTTATTGCATATTTATAGGTTATTTTGTCTTTTTATAAAAGCATATCTCCAAATTGGTTTTCTCCCCTTTCATTTGTTTTCACGTCTTTCTCTATTTTGCACACGTGGGTCTTGTTAGAGTCTCTTCTCAATCTCTCTCTCCCCTCCTCTCAGATGCAGTCCACCATTAATTATGATAAAATATACGTTGAAATATGTTTAAAC
This sequence comes from Tetracentron sinense, assembly GCA_015143295.1. Taxonomy (NCBI): domain Eukaryota; kingdom Viridiplantae; phylum Streptophyta; class Magnoliopsida; order Trochodendrales; family Trochodendraceae; genus Tetracentron; species Tetracentron sinense. The sequence continues at coordinate 35,635,585 of CM026565.1, forward strand.
ATTTTAATTAACTTAGTTAAAATAAAAATCTAAATATTAGAACACTAGATAATTATAATTATTAAATTTTTTTATAAATATAGTTGTATTAGTTGTTCTAGAATAAAATAAAATTTTATAGATTTAATCAAATGTAATTATAATTTTTATTAAGTGTTCTAAATATTTTATTTAAATTTAATATATTGTGTTAGTTTGGTAGTATAATTTAAATTATTATATGTAATTATATTAATTTAATAATTGAATAAAGTGATTGCCGACTAGCTTGTGCCAATAGCATTGTGTACATCCTATGTTTAAGATTCTATTCCTTAAGAGTGATTGTGTGATAGTGGATGGGTCCAACATATTTAGTCCCTTCTTAGTTGAGTATTAATTTTTTTTTTTTGAATAATCGTATTCAACTATCAAAAACTTTCAGACAAGTGATTTGCATTTAGTAATTTTATATAAGTCATATAAATATATTAGGAAAAATGATTTAAAAAAATAGTTTTTTTACTTTATTTATTTGACTCAAAATTCTGCAAAATTTAGACTGAAATCCCGTGAAATTTTGAATATCTCGAGAGAGTATTTGGTCCAATATAGTATTTATAAAAAGGATGCTAAAATAATTTTCAAACACTGATACAAAAAATTCTAAAATTTTATAAAATATCAGTATCGGTTGATGGTGGAACTGGATGAAAAAGATGAAATTTTCGTAGCAAAAACATTGGGTAGTACCTTTCAGTGTCCTTTAAATGTAGGACAGCAGCAGGAATTAAAACATTAGGCATCGGCATTTGGAAGTATGGACACTTTGAAAATGGAAACATACTCGTATTAATATATCCGTATCATCGTGTTCGATATGTATCGGATTCGATACTCTAAAGTAAAACCTAATTATTTTTCATAGTTTCTGTCATATTATTGTACCCGTATCGTATCACTATATCTAAGAATTAACCGTGCTAACTAGGGCACCGCGAAGATCATAAGTCCAAAGTACTCATTACATCTCTTTTTCGCACTTTGATTTATTTTAACCCTCCAAACACGCAATAACACAGCGTCCAAAGTCGCAAAAGGTGATGTTATGGGGTTAAAAGGAAAGAAAGAGAAATGTTAGCCTTCGACACAGAATTCCAAATACTCACCGACATGTGTGAATATTTTTCTTGTTACTTTAAAATCTGATTAAAGTATAACAATATTTAATTTTGGATTTTGTTAGCCCAGTCGCAAATCTTCCAAAATACATGGGCCGTACAAATGTCAAACATTCTACTATTTTTATTTATTTTTAACTGTTAAAATACGAAACATCTCACGTGTTAGCTCTAATGAAAAAGTTCTAAATACATACGATTGGACTAGCACTCTTATGTATTTTCAATCAAGACAGCAGGGGCGGAGCCAGGGGGGCGGGGAGGGGCCATGGCCCCCCCCAAATTTTTTGTAAATCCTTCTTCTACTAGTATGAATTGTGGGCCCCTTAATTAAAAAAAAAAATTTAGTATACTTGCCCCCCCCCCCCCCCCCAATGGAGTCCCCTTATGCCCTTGAGGTTGCCACATGTCCCTATCGACACCACTTAACTATGATTAAAATTCACTCAATCACTTATCCGGGTTCTTAGAAAAAAATATTTAAATAATTTTAACCTTAGGAGTTAGTGAATTTTAAACTAGGGTTCAAAAAGAAATTTGATATTTTTTTTAAAACCAAGGATAGGTGGGTGAATCTTAACCACAATTAAGGGGTATTAATAAGGACATGTGGCGACCTCAAAGGCATTACCGGGAAAATAAAAATAAAAAAACTACCCCAAATTTTTTTTCTTCCATACCCTCAAATCAATTTTTTTTTTATTACATGTATATTGCCCCCCCCCCCCCCCCCCCATGAAAAATTCCTGGCTCCACTCCTGAAGACAACAACACCACAAAACGGAGCTATATCATTTGAAAGAATAACAATCTTCTTTAAATATTAAAACAAAATTAGTTTTCTTATTTCATTGTGAAATATCATCTACAAATGTATATCGAAAATCCTTGTCAATCGTCTTCGTAACGTGGTTCATTTTATGGTTAGTGAGAATCAATCGGCTTTCAATCAAGGGCGAAGCATTTCCGATAATATTCTTCTCACTCACGAAATTTTTAGAATTTATCACCGCAACGAAGGCTCTCCTAGGTGTGCCATTAAGATTGATCTTGCCAAAGCCTATGACTCAATTCAGTGGGATTATTTGTTTATGGTTTTGGAGCTCATGGGTTTTCTTCAAATTTTCCTGGATTGGGTGAAGCAATGCGTAGCCACACCTAAATTATCAATTTCTATCAATGGCGAACCAATGAGTTTTTCAAAAACACTTGGGGTCTTCGTCAAGGTGACCCCTTCTCCCCCTTTCTATTTGTTCTGGCACTGGAAGGGTTGTCCTTGTTGCTGAATAGTGCTTTTCGAGAAGGCCGTATCAATCCCCATCCAAAGTGTGCTTCTCCGTTCGTCTCTCATTTGTGTTTTGCTGATGATCTCTTCATTTTTCTGAAAGCTAACAAGTCCTCTTGTGCGGAGCTGGGTAGAATCATTTCTATTTTATCTAATCTCTCTGACCTCGTTCCTAATGCTTCTAAAAGTCAGATGTTCTTTGCCGGGTTCCGAGTCTTTCTAAACAGGTGTTCTCCAATGTCTTGAATTTTGTTGAAGGTACTCTCTCCCCTTTAAGTATTTGAGCATGCCTCTTTTTTTGGGGAGACTTTCTGCCCGAGCCTGTCAACCTCTTGTCGACCGGATATTCAATCGAATCAGTTTCTGGAAAGGAAAGTCTTTGTCCTATACCGGTCATGCTGAATTAATCAAATCTACTTTGCATAGCTCTCACCTTTTTTGGTCTAGTTGCTTTATGCTTCCCAAGAAGATTCTCAAGTCCATTGACCAGTTGTGTTGTAATTTCCTTTTTGGGGGAGGTGAACCCAAGAGGAGGAACCATCCCATAAGTTGGAGTCGTTCGTGTATGCCCAAGGAAGAAGGTGGCCTTGGCCTTCGAAAACTCACGGATTGGAAAAAAGCAGGTATCCTTCAACAAGTTTGGAAAATGCAAATGAGACGTGCTTATAGGTGGACTAGTGTCACCAATATCATCTTAAGGGACGCAACTTTTGGGTCATTAAAATTCCTTCGGACTGTTCTTGGTCTTGGTGCAAAATTCTTCAGGCTTGAAATGAGGCTACAGATTGCATTTCGCATATCATCGACAATGGTCGAAATACATCTTTATGGCACCACCCTTGGCTCCCGTTGGGTATCATTCAAGAAGCTTTTGACGATCTCATCAGAGAACACTCAGGTCTTCCTTCCTCAGCTTTAGTTTCAGATATTATCTCTAATGGGGTGTGGAATCCTCCTTCCGCTTTCTCGGATGATCTCAGGGATTTAGGGAGACATCTACAAGCCATACCCTTGGATAACAATGCACACCAAGACCAAATTTTTTGGACTTCTAATACTAGAGGCAAATTTACTCTGAAATCAGCTTCAAACAGTGTTAGAAGCTCTGGTTCTAGTTTCTCTTGGTGGCTTCTGGTTTGGCTCCAAAATCGTATTCCTCGCCATAGTTTTTATTTTTTGGCTTGCTCTATCGGGTGCTCTGCAAACTCAAGATGTTCTTGTTGCTCATAATATCCTCCCTCATTCTAAATGCACGTTTTGTTGGCAATCTCCTAAGAATAGAGAACACTTATTCTATGGTTGTGATTTTACCAAGGCGATCTAGAGCACCATTCTCAAAGTGTGTAGATACCATAATCATGTGATAAGAAGTTGGGATGAGGAGATGAGCTGGGCTCTTTTATTGTTCAAAGGCGGGGATTAGATAAACTTTATTAAAAAGGTGGCTTGAATGCTGTCATATACCACATTTGGCAGGAGAGAAACTCTTGTATCTTCAGTCTCCAAAGTGCCATTATTAATTCTTCATGATGTTCTCGATAAGTTCTCCTTTGAGCCGGTTAAAATTGAAGATTCTGCTAATTCTAGGGAATTCTTCAGGGGTTGGCATATTACAGCCTCCTTTTTCATCAAGGAAGAGATCTGGGTGAAGCGGGAACCCCCTCTCATGGGTGGCTTATTAACACAGGTGGTTCAGTCCGAGTTGACGATTCCGGCTACGGTGGTGTCACCCGCGATCATAATGGGATTGCTATTGCTGCCTTTGCAGGAAGGAACGAGGAAACAGATATTCTAACCCTCGTGTTGTTTGCAGTTAAGCGAGGTTTTGATGGCTAAGAATCTTGCTTTGACTTCCTATATTGATCTCTTCGGATTCTCGTTCTGTTGTTTCCTTGATTCAACGTGCTATTGATCCTCCTTGGAAACTTTGAAGGCTCCTCTTCGACATAAATAGCCTATGGACAAGTTTCGGATCATGTCAAGTTATCCACTGTTTCAGGGAGATAAATCGAGGTGCTGATTATTTGGAAAAAATGTGTACTTCCATTTGTGATTTGGTTCTTCTTCCTTTAGACTTTCCAGCTGATATTTTGAAGTTTCTGGCTGAGGATAAAGCCGGGTGTAAGTACCTTCACCTATAATCCTCTTTCTTTTTAATCTATCTGGTTTGGGGTCTGCCTTAACCCCTGCTTACCTTCCAAAAAAAAAAAAAAACAACAATGATGGACCTGGAGTTTGGAAATTTGTGTCTTGGAAAGGAAAGACTTAAGATAGTCTTTGGTTAAACTATAGTCAAAGACGTATCTTATTTTCTTTTTCAATCGTGGTAGCCTTTACTCTTAGTCATTCTTACTTTCAACTAAGGCCGGAGCCTAGATTTTCTTGCAGGTGCTAATAATGGGGGTTCGAGGGTGCAGCCCTTGGAAAAAAAAATTTGAGGGTCAAGTGTATAGGTTATCGCATTTGCTTGTATTCGTTTGTAAAGAATATAATTTTTCTCAGAAGTTTATGGGGCTTACAGTCTCCCGTCCCCTGACTCCACCACTCTCCCAGGCTATACCCCTATTAATGCTAAAGTTCATTTTTCTCCAAAATTTTAGGGGGGCTTCAGGCCCCTGCCCCATGTGGCTCCGCCCTTGCTTTCCACCCAAAAGTAAAAATATATACTTAGGACTATTGATGGATCAGATCAATATCGAATTTGATTAGACGAGTTCCTAGTTTTATTATAAATCTGTAAAATTGGATATATAACTAAAATCTTGAATTCGATTAGAATCAGATCGAATTCAAATTTGTATATATATATATATGTATTACATTCTTATTCAATTTTTTTTAATTTTTGAATTAAAATATTAAAATTTTAAAAATATTAGAATCAATCAGATCAGATTTAAATCTTGAGTAAATAATCGAATTTGAATTTAAATTAACCAATTCAGGATCCAACGATAACTAGCCAATTCAGAATCCAACCAATATCAAATCAAATCTAGATCTGCCGAATTTTAATCGGATTGGATTCAGATATAGCCTAGTCAATTCAAATCCAATATGTTTACAGCCCTAATGGTACACTCTCACCCTCTCATTGTTTAATTGAAACAATGAATTCCCTACCAATTGCAAAAAAATCTATTAATGTAAGGGTGGGTGTTGCTCTTTTATTGAGAGTTGGGAGTGCTTGAGAATAAGGCTAGCATGCCTCTTCTTTTTTTTACAACTCAACATGTCCTCTTTAAGAGTCAATCTATGGGGTACACCTAAGCATCGTTCAAAAACCCTAATACTCGACTCAAACCGAAAGTTAATTAAGTCTAGTAACTCAAAATATTATATATATATATATATATATATATATATATATATATATATATATATATATATATATATATATAATCAATTTCTTGGCATTTGATCCAAGAATAAACCACAAATAACTTTAAAAAGTTTAGGTTAAAAGAACCCAAAGTAGGCTAGTTTTACAATTTCAAACCTAAAAATCATATTTAACAGAATTTATAGTAGATTGGTTTTGCAGCCTTTAAAAACATGATGCAAAAATGGTGTGACGTTTGAGTTTAGGTTTTTGAAAAATACCATCTAGTTAGGCGAGTCGAAAAACTCTATTCGACTTGATTCAGTCACCCGAGTAGCTCGCTGAATAGTGTTTACTCGAAACTCTGTCGAGTAACTCAACTGAGTTATTCGGGTGATTTGCCGAGTTTTCGAACTATGCTCTCAAGTATACTTCCAAATCCTAATCCTTTAATTCAAATAATTAAAGGTCAAGATTAAAGTTGATGTGACTTTAGAAAACTTACAAAATATGTCAAACTTTAACTAAAAAGAAAAAGAATCAATCCGAATTTAATCATGTCCCTTAATTATTTGAATTAAAGGTTTAGGATTTGGGAGTATATTTGGGAGTACCTCTAAACTTATTCCTCCTTTAAACTTAATTAAGAAGCTTCAAATTTAAGACTAGCATTTTTAATGTCAATTTTAGAATAAAATAATTTAAAAATAATAAGTGTCGATGTTAGAGAAAGTCAGAGTTTTTTTTTATCTATAAAGAAAGTCTAGAAAAAGAGACTATGGCTTGTTTTTCCAGTTAGTCATCATCAATTTTGATCAATTATCCTAAAGAATTTTGGCAAGGTTGACAGTTAAAGTTATCCTAATTTGTAAATACATTGTTTTGAAATTTTGGTTTGCAAAAAAATCATGTTTATGCACTTGGCCACAACCTGTCTTGGTGTCTCCACCTCTATTGGTAGCAATGTTCACTAAGTTGATGGGATATATATGGAATGCTAAGTACATACTGAGACTAATGAATGGGCTATTGTTTTCCAAGTCATTTTTATCCTGTATGGAATATCATTATATTAAATATGAGCATAATTTGGTTTTTTTTTTTATGAGGAACCAATCATTCAATGGATGAATTCTCGCCATCTCTTTTATATATATATATATCATTCTACTAATAAAAGTATAAGGATTAACCTAAACTTTATGTTGACAAAAATACAATTTATTTTTTTAATAACTTAGGTTATACGAAGCTTTGAGGTGGTTAAAGTAAAAAAAAATTATGGAAAAAGAGATATAGTTAGGTTAGAACTCACGTATGAATCATTCTCCTTCATAATCACGTTTAACGTATAGAACAAGCGATATAGTTAAAGAGTTATAGTTAGTTTAGAGCTCACGAATCATTCCTTCTCCTTTCATAATCACGTTTATCGCCAAAAAACTTGACCTACCGGAGATTTGGATTGTATGTATGGAGTCTATCCGATTGCAGTTTTAATAGTACCATCTCTACCAAAACGGTCAAAACAATCACATTCTCACGCCTTTTGGCTTCCCTAAAGTTAATTGCCAGAGTCTGGATCTTTGATTCGTATATGCACGTGGTAACATAGTTTGCTTTTTCCATATACATTAACATACAAACCTATAGATGACCCTTCAATGAAGGATTGGCGAGGTGGTCGTGGAGTTGGGCAAAATATCATCCCAAGTTCAACTGGTGCTGCAAAGGTATGGCAGAGGATTACGTCAAAGAGATCTTAATTTTGTGGGAAAACTGTACTAGATATGATTTTACTTTTGGAATTGTAAGCTGTTGGAAAAGTTCTTCTAGATCTCAATGGAAAGCTCACCAGGTTTCGTGTCTGTTGTAGTTATTTCTTCTGCTCTCATATCCATCATTGTAAATCATTCTACTAATAAAATTACAGAAATAATATATTAGTAGTAGAGAGTTAGAAGGATTCTGTCAAACATGCCCTAAAAATTATCCACTATTAGTTATGTACGTGAGTATGTGGTTAGATTAGTAGAGATTTAGAACTTAGAAGGACTCTAAGGTGGTGTTTGGTAACACTTGTCTAAGAAGAAGTGCTTATTTGAAAATTATGCTTAGTTGGACTTTAGGTTGTTCAGTTGAAGGTTAATTGCATGTCTACATTTTAGGGGTGAAAACCTCTACTTTAAAAAGTACCTATGGAGTTATTTTTTAAAGAAGTGCTTTTTACCCCTATAATCTCTAAAATGTAGATATGCAATCAACCTTCAACTTAAAAATCTAAAGTCCAAATAAACATAATTTTCAAATAAACACTTCTTTTTAGACTAGTGTTAACAAACGCTACCTTCTATATTATTAGTGTACAAGGAAAACATATTGGTGGGACGTCATCTCTAAAAAATCTGTATTTAAGGTTATCTATCTAAATATATAATTTTTACCAAGCTAGAAATTCAAACATTTTAATACTCTTTTAAGGAGAAAATATGTATGAGACTCTTGAGAGAGAAAGGATGTCCGGGGAGTATTTTATAGAGAGAACAAAGCTACTATGAAGGGTATTTTAGAGGGAAAAAGAAGGTTGGGTTTGTTGTTGTTATTGTTGTGGAGAGATGATGAAGAAGGGGGACGTGACTTCTTCAACGGGAGAGAGAGAGAGCTCGTTATTGCAAGAGCTCCAATCTCCCAAGCTAACCACTAACCGTGGTTAAATGATATCATCAGCAAAAAAAAAAAAAAAAAAAGGCTTATAAGAATGTGGATCATAGAGGTGTTTGTGTGTCTGTTCGGGGCATGTAGGTGTAGGAGAGTGCTCCGGTGCATGGTAGTGTAAGTAGTGTAAGATGCTTTGCCAAAAAACAGGAGTATTTTAGTAATTAAAAAATTTGTTGGTGGGTCTTCTCTATATCTACTAATGAATTTTGGTATGAGCTTGATCCAACTTCAAGTATCTATGAGTGCAAGCATGGCAAGAGAATCAGACATTAGATCTACTCAATATTAGTTTCGTAAACACCTTATCTCCATGCACAAGATAAAAAAAAAAAAAAAAAAACACCTTATCTGAACACACCATGGGCTTGTCCCACTGGTTGTGTATCTCCCTTTGGGGAGGTGTGACTCGTGTTCGAGTCTTAGTGTGGCTATTCACGCCCACCATGAGTGCTAACCCCCTAACCTAGGTAGATGAATGATTTGGACCAAGCAAGCACAAAAAAACACCTTATATATCTGAAATACAAAGTGACTTCTTTTATAAAAGCACATCGCTATCTACTTGCAGTTGGACAAACATTTCCTTCCTAGTTCCCATAATAAGATTGATAAATTACAATTATAAGAATAATCTACCACCAATAAGAATAATCCACCACCTCCTATCCAAGAGAAATAAAGTAGGTCTTATTAGTAGGACTCACTAATAGATTCTCCCAAAGGATTCGAAAGACGTGATCTTGATTGGAATTCCAAACACCTCTTTTAAATTTATTAAGTACCTAATATCAACAAGGATTTTATTAGAAAGTGTCTTTGTTTTTATACGTAAATTTTTAAAAAAGAGTTCAAAATTTTCATATTTTTCATTAATAAATAAAAAATTATACACCTTTACTAGTAAGTATGTATATATATATATATAAATGACTTCCTCCTTGTAAAATGATCATATTACCCTAATTAATTAAATTTGTAAACAGAAGGTTTTTTTATGTTTTATTTTGAAGAACCAATTAGAAAATGAAAAGACTCAATAAGAAAAATAAATTTTCATTTAGCTAGTTAAATGATAGAGCTAAACATATGCTTATAATTGAGAGAGAGAATTACCAATGCCAAATGAAATATTTAGTTCCAGTATTTCAAAAATATATCTTATTAAAATTCTAAGGAAAGCAAGGAATGTTGTTGTAGGTCTAACATAACATAAGCATAGTTGTTTTGTAAAATGGTTTTTCAAAACAATGTATTTGTAAAAGAGAAAAAAAAATCACGCTGACTTGCTAAAATTTATAAAATAATGTTATCCTGGATAAATTTATTTGTTGTTATAAGATATATATTTATCTCTACTATTATAATGAGAGAAGTGAGGTTAAAAAATTAGTTGATTTTTTTTTAATATTCCTAATGAGTCCCAATTTTATGGTATAAGAGTAAATTTTTTTAAAAAAATATTTTTTTCTTATTTTACCCATAACTCCATGTAAAAAAAATTAAAAATATTATGTTATCTTTTTTTTACATGAGAAAAGTTAGCATAAGTATTGAAGTAATATCAACTACAACTAACTAATCTCTTAATATCTCCATGATTCCCTCAAAGCTTTATCATTATATTCTCTCATGCTCCCTCCTTGGTCTCACAACAAAGAGGCACACCCTCTCTACATTGTTTCAAGAGAAAAAGTAAGGACATATGTTATGAGATAGTTTCAATCCACAACTCCATTTTTTGATGTTAAAATTTTAAAATTCCTTCACTAGAGTCCCTCTTCCCAATCTCTCTCTCCTTTCCCTCTCTCTCACGTGCATCGCACGTGCCACCCACTAGTATATATAGAAAGGTTATTTACACTTAAATATAATCAATTGTAAATAATTATTACCATAAGCATATTAATATTTGGGAAAGAGTTAGCATCAACCTCGTTAACTATTAAGCACCATCTGAATCAATTAAAGTTAAAATGTTTTGTTTTTTGGAGGCCTACATTAGTTAAAGTTAAAAGGTGTTTGATTTTTTTTAAAAATCAATTAATAGTTGATTTGATTGATGGACTAATATTTTACAAATCCTTTGAATTTCCCTCTTTTGATGCAGGGTAACATTTTATCTTCCGATTACTAAAAAAAAAAAAACGTTTCATCTTCCGTTGCCATGGACCTTATAGTTAGGAGGGCCTGCGGACCCTTGAAGATAGGGTATCCATATCGTTTAAGCTACCTAAACAAGGAAAATGGACCTCTTACAACATCATCCAGAGGGAATCCCTGCCAATCCATATCATCAGATCCAAGTCCACGGGTGGAGCAGGATTCTCTTGCAGGGGTTAACCATGGGGGTTTGGGGCATAGCCCCAAATTTGTTTTTTTGAGGGCCAAGTTCATGGGTCATTGTGTCTGTTTATATTCATTTGTAGAGAATATATCTTTTCTTAGAAGTTTAGGGGGCTAGAGCCCCGCCCCGTGGCTCCACCCCTATTAGTATTATAAGATTTTTTTTTTTTTTTCAAATCAGCCCTCCCTGGCCTCATGTGGCTCTGCCCCTGGATCCGACCCCTAGTTTCACTATGGTAGCCCAAGGAGGTGGCCGGGTGTTTTATGACTAATGTTGAACAATCTAATTATGATTGTCCTCTGTTTGATTTCTTATAAAAATTTTTAAAAGAAAAAACGCCACTAAGATTTGTATTAGAAAAATCAAAATTTTATTTTCTCTATATTCACTTATTTTCTCAACAAGCAAACTGGATTTTAAGGAATTTAGATTTATACCATGATTTTATCTCAAGAAAAAGGTTTAATAAAAAGGATGGTTGTTCCTCCCCAAAAAAAAAGATGGTTGTTTGTCCCATAAACCCACCCGGCTTTTCTCAGCTAGGGTTGGAGTCCTTAGACCAATGGACAGGGTTTGGGTCGGGTTTTCTTTGGTTGGGTTCCAATGATAAAGTAACAATCACAAAGAGAAGAAGGGATTAACGTGGTTCGGCAAGAAGCCCACTCCACGGGAAAAAAAGGTAGAGATATCCTATTCATAGGTCTCACAATGAGAGCACCTCGGTTAAATAAGAATACAAGAGTTTCAAGAGAGGCAACTACTATAAATGGAATTCCCACAAATAGAAATAAATCTTGGTAAATCCTCCTTCACGGGCAACACTCCCCCTCAAGTTGGAGCTTAGATGTCGATCGAGTCCAACTTAGATAAGATCTAATGAAACTTTGCCAAAGGCAATCCCTTGGTAAAAATGTCTGCCATTTGATCTTCACTACGAATATATGAGTCCAGATGATGTTGGCTTGTACCTTCTCTCCAACAAAATGATTATCTACCTTGATATGTTTGGTTCTTTCATGAAACACTGGATTTGAAGCAATATGTATGACAAATTGATTATCACAAAACATATTTTCATTGGAAAAGAAATTTTGATTCCCAAATTGCGTAAGAGAGTTTGAATCTAGATTCAGCCTCAAAACTAGAACGAGCAATAACATTTTTTTTTTCACATCGTCATTTAACTAAATTACCTCCAACAAAAGTGCAATACCTTGTAGTAGATCGTCTATCAATTGGGCTTCCTGCCCAATCTGCATCAGAATGACCTTTGACCTTGGTACGACCATTTTTCCGCATCCATATTCCGCGAACAGGTTAGACCTTCAAGTAATGAAGAATTCTGTTAACTGCATTCATATGTTTGATTATTGGAGCATGCATAAACTGGCTGACCAGACTAACTGCATATGTAATATCAGGACGTGTGATAGTCAAATAAATCAATTTTTCAACCAATCTTTGAAATTGATGGACATTCTCTAAGAGTTCCCCATCTAATCCAAGTTTACCATAACTGTCAGTGGGAGTTTCAGCAGGTTTTGCACCCAATTTTCCTGTTTCTTGCAATAAGTCCAAGACATACTTTCTTTGATTAAAAAATAAGCATTTCTTCGAATGAGAAAGTATATTAAGATTCTCAAATCTTTGATAACAAATTTCCTGTGAAGAAGAACTTCAACTTAATAATTTCTTAACTATCATCCTCTGTAATAACAATATCATCCACATAAATCAGAACAACAGTAAGACCCAAAGTACTTTGTTTAGTGAATAAAGAGGAGTTTGCTGAACTTCGTTTAAATCTACTTCCCATGAAAACGGAACTCAATTTTGCATACTAAGCTCTAGGAGACTGCTTAAGACCATATAAGGCCTTATTTAATGTACATGTTTGGTTCATTTGAGATTCCAGAGGATGTCCTAATGGGAGACTCATATAAACTTCCTCTTCCAAATCTCCATGTAAGAAGACATTTTTTAACGTCCATTTGAAACAATGATCAATCATAATTAATAGCAACACATAGAAAAATTCAAACCGTATTCATTTTTGCAATAGGAGCAAAAGTTTCCTTATAGTCAACTCCATAGGTTTGAGAAAAACCTTTTGCTACTAATCTAACCTTGTGCCTCTCAATAGTCCTATCGTTGTTGTACTTGATTTTATACACTCATCTGCATCCCACAATTTTCTTTCCTTTAGGTAATCTAACTGTAAGCACCCTATTTTTGCACCCCCTATTCCTCTTCCCACTTCTTCAAATGCTCCAAGGTTTACCCAAGGCCCAAGCCCATTTGGCCAAACTTGTACCCAGACAACTCAATCAAACCCAATTACCTAATTTTATTACCCAACCCAAGTAGTTAAGCCCAAATACCCAATCACCCAATTGCCTAAGCCAAAGCCTATTTCCATAGCCCAAGCCCAAATGTCATAGTCAAAGTCTAATAATCATAACCCATGACCCATCTACTAATAACCCATGATCCATAAGACCTAATCCACATATCCATATCCACCTACCCTATATCCTACAACCCATACCCATATAACTCATAGTTCACTCAACCCACCAACTCTCTTACACCTCTCTTACATCAACCCATACCTATATAACTCATAGTTCACTCAACCCACCAACTCTCTTACACTCCCTACAACACTCAATCTATCAACTCACCTTACAACACTCAAGTCTTTACCCACTAGCTCCTTTTATCCCCCATGTAAAAGACACAACCCAACCTCTTAGTTTTCCTATAAATACCAATCCCTTAGCCTCTTAGATCCATCCCTCAAGACCCCTAGAAGGTTCTCACCCACTTGTGTTTCTCTTGAGTTTGAAGAAAGGAGAAGAAACTAAGGTTTAGAGTTTGGAAAGAATTCTAAGACTAAAAGCTTAGAGTTCTTTACTAACTCTCTTCCTTTGTGGATTCTAAAACCCTACCCCTTGGAGCATTGAAGGAGAATTCTTGAAGGAGTAGACACTCCTTCTTTCATTTTCTCTTCTTTTTTATCTTTTTTTATTTGGTTCTCTCTTCTTGATCTCTCATTTCTCAAGCATAGTTGGGCCTCTCTACACCAATCTAATGGTGTAGAGAGACCCCATATCAAAGGCAAGGAGATGCTCCTTTTTTCTTTTCCTTTCCATGTACATATTTTCTTCTTTTTTATGTACCCACAAGTGTGGATATGGGTAGGTCCATAGAGAGTGGAAGCTAAAGCTATACATCTCTTTTTCATTTTGTTTTCTTTTGAGATTCTAGTCCTCTTTCTAGAATTTTTTGTGAAAGCTCATCCCCTCCCTAACATTCTTTAGAGCAACATTACATCATTAATAATGGTGTAAATGAACCACCTTAAAAGGGAGATGATGAGTTTTCATTTTCTTTCATTTCTTTATTTTTCCTTCATGTTCTAGGTTGAATGGGTAGGTGATGGTTTAAGGACTTAAGATAAATGATGGTGTAAGGACTTAAAGATGACATTCTTAAAAATGTTTCATACTAAAGACAATGGTATTTGATCTATTATCAACATCAATCCAACAAAATAGGTGTTGGTAATAGACCATTTACTATTCATAAGGCACATCCCTCTTTATGTCTTAAACTATAATTTTTTAGCCAAACTCTTGGACTAAATTTGACTTTAGTTAAGTTTGTCAAAACCTTACCTATATGAAAATTCAAAAACATGATAAAATCTCAAAATACCAAAAACATGATAAAATCTCAAAATACCAAAAACATTCAAATATAACCAAAATATAAAAAACATTCAAATATCCCCAAAAATCTCAAAAAATATAAAAAATACAAAAAGACCAAAAAGAGACTTGTAGGACCTCCTTAGCTTTGGTTAGTTCATCTAACCATGGATAAATATCCTCTAACCGCGGTTAGACTTAACACTTGTGCACTTGACCTCCCCGGTCAACTAAATCATAGCCTTCTAGGCTAGACCATTTGACCATCCTATGCACACACACACTCCCCCCTAGCCTCGGCACGGGCTCATGTGCCAGAACTACGCTCGGTCTGATCTCACCATGTGAGTACGTAGGCAACTCAACTCTGGTTCGACCCTAGCCATCTAGCTTTCTATTTTTCTTGGATTAGCACTCACTTAAAAACTTTGGACATTTTAATTAAACTTTGAGATTATAATTGGCTTAAGTTTAAGGAGTAGGTAACCGTTATAAAACGGAGGTCTTGGGGTGCCTAATACCTTCCCCAGGACTTAATCGAACCGCTTACCCTAACTCTGTAAAGACCATTTGCCTTATCCAAACAAACAAATACCCGGGACCTATCCCTAAGAATGAATAGGTGACGACTCAAGTCAAAACATATAATTGTGAAGTGGGTTGGAAAATCCCATGCTCACACTAACAATGTCCTATGTATGATTTTTGTCGAGAGCAAGAAGTTTTTCATCCAAAGTTTTTCTCCACACCGGTAGAGCATTGGCTTCCTGAAAACTATTAGGCTCATTAGAGATAGAGTTTAAAAAGGCCAAATGTGTTGTAGACACATTATTATAGGTCAAGTGATTTTTTATGTGAAATGTTACAACTTGATAGGTATAAAAGTCTTGCAGCTTAGCAGGGGGTTTAGAAACTCTAGTTGTCCTACACTGAGAGGTTTCAAGTGCAGTCACTATGGGGACTTCGGGTGAGACATCTTCTTCATTTTGGATGACCGATGGAGGCACAACAACTGGTTCTGGACATTGGCTAGAGATAGGGTTAGGGCTAACAGTTGGACCAACAGTTAAGAGAGGGACCATGTTAGTAAACACTCCCCCTAAGACCGAGTCCCATCGACATCATTAGATTGGAGTTTAAAAAATGATTTGGTCTCAATGAAATGAACATCTCGGGATATAAAAAGTTTTTTACTTTCAGGATCATAACATTTGTATCCTTTTTGGGTGGAGAAGTAACCAAAGAACACATATCTTATAGCACGGGCATCAAGTTTATCTCGATGAGATACAGGAGCATGAATATAACAAAGACACCTAAAAATACGAAGATGTGAAAGGTCAATTTTCTGATTTTTGAGAACTTCAAGAGGATACTTATAATTAAGTACACGACTAAGGAGTGTTAATCAAGTAAGTAGAGGCAAGGATACCATGAGACCAATATTCTTTGGGAATATGCATTTGAAACATAAGACACCTGATAGTTTCCAAAAGATGTCTATTTTTTTGTTTAACTACACCATTTTGTTGGGGGGGTGCCCACGCAACTAGTTTGGTGAATAATGCACTGACTACTCAGATATTCAAAGAAAAGGTTGTTAATGAATTGATTAACAATCATATTATGAAAAATCTTGATACGAGCACTAAAATGATTAACAATCATATTATGAAAATCTTTGAAGGTAAAGAGAACCCCACTCTTAAATTTCAATAAATAAATCTATGTACCACAAGACCAATCATCAATAAAGGTAACAAAATATTTATAACTATCATAAGAGTCTACAGGAGTGGGACCCTAAACATCAGAATGAATCAATTCAAAAGGTTCAGTAGACACAAATAAAGAGGAACCAAATGGTAAATGAGTTTGTTTAGAAAATTGACATGTCTCACAAGTATAAGGATTACAAGATGCAATAGGAAACAGTAAAGACAATGTGCGATAAGACGGATGCCCTAACTGCTTGTGCCAGACACAGTGAATTTTAGTGGAGTCAACATTCAATGCTTGATTGGTCTGATTAAGCACATACAGTCCATGTGAGAAGATGTCTTCACCAATCTTTTTCCCCGTGACTCAACCCTGAAACACCACAGAAGTGGGAGAAAATATAATGTCACAATTAAGGGTATTAGTGAGTTTCCCAACATATAATAATTTTGAAGGAAATGAAAGGATCTAAAGAGCCTCTAAACTAGGATAGTCAGGAAAAATACTAACATTGTCATGACCTTGAATTGGTACCAAAGTCCCATTGGCAACGGAAACAGTTTGCTTATCGCGTTTTGAAGTAAAATCGAGCAAATAGTCTGAATCGTTAGTCATGTGATCTGTGGCACCAGAATCCACAATACAAGTGCAATTATTAGAGACAGATGATTAAAAAAAAAAAACTTTAAGGTTACCTGAGACACGGGTAGAAGGTGAAGGTTCTGAGGTGAAAAATTAAGCTTACTGAGTTGTTAGAGAAGCTTAACTAATTGCCTAACTGAAATAGAAGTATCCAATGTAACATTGTCGGTATCCAATATGACATTATTGGCCATCTTATCAACTTTAGGCTTCAAATGGGGATGGAGAATCCAACATCTATTTTTAGTATGACTAATCTTATTACAATGATCACAACGACGTCCTTTCCCACGACCTTGAGAGAAATATTGGTCCCTACCAGTATTACCAAATTGTTTCTTATTTTCTTCATTTCTGTCGACCATTAAAGCGCTAGATTTAGAGTACGGACGAATGGTTTTAGACTCAACACTCAAGACCTATTTTTCTGTTTCTTCTTGATGAAGAGTGACACAAATACTAGAAAGAGAGGGCACTTCTCACCCTATCAGAATTTAACTTCGAATATGTTCATATTCAGGTTTCAAACTAGCCAATAACTACTCAACCATTTTATGTAGAGTACTCTTAAGGTCTGTTGTAGGTGGGCAATATAAAGTTAATTCATCTCACATGCTTTTCAGTTTTCCAAGGTGTTCAGTAAAAGTGTTTTTCCTTTGTTTACATTCAGCAATCTCTTGTTTTAATTGGAAAATCCAAGCAATATTATTTTGATGACTATACAGATCCTTAACTGAGTCTCAAATGTCCTTAGCAGTTTCAGAAAAGGTGAATATTTCAGCAATCTTAGGCTCCATAAAGTTAAGAAGCCAAGACATAACTGAAGGGAAAAATTCCCAGACTCGCCACGCGTCAGTAGCTGATTGAAGGTAAGGAACAAAACACTTCACCTGTAGAAGAAAAGAAGGGATCGGGTGTGCACCCTGAAATAAACTCCGATGATAAAGTCAGTACACGAAAGAGATAATGAATAGTAAAACACTATAACACTGAAACACTGTGAGACACTGAATCTCAAGATAAATTCTAGAAGATATGAGCACTGGAAAATATCTTCTCAGATTGAAAAGTCTCTCCGATGTGATCCTTTGCACTGAGTCTCAAGGGGGTATTTATAGGTTAAGCTCAAGATGCCCATAGATGACCATCGATGGCTATGAATGATCATGCCACTAGCTATACACGCATTCTCAAATATGTCAAACTAGAAGATATGAGCACTGGAAAATATCTTCTCAGATTGAAAAGTCTCTCCGATGTGATCCTTTGCACTGAGTCTCAAGGGGGTATTTATAGGTTAAGCTCAAGATGCCCATAGATGACCATCGATGGCTATGAATGATCATGCCACTAGCTATACACGCATTCTCAAATATGTCAAACATATCTGGCGCCATGCGTGTCACAAGTGGGAGCCTACAATCTCTAAGTCGGTTTCAGGCCGAAATCCCAGATGAAGTGACTAATAATAAATGCTAGGACAATGTTTTCCACCTAACGTCAGAGACAAATGATTGCCTCCTGAGGATCGGGTCCTGATAGTCGGTTTCATTGTTGACTAAAGCACGGGTTCATTGTTCACAACGAGGACGATATTGTTGTCTTGATGACTACGAATCCGTTGTCTAGAAGATAACGTTTCCGTTGTGAGGAGTACAACGAGTCCGTTGTCATACGCACAACGAGTCCGTTGTCATACGCACAACGAATATGTACTCAAAAACACATATGAGTCCGTATCCACCGTTGTAACACCAAAAACATGTTCGTTGTCACAACACACAGATTAATTACGAATTTTATCATTTACAATAACCAATTGATCGTTTGATTCCCACCCTTCAAACTTTGGATCATCCAAACTAGGAGCTTTCGTTTTTCCATTGATATGCCCTAGTTTCGATTTTCCTCCAACAGATTAAAAAAAAAAAGCTCTAAACCAAGGGACATAATTCAATGCATTCAATAGAGTTGAAGAGAGTTTCATGCTCGAGTTAATGTCACTTTCTACCATAAATAAAGTAACTGAAAAAAAAAAAAATTGGAAGCAAGGATAGATCTCACCAAACTTTTTTTTTTTTTTTGGTTCGAGATATACATTTAGGCCACAATGCCGGTTAGGTGTTAGTATATGTTCAGTTAGTGGGCAGGTGAAGAGTATATACAAACTCCCACCCTCTCGGGAATGGAACTCGGTATATCCCCCCAAAGCAGGGGATACACTACCACTGGGACAAAGCCCTGGTATGTCTCTCACCAAACTAGAGAGCCGTAAAACTGAGATGAAGCCACAAATATATATGTAAGCAATTGTTTAATGGCTAAGCAATTGTTTAATGGCCAAGCTGCAACTAAAGCTCAAAATCTGTCCCGTATCTTATTCGCAACAACGAAAGAACCAAAGCTGGTCTTCTCCCCTATACGAATACAAAGTGACACACTTGCAAATAAACCCACATGGCACACTTGAAAATAAACCCACAAAGTTGTCCTTATTTTAGTGAAGACAACAAAGGAAGATCCAATTGTTAATATCTAAAGACAGCAAAGGAGGATCCAATGGTTAATACCCAAAGGTATTAGCAACATCCAATGATGGATCCAATGGTTAATAGTTGTTAAATATTAACAACATTCACCACAGATCTCTTCGGTACAGACCTCCTCTTCCTTGCTGACAGTCCCAAATTTTTTTGATATCCTCTTCACGGTAGACGCAGCGATTTCAAATGACGATCTAGAATGGGAGAGACCCGGTGAGTCTCCAAATGATGATCTTACTTTTGTTTAATAACCAGCAGTAACCTGATATCATAAAGCAACAATCACAAAGAGAAGAAAGGATTAACGTGCAAGAAGCCTATTCCACGGGAAAAAGAGGGCAGAGATATGTTATTCATAGGTCTCACAATGAGAGTATCTCGATTAAATAAGAAAACAAGGGTTTCAAGAGAGGCAACTACTACAAACGGAATTCCCACACATAGAAGTAAATCTTGGTAAATCCTCCTTCACGGGCAACAAATGGACTCCAAAGACCCAATCAATCATAATTATTATTAATAGTTATATATCTCATTCGTTAATATATCAATAGTTATATATCTCCTTCATGCTGTTGCTTGGTGGTTGTGTTTCTTAAAAACATTTTATGGAACTAAAAATGTTTCTGGGGCATTTGGATTGGATTTTATTAGCTAAAAATCAATTATGATAAAATAGATTTTGTAAAATAAATTGTTAAATAATTATTTTTTCAAATAATAGTATTCGAAGAATATGAAGTTGAGTCTATCATCTTCTTATTCCCCAAACACTATTATTTGAAAAAGTGATTATTTGACAATTAATTTTACAAAATCAATTTTAACATAATTGATTTTTGGCTAATAAAATCCAATCCAAACGCCACTTTCTTGTCTGCGGAAACAGACGTTCACCTTTGGTTTTAAAGTCAAATATGAAATATCTATTACTGATTTAAGCGGACAAATGACTCTTATTGGGTTGGGTTTGTTGGGTTCGGGTTTGTCTTTTACCCGTTCACAAATAATTGGATCGAGTACCAAAATTAGACTGATCCGACCTGTACACGACTCAACTGCTGTCACCCTAGTAGTAGACAGGGGTGCCAATGGTCCGGGCTTGGGCTTGGGCTTGGGCTTACATTTTTTTGTTAGGCTCAACCTGTATCGGTTTTTGCCCGATTTGGCCATTGAAAAAGGATAAAAAAGGAGCTGTAAATTTTTGTTAATAACAAGTAAAGAAAGAAAGCTGGATATGCGTATCATGTACTGTGATTGCCCGGCAACATGGAGCTTTCCGTCAACCTAAGTGATCGAATAGATGGCAACCTTGTTTTCTCTTCGTCTCTCGCTCTCGCTCAGCGTCGCTGTCGTGCACTGATGTGCGATTTTTTTTAAAGTAGTAGGTTTAATCCAAGTAGAAATGGCTTATTTAGCCAGCAAAATCACTAAGCAACAACATCATAACCACGTAGTTTAAGGATCTGATATAGACAGAATCAACTAATATTTATCGATCAAAGTCTAAGATAAATTGTGGGGAAGGTTTCTCTTGATAACCTTGCATGGAAGATTACATATCAATCCATAATTATTTAATTATAAGCGTGCTTAAAGGGTACTCTCTAATTCGTTAAGCGTCGATATCTGATTTGGTAAATGGGTCGATGTTAGCGATGTTGTCAAGGTCCGAGAGAAGTCCACTCATTGTTTGGTTAGATGTCCTATTTGTTTCATAGTTGCACCCAATACTTGGAAATTATTATTATTATTATTATGTGATATCATTTACCCCTCGTTAGTAATATTAGAGAATATAATAAGAGTACTGTAATAAGGTGAGTGAGATACACTATATCATTCAAGTGTATCTCATCATATTATTAGATTATCGTTAATCAAGGATGGAATATATTTGATTAGTTATCTCACTCACCTTATTACAGTACTTTTATTATATTCTCTAATAAGTAGCACATCAGTTAGTACAGAACTGGTTAGTAGCAGGGAGTGGACCACTTACAAAGTCGTCACTCATTAAGGAATAGATCTCGCCCACCCCCCTCCCCTCTCATAAGAGAGGCCACACTCTAACATTGGAGCAAGCCATAGGGTTTAGTACTCGGACTTTGGATCGAATCATTTTTCTCAACCCTTTCTGGCCTTGCATCTTTGAACCAATAACCATCTTGAGAGTGAAGGGATTTGGGAAAGATATGTAGTTCCCATCATATTCACTAATGCAAATTAAGTTAAGTTGCCAGTGTTGATTATTACTTAGTTTTGGTAATTTGATTTTTTTTTTTTTTTTTATTCCCTTAAATCATTCTTTAAGTCTCAAAAAGTTTGATCTTGTAGAATCTAACCCCTTTATTTTCTCATTAAGTAATGAAATAAGTCAAATTGATTTTTTGATCAAAAGTACTGGAATCTTTGCTTTTGTTCCTCTCCCCCCATCCCAATCTCGTAGGTACAACATTTGAATTGATAGAGAAAATTTTCTTTTGTATTAATTGATATTAATTACACTCCAATTCATAATGCATAGAGTTATAAAACTCATAACTAAAGAATGCAGAACAACAAAATAATCAAAAAATATTTTCCAAAGAAGATAGAAATAAAAACTCATTTCACAACAAGAAAGACAAGTCAAGAACTTTCACTATGCAAAGATTATTTTTTTAAAAAAATATTAATGCTTCCCAAAATCAAGCCTGCTCGGTGCTTGCACTAGACCCATTGAAATTTTCATGAGGTCCCTCTTCACCAGAAGTTTACATCAGATAGAATTAGAGACACTTCCAACAAATTAGTTTGTGATTAGTTATACTAATTTGAAATTTCAAAGTGAATCGAGTGGATGATTGAACATAATCATAATCATAACTAAAAAGTTGATCGATTCACAATTCAATTATTCAGCACAAAAGAAATGAAGTAGGTGGATTAAGAATTCATATAATACTGAATTGAACTCACGAACGTTGTGAGTTGATTGCTTCAAACTAGCTAGTCAGTAACCCCGGGGGTGTAGTCCAGTGGCCGAAGGACGAACCGTAAACCCAGAGGGCTCGAGGTCTGGGCTCCCCTCAATATCGGTTATATGGGATGAGGTATTCCTTATGCAGTACATGGGCCTAGTCTGGGTCTTTAAGGCTCAAGATATCTAAGTTTAAATAAATACTGAGCGAGTCAGTACTCAGTACATTGAATTTAGTGAATGTAACATATCCAATCATGGATTGAGTGACCTCACTCGAATGATATAGGGTGTAGGCTTCTATGGCCCATCTGTAGCATAGCTTGTCTTTGTTTCTTTGTCATTCGAGCAGCGTCTTGAAGCCCATTTTTAGAGCTAGATTACATGTTTATAAATAGTGCCAGGCAGGGCTTGCTACATCTCAGCCCGGTTCCCGCTTGCATCCGGCATGGTCCTGATAGGGGCCATAGGGCTACTTGACTACTTCATTTCAGCCAAGCCCGGTCCGGTAATATAACTAATAATTTTAATGTAACGCACTCATATAGTAATATGGCTGACCATGACTTGCCCCATGGGCCATCGGTAGTGTGTGCTAGTCACCACTAGGGCTGTCAATCCGGCCCTTTGATGAGGGGGGCCCGGCCCGACCTGGCCTTTCAAAACCTGTAAAATAGAGGCTTTGTAATACCCTAGGGCCGAGCCAGGCCTAATTTTGGAAGGTCTTCTTATTTGAGGGCCAGGCTTGGTAAATACTCGGCCCAGCTCGGCTCTCCATTCTTTATGCTATACCATATATATATCTCTACTACTATAACGAGAATTAGAGGGTTGAGGCATTGATTGAATTTTTATTTTTTAAATCTCTTAAAGTGAGAATTGGTGGGCTGAGGCGTTGATTGAGTTTTAAATTTTTAAAACTCTTAAAGATAAGAGATAACTTAATAACTGTATTCATTTTATATAACACTCGGATAGAGCACGATTCCTCAGTTAAAATATCTTCCCTTATCTAACGCCCACCTAATCTCTCTCTCTCTCTTTCTGCCAATTGTGATTGAACGGGAGAGTTCGATCTTCACTCTCACGTGCATCGCATGTGCCACCCGCTAGTAATATATTAACTTAATACTTATAATAACATAAGAGGCTAAGCTTTACTTTGTGTATGTAAAACATACTAACATTACAATGTAGTATCTTTCTATAATCTTTATAATACGGTAACTTGTAACTTTTTTTTTTTAAATGAAAAAAATCTAATACTAAGACTTACTTTATTTATGTGTAACAAATTAATAGTGTTGTCTCTTTTTATCATCTTTTAAAGTTACTACTTGTAAGTTGTAATTTTTTTTTTAATAAATATAACAATATAATGATAACAATTGGGGGGGAGGGGGCGCACTAACACCAACAATCTAATGGTACTAAAACTCCGTCGTGTTGATTTTTGAATTGCATTGTTGGTCCCCAAGCCTGAATGAGAATTGTAAGTTAGATTAGGCAATCAATGTAGAAAAAAATTGTCAAAACATAATATATATATATATATATATATATATATATATATATATATGGCCTTGACCTTGAGGGTAGGGGTAGGGGTAGGGGTTGAGCTAGCCAGTTCAGGCCCTTTGAGGGATAGGGTTAGGCTAGGGCCTCAACCTAGTGAATGAGGGCCGGGCACGATAAGACCTTAGCCCTACCTTGGCCCGACCCTTTTACGGCCCTAGTCACCACTCCATTGATCCGGGTTCTACTCCTGAGAGGGTGAGTATTGTCATCTCCACCCATTTATGACTTAGAATTACTAACCTACTAACCGGGGTTGTGCCTAACCGCATATCTGTCACAAAAGAAAAAAAAAATAGTATACTAACCCGATTACGGGTCGGATTTGGACATATAAAGGATCTTAAAAAGCTCTTCTGCTTTGTGAAGATGCTGACAAGATATATATAGTTTGCCATACCCTATCCAGGGCAGAGGTTGTTGGTGCCTAGCATCTACAAGAAAAATTATCCCTGCAAAATATGTTAATCTATAAACTTACTCATGAATTATTGCAATAAAATTTATACATAAATATACATAAATCATCCAATTAAGAGGCACTTATTAAAAGTATTTCTTAAAGATAGTCGAGACCCCCCATAGTGTAAGGGATATGACAACTCTATCTCCGACATTCAACTTAGCTCGGATTCACTCTGATCTATCCCTACAAGCTTACACTACTTGCCGAAAGTCGGCGGTACCCAACCTTTTTTAGAATGTCTATTTACTAATAATTTAAAATAAAATATTTAAATTATTTAGCCACATAAAATCTAGAAATTTCAGTTTCATAAGGTTAAAAGAACACCCACCATATCAAAATTTAATTTGATAAAATATGTCACAAAATTGACAGAGTCTCTCCATACTTATGGTATCGAAGTTCTAGGACTGGTCCAAAATGAACTAATCTAAAATTGTAATGACCCCAAATCCTATCTTGATCAAAACAGGACCTTGGGTCGCCATATTTCTTAAACCTGCTTAAATCTCATGACATATAAGGCATACAATACGAATCTCCAAAAATGACAGTGATAAAATATTTACCAAAAATGACAGAAATAAAAAATCATTTCACAACAAGAAGACAAGTCAAGAACTTTCACTATGCAAAGATTATTAAAAAAAATATATATTAGTACTTCCCAAAATCAAGCCTGCTCGGTGCCTTGTATAATACTGAATTTGAAATTTCAAAGTGAATCGAGTGGATGATTGAACATAATCATAATCATAACAAAAAAGTTGATCAATTCACAATTTTGATTATTCAGCACAAAAGAAATGAAGTAGGTGGATTAAGAATTCATATAATACTGAATTAATCTCACGAATGTTGCGAGTTGATTGCTTCAAACTAGCTAGTCAATAACCCCGGGGGTGTAACCCAGTGGCTGAAGGATAAACTGTAAACCCGGAGGTCTCGAGGTCTGGGCTCCTCTCAATATCAGTTATATGGAGTGAGGGTATTCCCTATGCAATACATGGGCCTAGTCTGGACTGTAAGGCTCACGATATCTACATTTATAAATAAATAAACTAAAAAAAAAAAACACCAACAACAACTAGCGAGTCAGAACTCAGTACATTGAATTTAGTGAATGTAACATATCCACTCATGGATTGAGTGACCTCACTCGAATGATATAGGGTGTAGGCTTCTATGGCTCATCCGTAGCTTAGCTTGTCTTTGTTTCTTTGTGATTCGAGCAGTGTCAAGACCCTTTTAGAGCTAGATTACATGTTTATAAATAGTATCAGGCAGGGCTTGCTTCATCTCAGCCCGGTTCCCACTTGCGTCCGGCATGGTCCGGATAGGGGCCTTAGGGCTACTTCAACTTGACTACGTCATCTCAGCCAAGCCCGGTCCGGTAATATAACTAATAATTTTAATGTAACGCACTAATATAGTAATATGGCTGACCATGACTTGCCCCATCGGTAGTGTGTGCTAGTCACCACTAGGGCTGTCAATCCAGCCCTTTGATGAAGGGGGCTTGGCCCGACCTGACCCTTCAAAGCCTGTAAAATAGAGGCTTTGTACTGCCCTAGGGCCGAGCCGGGCCTAATTTTGGAAGGTCTTCTTATTTAAAGGCCGGGCTTGGTAAGTACTCGGCTTGGCTCTCCATTCTTTATGCATGTTATACCATATATAATATTATATATATATATAATATTAACTTAATACTTATAATAACATAAAAGGGTAAGCCTTACTTTGTGTATGTAAAACATACTAACTAACATTAAAATGTTGTCTCTTTCTATCATCTTTTAAAGTTACACTTGTAAGTTGTAAATTGTTTTTTAATAAATATAACAATATTAGTACTAACAATATAATGATAACAATTGGGGTGGGGGGTGGTGGTGTGCACTAACACTAACAATCTAATGGTACTAACTATATATTTTTTTTTTATTTTGGCCTTGACCCTTGAGGGTAGGGGTAGGGGTAGGGGTTGGGCCTAGCCAATTCATGCCCTTTGAGGACTAGGGCCTCAACCCAGTGAATGAGGGTCAGACCCGATAAGACCTAAGCCCTGCCTTGGCCCGGCCCTTTTACAACCCTAGTCACTATTCCATTGATCTGGGTTCTACTCCTGAGAGAGTGAGTATTGTCATCTCCACCCGTCCATGACTTAGAATTACTAACCTACTAATCGGGGTTGTGGCCTAAACACGTATCTCTCACAAAAAAAAAATAGTATACTGACCCGATTACGGGTCGGATTTGCACATATAGAGGATCTTAAAAAGCTCTTCTACTTTACGAATGTAATTTCTAGATGCTGAGAAGATATATATAGTTTGTCATACCCTATCTAGGACGGAGGTTGGTGCCTAACATCTAAAATAAAAATTATCCCTGCAAAATATGTTAATTCATAAACTTGCACATGAATTATTGTAATAAAATTTATACATAAATATATGTGAATCACCCAATTAAGAGACATTTATCAAAAGTCTTTCTTAAAGATAGTCGAGGCCTCCCATTGTGTAAGGGATATAACAGCTCTATCTCCGACATTCAACTTAACTCGGATTCACTCTGATCTATCCCTATAAGCTTATACTGTTTGGCGAAAGACGGCGGTACCCAACCTCCTTTAGAATGTCCATTTACTAATAATTTAAGATAAAATATTTAAATTATCTAGCCTAATAAGATCTAGAAATTTCAGTTTCATATAACGTTAAAAGTACACCCACCAAATCAGAATTTTATTTGATAAAATATGTCACAAAATTGACAGTCTCTCCATACTTATGGTATCGAAATTGTAGGACTGGTCCAAAATGAACTAGTCCAAAATTGTAACGATTCCAAATCCTATTTTGATCAAAATAGGACCTTGGGTTGCGACATTCTTAAACCTGCTTAAATCACATGACATACAAGACATACAATACGAGTTTCCAAAAATGAGAGTAGTAAAATTTCGATATATAAAACTAAATCATCGTACTCATGTCTATGGTCAACATAAACATAATCCACCGTAAACAAAACTAACCTGATACTCAACTATAAAGTAATCTGATAAGTAACATGAACTAAAGCATAGTAAGTCTAATACAACACTCCTCACAACTCAAAAGTAAAGGCCTAGCGATAAGGCCACATGTCCAAATCTCGTTCTTCCTTAGTAAGTGATCAATCTCCTCCTCTACGCCATAAGCCTCTTCTACCAAAAGCTCACCTACAAACTCTAATTTCACACCTGCCAAGATAAAAGTCTGGCTAAGTACAAAAGCACTCGATTTATATAAAATCCAACTAACAATATAGTATCCCTGCATTTAGTTGAAACCATAACCAATAGCATAATAACATAATCAGAATGTGGAAGAACATGTGCTCATATACATCATATCATCACCTCGACTCGTGTACTTGTGAGAACCTTAGACTTAAAAGATAACATGTTTATGAAATGCTTATGCTTGTAAGACCACGTGCTTATGAGATGCTTATGCTTATGAGTCTTTGAACAGCTTATTCAGATCCCTCATTGGGTTTATTCAGATTTCTCATTGAATTTATGCAATGCTTATACTCTTATTCATACACTCCCTTATTCAGACTTATCATATTACTCATTGGGCTTATTCAGATTCTCCTCCTTCTTATGCAGTCCTACCAGGCATATGCACTGCTTATGCTTGTAGTCCACGTGTGTGACTTGTGGGACTCTTATCTTAACACGCATGTAGGTTTGTGCATAGGTGTCGTAACTAACATTCGAAGCGATCATCCCTTAGATTCCAATCATCCGTTAAGAAACTCCGTTACGTTATATCTCCCTGGTTAAAGAATTTTCAATATGGAGGTTTTTCCTCTAAGCTTTGGTCTTCCCGAACATTGATCACCATACAATATAATTAGGCCATAATTTAACATAACAATCACTATATGTATTACCTTATCATAGTTCATAGTAATTTCACAAACATCAATTTTTAACAATACTCATCCTCCATTATATATATACCCTTCCTCCATTTGTACACATTTCACCAACGATATAAATCATGAATCCATCCACATACATTCTCATCATTCATTTATACACAATTCAACAACCATATAAAACCATAAATTCATCCACATACATTCTCATCCTCCATTTACTTCATTCTTAAAGCTAAACATTATCAATTTCATAAGAAAACTCCATATTATATTCATATAGTTATACTCATTCATAATAACTCATAATCCTCATATCATTATCCATGATCTTATCATAATCATATAAATAATCCATCATTTCTAATTTAAACCATCTTAAACATATATAAGTTTATAATAGAACTGAGTTAGAAAGCATATCGACCTTTAGGATCGTTCTTTTCAATCCAAAACGCTCCCAAGAATGTTTAATATTGATTTTCAAGTTTTCCTTACAATCTCCAAACAATCTCCTTCCTCTTCAAGTAATCTTTTTCTTAGAACCCTAGGTTTTCTCTCTCCTCTTTGCCAAATTAGATTTTAAAAAGTTAGAACCTTAAAACCCTCAAAAAAGAACCTCTATTTATAGCCAAAGGGTTTAAAACCTTAATTTTCGTAACTTTTTAAAAAATTTGTGCGCGACTGCGATCGATCGCACATACACTGCGATCAATCGCATCACTCTAGTGCGATCGATCATACACAGGTGTCATCTGCTGCAAATGACACAGAGATTTTTTTTTAAAATTTTTGGGTTCAGTGCGATTGATCGTAATTAGCACAGTTTCTATTTTCTCAACAACACCAGCACCATTTCCTCTTCAGCATCAGTACATCGGCATACTTATTTTCCTTTAAAACATTTAAGTAAAATAAGGAAGTACCCTCTATTTAGATTCAATAAAAAATATTAAAAAAATCTAATTCCTAATAAATCAAAATCTCATTTTCCAGTTTTAGACTAAAAACTGAAAATCTCGTCGTCGTAAGATTTTCGATAGTCGAGTTAACTACTCTATACTTAATAATAAAATCTCATAAAATGACATACTGTTATTTAACCTATAAATATCAATTTTCGGGAAAATCATCTCAAAATTCAATAATTTATGTTTTTGCTAAAACCACACCGCTTCTAAAATTTCTGACATTCCTGTACTTAGTCATTTTAAATTTTTACGTAAGATCATTAAGGAACAAGACATCAAATATATTAAAACATTTAAACTCTGATTAATTGTATTGATAACGTGAAAGAAAATTTAGGTCTCTACAAAAATGACTGTCAAGTTAGAAC
This sequence comes from Tetracentron sinense, assembly GCA_015143295.1. Lineage (NCBI taxonomy): Eukaryota > Viridiplantae > Streptophyta > Magnoliopsida > Trochodendrales > Trochodendraceae > Tetracentron > Tetracentron sinense. The sequence continues at coordinate 35,665,315 of CM026565.1, forward strand.
CTCTCAAAACTAAGTCAAGTTATATGTATCCAAAGACCTATCTTATTAGACTAGTCAGGAGCGGATCCTATATGATTGTCAAGTAGAATAACCCTACAGGTCTGTCAAAGACGGTCCATTGTGAAATTCTACAAAAGCCGGATGGTTAGTCGTAGCCAAATAGCATCACAATCACCTCCATACACTAACTGATATATGGCTTTCAATTTCATTTCTGACTTGATGATAATCCCCCAGTGTGTAATACAGTCTACTCTAACTCAGACCTTCATCAGATGAGCATTACTCAAGTTTCAAAGGTTTACACGTTTTTTGTAATAAAAAGTAGGGAAATAGTAGACGTACCCGGGGTTCCCATTTTATAACGGAAGGGTAGTCCTCATTGGTCCACGCCACAATTTTAAATACTTACCTACTATGGCTATTATTCCCTCACCCTTAAGGTTAAGCAATCAAACCATGGTTTTTCAAAAAAAAAACCAAATTCTTAATTTTAATTTGAGAAATACATAACTTTCTCTTCCACTAGACTACCTATTCTAATTTAGAGTCTTCAATGGTCAATGCCCCTTTTTTACCACACACATCAACTTTAGTTAAAGATTCACTCACTCTTATAATTAAGCAATCTAAGCTTGATTTTTAAAAATAAAAAAAACCAAAATATTTATTTTAATTTTCTTAAACTTAATCATAGTTAAAGGTGTGTTAAAATAGACATGTGACCATGGCATTGGATTACCTATTCTAATGCAGAGTGTGCTAATCACAACCCTTTTAATTTAGTTAAGCTTAATCAGGGTTAAAGGGGTGTTAAAAGGAACACGAGGACAGGAGGGTAGGATATGAAACGGACCCATGGGTCTGCTGCGCACTCCTCAAAAAGAATTTCAAAGAACTCACAAATGAATGGTTACCACCTCACACCATTGTCTACCTCCTTGAGCTATGTTTCCATAAAGATTCAACACCCACGTGAATCATGAGATGCATCATAACAAATCTCATGGACACGTCAAAGACAAATAAACAAAACTGTATTTAAATGAAATCAAATCCAACATATTATCAAAAAAAAAAAATCCAACATAAGCCCGAGGCACTTTTGAATATAAAAAAAAAAATATTTTTTAAAAGGGCAAAGCCATGGAATAAGGGGCTGTTGCCCACTGAACTTTTGAAAATAAAATATTTTATATTATGTATGTCGTTTAAGCGTTTAACAGGGTACTGTGGGAAAGGGTGCAATTGTCCAAGGACGAGCCAAGGTAACTGCGACCCTAGGTCTTTGGAAAAAAAAATTATACTACACTATTTATTTATTTAGTTAGTAGGGCGTAGCCAAGGAGTAAGGAGAACAATTGCCCAGTAAACTTTTGAAAAAAATATATCTTTTATACTATATTATTTAATTATTTAACTAGGTATAATCATTGGGTAAAATGACAACTGCTCTGGGAACAAGGAAAAATGATAGACGAGAAGGCTCATGAATTTGGTCCTAAAAAAAAAAAAGGCTGAGCCCCAAAACCCCCCTAAACCAGAATATTTTATATTGCTTAATCATACTTTAGAGACCAGAATCTTTTTCATATTTTTATTGCAAGTATTAGGGGTAGTATAGTCCTTGTTATGTTTTAATGTATGTGTATTTATATCTAATTAGTGTGGTGTGATCTAAGCTTAATCAAACTTTTAAACGGAGGGGTGTCATAACACACCTTGAACTTTAGGAAGCTCTAATTTTGTTACCGTTTTTCGAAATTGAGTGATTCTTAAACCATTAGAAAGGTATTTGAACCCTCTTCAAGGTTCATGTTTATTGTTTTTCCTTATTTTGAGTTTAGGTTAAGTCAAAAGTGGGTTTTCCGATGTTTTGCCTGATGAAATTACAGATCAGTCCACTTGTGGGCCTATTTAGACCTTTTAAACCTCAAAATTAGGATTTTTGTAAAACATGAAAGTTGTTCCTCTTCGAAAGATGTATCCAACGCAAGTTGAATCGTCAAAATTCAATGAGTGAGTCAAAAGTTATGGTCAAAATACTAAAGTGTGGTAAAATCTATCGGAATCCGAAAAACAGGGGTGCGATCTATCGCGAATAAGCTGCGATCGATCGCAAAATAGTGCGATCTATCATAAATTTCTGCGATCGATCGCATTCAGGCGAGTTTTTATGTTTACCTTTCGGGTCTAGGTGTGATATATCGCACCAAAGGTGCGATCGATCGCATGCGGACCCAAAAATTGCAAAAAAAAATGTGTTTTTTGGGTTTTTAACCCTTGGGGGCTATAAATAGAGGTTCTATTTCGTGGGTTTTAGGGTTCTAAGTCATTTCTAACCTAATTTGGCAAAAAGTGAGAGATAACTTAGGGTTTTGGGAGGAAGATTGCTTGGAGAAGAAGGAGATAGCTTGGATATCGCTAGGAAAGCTTGGAGATCGTCCTCAAAGCTTCCCCAAATCATCTTGGAAGCAATTTGGATCCAAAAGAAGGATTCCTAAAGTCAATATACTATCCTAATCAACTCTATTTTAATGTTTTGTAAATGTTAATATAATAGAAATGATAGAATAGAGATTAGATGCATTTTTCCCAAATTTTCTATGAAGTAAGCTAATTATGAATGGAAATGTGAATGAAAATGTGGATTTGAATGTGGATAGAATGTATGGAGGATGAGAAATGTATGGAGGATGAGATTAATATGTGGATGTGGATGATATTTGGACTGTATAGATGGTTTATGGTTTGATGAATGCTTGAAAATGTAGAAGGATAATGGATTCATATTATGCGTACTCAAGGTGTTTGTGAAAATGCTTGAGAGGATAAATGCTATATTACTCTTATGAAATTGTGGTAAATTGATTATGAATTGTGATATGAATTATGATAAGATATGTATATGTGATTGTTTGTTAAGTATGTCTAATTACTTGCATGAAAATTGATAGTCGGAAAGGTAAGAACTTAGAGGAAAATCTTTCAAACCGGGAATTCTCTAACTATTTGGTATGAGACAGTATAGTGGAGTTTCTATGGTGGGAGATCGGAATCTAAGCAATTACCAACTCGAATGTGAATTTCGACACTTAAGCACATATGCACGTGTATGTTAAGATAAGAGTCTCACAAGTCACACATGTGGACCACAAGCATGAGCATGGCATACGTATGACATTCTGAATAAGCATAAGCATGACATGGTCCGTATCCGCCAAGAACGGCATGTCAATTACTTTGGATTCATGACATGGTCCGTATCCTCCAAGAACGGCATGTCAACCATTTGATCCTTAAGCATGGTCCGTATTCGCCAAGAACGGCATGCCAACCATATGATTTCTTAGACATGGTCCGTATCCGTCAAGAACGGCATGTCACATCATTGTATGATCTGAATAAGTGCATAAGCATCTCACAAACACGTGGTCTCATAAGCATAAGCAACTCATAAGTGTATTGTCTTCTAAGTCTAAGATTTTTACAAGTACACAAGTCAAGGTGATGATATGATGTATATGCGCACACGTTCTTCCGTACTCTGATTATGTAATTATGCTATTGTTATGATTCTAACTAAGTGCATGTATATTATTATTGTTGGTTAGATTTTATATACACCGAGTACTTTTGTACTCAGCCGGACTTTGTCTTGGCAGGTTTAGAGCAGGGGCACACGGCGGAGCCGTGGATTGAAGAGATTTACGTCGAGGAAGGAGGAGAAGGTGAGCCTTCTGAGGAGGGAGCCAGGGGTTTGGACGGTTACCCCTACTAGTTTATGTTTTGTTTTGGTTGAGAGATTTGTAATAGACTTTTAAATGATGTTGCTCATTAGATTACTTTGCACTTGGGTGTTAGACTATTTGTTATTGTGAATGGTTATATTGAATATAGACTTGAGCAGGATGACTTGGTTTTATAGATATATCGAAATTTTATTACTCTCCTTTTTGGAGACTCGTGTAGTAAGTCTTGTATGTATGGATTTTAAGTAGGTTTAAGTAATGTGACGATTCCAAAGTCCTATTTTGCTCAAGGTAGGATTTGGGATCGTTACACATACTTTACAAGTCTAGCAGTGACTTATTAGCATTTTCAATCAACATCACTTGCCTCAACATGAAATTCCTGGCTTTGCTTGCCCCCGTACCATATATTGGCTTGTAGCCCATCTAGGTGTGAATGTGGGCCGGATCGTCTGATTGGCATGGTATGCCCATCTGATTGAGGTCGGGCTCAAATTGCCTCTGGAAGGTTGTGAGATTGGGCTTCGTCTGAATATGTGATCCAATATATATCTATATCTATTGACCAGGCTTGGGTACATCTTTCAACGAGAGACAGTTATGCCGAGCCTAAGTATAAAATTTTGGTCACACTGTGCCTGGTTTGTTTTGGCCATTAACAGGCTGTGTCAGGGTTGAGGCTACAAACTTATGCTATGGGTTGGACTCTTCAACGACTTAGCCCGACTTAGCCCCTCCCAAGCCAAACAAGTGGAATAGCAACCCAGTTTCTCAGGACTACAGGAAGAGTCAGTCCTACTAGGTGTCCTTTTAGAAACGGTTGGGACCATGACCTTCTCTTTGAAAACAATTATTTTCTTAAAGTAAAAGGATAATAACGACAAGTGTTGCACCCACAGCAAAAGTCTAGAAAATCGTTGAAATGTGTGTATGGGCTAGCACTCTTATGATAGAGAAATGTTAGCTGCATAAGCAAACTTTCAAACTCTCTGGTTGCAACATGTGTCGCTACGTTTTCTATTACCTTATAACCGGTTGAGACCACAACCTTCTCCTTTGAAAATAAATTATTTTCAAGGGATGACAACAGGTGTAATGCCCATAAGGAGAGTTTGAATTTTTTGAAATGTGTGTCTGACGCTAACACCACTCTGAAGTCTCTGATAGAGAAATCCATTATTTATTTTTGTGGCTGTCGATATCATTTATTTGTTGTTAGTGTAAGTGGCTGCCATGTCAAGGGAAACTTTCTACCAATTTGTCCTGTCATCTAAGGAAAATTTTCACCAATCCCTGGACAGCTTCTTTCTCAGGAAAATTTCAATATTGGATTAAATAAGATTGGTGTTGCTACCATGTGTTAGATTTGAATATTTCGTGCCTCATAATCTTCACAAACATTGGAAAGTCCAATCATCCTTATCGGGAGAAATCAAAGTCCACATCAATATTTTCTTGTTTTCCTTATGTTCTTATAACCTTTTTTTTTTCCTTCTGATTGAGGAATGGAAGTATTCTCTTGTGTTTACATCACTTACTAGTTGGCTTGGCTCGTGTAAAATTCCTTATGGAGGAAGAACAAGTGCGTTCAAAGCAATGATTTTTATCAGCTGTAGTATAGAAAGAGACTTCATAGAAGCCTGGTGGCATGGCACATTCTGCACAAAGTTGTCTCCGTGTTTGTGATAGAAGCAATCAGTTCACTTCAAAATCCCCTTTCATGTCCTTTTGGCAAATGAGCTGGATTTGGAGGGGGGAGGTTCATGTGAAGAAGTCTTGGCGATCTTTGCGGACTTTCCCTTGCCAATGAAAATGGCTCCTTCTTTAGTGAGATTATATGAGCATTTTCAAAACTCCATGGACATGCAGAAGAGATTGTGTTGACGTGCTGTTAGTAGACTCAACACTCATTTCTTCCTATGACCAACCACTCATCCGGGAAAGCGGGGCAATGTAATTTTAACTTGTGGTCTCAACCGGGTAGGATTCATATAAAGCAATTATCCAATAATTCCCTCGCTTGGCTTGGCTCGTAGCCCGCTCGGTGCTCGCTCCCCTAACCACAACTCATCCGTTGATTCTTCAACATCAGTCGAGTTTTTTTTATGAGAAAAAACAGAGTAGGTGCAAAATTATTGTATTATATTGTGGTTACTAACCAAACGAATAGTTCTTTCCTTCTTGGAACTAAGAACTCAAAAGTTTACTGCACTAACTATTAAATATTTTTTGACTCAACAGGTGATGCATTATCCCGGCTTTTGTAAATCCAATGTCAAACTACAAGAAAATGAGACTATGAGAGAAAATCACTGTATTGATAAGATAAAAATTTCAAAATACCTCACAGAATCATTCTCTAATTTGGAAGATGTTGTGGAAATCTTGACCTTTCTTCCTAACCATTTCTTAGACCCGTAAGAATTGAACATAAAAAAAAATTGATTTATAATCCTTGCAAGGGCATGATGATCAAGAGAGGACCATTTCACAATTTTTTTGGAACACAGTTTTGAGCTCACAGATGGCACAAACATGCTTGATAGATCCCTACATTCCATGTTCTAATAATTTAAAACTCCCCTAGGGGAAAACTATCATCTCTAGTGAAAAGTACCATTTAAATAAAACAAAAAAGCAACAAAAGAAGGCCCTTAGTCAAAAAGTGAGAAGAACTATATAATCCAAGTCCCACAAAATCACAGATCTTACAGTATGATAAGATGAAAATGAATTCCAAGCTCTGAAGGCATGACTCCTTGGAGATAATTAGACTTCAAAGTACTTGTAGATGTTACCACGCATTTTAGACTATATATTTTTGTGAAAGAATTGGAGTATATAATTTTTCCAAAAAGAAATGAAAAGAGGCAAAAATCAAGATAGTGACTATGGTTGATGCATTATCCCGGTAGATTATGGTTTCTTAGGGGAGAAAAATTAGGGTTTCAGAGTTTGAGTTGATTTCTCTCTTATTCGACTTACCTTTGGCATTTGCTCGGTAAACACATAATTTGCACTTGCATCTCAGTTAGGGTTCTCTTTTTCCTTCCCAGTATTGGACCTATGAGATCTAATGAGATAAATTGAGAAAAGTCAAATATGATACTCTGCTGGGAATATTTATTCTTATCTGTTTTTTTTTAAGGTTCTTAATATATAGCCTTTGATTTATTAACAGTAGTTTGAGGTTGTTTCCATTCGTTTTGGGGAAGGTCATTAAACAAGGGACTGTTGTGTCCAACTGCTACAAAGACAATTACAATTATTTCGTAAAAATCTGATGTGTACACAGTTCATCGGTTTTTGTTTCATGGAAACATTTCTTCATGTGAGTCGAGCATAGTTTGAGCAAAACTTGTGCCTAACCTTGTTTTGATACTAAGATGTTGATGGTTCCCCCATTTTAGGTTATACAAATGTTCATTTACGATTTCAAAGTAGGTTTTGTGTGCTATGAACAGTTAACATATGGATGGATGAAAGAGTGGATGCTCAGTTGTTGAGAATAAATGTGAATGGTTAAGATTTGAAAAGGATGAAATCCAAAGTATGTTGAATTAAATAGCTCCAATCAGCATAACTCCAATAGAAAGATTCATCAACACAAGCAAAGCTATAAGAAGGCCATATAATAACTATAAGACAACATTGGGGACCTGTTGAGTCTCCAGATGTGAATGGTAACCAATAGAATTACATGATCACTCAATTGTTCAATGCGGTTGTGAAACCAGATCAATTAAATTGTGCGCCACCAACTATTTCGCCCCCAACCTCTGGTAAAAGCAAACATCGCAACATCAAACATATACTAAGAAGTAAGATATTGTTGCTTTCTTATATACCGTGACAGACCAATTGAAATCAACATGAAGACAATCCAAGTATGTCGAATAGCTAAGAGAATGATTCATCAAAACAAGCGAAGCTATAAGAACCCGATATAATAACTATAAGGCAACACTGACGATCTGTTGAGTCTCAAGATGTGAATCGTAACAAATAGTGAATGATCACTCGATTGTTTGAAGCAGTCGTGATATATAATCTATTTAAATTTTACAAATTTTGCTTCACCAACTGATTCACCCCAACTTTTGGCAAAAACAACACATCACAACATCAAACATATACTGCACCAAATAAACAAAGGGAATTGCCAAAGAAATGGTAAATCGTTATCCAACCCTAAGAACTGGACATGTTATGTTAAAGTAAACATACCAGGACACCAACCAATTACCTTATCCTCCTAATATCCAACAAAGAATTTCAATACCCACTAAATTTAGTACTATCTTCAAACACAATTGTAAATCATCAAAAGAGCCTAGAGAAAGGCAGTAAATAAATAAAAGATAAAGAACAAAACTAAAACAAATTTTTAGTCTATTAATTCAATACAGAGAAATTCCTCCCTCTATGACAATAAATTAATTAGATTTATAGGGGCAGCAATAGGTTCTTACATTTAGTTTAATGGGAAAACATCTTTCATCATGGCAATTTAAGTGTTTTAAAGAACCTGAACTGGGACTAGTAATAACAGAAGTTTACAACGTTATGTGAATCTCTGCATTAGTTTGAATCAAAATACAACACTACTCAAATGAGCAAGTTAAACTATGCAATTGAAAGCTGCTAAAATTAAGCCCCATATAGGCTGATTGAATAGAATAGGGCATCTCGCAAAAGTATAAAGATCGAATCGTAGAACATAAATGCATCTCTAGTCGCAGTTTTAGATGGAATGTTCTCTTACCCAAGTTTGCGTCAGTTCTGGCGCTTCTCCTTTGCTTGCTAGTATTTTTCTCTTAAACCCAAAGTCGAATTGAAATGTGCACTGTTGATTTCACACGTGGTGACACTGAGGCTACAAAATTAGCATTTGAACACAAAATCAATCCAATCCGCACGCATGCACACACGGAGTCCTGCATTGTACATTTAAAAAGTTAAGTAAAACTTGGGTCTTGTGAACACACTAGTACGAGAAAAGAAGTCATAGTTATGATTTCTACACTACAACTGTATTATTTTCATGCTCCCTTACCATGGTATCTAAAAAGTCATGGCGGTCAAAAGAGAGAAATTCCACATAGCATCCAATAGAAGGACAAAATGATCAATGGTCACATCACTACTTTTTGTAAATATCTACATATTTTGCATGGCCAATCTTTTTTACATTCATAGGAATGAGTGTAATAATATGGAATAGCTCAGACTTCATGCTAGGGAACACCCAAGACTTGTTTCTACCTAAAAACTTCATGGTTATTATTTCTACCTAAAAACGCAACTTCAAAGACTTGTAAGTAAACTGCAATTACATGCTCCCATGTAAAAGGTGCAAAATCCTGAGATACCTGAACAAGAAACCAGCTACAAGAACTCATAAACGGCTACAAAATCTCATAAACAAACAGATAATGAACATTGGATGTAACTGGTCCTCCATTCAATAGCATTAAGAGATACCATCCAAACAAAACAAAACAAAAAAAATATAGTGCCGAGGCTCAAGATGCTATTTAAAAACTCTTACCAATGTTATCAACATATAAAAAATCCACAAAAGAAAAGGGAAAAAATTTGCTTGACATACAAGATGAGAATTTTTTATTTGTCATTAAATGTAACCTTTCCAAAAAAAAAGTGCTAAGAAATGTAATTTAAACGATAGCTTTACTACTGTCTCATTATATTTCTATAAATCTCACAAATATCTTTTCTTAGGCATACAGAAGCTATAAAATTGGAGAATCCAGCCATTTATTTTCTTACGAAACCCCCCCCCCCCCCCCCCCCCCCCCCCCTTTTACATACTCGGAACTGAAACAAATAATAGATAAACCCTAATTAAGATATTTAAAAGTTAGGGCACCATTAACAATATCAAACTAAGATTGTAACGGATAAAATTCGTAAAAATGAGCAAAAAGAATGGGTAAAATAGGGATTTCTCATGCTCACAAATTCTGAAAATTTAGCCGACATAAGCCCACTTGGGCTATGTGCTGGCTCACTTGAGTGTTGTCTGACAGGTGATCTTATCATGACTGCACAAGTCATGATGACTCGAAATGCCTGTAAATAAGCAAGAATCACCAGAGAGAGAAGAGATGGATGGTGCAAAAGGCAAGAGAGGAGATCAAGAGAAGAATGGGATGGTGCGAAAGGCAAAGAGGATGGTGCAAAAGGCAAGAGAGGAGATCAAGAGAAGAAGAGGATGATGCGAAAGGCAAGGAGGATGGTGCGAAAGGCAAGAGAGGAGATCAAGAGAAGAAGAGGATGGTGCGAAAGGCAAAGAGGATGGTGCAAAAGACAAGGAGGATGGTGCAAAAGGCAAGAGAGAAGATCAAGAGAAGAAGAGGATGGTGCGAAAGGCAAAGAGGATGGTGCGAAAGGCAAGAGAGGAGATCAAGAGAAGAAGAAGAGGAAGAGAAAGAGGAAGAGGAAGAGGAAGAGGAAGAGGAAGAGGGAGATCTGAGAAGCTTGAGTCATTCACACTCCTTCCCCGAAGGGCTGTGCAGGCCATGTCCGCCTGATGCTCTCCCTGAATGGACACACTGCCACTTGCACGGCCTTGCAGTTGATCATCTGATGAGTGCAATCACACGTGAACTTGTGTCTGACACTGTGAACGGTGCTGAACCCGTCGTAGCGTCATTTGAACTGTGAATGGTGCCGAATACGTTGTGCTGAGAATAGTGCCGAATACGTTGTGCTGTGAATGGTGCCGAATACGTTGTGCTGTGAATGGTGCCGAATACGTTGTGCTGAGAATGGTGCCGAATACGTTGTGCTGTGAATGGTGCCGAATACGTTGTGCTGTGAATGGTGCCGAATACGTTGTGCTGTGAATGGTGCCGAATACGTTGTGCTGAGAATAGTGCCGAATACGTTGTGCTGTGAATGGTGCCGAATACGTTGTGCTGTGAATGGTGCCGAATACGTTGTGCTGTGAATGGTGCCGAATACGTTGTGCTGCGAATGGTGCCGAATACGATTGTGCTGTGAATGGTACCGAACCCGTTGTCACGATGTGTTGTGCATAGTGCTGAGCTCGTTGTCCGTTGTCTGATGTACAACGTACCCGTCGTGGCAGACAACGTACACGTTGTCTGCTGTACAACGTACCCGTTGTCTGCTGCACAACGGATGCACAACGTATGCGTTATCAGAGCTAGAGCTACGTCATCCGAGCTGCGTCCTCTGTGCCATATCCGAGCTACGTTGTCAGTGCCTTCCGAGCTACGTCCTCAGTGCCTTATCTGAGTTACGTTGCCAGTGCCTTATCCGAGCTAGAGCTACGTTATCAGAGCACGTTATCAAAGCATGTTGTCAGAGCTACGTTGTCAGAGCTACATTGTCTGTGCCTTGTCAGAGCTACGTTGTCTGAGCCATATTCTTTGTGCCTCCTGAGCTACAATCTCCAGAGCGTAACACCAGAGCTTGTCCTCAAGTGCATATGCCCAGTGCCTCACCAGAGCTCGTCCTCAAGTGCATATGCCCAGTGCCCTCACGATAAGTATCTCTATACTATCTTGTGCCTTGTGCCATATACTGTGCTTGTACTTGTGCCATATACCGTGCTTGTGCTTGTGCCTTATCATGTGCTCGTGCCATATACTGTGCTTGTGCCATATACTGTGCTCGTGCCTTATCATGTGTTTGGTGCCTTATACTGACTTTATCATCGGAGCTTATTTCAGGGTGCACACCCGCCCCCTCAGACTCATTCACAGGTGGAGTTGTGCTATCATTCCTCTACCAACAAAGCAGCTACAGACGCGTGGCGTGCAAGGGATTTTTTCCCTTTCAAAGATCTTACCACAAATTTTGAAAATCCAATACGTTAACTATTTCCCTTTTTCTAATCGTCGCATCTAGGTTGCTTCATTCATATATTACTTGCAAGTGAATATAAAAGCTAGGTTTATTTTAGAAACGAGGCAGCACAAACACCAGGAAAAAAAAAACTAAATTAAAAAACTGTTTTTAGAGTTTTTTTAATATTAAAAACATTTTTTTAATTTAAAAAAAATTTAATATTAAAAAAAAAAGCAAGGATGGGTGTTAGAACCCTAAGGGTGGGTGAATCTTACCCACGGTTAAGGGATGTCAAAGGATACGCGTGGCGACCTCTAGGTGTGATAACCGGATTTGCCCGTAGATGATTTGGCTCCACACGTGAGAAGCTAAGAAGGAAAATGTGAAAACGTGGATAGTAGAAAGGTTGGTTGGTTAACACCTACATTGAATTTCTAAGAAGTAAATAATGATTTTTAATGAGGGTATTTTTGGGATTTTTAATGAGGGTATTTTTGGGAAGAAATGTTGGTTGAAACCTGGTTCTGTCTCTTTTATCATACAGTTATAGATTAGGGTATGTTTGGTTCGCAGAGAAAATATGTGAAAACATAGAAAAGAAAAGAAAAAAATTAATACAATTCTTCATTAATTGAGGATAGCCTTTGGCTATCAGAGACATTTTCTCTTGCTATAATGCCATGAAGAGATGTCCCATAACTGTCCAATTAGGAAGTGATCGAGTCGAAGGAAAGATGGCAAACAGTTAAAGCTAAAGTTATTTTGACAAGAATTAGGATCATCTCGCTAGCTACAGTCAGAAACGCTCTCTCCTGTTGTATTCCCGTGATGCCACGTCTCCAAAACAACCTAACATTTAATCGTTTCCCTTCTTTTTTTAGTCTCTATTGCTTCCGAATTCAAAGGAGATGAAAGTTATGAGACACATGACACACTACAAGAAATAAGGATTTTACCGACGGTTTCAAACCGTCGGTATTATCATAGTATCCGTCGGTAAAAAATTTACCCATGGAAGAGTAACCGTCGGTAGTCTCTCGCTAATACGGGCGTCAGTAAAACATTTAGTCACTGACAAGTAAACCGTTGTTAACTATCGACGGAAATATTTTCATGGCTATTCATCATTATTCAGTGCCGTTAATAACCCTCAATAATATATTATATACCAACGGAATTTATACCGTCGGTATAACTCAATCTATACCAACGGTTATCTAACCGTTGCTATACTGACAGAAATCTATTCGTGACTATATATTCATTATACCAACAGAATTATTTCAGTCGCATATTATAATTTGGCCACAGAAATATTACCGTCGGTAATAACCTTTTTTGATTTTATTTATTAGAGACGGTAATATTACCGTCGATAATTCCCGTTCAAAAAAAAAAAAAACTTGACATGTATACAGCGATTGTATACTTGTCCCCTGTTTACCTGTGACCTGTTTTCAAAGACAAACCTATATATATATATATATAATAATCCCCACATATTACTAATAAAAATTAATTACAAAGTATCAATCCACGTAAAGTATACCCATATATAAAAATAAATGAGTCGACCATCTCAAATTGTAATATTACACAAATGACCCATCCACAAGGGCAATCGCAAAAAAAAAAAAAACAGGTCCGTGAAACATAAAGACAGATGTCATCAATGCTGGGTAGCATTCAATGGTTGAGTAGCTTCTATGTCATACTTTGAATATGTGGGCATATTGTTCACATTATGCCCTAAGCTATTCATAAAGTCTTCAATTCGTGACATTGTGCCTTGCAGGGAAGAAATCATAGCCTCTATGACTCTATCATCGCCATGAGCGCTGTCTGGTGAGCCTCAAATGTGGTTTCTCGAGCCTCGGCGGCATGATACATTTGTCGCCTCTGATTTGAGGCAATATGAACATTTTAACACTGATAATACTAGAGATTCCTTTAGGCATATACATATCATCACCGCTGCAAACGCTGCATGCACGGGGTCCCATCCTGTTTTGTATGAGTGGCATGAAATACCATCAACCGATTGGGCTCATGTCCCTCAGGATATGCCCGTTTCTATCAACATGAACAATTTACAAAATTAAACAAAGTTATACGGAATGAAATTAAAAATTAATAAAGTAATACGAACATGTTAAAATTAAACAGAAGACATTCATCAATAGCTAAAACATGTATCATATGATCTGATAAGTCTTAGCAATCAAGTTCCCAACCAACTTTGAGAATTTTGAAACTGCGTTAATACATCCTAAGCTTTGGAATTATTACTTTGAATTCAAACTAAAACAAGCACATTATTACCAAAATACAAATATTTTTATAATGCCAAATGAACCAACACAATTACAATAAAAAAAGTTTAAAAAAGATTTGGATTTTCTTGCATTTCTGTGTTCCTGAGCTGGGTCTGTTGTCCTCCTATTGGTTTTGAAAGCCTTTTGTAGTAGTTTTTCCCGTTTGAGCCGTTGGGTTCACCTTCTTGTGATCCTTTGTGCTCATTTGCTAATTCCGTACCATCTTTACGTCTTATTTTTATATAATCTCCGTTTTACCGATTAAAAAACACATCCAATACAAATTGGAACCCATATTTCAAATTTCACCAAGGCAAAATAACCTAGTAGCATCGCTTTTCGGCTCTATGCATCAGTCCATTAGAAAGTTTAAAAAAAAAAAGGATCCTTACAAGTAGTGCTTTAAGATTAATATTTTTTGTTTCTTGTAATAATGGGCCTCCAAACAGGCCCTAAGGTACTTTCGATTGTGATTTATTTCCTTGTATTTCAATATCTGTCACTGTATTCCATTTCACAAAACACAATAACCCTTATGATAAGGCTAAATCCCCTAAATTTGCACGCATGATGAATTACTCCCTAACTGGTTTCAATGCTATAAGAGCTCTTATTTCATGCAATTGGGTGAACATGACCATTCATGTCAGAGTAAATGTTTGTCACACAGTACTCGGTATTATGCATGCTCAAACTATCCACGCGGATAATTCAAGAATCAATTGCATGCAAGAGTAAATGTTCATCACTCAATGATTCTTGAATGGGAGATCTAAGGTTTCAATGCATGCATTCACATGAATCTTGAATGAATAGAGGAAGGTGTTAGGTATGCCTAACACCTTCTTCCAATAAATGTAACAAACTACCAATGGTTAGTACAATTATTATCAAAGTTTTTTAAATGTACGAAATCTTCCTTTTGGATAGAGAGAAATGTGCATCTAAGCAATCGACACATTAACGACCTTATACTCTCGCAAGTGAGAAATGCTCTCTTGAGTAATGGACTGAGGGTTGAGACCAGGATCCTAACCATCCGACGCATAAACCTTCAAAATGATTTTGAGTGCTTAGCATTTTAGCTGGTGGACTTTTCAACTGCCATACCAATTATTACCCGACAAAGTAACTCGTAGGTAGGAATCAATCTAGACCACCCAAGCGGAATACACACTGACACTGCTAGTGCTAGCAAGAACTGTAGAGCTTATTTGAACAATATTGTTTATTGCACCGGTCGAGAGAGGTTGCAAACAGTAGAGGATCTTAAGTAGAAGTATTTTTAATAAGGTATCCCATTAGCAGATGATCAAGTGGATTTTCCAGAATCATCAAATCCATGAGCCAATGCACCACAATACTATATGGGAAAATTAGTACCCATTGACCTTTGCCAATAATTGTAACCCAACCCAGCGAAGGTCATGACAAACCCAAGCAATAAAAAATGTTCACCTATGGCTTGCAAAACTTGATTGACCGATATGGTTTGTATTTGTGAAATTATTATAGCTCACAAGAGGAAACCAAAACCCTAAACAGATTTAGCCCGACTTTCCTAAGTATGTGTGTGATTTTGTTGTATACTTTTTCACATCCACATTTATAATTTACTTAACATAAGACAATCAAATAACTATAAGATAAAATTTGACATGATAAAATATAACAGAATGCTTAATTATAGAGTAAAAAGAAACTATAGAACACCATTAAACAGAGCACTAAAAGACCAAAAAAAACCTACTCATTACAGATATTTTGAATAACAGGCAAATTTTTTTAACAAAAACGAAATTTTTTAAAATTCAACCTAGACTAGCAGTATAGATGCGTTAGGGCTCCGAAAATTTTCAGAAATGGCCAACAATCAACAAAGCCCTAAAATCACAATAATTTCAAGAAAATTGAGAGAGAGAGAGAGAGAGAGAGAGGGTTACCGGAGAGAGCAACGACGATGACATCGGCGATGGAAAGGGGACAACGACGACAAGGCAGAGGAAGGCGGGAGATTAGGGCGGGATGAAGTGTTGGCGTAGAGGCTCGGGGTTCGGAATTATTTTTGTTGCTATAAATATTAACAATTGTAATAATACCGTGGCTAATAAAATAAAAATTAGAAATGGTATTTATTCTGTCGGTACCTAGTAACATTAGTAGGACAGTAAAGTAACTATGACTATATATTTAGACCATCAGTAGTTAAATTAGTAAAATATTTTTTTTTATCAATACGGTATAGTAATTATTAAAAGCAATGGATATATAGCAACGGAAAAAATCCGTCGGAAAATGTGAGTTTTACCCACGGAATCTATTACCGTGGCTAAAGTTCTGTTCCTAATATCTGATTTCTTGTAGTGACATAACGGGAATTCAATAACCCTATGTTTGGTTGCCGAGAAAATAAGTAAAAACATAGAAAAGAAAAGAAAATTAAACAAATCATAACTAAAAATTATATTAAAAATCTAAAATTTTCTTTTCTTTTCCATGTTTTCACCTATTTTCAAGGCAACCAAACATAGCATGAACGTACCAGAGACGGTCCTAAGTCTTTAGACACTTGCTATCATGGCATCACAGTAAGAGAGGAGTACGATCCTAAGTTTTCTTGATTGGGTTTTGTCCGAGTTTTCTTTCCTTTTTTCTTCTTATTTTCTCGGCAACCAAACATAGGGATAGGAATATCAGTCGCGGACATATTCCGAGCACTCTCATATGAGGGGCATACCACACCAGATGAGCTATTGCGGCATGTAACTGTGGACTTCTTCTTTGCTATTTCTCTTTCACAAAATCATCATCATTGCAAAGAAAATATTCGAAAAGGATCCATTCACTGAATCGAATCCTCCTCACCACGCCGCCCACGTTTGTCTGCTATAGTTAGAGACGTTTCTCATGTGCCTTTGGACGTTTGGGTATATATATACACACGTGGGGTGACGTTCTTGTTGGCCCTAGAACATATAGTTAGCATCCCTTAAAAATGACATGTCGCCTCTTGTTTCAAAATCTAAACGTTGGATGTTAAGGTGACACACACAGTCAGACTTGTGTCAGACCTAAGGTAACCGCTAAGGTGTCATAAGGGTTACTCTAAGCAACCACTCCAAAGAGTTAATATTGGTGTGCAAAGTGCCTTGCATTCAGTTTGTTACAACTTCATAATTGCTCACCGGGGCCGTTCGTTACACTCAAATTCACCTTCGCCGGTCGAGCTTGACGCTAAGATCATTGGGGTTATAAGGAGATTTTTTTTAGTGTAATAGAAATTTGTTTTAAGTTAGGTTTCTCACTGGATATATGATATATTATTTTTAGGATTTTCTATCATGGAGAGCAAGTTTTTTTTTTTTTTTTTGGTTCCATAAGAGAACAAGTTTGTATGAAAATTGTAAGAGAGTGGTCGCTATAATATCTTTGCTTTGAACCATTGAAGAAGACAAATCTCAGTGCCATGCTGCTCCTGGATTTCAATTTCTGATTTCATATTTCAAAGCCACCACAAATAACAAATTATGATCAAAATTTTCTCTGTTTTTTCACTTTCACGTATCTCTCAAGGAATCCACTGTTACATTCCTAAAAGACATGCCACATGTATTTCTTTAGAGGGGCATGCTGCCCATTATATAGTTAATCACAATCCAAAAGTCCAATCTATGCAATTAATGGTTGAGATCATATGATCAAGTCAATCTCTTAAAACGACATCTGTAGGGACTAGGCCAGGACTCATCAGAGGATCGATCTTCCAGTGGAGAAGATCTTCAATGTTTTTTTTTTGGCTTAGGATATCATTTACTTACGTAAGTACCGGTTAGTGGTCAGCTTGGGGAATGGAGGAGCCCTTGCGCACTCATCACCCGGAGGGATTGGATCCCGAGACCTCCCTCAACATAGAGGCCACACCCTTGGATGGATGGATGGAAATTGGATCGGATCATTGTAACCCATAAGATCCTCTCCAAATTGTGACCCACGGATAAGCCCACTCCCAAATTTTCTGTAGATATTTGCCACGTGCACAAACCGAGGAGAGAGAGTGCAGATTCTCTCGTACTATAGGTGACTATCATATTGAAAGGTTCAACCTTCAAGGAGCCAAATCATCTCCGGCGTGTGTGTGAGTTTGCATGTGGTGTGTGTGTGTTTTTGCTTGGGTGGTGTGAGTATTCCCTTGTCTTTGCCTTCAGTCATTGCCTTGTGGTATGATTGAGTTTACCAAAAAAAACCAGAACACCTTTAGGGTGAGTGTTTAGTCCCACATCGGGTTCCTACCCGAGCATGTTGTCCCATATAAGTTCCTTGGCGCCTCAAACGGTTGGTACCCGTTTTGAGGAGCTCTAGGGTGAAGCTTACATGGGCTGCATGTGTGTGGTGTGTGTGTGTGTGTTTGCTTGCTTGGGTGGTGTGAGTATTCCCTTGTCGTTGCCTTGTGGTATGATTGAGTTTACCAAAAAAAAATCATCTCCGGCAAATCCAGTTATCACCCCTAGAGGTCACCACGTGTCTCCTTTGACACCCCTTGACCGTGGGTAGGGTTCACCCACCCATTTTTGGTTTTTTAAGAAAAAATATTAATTGTTTTTTTAAAATTAAAAAAACTGTTTTTAATATTAAAAAAACTCTAAAAACAGTTTTTTAATTTTAAAAAAAAAGAGTTAATATTTAAAAAAAAAACCAAAAATGGGTGGGTGAACCCTAGAGGTGGGTGAACCTTACCACGGTTAAGGGGTGTCAAAGGAGACACGTAGCGATCTCTAGGGGTGATAACCGGATTTGCCAAAACCGGTTATCACCGTAGAGGATTTGACTCCAACGTCAAAGCCCAGCTTCGTAGTTCCAAAAAGCTTGTTGGGAGAGATATGGCGAGAGAAAGTCTGAAGAGTGCTTCAACAATATCTCCCGTTATTATTTGAATTAGTCTAGGATACTCTCAAAATGTACTCTCATGTATACTCTCAAATCCTAAACGTTTATCTCAATTATTAAACGGTTAGGATTTCTGTGGATGTGGCAATAGAAAAGGCAAAATAAGTTAACTGAAATCCTGATAAATTATATTTGAGAGTATAATTGGGAATACCAATAGACTGACTCGACCAAAGAAAAATAGCTCAAGATATTTGCATACCTTTAGAATTGTTTGGTTACCAATGTTACTCTATCCTGGATAGATTTAGGGAAACCATTCTAAGACCGCAAAAGGGCCAAGACCATCGAGACCATGCATCCGTGCAAGGGATTTCAGGTGTGGCCTATCATGCGAATATGGCTCCACTTGATATCCCGTGCACAAATGCATGGATCTCAGCCCTTTCACGGTCTCATAAGCAAAGTCCATAGATTTATGTTGGGTGAGGTTTTTTTTTTTTTTGGGTTGGTACAGTTTATTTGACAGCTACAAAGTGTGGCATCAATGCTAATAACATGAATGCTAGAACTAATCATGCCAACCGTTAATGCTCCTACACGCCTACAAAGTGTGGCATCAATATTAATAGCATGAGTGTTAGTACTAATTA
Organism: Tetracentron sinense; assembly: GCA_015143295.1. Classification (NCBI taxonomy): domain Eukaryota; kingdom Viridiplantae; phylum Streptophyta; class Magnoliopsida; order Trochodendrales; family Trochodendraceae; genus Tetracentron; species Tetracentron sinense. The sequence goes on from CM026565.1 coordinate 35,684,758, forward strand.
CATCAGCCCTTAATTGTCATCTCCAGCAAAGTTATACATTTTAATGGGCTTACATTTAAAAGTAATTTGATTTTATCTTTACTGGTCAATTAATAAGAGATGTCATTTTAATGAAACAAACTAAACTACAATGCCCTAGACCGAGGATACAAGGGCGAGCAAACTCGCCATTCTTAGTTGGGATAGCTGGCTACAGCTCGCCTATATTTAGAGTGTTATCCCTAATCTCATAATGCAAAATTTTCTAAAGTCTCAAGGTGATAGTAATAGTTGGCATTGCTACTATTTCAACATGTTAAAAAAACAAATTTTCCAAATAAGAGGAGTTATGGCACCTTAGCGGCTACCTTAGGTTTGGTTGTATGTGAGTTTAGAGTGTGTGTCACATGTTCTCAAGGTAATAAGTAGATGCAACGACACTTGTTACATTGTTACAATGCACATTAGTTACAATTACTTGGGCGAATTAATCACCTCTTTTTGAGAGAGAGGTAAGATTTGTAATTATTTTGGTTTGAAACTAGCCAAAAGGAATTAAGTGAGCTAATCTTCAAGATGGAAGTCTTCTTTAATCTTGAAATGATCAAGTAAGACCAAACTCATGTGCTTAATAAATGATCTCGTACTAAACATGTAGACGAAAAAGTCTTCTCTTTTCTTAATGGTGAAGTAAGACCGAGCTCAGGTGATGTTTGGTTACAAATTTTAGTTACCCGTCATTAGATCAACGGCATAACTCGCGCAAGCGAAAACCAGTTTTTTCCCGTCTCACTTTTGCCAGAAAAGTAGTCAGTACACTTAGGAGGTATACCGGTAAATCTTCACTCCGTAAATCACAGCCATCACCAAACCCCCTACAATGCCAGTATGTCACCCCATTCCAGCGCAACTTTAACTTCGTAACCAAACAACTCTTCCTACTATGGTATGGCCATCTACATAGAGGAAAACTTCTAAGTTGGCCTAAAGGAATCACATCATTCAGGTCTCACTAATTGCTGGCTTGGTTAATCTATTAATCTCATATCATGAACTGCTTGCCACGGTCATATGGCCAAAACCTTCGGATTGGATGACCTAATTCAATGCGAGTGGGCGAGGCATATAAATATGGGCAATGCTAACCTCACCTTCTTTCAAATTCACTTTTTTTATGGGCCAAACATGTGTTTTTGTCTTCCATTAAAATAAGGACACATGTTTTCCACTAACTCTCTCTCCAATCAAAAAGAGAATGAGTTTTAAAGAAAGTGATGCTAGCATTATACTATAAATATACGTGTGAGTGAACCATTCTATCATTTCTCCATTTCCCAAATTTCTAATTGTTGGAGATAATACAAGAAGGATTTTGCTAGTCCCACTCTCTTTAATTGCACTCTGCCCGTTTGGGACAAGAACTATGTGGTGGTGGTCCTAAACCTCAAAAAAGAATGTGTCTTCTTGCCCAAAAAGGAGAGAGTGGAATAGGGGGAGTGGCTAGCAATTAGCCAGTTAGCCCTTCCATCACAAGAAGACACAAGATCTTCTCCAGTTGGTGCCGACAAGAAGACCACCAGCACCCATCCAGTGAGAAGGCACCACATTGACTTGTGCACGCCTATCAGTGTTGATGTGTGTGCACATGCCTATGTGGCGCCTGCCTACTAAGGTGTTGACGGTCTCCTCGCCAACATCACCTGGAGAAGATCCCAAGTCTCGCAAGGAACGTTACCTTCACGCACTCAGGTTAAGTCATTGACTGGGCTCTCTCTCTCTCTCTATCTCTCTCGTGCCCAACAAGAAAAGAGGAAAATAAATAAAATAAGAGGAAAAGGTCATACGTAGTCAAGCATTTATCTAACCAAGCAAGTTAAAACCATAACCAAAGCCCATTGATTTGCTTCTCTTCATTAATAACCAATAAGAGCTTTGCGTCTCTCACTTTTCTTCCTTTCTTTCTCAGATTTGCTTTGCTTTGCTTTGGATCACAGTGAGTGGCCATGGGAAGAGCTCCTTGTTGCGACAAAGCTAACGTGAAAAGAGGGCCATGGTCTCCTGAAGAAGATACCACTCTCAAGACCTACGTCCAGAGATATGGCACCGGTGGAAATTGGATTGCTTTACCTCACAAAGCAGGTCTCTCTTTCATGTGTTTTCATTTTTTCTTGGATACCCATTTCACATTATGTTCTTCTTTTTCTTCTCTAGATTAAATTTTCTGATTTACAATCTTCAAAAAAAAAAATTAATGCTGTTTACAATCATGAGTAAAGTAAGTAGCTTTTTTCCTATTTTTTTGGGTGTTCTTTTACTTCCCCAGTTCTTAATTTCTATAATTCTTATCTTAAGTAATTAATAGACAAGTGGTGTTCTTTGTTTTGTTTTTTAGCAAATTGGTTCAATACCCATGTCCTAAATTTCAATCATTTAAAAAAAATTGTTTTCACTTCAAGCAGACCCAAGTTGCAATTTTTTTTTTCATTTTTTATACATTTTACATGTACCCATTTTCTAGAGAATTGAGTTTTCAACTGTTGAAATCCATGAAAAAAGTTAATACTAAATAGTACTGGTATTCTTTGTTGTTCAATAACCATTGCTTAGTGCACTTTCATTGTAAGAAACATGAGAATGGGGTTCTTCTCCTTGTTATTTTCAATTGTCCCAAAAAATTTACTTTCCAGTTTGTACATTCTTTTAGGCTGAACCATCCATTGTAAGAGCTGGTCTTTCTGAAAAAATTTCATCCAGAATCTTCAATACCATTTTCTCAGTTTCCACATGGTTGGCTCCAATATTTATCCAAAGATATATAGTGGGTTTCTATCATCTTTTGATCAGTTTCTAAGTACCCTATCATAATTTTTAACATTTTTTCTCATAGTCCAAATCCTAACTAAACAGGTTATTTTTCTGTTCTTTTGAAAGATTACATATACCCATTCTTTTCTTTTTTATATGTTTTCCGGTCGAATATTTAAGGCTTGATTTCTGTCTTTGATGAGATCTCGAGTACCCAGTTCCCAACTTCAAAATTCTAACTCCAAAATTGGCTGCTTTTCAATTTTATTCCAAATTTTACTGTAATAATAATTTCCCATTTTTTCTTCTAAAGTTTCACCCCAATAATCTTTACTTGTTTCAGGCCTTAAGCGCTGCGGCAAGAGCTGCCGTTTGAGATGGCTTAATTATCTCAGACCAGACATCAAACATGGAGGTTTTACTGAGGAGGAAGATAACACCATATGTACTCTCTACAATAGCATAGGGAGCAGGCAAGTCAATTTAATTTATTTATTTTTGAATGTTTTGTTCTTATGTCTTACCTGTTTTACTGAAATTATTTTATTTAATTTTCTTTTTGCACTTTGTGATTTTGGTATAGGTGGTCTGTCATAGCTTCCCAACTGCCAGGAAGAACAGACAATGACATAAAGAATTACTGGAACACCAAATTGAAGAAGAAGCTATTCACAGGAAAGACCAGCCTCAAGAACAACAATAACATCACTTCTAACACTAATATTCATCACAGTGCCACTCCTGCAGCTTCTCTAACTAAAGCCGAGACGACCCATAATTACGGTTTTTCGGCTTCCCTCACTACAAGTTCTCCAACATTTCCATCATCAATGGAGGCTAGTTATGGACAAATTGTCGATCCACAAAGATTGGTTGCAGACCCAAATCACTTCCCTCTGTCGGGGTGTACAGAAATGCTTGAATTCGCAAGAAGCGCAAACAATTACAGTGGTTCATCCTCTCAAGAAGTTTCAAGCCTTTCTGGTTCATCTTCTGCTGTTGTGGACAACAATTACGTCTCTAATTGGTCTGGCAATGTAGGTGGTGATCAAGATGGGTTCTTAATGGATTTCAGCTTTGGACACCCTTATGATCTTCTCAATGGCTTTGGTTTCCATGAGAGAACCAGTGAAGTGGCTCCTAACTTTTCTCCAAATTTAGCTAACTCTCCCTATACTAATTTGCTGGCTAACTGTTCTGACACTAAGCCACAAGGGATTCATCAAAGTATTACAAACTAATCTTGGAAATTATCAAAAAAAAAAACAGGAAAAGAGGAGAAAAAGAGAGTAAGTGAAAAAAAAAAAATGAGAGTAGCTGTTATTTGTAGATGTTTTAGTAGGTTTTGGTTGTGTTGATAGATGGAAATGTTTTAATGGAAATGAAATTTAAGTGAATTGGAGTGGTGAAAATATGAAAGTAGATATTAGATAAGTCATATTGGGTTTTGTTTTTTACTCTAATAGTTCATGTCAGTGGGGTCTTGATTTGGATTTTCATCTTTTATTTTTGGGGTGGGATGTTCATGAATGTGAGGGATGTCATCAGCAACTCCGTATGTTTCTGACTGGTCAGTGGTCACGAAAGTTGCATGGGGTGGTGGCCAATTCAAAGCTCAACAAAACGTCCCTCTCAGACAATAACCACAAAAGGACTCTCTCTCTCTCTCCTTTTGTTTTCTGTTTCTTGCTTCTTCAAAGTTTGAACAGTTCTTAATTCATAGTATGTGTTTCCTCAGACAATAACTATTTCGTCGCTTACTGATAGAAAAGGGTTTTTTATTGAATTCGTGGATGATTTACAATGACCCCATAGACGGTTTATATAGATATTATATCATCCAAGATAGAAATTCTATCAAATTTAACCCTAATCAATTCAAACTAAATGAGACTAATATTTTTCAAATTCAAATCTATCTGTAATACTTACAAGTTACATCCAATTGCCAATCCCTCTTTCTTCGACCATCTGATTCTTACATCATGAAATGAAATATTTACAATAATCATCAACAAATTCAGCGATAGTCTAAGTATTTCATTTTCATATTCACAAGCCTTACTGGTTCACAATTTTTTTTTTTAATCGAATGAATAGGAGTCGATAATACGGCAAATGGGATATAAGCGGAAAACCCTATATGGGGGGGAAGAGAGAGGAGGCTCTAGCCCTTCCTAAACTATTGAGGGGAAAAAAAACTAATTAGTATATACAATATTATTTAATTTAAGAGGGCAAAGGCATGGCAAGGGGTAGCTACCTCTAAACTTTTGAAAAAGAAAAAAACTATGTTATATATTATATTATTTAATTCAAGTGGGTATAGGCATGAGCAAGGAGGAGCTATCCCTCAACTTTTGAAAAAAAAAAAAAAAAACTAAGTTCTATGTTATATTATTCAATCTAAGAGGGCTTAGACATGGGCAAAAGGGGCAACGGCACCCCTAATTTAAATTTTATATATTCTTTGAGGAATTCTAGCCTTGCTCTCAAGCCTTTCTACTCTCTGAGCCAACTACCTGTCAATTCTCACCATTAATGCGGACAATTTTTTAAGGCAAAAGGTTTACTATGGTGCTCGCCATAGTATCCCTCCGGTGAGCACTTAGATCAATGGACAAAAAAAATGCCAACTCACCATAAGTTTTCTGAAAAAAAAATTCCCACCCATTTTTGACTTCTTCCCATTTAAAATTTTTTCCCTTTTTTTTGTCTATTGATCTGGTGCTCACCATAGGGATACTCTGCCAAGCACGAGTAAACCTTTTGCCATTTTTTAATAGTTACAATGCTTTAATCGTGTGAATAGACTAGTGGTTGGCTCGAGTAAGGCTAACACTCCTTGTATTATTTAAAAGGCCTCGGATTGAATCTGGCGAAGCCAGAAAGGGCTCTCAGGGTTCCATACATTGTGGGACAGTTGGCATGAAGTCATTTCATTTTCTCCTCATAATTTTGACTTCTCCCCATTTGATATCGCTCCCTCGAGTTTGGATGGGCAACAACGCTGGCTGTTGCTCAGTTGAGTCTGAAAAGTCAAGTGGGGCCCTCATCTGTTGATGTGGGGCCTACCTTATTGAATGTGGGGCCTTTGATTTTCAGACACAACCAGGCAAGTTGTTGCCCATCCAAACTCCTCTCCCCCTTATTCTCACACACTTATCGCCACATGTCATATTATGAGTGGAAAAGTCAAAATCATGGGCCCCATGATTTTGACTTCACCACTTGTCCCCTATTCTATGGAACCCCAAGACAAGCCTTTTCTGGCTTCGCCAGAGACAATCTGAGCCTATTTAAAATGAGATGAGATGGCCTACAAACTTGGCCTTCAAAATAAAATTTGGGGGCTATGCCTGGCCTCACCCACTGAACAAAGAATATTTCATAACCAAATAATCATTCTTCGCAAACTCATCAATAATAATTATTAATATTATCAATTAACCATGGCTTGCCCCCCCTAATAAATGAAAAAAAATATGTATAAATCTCCCAAACCCTCTTAACACAAGTACACAACACTATTAATTAGCTGGCGATTCGCAAACATGCCTGTAAGGAACATAGGATGCATGCACTGAAAAAAGGTAACTGAGAGCAAATGCCAGTAAGTTTTAGAAAACTCACAGTAATACTAAGAAATCAAAGTCTAACAATACTCGAGTCTTTGTCAGCTAAGAGAGTATTGAACATACAATTATTGCCTAAAGGTCCCCATAACTTAATATACCAACCATGACAATGAACAGATTTTTTTTTTATCTTTCCTAGCTAGCTCTCAAATGACCATTCGACGGGCGGTGGGCCGGTGGCAGCACCGTCTCCGACTAGCAAATATATTATAATTTTTCATTGTCTTTTCTCTCGATCTTAATATATGTGGGGAACACAAGAAGAAGGCTCTTTACAATAAAGTTTATGACCGAGACTTCTTTAATTTGTAATGCAATGGGACCATTCTGCTCCAAATTTTCTACAGTCCAAGATCGTGCACTTAGCTAATTTAGATTTAGGCACTACTCGTAGTCATAGTCGTAGTGTTGAAGTCTCTAGCTTGATCATAGCTTACCTACCATTAATGGAATAGTTATTCACCAAATGGTGTAAGAATTCAACTTGGATTCCAGTGTTAGAATTCAAAGGCCTTGTGGGGGCGGCTGTAACTTGGATTTTGCAGTATTTACTGTCTACTGATAGAGACAGCTATTTTTAATATGAATATGATGAGGAAGAGAAAGGGGAGTGTTTCTATAACTAATTTTGAATCATTTCATGTAGACTTACACTAAATGTGAAGATAAAAGAGTGGTAACTTTAATAAAAATATGGCCTTAGGTCAAGACCTTAATGAGCTCCTACGCAAGCTTTTCCTACTTCGTCCTCTACTTCCTTGAAGTTTCCTTACTCTCACAAGATTCCCCCGTTATTGGGTTCATTAGCATTAATTAATTTGGGAAACCCTAGACTCCATTTAAGAATTCAGTCATGCCATTATTGGGTATGTTATAGGTTACTCAAACATGGTCTAGGGTGCTTGACTTATTGTCCTTCAATGTTATTCCCCTATCTCAATGTGGGGTTGTTTGAAAATTTTAAAGCTAAGGTTAGGGTTAGGGTTTCTGAATTGAGGGTCTCTTAAATAAAAGGGTGACCACCAGAGCCGGCCTGGCATTTTTGTTCTCTCTAATGTCTGCATATTGGAAAACATTTCATCATAATTTGTTCACATTAGTTCTTTCATACAATCCCTGGACAATACATACATACTGACCCCACAACCCTCTTTGATGGCATGACATGTAGATGAATATTCCTCTTTAAGTTTGTATATGAGGGCTTACCCATATAGTCATCTTAAATTATTGTTTCTTTAGCTGTTTGTTAATTATTGGGTTTCGCTTAACCTTACTCTAATACCTAGCCGGAAGTGATTGAAAACCCTCGATAATAAGTACTTGCCAGAGTTGAGCAGTTCAATTTAAAATTTAAAGGGCACGGAACATTAAAGTGGGTCCACCATTAAATGCATGAGTCTTGGCAGTTAGATTTTAAATCCGACGGTCCAACTCTCAATAGTATATACAATGGAGAGATTTTTTATCACTTGTCATAGCTAATTGGCCACAAGGGCTTTGTTCTGGTGGTAATATCCCCTGCTTGAGGGAAAGGTATCAGCTTCCATTCCCGAGAGGGTGGGAGGTTGTATATATTCTCCATCCGCTCACTAACTGAGCAGATATTAACACCTAATTAGCGTTACGGCCTAAGCGTATATCTCGCACGAAAAAAAAATATTGGCCACAAGGAAATCGACATCAATCGCATAAGCAATGAACATAGCCCATCGGGTATCGTGCATTAAGGATAGTCGTCGTCAACTATTAGTTCACATCAATAATTCCCCTTTAAATGGGATTCTTTAAGGAATAACTTGTGAGCAGTGCTCAGCGGACCCATGGGTCCGATTCATATCTTATCCCTCCTGTCCTGTGTCCATTTTAACACTCCTTTAACTTTAATTAAGCTTAACTAAATTAAAACTAATATTTTGGTTTTTTTTTTTTGAAAAACCATGGTTAGATTGCTTAACCTTAGGGGTCAGTGAATATTAACCATAATAGGTAAGTATTTAAAATTGGAGCGTAGACCAATGAGGACAGGCCATTCCGTTAATAAAATGGGAACCCTGGGTATATTTACTATTTTCCATACCTTATCGGCTATCACGCATTTCCACCGTAACGACCGTCCTCATTGATCCCTACCACTCTTTTTAGCACTCATTAATTGTGATTAAGATTCACTTACCCTAGGGTTCATCCATTTCACCTTTGTTTTTAGATAAAAGAAAAATATTAACTTTAAGTCGGCAAGCTTAACCACTATTAAAGGGATGAAATCAAAAGACATTTGATTATGTAGTCAAATGCGGGTGGGTTAATCACCGCTCATTCTTTAATGGTAAAGAAGTTTAATATCATGCACTTAGTGTCATTGTGTACTAGGCCAATGAGACCTGTTCTAAGAGAAGAAAATAGGACAAGTTATGCCCAGAGGAAAGTTTTATAGTCCATGCAGTTAGGGTGGTAATGGGGTGATGTGTGTGTTTAGATTACCTCATCAACCAAAAAAACAAGAATGGTAATGGGTGGGTCGAGTCAAGTTGCCAAACATACCCTCGGGGCAAACAGGTCAAAGAAAAGACAAACCTGAACCCTTTTTGTTTTTTTGTGAGAGATACGCGGTTAGGCAGCAACCCCTGTAAGTAGATTAGTATCTATTATAAGTCATGGGCAGGTGGAGATGACAATACTCACCGTCTCGAGAGTGGAACGCAGATCAATGGAGTCGTGACTAGCACACACTACCAATAGGGCAAGCAACTCTTCCGGACAAACCTGAACCCAAGGCCAAGGATTTCATCATCTGACACCCTGCTTAACTTTAGAATAAGTATATGTAAATTGTTTATATTGAGAGGATTGTGTGGTTGCGGTAGCTTGTGCTAGAAGGGTGTGTGTGGGTGCCATAGTGTGTATTATGTTTAACTTTAATTAAAAATATATGTATAGGTGAACTACACCCAACCGAATTGTAAACCGGATTATAAACCAGTAGAAAAATTCAACCGGAACCAGGCCCGCGGGTAAAAAACTCAACCCTAGTCCATGAAAAGTCGTGAATGTTTTGATGGGTCATAACGCAGAAATTGCCACCAGCCCACCCTTACTTATATATAGTAACTAATGGGAATTTGCTATTGAGACCCCTTTAGGGCCAAGACCACAGAGACCGTGCTCTAAGAGCACGGGATTCAGGTGGGGCCCATTTCACATGGTAGGCCCCACCTGAAATCCCGTGCTCTTAGAACACGGTCTTGGTGGTCTCGGCCCTAAAGGGTTCTCAGTAGCATTTCCCTAACTAATGAGTGCAAATTGAAATTTATCAAAACCCTTTTAATTATGGTTAGCGGCATTGTCCAATGACCTCATTAGCCTTGACTATTGAGATTAGCCCATCAAGTGAGTTGACCCGGTAGGTGCCATGAAAAATATAAGCTCCATTTGTTCCATTAACATCGAATAAAAGGACCAGGTCCCATTTGCATTGATGACAAACAAATAACAGAAAATTTTCATATTCAACACCACATAAACAAAAGAGCAATAATCATCGCAATTTAACAATTTAATAAAACAAACACCCAATTAGAAAATGTTTTGTACTGTACATTGATTGAATTCCTCAACTCCAATTATATCATTAAAAAGTCAGGAAGAGAGAGCCTTCTTTATTGTATTCATATACATAGTATGTTCTTCTCTGATTAACATGAGACATCTCTTTCAATCTTTTCCTACAAAACAGAGCTACTTACAAGCCACTCAAGAGATAATTAATCTTTTAAAAATCCTATCGACAAGCACCCCCTTATCCGAGATTCAATACTTATCCATCTAATTAAAATAAAATAATTATAACAATTTTGACTTTTTTATTTTTCAAATGGAATGATTTTTCACACCTTTGTTTGTCTGCTAATTTAGTTGAAGATGGGGGCCTCTTTGATCTTTTCTTTCTAATCAGTAAGAGAATCCTATCCATTATCCATTTCAATGGCATTGTTCATGTTCTTTTATACCCCAGTTTTCTTATAATCTTATTTTGAGTCATTGGCATTGAAACCTTCAACAGGTGTGTTTGACAGCCCCAAGTCAATAGGCCCTATTTCTCTTCTGCTCTTGTAGATGATGCAAAATGGGAGTTATCCATTAAATAAGAAAACACAGGGACCCTACCGAGATTCTAGAAGTCGAGTACTAGGTCACACCTGAACATAAGCAAACCCAACCATATATAGTTATTGATAAACAAGCAATATGTTTCCTTTCATGTCTATTTTGCCTCACCTTTGCACCTCACGTAGTCACGTGGACACTTCACAGCCTTTGGACGTAGTCGCAATGTTTTAACAGAGCATACAGCAACTATAACACATAGTTGTTCATTACTTGCCCATTATGGACCTACTGCCACTATCCTTTCTTACAAGCAGAGAAATAATCTACCCTTGGAAAGAGAGAAATCTCCTTCTGATAAATACCCTTTTAAGTTCTGGGTTCCAAGACTAGAGCAGACCTATTGGAACTTCAGAATTAAAAAGCAAATTCATCCCCTGGACAAGTGGTTTTAAGATAAATTGGATATGCACATGTTACTCAAGTTTGGATTATTTTCACCGAAATTGCTGCTTAAAACCTGCATACGGCCAATAGTTATCCAATTGTTTACCTGCACTAGTGAACAATGAAATGTACCCTGAGCCTTCTGACCCACATAGATTGGCATTACTCCTTTTGAATTCACGATACGCCTACAGGGAGGAGGCTTAGGAGATCTCATCACTATCACATACACCATGGCCTGAGAGCTTCAAAACAAATAATACATTGGGCGAATAATAATACAGCATAGTTCAAATCTGATGGGAACTAAGTATGCTTTGTGGACAAATATAACTTGCCTCTTCAAGTGATAAACTCCAACCAAAGTCATCACAAAAGGTATTCAAATAATTCAGAAACACCAGAAAGTAGAATACCGATTTTAGAGGACATGTCACTTACTATAGGCCATCTATACAATGTCTTCTTACCAGCGAATGCACACTGAAAAATTAAAGTGAGTGAAAGAGGTAGCAACTTGAACAGCAACCTCCATCTAAAGTACAACCAATCTTTACATAATCCCTTATTACTTCGTGTTTTGGGACCTGCAAAGACTAAACCAACATAATAAAATCAGCTACTTGGAAAAACAAACAAAACAAAAATCTCTGGTCAGTTAATTAACTTGTGCATTTCTTTAGAAGGTTTTAACTAAATTTCTTAAAAAGTTCTCGAAAAATGGATAAGCTTGCACTTACCAACCCTAGGATGGTGAGAGCATATCGTCTAGAGGGACCCCTCCATCATTCTTTTGTCAGTGGGCCTACATTGACCAATGAAAATGAGACACTTGTCCCCTATGTCAGATGTCTCCTGACTTAAAAAAAAAAAAAACCTTAGTTTAGTTAGCATTAACCTTAGGATTAATGCTTACCTAAAAAGGATTTAGAATTGGGAAAAACAAGTGTATCATTTTTATTGGCTAACATGGGCCCACTCACAAAAACTGGAGGGGTCCCTTCAGACGATTTTCTCTCTATGTTGGTTATTTCTGACTACTAAATACATCCACTAATACAATTTTGAAAACCATAACAGTTTTTTTTTGAAAAAAAACTACAGTGGAATTACCATGCACTATGAATTAGAGAAGAAAAAGGAAAAGAACCTGTTTAAAGCGCCATTTCTGCCTGTAAGGCAGCAAGCTCGTCTTCCTCGGCTGTGTTCTTCTGTGGAGCAGGACGAGTTGGTTGCCTGCCTGCCGGGACATGCACTGGAGCTGCAGGGGCCATCGTAGCAGGCTGAAGAAGCTGTTCCTCCAGCTCAGCTCCTTCTAGTTCTTCAAGCTCTGCTTCCAATTCATCCTGCAATGACAAAGATGTTTAGACTCATCATCAAAAGTATTGAAGTGGAAAATAATAATAAAAATTGCGTAGATTGTGGATACTTCATCAAAATCAGCTGCTGCGCCAATGGGAGCTGACAATGCTTCCTGGATTTGTTTCATGTTCTCCGTCTGCTCGTTAATCTCATCCATCGTCTTGTCCACATCATTGATGTTTCTGTAAAATAAGATGCCATTTCGAAATTCATTAGCGGCAGTTTGTACTTGATTACTACCATGAATAAATCTTCGTAAGTTCTGCATTATCTGCTTTATAAAGTGGTCAATAAGCAATTATGGCAAGACTTACGTTGCTTAAAGTAAGCTGCTACTTACGTTGCTTTCTGCATAGCTTTCATTGCAGCTGCTCCAGTTCTCAATGCATCAACAGTCTCTGTTGTAGCTTTCGCACCTTCTAGCAATATCATCTGTAATGTCAGACCAGAGGGCATAAATTTAGAGAATCTTATAGTGGATTTTGTGGAAGAAATTCACCAAACACCTTCAAGATACTGATCAAAAAAATTGAAAATAAGACATTGCATATGTACCTGATCGTGAATGCGCAATTGGAAATTTCCAAGCTGCTCGATTTGTTGTTCATATAACCTCTTCCTTTTCAAACATTGTATTGCCGCTATATAACAGCCACACCAACCAAAAAAAAAGGAAAAAAAGTATTCAACCAGAATGCACCCAAATCAGAAAGAGAAGATTGTTTGCAGCACAGATTTTGGGCTTCCAAATCCAAGTTAGACGAGAATAGATTCAAAAGACCCACCCATTGCTAGCATTTTCTAACCTTCAGATCCAACATCCACAGATGAGATTTGTTTTTTAATTATTATAAATATAAATAAAGATGGGGAGGAACTATAATCAGTATAAAATGTGATTAGGTGAAATATGATCCTGATATAATCGTGGCGGGTAGTGGTTAGGGCAGGTAGGATCAATTGGAGATATGAAAGTGGGAGCAACAGCAGAAACAAGATTCTGGAGGAGGAGAGAACCTTGAGTAGAAGATCCTTGTAAAAAAGTATTCTGGTAGAGAAAAGTGATGGTAGTGTTCTAATGTGTCAACTTTGAATACACGTCCCCAGAGTAAAAGAGTATGAACCAAGCCCATATCATATGTGAAGTCAAGTTTCTTAACAAGCTATAAGGTGTAAATGACAACGATGCAGACACCAAATCTATAGCAAATAGTATATTGATCCACAACCTGGTGAAAAGAGAACAAAAACTTTAATAGCAACTTCCCCAATAGCAATAAAAAGAAACAAATCTTACATCAAATAATCTTTGAAGGGTTAAAGTATACCCCAAATGATAGTTTTCCTAAGAATATATGCATACCCCTTTTGTTCTTTGCTCTAGTAAATTCCTTGGCCTTTTCAACTTCTGCCCCAGCCTTCTTTAGAAGTACTTTCTCTTTTTTCTCAAGCATTTCAAGTGTCTGCATAATGCATAAAGTAACAGAATAAATTTTAGCAAATGGCAACTAATGTAAAAACACAACAATGAAATCATGATATTATGATATCAAAGCCAAAACATAAAAACAACATTTAATATAATAAATACTTAAGGAGGTCGATGGATTAAGATAAAATTTTGGAAAAAATAATGGATTAATTCAAAAAATCCCCAAGGAGAGATGATATGTAGGAGATTCAATGGGTAAGAAAGTAATGTAGCAATATGATAGGATGCATGGAGGGCGGCATGTGGAGATAGAAATAAGATGTAGATACGATTCTTGCGTTTACGACGCATATAATTTTTATTATGGCTTATGGGTAAAAGCAGATAAATGAGATGCATATGATCTTGCAACAGCAAAAACATACTTACAAAAGAGAGATTGGCATATTTGGCGACTCTTAAGGTTAGATCAGACGAACACCAGTTTAAATTTTTTCTATTCAAGAAGAATGAGCTATCAGCATGTAAAAACTGTAGGTTCATCCCAGGAGAGAGCTTAGCTAAATAACGTAAGCTGGTGGTTATGGATCTTTCCATCAACAGTAGGAAAAAAAGAAATGATAACAAAAAGTGCCCCAAGACAAAGTGGTTGCTTTAGAAGCAAAAACTACAATGATGTGGGATGAAATAGCAAATTGTGTTAAAAGATTGAAAAAAAAAACAACTTCGAGGAATTTAAAGGAAAAAATCAGTCACAGAGAAAAATTTAGTGGTTAAGCGATGAGGTTCAAAAAACTGCAATAGAAAGAGGTCATACTACAAGTCTTTGCGAGTAAAGAGAAATGATATAAAAATCCAGAAAGATTTAAAAGATATTAAAAAGCTGCAAAAGACTCTTAAGAAAGTAATGAGAGAAGCCGAATACAAGGCAAATGTTGACTTATAGAATAAATTGGGTACAAGAGATGATGAGAGACAAGCCTATGAACTTGCAAGAATTATTAAAAAGAAAACTAGAAACCTAGATGATATTAGATACATCAAGAACAATCATCTAAGAATCTTGTTGAAGGATAGGAAGAATAAGAAAAGATGGAGGGTATATTTTCAATAGTTTCTCTATAAAGGCACGCATGGTCTCAAACTAGGTGGAGACGCTAAATCCATGGAGACTAGAAAACATCATTAATAACATAGTATTTTTGCAACCGAAGTGGAAGGCTCTAAGAATCATATGATATTCCAATTGAAGTGTGGAAATGCATAGGAATACCTGGTTTGTCCTGGATGACAAAGTTGTTTAATAGTATTTCGAAGACTAAGAAAATGTCAGAAGCACAAAGAAGAAGTAACATGAACCTGATCGATATCCAAAGTTGTACCAACTGTTGTGGGATTGAACTTATGAATCATACTATGAAATTATGGGAGAGTGATAAGATGAAAATTTTAGACACAAACTAGGGTTTCACAACCAAATTAGATTCAAGCCGGGAAGGTCTACAATTGAGGGGCTCTTCTTATTTAAATAATTGGTGAAGAACTTAAGAGATGAGGAAAATCTTTATATGGGTCTCTATTGAGTATTGACTTAAAGAAAGCATGTGATGGAGTTCCTGAATATTAATTTGATGGATATTGGAGACGAAAGGAGTTCTAAGAAAATACATTATTTTTTAATGGCAAGTTTTTTGTATTTTTATCAGTAAGTTAATGACATTCAGTGTTACCAGAACCGGACCGCACCGGCTAGTCAAACCAGAAAAACCGTGAACCAGTCCCCTCACTCCCCAAAACTAGACCACATTAAAAACCAGCCGTTTTTTTAAGAACCGGACGGTAGAACCGGTTGAGAACCAGCCAAAACCATGTAAAAATGAGAAAAAAAAATGTTTTTAATAAAAAAAGACAGTCGAACCGGTTGAACCAGTCAAACCGGGAACCGGCCACCCAGCTGGTTCAACTACCAGTCCGGTTATGAAATCATTGATGACATGTATTATGAGGCGGAAACTCTAGTGTGAAAACTGGTGGTGAGACAAATGAATTTCCTGTCACAATAGTTTTACGTCATGGGTCAATTTTGAGATTGTATTTCTCTTCATTGTTTATGGATGAATCGAAGGCTCATATTCGAGAGGAGGTAGCTTGGTGTATATTATTTGCAAAAGACATGATAAGCCTCACATTCAAACAATCTATCTCAAGAAAGAAAAGATAGACCAAAATTGCACAAGATTTTAAAAGAAGTCTAGAAGTCCAACCAAGAGGTTGCCTAGTTAGGGGAAAAAACTTCCATGATTGATCTCTTTGAAGTCCCTGAGGACATAGGACCAAAGGAGCAGCACAACACCACTCAACTAGTCACCAAGTGAACAAACTCTGATTTACCAACAACGATAAGTATATTCCTTTCCTTCCATATGCTCTAATTGATGGCAAGGGCAATCATCTTCCAAGGATCTAGCATTTGAGGGAGACCTTGGTAACTACGAGTTCTAAACATAGTTGCAGGGAAGCTATGTCCAGGGTGGGAAGCTCGTTTCCTAAACTCGCTTCCTCGGACAAACTCGCTTCCTAGGAAGCTCGCTTCCATCACGTCTTATCTAGTAGTCAAAGAGAGTTGTATGTGTGAAATGATGTGGTAGACCACAGTCTATAGCCTAGGGTGTAGACTCTAAGCAAGTATCGTCGATTTGAAATCTAAGGCACTTATTTTTCCACAAAAATCTCATATAAGATAAAATCAAAGATATAGCTACCCATAAATAAATAATAAGAATGAGGAGCCTATATCTCATTTTTCATTTCCCATCTCCTAAGGTTTTTTTGAGTCTCGCTCCTGCTTCTCATTTTCGCTTCTCGCTCTAGTAACTATGGTTCTAAAATTAGTCGGACCAAATCAAAATATATAGAATGAAATGTAGAAAGAACGCAAATAGAAGTGAGATGATAGTTAAGATTGATGGTCAGGAGATACCATAAAATGGCCAAATCTAGTATCCCAATTCAATTGTTCATAAGGATGTAAAGACGGAAAGGCATGTTGCCCATATAATTAGAACTCTGTGGCTAAAATGGAGATGCCCTTTTGGGGTGTTATGTAACTTACTCATTCAAGTCAAATAAAAGGAAAATTTTATTAGACAACAACAAGACCAATTGTGTTTTATGGAGCAAATTGTTAGGCAACAAAGAAGCAACATATTTATATAATGAGTGTTACTGAGATGAGGATGTTGAAATGGATGAGTG
Organism: Tetracentron sinense; assembly: GCA_015143295.1. Lineage (NCBI taxonomy): Eukaryota > Viridiplantae > Streptophyta > Magnoliopsida > Trochodendrales > Trochodendraceae > Tetracentron > Tetracentron sinense. Next base: position 35,701,783 of record CM026565.1, read on the forward strand.
AAAAGATTTTAAAAGATAAGATCAAAAGTTAGCACATCCCATAAAATCTAAGAATAGCACTAATATAAAATAAAATAAGAGAGAGCCGATTGAAATGGATTGAACATGTTCAACGAAGACCAATGACGTCACAAGTGAGGAGCCGGTGAAAGTTGAAGGCTATTAAAGGGTGAGAGGGCTGCCAAAAAGGACGTAGAAGGAGATATGAAGATACATTTGACAGCACGCTTTAACAAAGTCATGGTTTTAGATGGAATCAAATGGTGGAACAAACTTCAAATTGTCTACTACACATAGTTGGGACAAGGCACCAACAATGACGATGATGAATGACTATTTACATTTGTGCCAAAGTTGGAGAAGTCCAAATATTAGAGCTTCCAAGGGCACAAGGCACTAGATGCCACACCTTGATTTGCTCAATGTTCGAAAGAATTACCCTACCACTTTACATACAATTTGTAACGGTAAATAAGATCAATATACTAGAATAAAGAGGGGATACACATAGAGAGTTCGCTCATAAGTGAACAAAAGGAAAAAGAAGATACACGAAAGAACCACATTACCAAAAAGAAAATTCATAGCCCATGTGCAAAGTATTGGAATTTCACTAAAATTCTATTTTGTGTGTTACTCTATTATTATAGAGTTATTTGTTGGGATTAGAATTTTGGAAAATCAAAATTGGCTTGAGATTAGAATTTGGGAAATTCCTAATTGGTTTAGGAGTTTATTTATGCTTATAAATAGGCCTAGGGTTAGGCTTATTTGGGTATGAGTTGTTTAAATGTAGAGTTTCCAGGGAAAGTGGGTTTGCTCTCATGGAGAACCCTAATTTTAGCTCTTGGGAGGAAGAGCAAGCTCATGGTTTATCTTGAGACTCTTAGTTTTTGTGAGCGGTTATCCGTACACCTTAAAGGATTCAACATTTTGTTTCGGGCAATCTCGCTCAATCGAGATTGCAATTGACTCGAGCGAACTACGACGAGTTTCGGTGATTTGTTCTGTATTTCTAGATTTTGGTTTATGGTTTCATTTGTGAGAGAGAATAAGAATTTTGTGTGTTGTGTGAGTTATTCAAGGGCTATGTGAGAGCTTTTGATTTTGTATTATTGTTGCTCTTCTCTTCGTAATCTTCTTTATTAAACGTGACAGATTTTGGGTCATCTTTTAACCGTGGATGTAACACTAGGTGGGTGAAGCACGTATATCTTGTGTTGTAGTATGAATTTTTTTATGTGTTTGTCATATTATCTTTGATCCTGAGTATCGTGTCATTTCTGCACAACAATTGGTAACATAATAAGGTTTGGGGTTTGCAAGGCTTTGGGATTGCAAAGATTATGACATTTTTGAAACTGTTGTTCGAGGTGGAGAAGACTTGCGGATCCAAGGGAGTTTGCACCAAATTTTGAAAGAAGATTGGTCGTGGGTGATTTGATAGAATTCAAGTCAAGGTGGAGATTGTTGGAATTTGACTAGAATTCTATTTTGGGTAAAATTCTATTTTGTGCGTAACTTTATTATTATGGAGTTATTTGTTGAGATTAAAATTTTGGAAAATCCTAATTGGTTTGGAATTAGAATTTGGGAAATTCCTAATTGGTTTATGAATTTTTTTATGTTTAAAAAAAAGCCTAGGGTTGGGCTTATTTCGATATGAGTTGTTGAGATGTAGGGTTTCCAATGAGAGCGGGTCTGCTCTCATGGAGAGCCCTAGTTTTAGCTCTTGATAGGAAAAGCATGCTCACGGTTTATCTTGGAACTCTTAATTTTGTGAGTGGTTATCCTTACACCTTAAAGGATTCGACATTCTATTTTGAACGATCTCGCTCGAGCCAGATTGCGTTTGGCTCCAGCAAAACGCAGAGAGTTTCAGTGATTTGTTCCGTATTTCAGGATTTCTATTTATGATTTCATTTGTGAGAGAGAACAAGAATTTGTGGGTTGTGTGAGAGCTATTCAGGGGCTATGTAAGAGCTTTGGGTTTTGCATAATTGTTGCTCTTCTCTTTGTAATCTTCTCTTTGTATAATTGTTGCTCCTCTTTGGATCGTCTTTTGACCGTGATGGAACTAAATGAGTGAATCACGTATATCTTGTGTTGTGGTATGAATTATTTTCATATGTGTTTGCCATATTATCTTTGATCTTTATTATTGTGTCATTTCCGCACAACACAAAGAAATGCGACCTCCCTATCTCATCATATCATAACATGCCAAGTACCAAGAGGAAAAGGCGTTGTGGATGTTAAGGATGAGCTTCTCCTTTATGACTAAAAAATTTTCAAACGTCCTTAAGTTCCTTTCCTCGCAAATACCCCCACAAATGACACCCATAAGGAGCCTCCAAATCACTTTAAGTTCCATCCACATCTCTCAAGAAATAATTGGAGACTAAGAGCTTGAAACTACGGGAATACCCGCAATACACCCAAGCGAGAGAGGAAATGAACCTGAGGATAGGGGAGGGAGTCGTTTGGTGTCTGAGTTTGCGTCGGGATTTAAATGATTGGGAAATAGAGGACATGACCCGTCTTTTGGAGAGGGTTGAATCGGTTTCCCCTAGTGCAGATCATAGGGACATCCGGATATGGTCGCGAGGCAACTTTGGTCGGTTTTCAATTAGAGCCCTTTATCAGTATTTGTATCCTGCTCCCTCTAGGAGGTTTCCTCATAGGATTGTGTGGAATCCCGGTATTCCCTCTAAGGTATCTTTCTTCTTATGGAATGCAACCCTGGATAAAATTCTAACATGTGATCATTTACAGAGTAGAGGATGGCGAATGGCTAATCGATGCTTTTTGTGCTTCCAAGCAGAAGAGTCTGTTGATCACCTTTTGTTGCACTGTCCTATTGTGTTCGGGATATGGGGTTTTTTTCTCTCCCGCGTGGGGGTACACTGAGTCTTTCCCTCATCCTTTCTTAACTTCTTATCTTGTTGGCCGATGATGACAGGTGATGGGGCAAGGGGAGCGATTTGGGCAGTGCTACCAGGGGCGATTTCATGGATGATTTGGAAGGAGAGGAATAAAAGGGTCTTTGAGAATTCATCCTCTTCCGTGTCACGTCTCTGTGAGCGGATACGTATGGTGGTGTTGGAGTGGGCGGGATTATATTTCGATGTGGAAGCCATGAGGGAGTTGTTAAGTTGATGTAAGTGGGTTGAGAGTTCGGGCTACTCTTGATCGAGTTTACGCATGTGTAAACTCTTCTTTGGCTTTGCCCGCTCTACTCTTCTTTGTATTTCCTTATCCTCTTTTAATAAATTCTTCTTTACCAATCAAAAAAAAAAACTACTCTTCAAATGGTTCAAAGTGAGAATTTTGTCCTAGACAAGCATCCATAAGAAAAATACAATCTTAGACGAAATACCAGGGTTTCGAACTACTTTGTAAGGAAAAGGAGCACTAGACTCACTCTCCAAGATTGATAGAATGATCTCATAGCGAACCGACCCTTACTATCACAAGACTTGACCAAAACCAACTATCGCTAGCAAGAGGGTTAGGCTTTATAATAGAGAGGAATCTCAACAATCTTAAGAAATCCTCCAGCTCCCAATCATTTAAAGTTTAAACCCCTTCTCACTTAGAAACCCACACCACCTTATCATTACTGAACTCATAGCAAGTATTGACCACACAAAGTTTATCACAGGCCAATGATTATCCCAAAATATAATTTTCCCTCTTGATCCTATAGAGATGTTGAATGGCTGACTGGCTGTAGTGTAAACATGCATGTAGCCAATATGACTCAGCTCAAAATAACATACAAGATATAAAGACAAAATAGAAATTCTAGAGGCAAATAAAATACAGAAACTGAACAAGAGAGCTTCCGATGCTAAATTTTATCATTAAGTACCAGCCCCCAAACTACAAAATAAGTTGTATTAGGATCCTAAAACAATAAAAGCTTCAGATTAATAAGCTATTGTCATCCCCCAAAGTAGAAGTCAAAAGAAGAAGAAAACAACTCAATGTTGAGCAATAAGTTGCATCAGTCATGTGTAACAGTGTAAGATACTCTCCCAAATGTAAAATACACAAAGCAATTGCAATATGGAGTATCAATGCAAAGATACACCACAAATGCATTACTACACCAATAACAACTGCCCTAACAAAAGCAAAAATCTTCAACAAAGTAATATCCATTTTTAAGCATCCCAAATAGGAGATGTACACAATATGGAATGATGCCATGCGCTTGTTAGTTTCAAAGTCGAGAAGAGAAGGTTAGTCAGCACTAGCCCAAAACTAAACCAGAGAGCTTCTAATGTTAATTTTTTTCCTAAGAACTAGCCACCCCAATTCAAACTAAGTTGTATTAGGAACCTTAAACAGTAAAGGCTTTGATAAATAAGCTATGATCTTTCCTCATAAGTCACAATCAGAAGAAGGAAAAAAAAAAACATTTTTTTGATCGGTAATCAAGGGAATATATTAATATTAATCAAAACAGGTAATACAGCAATACGACAAAATATAGAGTTTACAAGAATGTAAACTCAAGAAAAAGAGATAACCCTAAGCTGAGAGTGAAGCCTACCTCAACACTAATCAATAAGATGCATCAATCAAATGCAAGATTCTTTCCACAAAGGTAAAACATAGAAGGTGCAATTGCAATATGGAGTATTAATGCAATAGTGCCCTACAAATATGTTACTACCATGCCAACAACAACTGTCCTATCAAAACAAGCACAAATCTTCAACAAAGAAATATCAATTACTGAACATCCCAAAATGGAAGATGTAAACAAGATGGATGATGACATGCACATGTTTGTTTCAAAGTCAACAAAAAGAAGGTTGAGTCAGCACCATCAAGTATGTGGTACACAATGAGGTTGAGTCAGCACCATCAAGTATGTGGTACACAATGTGAAAAAATGCAAGAGAGGGTGACACACTGAACAATTATCAACTGAAGCCACTAAGTGGGGAAAATAATCACACACCTAGCAAGTGACATTCAAAAGGAGAACGTATAGAATAAAGATGCTAATTTCCAAAGACTATAGATAAAAAGAAGACATCAATATGATAAACATAATCATATTAGAAAAAATAGGACAATAGGTTGGGACACCAAAATATTATACCTACCCAGAACATAAATATTTTTGTATTCTCATATGCCTAATTTTGTGCAACCATGCAGCTTTATTTTTAAGACAGAAGCAGACTGGTTGAAGGGATTGGAATTATCCATTTGACAAGTACTGGACCTTCTTAGAAAAAGGTGGCAGACTCAATGGCAAGTTGATGAAGAATTATAGGAATACTACAGGACCCATTCTCTGGAGGCTCCTTTATTTTTTTCTAGTAATCTTGATTTAGGCATTCGTAAGGGAATAACTAATGGGCCACTAGAGATTAAGTTTCTTTCTAGAGAAAATTCACACTTCACGAGTAACCATCCGGTAGGTAGGGTACTGTTGACAACCCTAGAGCTCCAGACTTTAATAGAGATCACAAGACTTAATAAACGATGCGAACAGGGATATTTTTCTATATGAGAACATAGATATAGATAATTTTGATTGTTTGAAGTAAATTTTAAAACATTAAGAGAGCTTCTTCTGCAGCAGTAATGTGTTGCCCTTTAACAGAAGACACAATTAATAATACTTCAATAAATTGTTACGTGCCTTTAATAAGTAAATTGATCTTCCGCACCTCATCAGGCCGGTCTTTTGAGGAGTATTGGTCAAGGCACTTATCAATGGTATCAGAGCCAGACACCACGTCACGAATTCGAGTCACAGAAAGGGCTACCTAGGGAGGGCTATGGAAAAAAGGCCGGAGAAGTGCCCCGCCCCCGAGTGAAAGCTGCCACGGAAAGGACTACCTAGGGAGGGCTATGGGAAAAATAAATCCAAAGAAGTGCCCCGCCCTAGAGTGAGAGCCGCCAAGGACGTCGGCTGGGAAGCGTGGTGGTATGTTACGTGCCTTTAATAAGTAAATTGATCTTCCGCACCTCATCAGGCCGGTCTTTGGACGAGTATTTGTCGAGACACTTTTCATAAATCATAATCGATAAAACCAAATTAAAATTCACAACTCACAGGGAAGTCAAACAAAATAATTGTCAATCAAAACAACATATATTTAACTTAATTGGAAACTTTTATCCAAATTCCAACATAAATCGCATTTTCTTGGCTCAAATTTGCAAAACCGGTCACATAGTCCACTTCAAATTAAGCTAATAAAAAATAAAAAGAACAGAAACTGATCGAACAACGTACCTCGTATAACTTGTCTAACGTAGTTAGGGCATTAGTTTCCGGTTTGGGTTTCCCGAACATCCGCGTAAACATGGTTGATTCCCTGCGTTGAAACCCTCTCTCCTCTGCTCAAAAAGAAAATAAATAAAGAAACAAAATCAAACTTATTCGAAGCCCTAACCCTAGTCTTAGCTAGTCTCTTCGATCAATTGTCCAGCACAGAATTAAAAGTGGATTTTTTTTTTTCTACGAGAATCGGAGAATTGAAATAATCGATACTGACCTGTAGATCAAAATCAATGTTAGGGTTTGGAAGAACAACGAACTGATCGATTTGAGTGACGATGAAATTTATGGATTTGGGAGAACAAAAAGGCCGATCTGAAGGGAGGACCCCGCGTCGATATTAATTTTCTTTTCTTTTTTCAGGCGTCGAGATTACTTGTGCGAAGCGATGGACAATTACTGGTGTAAGTTATGCATATTCTCGGCTTTTTTGGAATTATTATACTTAGTTAAAGTTAAACCATGCACGGATATTAGCGATATTACCAAGGGATTTTGTGAAAAAAAAACTCATTGATTTGTTCATATTTTACATTTTCTTCCGCTTTGTTTTTTTATTTTTTATTTTTTTTTGTAAATACTCTGTTATTATTAAATTCTCTGCAGAAAATACAACTTTTGCTCACGATTAAGTAAAATACTTAGATAAAACCATCCTTTTAAAACTTAACATTTTTATATTATCATTTATATATAGATAGTCTGATTTTGACTTATTTGTAAAGAATTAGTTTAGGATACTCTCAAAATGTACTCCCAAATATATTCCAAAATCCTAAATGCTAGTCTTAATTATTAAACGGTTAGGATTAGAGCTAATGTGGCATTAGAAAAGACAAAATAAGTCCGCCCTTAATGGTTAGTTATAAACTGTTAGGATTATAGAGTATATTTGGGAGTACTCATAGATAGACTCATTTGCAAATACATTGTTAAAGATAACATATTTGCATAAAAACTCACATTTGTGAAATGATAATATAAAAAACATTAATTTTAAAAATGGTAGCTTTATCTTAAAACTTATTTAACCATAATTAATTAACAAAAGTTAAATTTCATATGAGAATTTAACAAAGAAAGTATTTGCAAAATAATTTGAAAGATGTGGGGGGAAATGTAGATGAGAAGGGTATTTACAGATATGTTAAAATATAATAATTTTTAAAATAAAAATCCCTATTATCAATTGTTTTTTTTTAAAAAAAAAACCCCATTCGTGGGGCGTTAGTATCATTTGTCTACATTAATTGTTAGTTAGTGATGGTGGTAACGATAAAGAAATGAAACAAATGAACATAAGAGTAAAGACATAAATTAGAGGAAACATAAGTTAGAAAGAAAACCAAGAAACGAGGTGGAGGAGGTGGCAGCTCAACAAGAAGAGTAGAAATGAGGAAGTGGGGGGATAAGAATTCACATGAGATCTTATTTGGTACTTGCTGGCAAGGGGACCGCCAATAACACTCTGGAAGCATCACATACTTTTGTGCATGCCAACCAACACGTTGTATGCACAAACTAAGGCATTGGTTGACATTAGGGGTGGAACCGGAATTTTATTGTAGGGGGGAAGCAATGGTTAATTGATAATATTATTAATTATTTATGGGTCTGTGAATAATGATTTGGCCGGGTAAGAAATACTATTGGTTCATTGATAGTATTAGTAATTATTTATCGGTCTGTGAATAATGATTTGGCCGGGTAAGAAATATTATTGGTTCATGGGGTGATGGGAGAAAGAAAGGGTTTTGCATATAAGTTGTTAGGTTCTTCCTAATTTGCAAATATATTGTTATATGTAAATCTTTTGCAAATTAACTCATAATTTTCAAAACAATTTGACAAACAACCTCAAACCTAAAATGACTATTATGCCCTCAATAGAATTTCACCATTAGACTTTCGTTTGAAATTATTACTAAAATGACTATTACGCTCTCAACAGATTTTATAACCTCGCAAAAGCCTTTTAACTGCTCTTAAACCATGGTTAATAAGTTTTAACCCCTATGACTAATTTTTTTTAAAAAAAACTAAGGTTAGATGCTTTAACTTAAGGGTTATTAAATCTTAACCAGAGTAAAATGGAGTTAAAAGGGAACACATTTTTTTTTTTAAATCTAAAAATCAAGGCTAGGTGTATTAGTGAATCTTAATCACAGTTAAAAGGAGTTAAAGGGGGACACATTAATTTTTTTTCTTCTAAAAACCAAGGTTAGCTGCTTTAACCCTAAGGGTTAGTGATTCTTAACCATAACTAAAGGGAGTTAAAGGGGACACGTTAATATTATTTTTATTCAAAAAACCAAGGTTAGATGCTTTAACCCTAAGGGTTAGTGAATTTTAACCGCAATTAAAGGGAGTTAAAAGGGGACACATTAATTTTTTAATATTTTTTTTCTAAAATCATGGTTAGATGCTTTTAACTTAAGGTTAGTAAATCTTAACCACATTTAAAAGAAGTTAAAAGAGGACACATTAATTTTTGATACAAACCAAGGTTAGATGTTTTAACCCTAAGGGTTAATGAATCTTAGCCATAGCTAAAGGGAGTTAAAAAGGATACGTTATTTTAAAAAAATCCTAATAGATGTTCTAACCCTAAGGGTTAGTGAATCTTAACCACACCTAAAGGGAGTTAAAAGAGATGTTCAATTTTTTTTTCTAAATGCTTACACCATAAGGATTAGTGAATCTTCACCACAATTAAAAAGAATTAAAAGGGGACATGTTACTTTTTTTAATAGATGCTTTAACCCTAAGGGTAAGTGAATCCTAATAACAGTTAAAGGGAGTTGAAAGAGATGTTCAATTTTTTTTTTTTCTCAAAATCAAGGTTAGATGCTTTAATCCTAAGGATGGGTGAATCTTAATCATAGTTAAAGGAAGTTAAAAGGGAACACATTATCTTTTTTGTTTTTTTCTAAAAACTAAGGTTAGATGCCTTAACTCTAGTTAAGGGTTAATGAATTTTAACCATAGTTAAAAATTAAAAGGAGAGAAATTAAACACATGAGTCAAAACTTATTAGCCATGGTTCATGAGCAATTAAAGAAACTTCGTGAGATTATGAAATCTGTTAAGGCATAATAGTCAATAATTTGAAACGAAAAGTCTGACGGAAGTAAAGGTTTGATGCTGCTTGCCTAGTGTTGAAAACCCTGCAGGTTTACACGTGACAATGTATATTTGCAAACTAAGAAACAACTTAGCAGCTGATATGCAAAAGGAAAATCCTTAACGTACCCAGTGGTTTCTAACGGAAAGGCCAGTCCTCATTGGTCCAGGCCACAATTTTAAATACACACAAACTGTGGTTAAGATACACTCACCCCTAAGGTTAAGCAATCCAACCTTTATTTTTCAAAAAAAAAAAAAAACCAAATTCTTAACTTTAATTTTATTTAAGCTTAACCAGGGTTAAAGGGGTGTTAAAAGGGACAAAGGGACACGGGGTAAGATATGGTCCCTCGGATTTTGCTTCTCCGTCTCTCAGACTGATATATGTCTATTCCAATTTCTAACGGAAGAAATCCTGAGTTGGTTTCAAAATCTGCAGCAAGATGGAGGTGAACTTGAAAATATTGAGGGTTCCAGAGATCGAATAGAAGGTAATGCGTTTATCATCGAATTGAAATTCGTTGTTAATGTACTCATTGCAATTCGATGTTTATTTTTGTTTTCGTGAAAACTATGGTACTTTTAGGCATTTGATCATTTATATGCAGATATTATATTTGGTTTTATGTTCAAATCACAGTCTCAAATTATATTTGTTTAATGATTAGCTTGTTAATTGGTGGGAGTGGGTTTTGGGTGCATTTGTGAATTTCGGTCTGCCATTTCAGTATTCGGGAGAAGATTAATGATGGTTAGTCATTCCTGCTTGATTAAAGCGGCCATCAAGCTTGAATTGGATTATCGCGTAACTTTGTGTGGGTTTTTTTAGTTCGACAAGAGTTTTTCTCCCGCACAATCATATTCCTTTACACACTACAGATGGTTCATTTAAATGATGCACATGTATCTGGAAGAGTCATACAAATGGAAGTGATGGACAGGCATTTTTGCATTCACTGTTTGATGCTATATTGCTATTTATTTTGTATAGAATAGTTATGATAGTTAGAGCAGAACCTCATTTTAAAATTGAAAAATGGATGCATATGCATCAACTACTATGAGAATCTCACCAATGCACAAGTGATTTGTGGGCAATGAAAGTCCTTTCTTGAATAAAACATAGATATGAAGCAGACATGGAATGCTAGTTCCAGAATTGTAAGATTAAGAAATAACATCGGGGACAGAAGGTCAGATGATTTGATGAAGGTTTTGAAGAACTGAAGTAGAGAAATTCATTTCAATGGCATCTACATTTGTTTGCAAATATCATAAACCAGATTTTATAATGCTGATTTATAAAATCTATTTAGATCTAGATCATATGTTCTTATGTCTAAAACCTTGGAAAATTGAAACATTGAGAATACTCCATTAAATAGAAATGAAATATATAATTGTCGGCATGCATTTTTCAGTTTATTCCTAAAATTCATTAAAAATCAAGAAAGAGGTGGGGGTGGTAAGAGAAGGAAAACGAAAAGACAAAGCCAAAATCACTCTAGTATTATGAAATCACAATACAAGCTTGATCTAGTTCAACAAAGACCAACAATGGCACTGGTGAAGACTGAGTTGGCGTAGGTTGAAAGCTCTAAAGGCCAAAAAAATTTGTGGATGGAGATAGTGAAGGAAATATTTGATAGCACTCGCTTTGACTAAAGTTATGGCTTTGATATAAGGGAATGACAGGTCAGGATACGTGTCGTCGAGTCATAGTTTGGGTAAAGCTCTAATATGATGTTGAGTGTCATCGAGTCCACATAGTTTGCGTAAAGCTCTAATATGATGATGAGTACAAAAGACACCTCCTTTAGCAAGGAGATCCATCCTGTCATTGGCCGATTTTGGGACACGGGAGAATGATCTGTTTGTAGTTCGTACTAGTGGTCGGCTTTGAAATTTTGTCTCACAATATGAAGCAATGTCCATGAGCATTTCATTTGTGAGGATTCCCACAAATTGATTACTTGGATCCCTTTCATTTTAAGATTCCTTATCTTTAAGCAACTAGATATCTTAAGCCCTTAAAGTAATGCTACTATTTTTAAATAATATTAGTAACAGATAAGCACTTGATTTTTTTAGTCATATCACTTAGTCGGGTGGAAATGCTTGGGCTATTCTCCTTTCATCACCTATCTTACTTTGATACAGGGGGATCTTTTTCCTTGTTATGTCAATAACCCAGTCTCTTGAATGGGATAATAGTTTATTAATGAATTTTTGTTAGGGTTTGATCATTGTTGAATAGTGACGAGGCTTCACCAACCACATGCATGTGATTCCCTATCATGTTCTTTTCTTCTGCAGTGAGGAGTAGTTTTACTGAGCATGTCATATCCACTAATCTCCAATAACTAAGGGCCCGTTTGGCATCACTCCCAAGGAACAATTCTCTATTCCCTGGGAATTAAGTGTTTCTATTCCCAGGGAATAGAGAATTGTTCCTTAGGAGTGATGCCAAATGGGCCCTCAGTCTTTGGCATTTGTCTCATTCCCTTGGATCATCAATGCTTGTTATTCAAGGAGAGTACGATCTCTCAAGATCTATGATTTTGTTTGAATTCCATGAGGAAATTGTTCTGAACTACACCTTTGTTGTTCTATTGTTTTCCCTATCTTGTACAATCCTTCCAGACTCCAGTAATGCACTGGAATAAGCTCTTATGGTGTATCAAATTCATAAAAAAACACAATAAAAAGAGTAAAGCAAATAATCACGACTAAATTAGACCCACTATCATTTCTCTTCATTCATTCAAGAATTCAAAAGCAACACCGAAAAAGAGTGATACCTCACAAGAAGTTGATATTTCCTACACTGATTGCAGAAGCTTTTCCATTAATTTACATCTAGAGGTACTCTCTGAATTTGATCATTATTGCACAAAAGTCAAAACCCATTCAATCACTATAAAGAGACGAGACAAGAGCAAAGAAACTAAAAAAAATGAAAAATGGCGAGGAAAAAAACTCTTCAAAACTGACCCAAACTTCTCATTTTTAGAGGCTTCGGATAACTGAAGTATCTGCTTAGACTCATCCGGTGGAGTTCTCCTTCATTTTCATGAGGTCCCCTTCTTCAATCCACAATGCTAGATTTCAATTAATTAGAGGGAATCTTGATCAGGCTGTCCCTACCTCATGGAGTTTTGTGACTTTTCTCATGGGCTGCCTGCACATTCTTTGATGGCGCACTAGAGGAACGCTAGATCATATGCTCTATATCAAAAGAACGTATAGGAGACTCAAGTGACATAAAAAGCAATCCAATCCCATGAATTTGTTGTAGGCCATATTCATTTGTGTCAAAAAACATTGGAATGCCTTAATATTGGTCTTCATAGGAAATTTCGTTCATCAACGTTTCGATGAGACCGAGATTCTACGATTGAACGTGATTTGGGAAAATTATAGCCAAAATATGGACAAGACATAAGTATATGGTGGGATTACTAGTTTTGAGTCTCTATTTCTAGAAATTTGAGATTTTAGTTTCAAAAATAGTTTACTCATTATATTTTGTAGTTAATTTTATAGTTGAGCCCACGATAGTTTCTAATCTGAGTCCTTAGTTATAGTTTCTAATTTGGAGTCATATTTTATCCTTATTTAAGAGTTAGTAGAAATGAGTTTTCAATGTGTGGAGATTGTAAAGTAATCCTGCAAGAGAGTCTAGCCACCCAGATTGGTGGTTATGGAGTTTTGCATTAAAAGTTGGAAAAAAAGGAATGGAAATAAAATGAGCGAAGTATTAGGTAGTGGAACCTAAAGAGAGACAAAATGATTGCTTTTAGAGGTAGATTGATAAAGTAATGAACATGAGGCTTAGAAGTAGAAACTTTAAGGATGTGGGATGAAATTAATTGTATTAACATATTGGAAAAATAGGTTTTAGGAGAATCTAAAGGGATAAAAAATCGTATTAACAAATTTGGCGATGAAGCAATGAGGTTCAAAAGACCATTAGAGAAAATATGTCCTACTATAAATTGGCAAGGAACTAGAATTGTTGAAAACTTATAAAAAAAAAATATAAAAATGCTAAGTCAAGCCAAATATAAGGCATGTGATGATCTATATAATAAGCTGGACATAATATAGGGTGAGAAAAATGTCTAAAAACTTGCAAGAATTAGTGAGGGGAAAACTATATACATAGACCATGTTAGATGAAATACGGGCAACAATCAGAGATTCTTGGTGAAGGAAGAAGAGATTAAGGAGAGATGGAGGTATGCTTTCAAAAGTTTCTAAATGAAGAATGCACACAATGCCTTAGACTAGGTGGAGACGCTAACTCCGTGGAAAACAAAGCACATTTTTATTTTCGTAAATAAGGGTAACTGAGGCAAAAGAAGCTTTTATTAGGATGAAGATAAGAAAGGATATGTGACTAGATGGTATTCTAATTGAAGTGTGGAAATGCATAGGAGAAACTGGTCTCTCCTGGCTTACGAAGTTGTTTAATAGTATTTTGAGGATCAAAAAAATGTCAAACAAATGGAGTAGAAGCATTGTGTTACAGTGTCACCTATTCATGAATTTGTCAACGCAAGCAATCATACTTCAAAAAGCGTATTAATTGTGTCATTTTGAGTTGATATCTTGGCTGAAAAGTAAAAAAAAAAAAATGCAAAGAAATGACTTTTGAAAGAAAAATACTCCTGCTTCCGAACTGTTGCTAGGTCTATGTAATTGTTTGCGTTTCGCATGCACAAAAATACTCTATCAAGGTAACATCAAGCCTTCTTTAAAATATAAAGAACTTCTTCATTAATTTTATTTCCTTCGCCCATCCTTAAAAAGACAAAGGAAAGAAAATTCCATATAGTTATATAACATTACATGTCCCTTGGTCATTGAGAAATGATATGAAGGCATACACCTTAGTGGAGGATGTGGTCCTAGATAGAATGGAATTGCAGAACTAGATTGGGTAGCCGACGCCAGATAGTTGGGACAAGTTTTTGAAAGACGCGTGAAGCTTACACTTCGAGATTCACTTCAAGGCGAGGCTCAAGGAAAACGATTCTCAACCTTAGAGGCTCAAAGTCCTTGAGCTTCGCACCTCACATCACGAGGCTCACATAAGGCCACATGCCTCATGCTTTGAGGTTCACCTTGTGACTAAGGCGTGCACCTTAAACCTTAACTAAATTTAGTATTCTAGTCATAGAATTGACTTTCAGAACCATTTTTTCATATTTTATTTGTTTGAACCGACACTTTATTCATTATCTTTAATGGACATAGGGTTTCTAAAACCCTGTTGAGTTTGTAAATCCAAATTAAGAAATTCCCATTTTCCCTAGTAGACGTTGAAGGGATTTGGAGCCATTGGCCTACAACATGATCCCTTGTGACTTCTTTGTGACAGTTTCTTAGGACAAAAAATCCATCACATGAGTTGCTTGCCAAACATCAATTGTTTTTCAGTATGTATATGACAAAAGGTAATCTAAATTGCAGCGATTACTTGCCTTTCTTAAATTTATTTAATGGTCGAATAATTTATATAGTGCCTGTTTCCATCATGTTCTTACATCATGAGAAGTTTAAGTCATTGACAAAACCATTCTTAACTTATGATATCTCTACCAAGTTGTGGCATATATCTACTAGCATATATCATATTTACCATTTCAATTTGGATGTTTTGAGATGTTATCATTTTGTTTTACAGGGTGAGCTACTGCAAGCAATAACCAAGTCGATTTGTTTGGTGAAAGTTTGGTTGGTGACCTCAGTGTTACAAATCTCGTTCTCGGGTTTTTATTGGCCGAAGTTTTTCTTGGGAGATTTTCAAATCTGATTTTTTTTTGGTATTTCTCGCCTAAATCTCGGCAATGATTAAAAAAATATATATTAAAATCACATAAAGTAGTAATAAATATCACCAAGTTATAAATTCATAAGACCAACAACATTGTGTATTTCTCATGATATTTTTAAAATCTCGGTTAAATATCGGCTAAATCTCGTGATTGGATAAAAAGAGAAAATTATATTTCTTGCGAGATAATTAAAATATCGCGATCAAAATGGAGTTTTAAACTTTGATGTTTTTCTCTGGAGAAATTGGGTATCTCTCGAGAGATTTGTAACAGTAGGTGACCTCATGGATGCACCAACATCTTATCCAACTTGTTGTGCGAAAGCGTGCAGCGAATGTATAATGATCTAAAAATAGTAAATAAATCAAATCGAATCGAAGCAAAAAAAACAAATCACAAGAGAGACTCGATTTATGTGGTTCCACAAGATGCCTATGTTCACGGGCAGTGGTGATCGATCACTAATTCAACAGGAAGATTTACAATGCTCTCACAAACCCTCTTCCCCAATACACCCAAAAATGGCTCTCTTCTCTATAAAATAAAACCCTAAAAAACATCCTTTTATACTAGGGTTTCAAAATAAGAGACTATATGGGTAAAATACCCAAAACGGGTTAGACCATCAATCGGGTCAAACCCCACACATTGCCCATTAATCGGGTCATCCGGGTCGCCAACAGGTCATCATGAATCCGGTTGAATTCATGACAACTTTCCAACACAACTGACACGACTACAGGGAGTAGAAATACGCAGAGAATGATCTGTTTGCAGATACAACTTTGTCTCAGCATCACCTCACGTAGAAGCAGATGCGCATGTCAGTTTCCACTATCTCATCCTTTAGATGTGTGATAAAATATGACAATGCAATTCCAGGTTCTTGTATGACATTGGAGATAACTTTTTTTCATTCATATTACGTCCTCTGGTGTAATCTAGTTTTCCAGTTTAGGAGTTTGGTATCCCTTAATCTCTACCATGAATTAATGAGATTTGGCAGAAGACTCATAGTTGTCCTTTTTGTTCCTTGTTTTGGTTTTCTGCAAATTGAGAAATTGTGACTGTTCTCTCAGGAGCTTTCTGTAGCACAGGACGTATGTATCATTCAACAATCTAGAAATGTTTTATCTATTAAGAAATTCAAGATTGTAGTAATGTTCCATTTCAAACTTGAATTTTGAGTTCAATCTTGGTAGATGACTCTGGGAATTTGGTCTCTCTTTGCACTTTAGCCTTTTGAGTTACATACATCGGACTTATCCTTTGCCCCACCACTAAAATTATCTCCTGAAATTATTTGGTTCATGAAAAATGTCCACTCAATATGTTTATTCTCTCACTAAAGGTTTGATTGTGAATCTTCTACTTTAGGCTCATCCATGCAGAAATGGAAATATCAACAAGGGTACTGAGGGTCCTTGGAATGTGTCTTTTTGTTTGTGAGACATCAAGAGTTTATCATCTTTGGTTTTTCCTACATAGTTTTCATTTTGTATGTAAGGAGACTAACAGAGGTACCAACTTTCTTGCTTCCTTAAGCACCCAAGTCAGTGAAACCATTATGTACACTGAGAATTGCCTAAGCAAGCTATTCCATATTATAGAAAAAGATGCTAGGGGAAAAGCCTACATCCGCATGTAGCTTGTAAATATTATGTGTATATATATATATTCCTAACTGCTGAAAGTGCATTGATTTCTTTATGGAGAAACGAATATTTCCTACCCTTGTAGTTGTTCGCTTATTTTTTCTTTTATTATTATGAAATATGCTATACATATTTGTTAAGTTTAGACATTTATTTGAGCAACAGAGTGCTGCTTATTAACAATCCTAGGTGCTTACTCCCGCTTTCTGTGGGATGTACCCATGAATGTCTCTAAATGTAGAAGGCTATTTCCATCTCTTGGCCTTTTGTGGCTACTATTAAGGCCTCGTTTTGTTCGGATTTTTTGCTGAAATCAATTGTGATGAGAACTGACTGTACAAGAATCAATTGTCTAATAAGCGTTGTTGCAAATAATCCTGTTTGGTTCAACTGCTGGACAAAATCGATTCTCTGTAGAGAAGTGGTTCTATGTTAATAATTCTATTTGATTCATATTGAAGCACATTTTGGTATTACAAAACCCTACGTAATTGTCTTTTGTTCTAGCTATATATATTTGCATAAAACCCATACATACCACATGTACACATATGTTTAGTATTATTTCTTGTCGTCATATGGATGAGGATGAGGTTACTAGGATACTACCATGTTCAGTTGTCATTTAAATAATATGAACGACATTCATATGGTCAGAGTTTTGTTCAATTTCCATTCAAGAACTATGGCAATTGTCTCTTATTATGTAGTTTTAAGTAAAATAAAAAACTATTTTCCCCTCTCAAAAATCACAGTGTCTCCCGATTTGAAATAATGTGAATTTTGAGAAATCAATTATGATAAAATTGATTTTTTCTGATTGAACCAACCTTCGAATCAATTTTAAGTGGTTTAATCGGAAAAAGATCTGATCCAAATGCCCCTTTAAACTAAATTGATAGTCAAGTGATTTTATACATGGACTCCATGACTTGCCATTTGCCAAAAAAAGGACAGTTTTGCTTTGGTCACTCAGAAGACTATTTTGGAAGTCGTTTTGAGAACCTAAAGTTATTTTAACAATCATTTTGAAAGATTTGGGGTCCTTTTCCTTTCCACTGAGGTACTATGTCAATTTTTATGCATTAACCGAATTTCCTACTTTCATTTGTGCAGGCTAATGTCAATCTATTTGCCCCCAACCTGCTTTTCCTTCTACATTTTCTTCAATACTTGACTTTTTCGCTTCCCAGGATCCAGTCCCGCAAACTGAAACCAAGTCTCCAAAATCTGCCGTAATGAACTCCATTACTGCTGACTCATTTGCTGCTGTGTTGCTAAACAATTTTGATGGTTCTGCCGTTTGGTGCATGAACTTCTCACACTGATCCAGTATCCACAGAACCCATGCATAATTCTGCCAACGATGCCAACCTTATCAACCTAAACCTTTTTCTTCAACAGAATCTAAGCCTTCACCAAGGAGGATATTTTCCAGGTCAAGTCTGGGATTTGGGCAGATGCGCTGAATTACAGACTGATCAATTTGAATGTATCTGCTTGTAAGTTGATCCTCATTTACTGTAATTTCCTTTTCGTAATAGAATTTATTTGCATATCTTATATACAATATCCATATTTATTGGACTATGTAATTTTTCTTGATACAATTCTCATTACTCATCATCATCATCCATGGCTTATCCCAAATATTTGGGTTGGCAAAACAAATTGTATCCGCATTCCATAATACAACTCTCATTTTTCATCAGAAAATTTAATGCTGGGCCCATAGAGGCCGGATACAACCAGAAATCTCCTTAAATTTGGTTATCCAAATTAAAATGCGGACTTGCTGTACTCTTGGCTGGAGGGAAGTTCAAAAATCTGTGCTGGATGCTGAAATTTTATGAAGTATCCAAAACATTGGAAGACCTAGTAACCTATTTGAGTGGACACTGGCCGCTTAATAAGGAGGCTAGCTGAGACAAAGAAGGTAGCTCGAGAAAACTAGGGGCGTTGTGGGTGTCAGAGTTTGATCCCGATTGCTCAAGGAAGGTTAGGTGTTGAGTGCATGTTTAGATGGCTCCTAGAAATATATATTGGAATCTGAGAGGTTTGGGAAACAAAGCGAAACATGTTCTGATCAAGCAAGTGGTGTCATTATCGTTCCATTTTGTGCTTGCAAAAGACCAAGTTTGAATTGATAGTTGATTTGGTTGTCAGGAAGCGTGGGGCGCTCTCTCGAGTGTCAAAATGGCTGGCTCTTCCATCCGTAGGGGCCTTGGGTAGTATCCTTATTGTTTGGAACGAGGCAATTGAGATAGCTGATTCGGACTCGGAGGCCGGGGCTTTCTTGCTTTCCATTCGGTGTCGCAAGTTGAGGATATTTTTATTGGATCTTTCCATTCTCGCTTTCAAGGATCTATTTCCGAATGGAAATGCTGATTTTCCGGATTTTCGGCAAGAATTGGTTGACGTGAGGGAACAAAATCGTCTATGGCCTTCCCTGTAGCCTTGAGTGTTTAAAGGCCAGGATGCATGGTCTTGTACAGATTTAACAGTTGTACAAGAGATCCTGGCCTTTAGACACTCAGGCCACAGGGAAGGCTATAGATGATTTGCTTCCTGACGTGAGGGCTAGATGGAGTGATCCTTGGTGCCCAGGTGGTGATTTAGCACTATTTGATTTACCGATGAGAAAAAAAGGTTGGTGCAGAAGGAACAAGAAAATGTTTTTAACTCTGGTGAGTTTTTGGATATGTTTAATTTGATTGATTGCCCCCTTAATTACACAAAATTTACCTGGTCACTTTTAGGATACCCCGTCACTAAGCAAGTTTGATAGATTTAAGTTATGCTTTTATGGACAGATCATTTTCCCAACATGATTCAATTGGCCCTCCCTAGACTGACTTCGAATCACATTCCAATTCTTTTGGAGTCCGTCAAGGTTAGAAGGGTTCCGATCCCCTTCATATCTAAGGCTTGGAAGGAGGGTAAGTTTTGAGGGGGCCCAACACAATTTTAAAGTGAACAAAGCAAAGGTAAAGAGATGGAACAAAGAGGTGTTTGGGAATTTTAATGCAAGACAATCATTGATGAGTTAGCAGAAATTGGTATGATTGAAGAGTATCTTCCAGCCATTGGCTTAGATCGACAAAAAAGATTAGAGCTGAAGGAAGAATACCAAGATCTGGTAATTAATGAGGAGATTAGTTGGAAGCAAAAAATCAAGGATTAGGTGGCTCAAAAAAGGGAGCAAAAATACCAAATTCTTCCAAAGCTAACTTCATTTCTCGTCTTAAAGTGGGTGAGATTCCTTTGTGGAGAAGGAAGAGGACATCAAAAAAGGTAGTAGTTGGTTTCTGTGGAAGTCATTTTGATAAGAGCCACAGTTTTAGGTCTTATTTGTATGGGATTAGGTATGTATTTCTGAGGATAGGGATAAGCTTGAGAGGCCTTTCTTGGAGTTTTGTCTTGGGCTCGACTAGGTCAAATTGTGACGAGCTAGGATGTTTTTCCTTTTTTGAGCATGGGTAGCCTTTGTAATCCTTGATTTTTTTTTTTTTGCATCTCTTGTGTTTTTTGATTCTCAAATTAGTGAATTCCTTTTGTATCCCCCCTTTTTTCTTGAATGTTTAAATATTTATTTCTGATAAAAGAAAAAAAAACACCGTCAGCTTAATCCAAAAACCGTAGCCATAACCTGTTTGGATGCTTCCTCTAGACTTCTACTGCATTATGAAAAAACGTACATGTATCAGTCTCCAATCCACTCTCACGTGTTAACTAACTACCTAAAATATCTTGGCGAGATGGGGTGCTATTATTTTGTAGCCCCTTGCTAAAACAAATTTCTTGTGTCTGATGAAAATCATGTCTGGAATTCATCTCAAGACTTTCTAAGCAAGCAGTTCTCACTTCGCCGTAAGGGTGGAACATGTTTGCTGGCTACAGGAGCCCCTGTACATGCTAGTAGCTATCTACTTTGATGAATGATGAGGGATGGTGGATCCCCCCTGTACGGCTGTACGTGCTAGTAGCTGTCTATGAATGATGAGGGATGGTGGATCCCTGTGCTCTAGGAATTCATCCCCAGCAAAAATGGTTAATTTCTCCCATTGTGGCCAAGTTCTATGCTTAAACTGGAGTCCTGTCTTCTCTAGCTTTGGGAGTAAGCTAGTGTTTATCTCATACAGACTAGCTACATGTGAATATGATTCAATTCTGCTTAAAATTCGGGGGACATTAAGTCCCAATTGTGGAGTGAACTGGGATATCTAAGCTACATAACTCTGTCCTTGCAAAAGGGGCTGTAGGGGTTTGATTTGTTCATGGCAAACTTGACTTGGTCCCCATGTTGAGTGCAAGTGTGGGAGTGCTTTTGGGGTGAACAGATCCCTTGCATGCTTTGAATGAAAGGGAACTAGGAATCTAGGATATGCTCTGGTGTCATATGTGCATGCAATGAACTACAACAACATCAACGCGTAGCACAATCATCTATGCATTGATGTGGTTGATCCTCTCTTAATACGTGGATTTGAATCAACATTGGTAATGATACTCTATGGACAAGTATCTTTAGTTTTACCAACTAGAGGACTGGATTTTAGGACCTTAAAGTAGTGGCTTAATGGCTTCACTGGCCCCAGGAACAGTGATTGGTGAAACAAGCTAATGTTGCTCACGATATTGAGAAGCCAAGTTGCCTAATGGAGGGGGTTTGATGACTGATGTGTCAAAGCCATTCTGTTGGAGCACCGTGTCTGGTTTATTGTGTTTCTACCAGTGGAAAATAGAGAGAGATGAAGCGTGTTCCCTAGGATGGTAGTTGCAAGTCGAGATTCATGAGACAAATTGCATCCAAGGAAAGAGGGAAGCACACATCAAAAAAGTTGGCCTTAAGTTATCATCATAAGGAGCTTTTATTGGTTATGACTGAGTAGTTCTTTGTCGTCAGGACTTATGTGCTCCCTTGGAGGTGATAATTCAAGTTTTCTAATGGAGTGATTGGAATGGTGAGTTAGGTAGAGATTTGGATAGGATTCCAGATTGGAGAATTATAAAGTTTCTAATTTAAAAGTGAAAAGGTTTTTATAAGTGGAGGAGAATTGTTTTTGACAAGTTAGCTGTATTTTGAAACTCATATCTGTATTAATCCAGAGTCGTCTGAACAGCTATTTTTGCTATCGGTATGGTCTGTGTCCTCTTGTCATTGTTCCCAGGCTCGGTCTTTTTATCCTTTGAGAGACAAGGGGGTTAAATTAAGAAGGTGATGGTTTTCATTGTACAGCTCTTCACCATGAAACTGTTATATTTATCTCCCCACCTCCCAACTCTTCATGACTCACCATCCCACAGAAGCAGTTACTCACATTGAAACAAACAGAGATTTCAATTTCCAGCAGGACGTAGCATTTTAGTCATTATTTGTTTACTTTAGGAAGATGTGATCATGTCAGTGAAGGTGGGAAACTTGAATGATTATACTAACTTCATTTCTCATTGTTTTGATTGCCTTTTGATTTAAATCCAATTCACAGCCAAGGAGTTATCTCTAGCAGATGTTGGAATTGTCGGTGGGCTAAGTGATGGATCAGATGAGAAGGAAATGGGACCTCTCAGTTCAGCTTACATGGGGAGAGCTGGGTCTACTATTGGTGGACCCGCGTTTACCTCGACATCAATGAGTGGCTGTGATGTCTTCTCAAACCTTAGCTAATAACAACAATTTGGTACCTTCAAAATGATTTTTTTTTTTGGGTCCTACTATAACTTTTGCTTATTTGATAAAAATAGTTTGTAGGCCACAAGTATCTTGGCTTGCTTCATATTTTTGTTCATGTTCATCAAATAACATTGTAGTTTGATAACTACCAGTTGTTAATTGTGGATGAGATATTTACGAGGCATTTTTACTTACTAATGATCGTTGGCATGCTCCAGAAAGCCCTCCATATCCTGCATCGCTTGATTTTTAGCTCGTCTTGAATGGAACATGAGAATATCTGTTTCTAAATAAATTTTGTGACATAATGTGTTTGTTAAGTAGCCTTAGAAACCAAATCGGCAAAATTTTAATACTGGCTACTCCCCTGTTGTAGGCAAAAAATAATAATTTTGAAAAGAAAAAAATGATGATGATGGACCTGATCTGGATGGTGATTGGGCAATTGGTCTGAGCGTGTGATCTAAACATCCTCTACAAGGTATCCTGTTTTTTGGGTTAACATGTACTACATGACCGTGATTACTGTTTAACTTAACCCTAATTTAATACTCCATTGTTAGAATCTCCTGCATTGAAATTCATCACAGATGGTAACTGAGGGATAAGTAATCCGACTCATTCACATTTCAGATCATGAATGTTTGGAATCGATATTATGCAAGTAGGTATAAAAGAGGTACTGGTTGACCCGGGTGCAACTCCATTTGTAACAAGTTTAAGCAATATGAAAGCATGCCAACCAATCCAGACCATCCAATAAGTGGGCCACCTAGAAAATTTTGTCTATCAATTCATTAGGAATGTCTCTGTTGGAGGCTGGATCCTATACTAGGACCACCCTCAAATCAGAGGCGGTTGAGTGTGATGCACCATAGACCGTAGTATCCATCATGCTGCACCAAAAGGAGCTACAAAGTCAAATCTCAACATGTGAAAGCTAACAAAAGATGAGTCTCATCGAGGACTTGTACACACGCCATGTCTATTATTTGAGATCCTTATAGTGTTGTCAACAGTTTTTCTTCTTTGGGTAATAATAGTGTTGTCAACTTGATAGAAAAACAAAAGAGATATTGTAGAAAATATTGCACTAAAGCCAAGCGAGAGATCCGGGTCTCTTCACATCAGAATTTCTAATTTTAGCAAACAATCCCAACCTCTTTGATCCAATCATACCCACTTTTTTTTTATCCTTCAAAGACAAAAACCACAAAACACCAAAAAAATCAAATTCAAGACCAACCCACATCATCGTCATCATCAACCACAGCTATGAAATCACAGATATATAATTCTAGGGTTTATGAGGTTAGAAATGTTCAAAAGTGATACACCATAACAAACCCAACTGCCATAAAGAAAGCTACACACGTGCTAAGCACCAAGGTTGGGATGCATTTCAAGAGCACGCTTTGGCTTAAATCAAGGAGACAGTGCCACTGACTAGGCTCTCAAGCCCTAAGAGAATGTCTCTTACATTGGTTAGCGAACAGTTACATTGAAAACCCCATAAAGATCTCCTAGGAAAGTGAGCTTCAGTACATACAGTGACACCAGAAAAATACTAAACAGGATAAAGAGATGGCCACTCTATTAACCCTTTCTCTTAATCATATGTGTTATAATGGTTGAAAGCTTTTTGTATGAAAAAGTTCTTGCCATATTTTTTTTGTGTTCTTGGGTGGTGGTGATTAAGCTATTGTAGTTTTTTTTAACCCTAGATCATTAAAAGATGTAAGATGGAGATTCTGACATGGGTTTTGAATAATTTTTTTTTTTTTAATTCTGGATTTTGATCATGGGTAATGAAATGATGATGAGTATGAGAATGGGTATTGGACTCTTGGGTTAGGGTTTTTTGGGGGGGTTTAGTTGGTAATCTTTTTCATACTCTTGGGGTGATGGATACATGGATTAAGGTTCTGGGAGTGGGGAAGAGGTTTGCATGGGAAAATAGTGGTTGAATGATGGAGATGGAAAGGGAAGGCTTGTAGAGGTGCAATTAATAGAATCAAGCTTGTGGCCAAGGGTTTCTAGGGCTTTGACTTGTGACCTGAGGAACTTGAGATAGTTTGCAGCCTCATCAAGCATTGATGCAGTGTCCATCTTGCTCCCACCAGGGACCAACCTTTGCAAAACCCTAATCCTCTCACTTATTCTCTCCCTCCTTTGCCTTGCAGCCACAGTTTGTGGATCACTTGACATCCTAACATTCTTCCTCTTGGGCTTCTCTACCACCTCCAACCCTAAATTCACTGGCCTGAAAGCTGCAACTTGATAAATCATCTCCTTCATTTGTGCAATGGCCTCCCTATCGGGCTCATCGACCAAAGATACTGAAGAATTCGGCTGTTGGAAGTTGATGCTTGACGACCATTTGTGCTTCTCCGATCTGGGTTTCTTTGGTTTTGGCCGGTTCTCGGATATCAGCTGAAAACCGCCTTCTGCAGTAGAAGAATCTGACTGCAGAAGATCAAAATAATGATAATTCTCATTCACTTTGAGTTCATCTTGATCCTTGCTTCTCTTAGTAGAATTAGGCCTAGTGTATGAAGATCTAGAATGGGTGGCATATGGATTCAAAGAACTATGTGAGACTGCTTCATTAGGCGCATTTACCTGCCAACCCATTTCTTTGTTACTCTCGTCGGAGTCCTTGTTCTCGGACTCACCTGATGAAATGGCACTGCCGGAACGGAACTTCCATAAATCCCTGCAATCAGACAAGATCATGGAAATTCCATCATCTTCAACCGAAGTATCTGTATTGCTATTAGTAGCTGACAGCAAGCAGTCAAGGGACTCAAATGAGCCCGTCGCGGAAACTCCTGCCTTGCCGCCTTCCATGCCATTAAAAACTTGCAGTTGGTTAAGTGTGCCAAGATCTTCCATTAGACTGCTTAATGGATTCATGATGTTAGGCCTGTTCACCAGAGGTGAAAAACATAATTCAGCAGTTAGAGCTTCACCCCAAGAGGTTCCAGCTCCTGATTTCGCAAGCACAGTATCTGCTGCTATCCTTATTGCTTCTTGGCGTTGCGGTAGGTTCAAATTGGAAAGATCATTTATCGAATCTAAAGCTGGAGCTAATTGCTGGACCATTTCGCTTACTCTGTCGCAATTTGAATTGAAATTGTAGGTCTTAGTTCCTTGTAGCTCTGAACTTGGGTTGAAGATCCCTTGAGGGAGATTCATCTGGCTACCAAGAACACCACAATTGGCACTAGACACCATGAAGTTCTCTCCAATTTCATGTTGCTGATTGCTCCATGGGTATGATGTGTTCCTCACCACTGGTGGGTCGTCCCAACCCAAATTATCCATCGGCGAATTAAAAACCTGATATCAAAAATTCAAGCTTTCAGTTAGATGAAAGGATTATTCAAATACCTGCAACACCCCATTTGAAAGGAACAGATAAATCAGATAAATGAAGCAAAATTGATAGCTTGAAGGAGTATTTTATATATACCATGCAACGAGATAGGCATATAATTAACTTCAAAAGGCACATCTATGGAGTCCAATTTAAGAGAAAAAATGGAACACAGAAACAAAAAAAATCAAGTAACTCCATTAACAGCTTATGATGCAAGAGAGAAACTTCAATTCATAAGAGGTACCTATACGGCTATACCAGATCCGGCCGCCATCCAAGTCGGATAATCCAAAGATCAAGTAAATGATCCTAAGAACTTCTGATTTCTATTCTCATGAACCCAAATAACACAACCAAAGTTGGATCAAACCTCAGCTTATACCGCCTTTCATGTTTGCCCTGCCGGAATTAACAAATGGTCTTTAATTCCAGTCATGGAAACTGTGATCAGGAGCAAACTAATAGTCGCTAACATCAGTTTTAGCTACCATATATATTTTGTTCATGAATGCACTAGAGACAACACCAAAGAGATCCAAAATTCTCAAAGAACACAGTACAATGGAAACATGGATAGAAAGACATGACCTAAGAACAGTAAAGAAGAAAAGAGAAAAACAAAACTGAGTACTTAAATTATCACAACTCACAGAGTAAGTATTTTAGTGTGAGTAAAAAAGCCTTTCAGCTTCCTTGAGATCCCATGGAGGACCAATCTTGATGCTATGCTATGCTTTATTGAAAGAACAGATGGTCCTTTATACTGCTACAACCACTACTAGTACTTCTTAAACATGTAAAATATGAGAACAAGAGAGACATAAAATATGTATAGTTAATAACAGCTTTGAAAAGGAGAGGTATTTGGGTATTGAAAAGATAAGGCTTTTGGGTCAGTTTGGTGGGAGTGATAGTATTTTTGTAGATGGGGAGCATGAGATTTCTGAGAAGCTAGCATTTCAAATATTATTAATTAATAATAGTAACAAGTGGGAAGAGCTCTGCAACTCCTTTTGGTTGCTTCTGCTATTTCATGCGCTCTGTAAAGTTTCAGAAAACTGCAGTGAGAGTGAGGTGTTTGAGCACTACCAGTCTACCACTCTCTTCTAATAAAGGAGTACTGGTTAATCATAGTCTTAATCATACCCATTATTGTTTTCACTTTTTAGTTTCTACTACTGTAATTATTGTACTTTGAGTATCACTGTTGCTCGTTGATGAGAATTCTTATTATGGTCCCCAATCCTCTAGACCCTGAAGATGGTCACATGTCCTCGTACCTGAACACATGGACTAGATACAAGGGGTTGGGACATGTATATCTTTGCTTACATATAACTATAAATACTCATCTATATGGCAAAAGATTAGCTCTGGCGGCTGCCCGAGCTGGGCGCTCCACAAAACATTGGGCATTGGCGATAATTTAGGGATAAGTCATTTCATTTTCTCCCAATGATTTTGACTTCTCCTCATTTGATATTTTTCCTCTTTAATACGCCACATGCCCACTGGTTTATGGATGTCCGAGCGCCCAGCTCGGGCGGCCACCAGAGCTAATCTTTTGCCCATCTATATAAGCATGACTCGGGATCCTCTCCAGTAGTAGCTGACGAGGCACCGCCGCTTCACCATGTCCGCTGCCCACGCCATCCACGTACCCCTATGTCGAAGCCCAACACAGCTCCCAATGTTGAAAAACAGAAAAGGACGCTACTGTATTTTAAAAACACATTTAAAGTGCCCTTGCCAATTACTACTAGAGAGGATCCTGAGTCTATAAGCATATACTTAGTAAATGTGGGCATGATATAACACATAGCAGGAAGATATATATATATATATATAGAGAGAGAGAGAGAGAGAGAGAGAGATATGATATAAATGAATGTTGTAGAGAATGAGACGGAGATGAATGGTGAGAGTATATCTATAGAACTGTAAGCAATAAAATGAATTATCTGGAACACAGTTGCAGGTTTGAATTGTAAGGAGTAGTATTTTGAACATAAAACTGGTAGTGGAGGGGTTAGGATTTAAAAAAAAGTTGGCAAGCAGGCAAAAAGAGTCAAAGGGGAAGACAGCACACGCAAGTTCCTCAGAGAGAGAGAGAGAGTATATCTGGGTTCTGAAAACTCTCCACATGCACCCCATCACTAAATGAATGGGTTCCCATAGCATTTGCTCCTTTGTCACCCTAAAAGTTTCTTATACCAAAATAAATAAATTTGAGATACACCTATTAGAAACCCAATATACTATATATATATATATATATATATATATAGTAGACTCTCTTGTAATTAATAACCTTGGTGGAAAGAAATTTTATTAATTATAAAAGAATATTACATATAAGAATCACCATATTAGACTATCAATTTTTTTTTTTCATAATTTCTTTTGAATGTATTGTATTTTCCATATAAGCTTCACATAGATACAAATGTATAAGGCTAACATATTAAAAAAAAACAAAAAACAAAAGATTTTATACTAGTTCATTGAACTTTTGTTAATTATTTTGAAGTCCTCATACAATAGTTTTTTTAATTTTTTTTCTTTCTAAAATTTCTAAAACTTTATATTATATATGGTAGTTTATTATACATAGCCAAAATATCTAAAACAATTTTATCCCTTTTTCTTCCTAATACCTAAATCATGATAAAGTGTATAAGATTCATATCATTATGTATTAATATAATATAAAAACCTCTCTTACAATTAATAATATACTAGAAATTTCTTTAAAAATTATTAAATAGCAAGTATAAGAGACTATAGAGCCAAGTTAGTTCCTTACAAATTTATTAATTATTAGAGATTATTAAGTTATAGAATATTAATTATAAGAGGGCCTACTATATGTGTATATGTGCGTGTATATATATATATATATACTAGCGAAAGACAAGCACGTTGCATGTGTGTGTATAGTCCAATGCATGTGAGAGGGGTGGGGGAGAGCGATTGGGGTGAACCCTAGAGGTGAGTGAATTTTAACCACAGTTAAGGAGTGTCAAAAGGGACACGTGTTAACCTATGGGTGCAATTGATGAGAAAGGGGTAGTTTGCAGTTAAGGAGTGTCAAAAGGGACACGTGTTAACCCGTGGGTGCAATTGATGAGAAATGGGTAGTTTGAGGTGAATGAATTTTAAACACAATTAAGGAGTGTCAAAAGGTGTAGATGAGAAAAGTGTAGTTTGAGAATTAAGTAAAACATTAAATCAAGGTTTTGTCTTAAGGGTAGTTTGGGAATTTAAATATGCAACGGTTTGAGAAAGGGGTAGTTTGGTAGATTGTAGTTGAGAAATGGGTAATTTGGGAATTAAGTAAAACATGAAATGAAGGATTAGGATTTGTAAGGTTTGTATATAAGGGTAGTTTGGGAATTGGGAACAAATCAGGCTATGGTTTGTTAATGAGGGGTAGTTTGGGAATTTTCATCATTAGGGCGGCTTCTCTCATTATATATATATATATATATATATATATATATATATATATATATATATATATTTACTATTATAATGGGAGGCGCAGGCGTAGCCTAAATTTTCCAAAATTCCTAAACTACCCTTATATACAACAAAACTTTAATTTAATGTTTTACTTTAATTCCCAAACTACCCTCATCTATCTATTTAAATAATAGAATCAGTCAATCGTGATTGAACTCGGGAAGAGTTCAATCATACCCACAGGTTAACACGTGTCCCTTTTAACTCCTATAAAATGTGGTTAACTCCTTCCCCTCGCTCTCACGTGTATCGCACGGGTAGCCGCTAGTATATATAATGGCAAGAGAGTCTACCTGATTTTAAGTTATAGTCACTTTTACTATCGTTTTGAGGGATAAGTAGATCCCATGGTTGGTCCTCTATTAGACACATGACAAAACTGATTAGACTCTAGTTAGTCAGTATTAATCTCTTAGAAATCACTGATGTTGTGACGTCTAATTGAATAATTTAGACACCTCTGATCAGGCTAATTTTTGTAATGTGTCCCACAAGAGACCTATATTGACACCTAATAGTTAGATTGGAAAAACACATTCCAAGTGTCCCAATCGATGTAGAATTAATTATAACTTTTAGTCAGGGGCTATATAAATAAAATATAAGGGGAATGCTAGCCCCACTCTCGATGTAGAATTCACTATAACTTTTAGTAGAGGCCTATATAAATTAAATATAAGGGGAATGTCAGCCCACTCTCAATTGTTACTGTACTCTCATTTTTCGAGCAAAAAGACGATGATTTTGTGTTAGGTCCTTGTGGGCCTTACAATGAAATCGTTGTCCTTTTGCATAAAAATGGGATCAGGGTAGCAAATTCCTATATATAATGAGAGAGAGAGAGAGAAAGTGAGTGTGAGTGTGTGTGTGTGTGAGTGAGTGAGTTTTTTAAGGCATACCCATTTGAGAATATAAAGTACAAACAAAAATAATGAAATTTGTTAAGTTATATATATACCCATAACATATATACGTTGCAAAAGAAGAAAGAAACCGTATACGATACACATAATAAGAGAGGAAAAGAAGACTCATTAACTTAGACTGAGTAGGGCGAGTTGAATCGGTTGTCGGGTCACCTATTGTGGCCTTCTTTCTATAAGAAGAAAGAGAAGGGAAGTACCTCAGGTCTTATACATCATTGATCCAGCCCACCAACTCATTAAACTGGACTTAGATGAGTCATGAGAACACAAGTTCAATATCAAAACTCTTCACTATATTACATTTTGTAGCTTTATATCGATCTCAAGGCTAGGATCCTCCCATTGGTCTGAGACCTATTGTATTATCGTCTTCATCATCATCAAAGTCTTATCTCAAAATATCTTAACGACACAGTACCCTTTCTATTATTTTGTCCTATTAAAAGTTATTACTTCATTTAATTTGTGTCATCCAATTTGTCCTCGTCATTTTTATTCATGTAATTTTTTGACTTTTTTTTAAATAAAAATTTAACTTGCACTAATTCACTCCAACATAATTTCGTTGAAAAATTTCAACTCAATTTACTAAATGAAAGGTTTTCAACTGGTTTATTGGGAAAAAGTTGTGATTAACTATAATTTAGTTAAGATTCATTAATCCAACATATGTAATCATCATCACCATCATCCAACATTGGTTTTTAGGAAAAAAGTATTAATGATAATTTAATTAAACTTAACCATGGTTAAAAATGAGTTAAAATGGACCTGGACACTGCAGTGCTAGGAAGGGGACTCTTTGAAAATTACTTATAAATATTTGCTTGACTAAAATATTATTTTTATTTTTTATTTTTATAATTTCCAAATTACTCCTCACAAGACATTTTTGGAGTTTCTGTTATCTCTTGAACCACGACTCATGTTTATAGTTTATACTAAAATTTAAATTTTAATCGCATCCATAGATCAACCAATTACCAATGTCCATTTTATCCCTTATTAATGATGGTTTACTATTACCCCCGCCTCTTGCGTGAGTGGTAGGGGTGTGGCCTTCCAAGGGGGAGGTCTAGGATCTAATCCAATGCCCCAGCTAACTTCTGACCGTACTGACTGTACTCATGTAGGTAAATGATGACTCTACCAAAAAAGAAACTATGGTTTAATATGGTTGCTGCTACGAGCACACCACTATTTACTGATTGGACACCATTTAAAAAAATAACTTATATTTTTTTTATATTTTGTATTTCTATGTGCACCCACACCCCAAATTCTTAAACTCTTACTAAAAACTCCCCTAAAAAACTGTCTTCTCCTTTTAAAGAAGTAATCTTCTCAATGGCTTCTCCTTTTATATCTTTTCTCGTCTCATTCTATATGGTGTCTCCTTCTATATGCTTTGTGCTTTTTTTCATATTGATAATCTTACAGAAACAGTTGTTTCACGGTGGTCATAGGGCTACCAAGGTACTCTTTCAGTAAAATTGGACATGTGGCGACTTATATGGGTGAACCCTAAGGGTGAGTGAATTTAACCATAGTTAATGGGTGTTAAAATTGACACGTGACAGCTTATATAGTTCCTTTAACTATGGTTAAGCTCAATCTACCTAAGGTTAGTATTTTTAAAATTAATATTTTTCCTTTTTTTTTTTTCCAAAAACCAAGGTTAAATGAAAGAACTCTAGAAGTGAGTGAATCTTAACCACAGTTAGTGAGAGTTAAAAAGGGACACATGAGAGGGTGTAGAGGCGTGTGGGAAAAAGTATTTCCCTTAAAATGGTGTATAAGTAGAAAATTTATAGGTATTTTTTTTACTCTTGGTGTGCTCGTAGAATTTGTTATATTTTAATGGTGTCTA
Organism: Tetracentron sinense; assembly: GCA_015143295.1. NCBI lineage: Eukaryota > Viridiplantae > Streptophyta > Magnoliopsida > Trochodendrales > Trochodendraceae > Tetracentron > Tetracentron sinense. The sequence continues at coordinate 35,734,097 of CM026565.1, forward strand.
ATTAGTAAGTAATATAAATGATGTCCAGTCAGTAATAGTGGTGTGCTAGTAGCGTCACCCTTTAGTATTCATTATCCAGTGGGATTCAACAATATAACCTTAATTTTAGGGTAAAAAATATTTAACTCCAAGAATTTTTAACTTGCAGGGTTATTTTTTTTTAAATCAGGTTATATTGTTGAACCCTAAAATCAGTAAAATTTAAACCACGGGTAGCAGGATTAAAAAGAAGGAGTTTTTGCATATCAGCTGCTAGGTTCTTCCTAGTTTGCAAATACATTGTTATATATAAACCTTTTGCAAATCAACTCATTGTTTTCCAATAGTTAGACAAATACCCTCAACCTTACTTCTGTTACACTTTGGTTTGAAATTATTACTAAAATGATTATTATGCCCTTAATAGATTTTATAACCTCATTAAGTCCCTTTAACTGCTCTTGAGCCATGGTTAATAAGTTTTAACCCCTATGATAAAATTTTTTTTTCTTTCTAAAAACCAAGGTTAGATATTTTAACCTTAAGAGTTATTGAATCTTAACCATTGTAAAAGAGAGTTAAAAGGGAACACATTAAATTTTTTTTAAAAAAATTCAAAAATGAAGGTTAGATGCGTTGGTGAATCTTAATCATAGTTAAAAGGGGGCACATTAATTTTATTTCTAAAAACCAAGATTTGCTGCTTTAATCCTAAGTATTAGTGAATCGTATCCACAATTAAAGGAAGTTAAAAGGGGACACCTTAATTTGTTTTTATTTTTTTCCTAAAAACCAAGGTTAGATACTTTAACCTTAAAGGTTAGTGAATCTTAACCACAATTTTTTTTTTTTTTTTTTGGGTAATCAATCTTAACCACAAGTAAAGGGAGTTAAAAGAGGACATGTTAATTTTTTAAATATTTTTTCTAAAAACTATGATTAGATGCTTTAACCCTAAGATTAGTGAATCTTAACCACAATTAAAGGGAGCTAAAAGGGACACGTTAATTTTTAAATATTTTTTATAAAAACCATGGTTAGATTCTTAGTGAATCTTAACCACATTTAAAGGAAGTTAAAAGGGGACACATTACCAATCAAAAAAAATGGGACACATTAAATTTTTTTTTTTAAAATCAAGGTTAGATGCTTTAACCATAAGGGTTAGTGAATCTTAGCCACAGTTACAAGGAGTTAAAAGAGATGTTCAATTTTTTTTCTAAAAATCAAGGTTGATGTTTTAACCCTAAGGATTAGAGAATCTTAACCATAGTTAAAGGCAATTAAAAGGGAGCACGTTACTTTAAAAAAAAAAAAAATTATAATAGATGCTTAACCCTAAAGGTTGTGAATCTTAACCATAATTAAAGGGAGTTAAAAGAGATGTTCAATTTTTTGTTCTAAAAATCAAGGTTAGATCCTTTAACCCTAAGGATTGATGAATCTTAACAACATTAAAGGAAGTTAAAAGGAGACACGTTACTTTTTAATTTTTTTATAAAAAAACTAAGGTTAGATGTTTTACCCTAAGGGTTAATGAATCTTAACTATAGTTAAGAGTTAAAAGAAGATAAATTAATCATAAGAGTCAAAACTTATTAACCATGGTTCAAGAACAATTAAAGGGACTTTGTAGTGGAATGAAATCTGTAAAGGGCATTATAGTCATTTTAGTGATAATTTCAAACGAAAATCTCATTGAAGTAAGGTTTGAGGGTATTTGTGTTGGAAAACCATGAGTTAATTTACAAAACGTTTAAACATAACAGTGTATTTGCAAACTTAAGAAGAACCTAGCAGCTGATATGCAAAAAACCATAAAAAGAATAACTATGATCCGAAGTCCGAACTCATCTCTCCCTCATCCTTGCCGTTATTTCCGCAAACGGATGTGAGTTGTCGGTTTAGCTGACGTCACTCATGAGCCACCTTATATTTTCTCGGCTCGGCTTAACGGCTCGTGGTCCCAGCAAGTGAGGTTCGCCACACGCTTTCCTCTTCATTATTACAACTCACACGTGAACTGAATGCTATCATGCACACGTGGCTTCTCCTAACTGGGCATCTCTCAAATGATTGGACTTGTCGCACATGGGAAATCAAAACAGTGGAGCTGGAATCGGGACCATCTGATTGACTTCACGACTCTCACTGGATCCCTCTTAGTTAATATTATCCTGTACTTTTTCCCCAAAACTATATTATCTATGTGGGAGTGTGTTGCACTGAATCCAGAGGGTGTTGCTAGCTTTCCCTAGTGGGGATTGTATAAGGGTCCAACAATCCTCAGGTCCTTTTGGAGCGATTTAGTGGGTTTATCCTTATGACACCTTAACATTATCCTTAGTTCTGATTGAGTGTGTTTTTAAGTGTTACTCCTTAACCAAAGAAGGAAAAAATATATATATATTTAGAATTGATATGAATAAAAAATGACAAAATAAGGCAAGAATGGAAAGATTAAGATTGGGGAGTATATTTGGAAGTAATTCTATATTAATTATCAAACTCACTAAAGTTAAAAATAAGAGTTTAATTATGAACAAGAGCTCCGGTTGAACAATCAACCGGAGCAACCCAAAAAGTACCTTGGGAAGGAGTATTTATGGAAAAATGACAGTGTTGAAACACACCCTTCTCTATGGTCATAATTACCAAACTAACACTATCCAAGGCAATTTTTTGGGTTGCTCTGATTGATTGTTCAACCAGAGCTCCTATTGATAGTTATAGTTATTCTCTAAAAATAAATGCAAGAGAGAAGAAATAAAATTTGAATTTTTTTATTTATTATAAAGCATAGTTTGACATTTTTTTTGTAATTTTTATCTAATCCATTTAATGAATTGAGCAATAGTCCCCTCGTCGGCCGAGGAGGGGACTATTCCTCCTCGCTCTCACATAGCCGGCCATTCAACTCCCATTAACTTGGATTAGTTTTTTTTTTAACCCTTCAATTATTTTTTTTTATTTTATATTTCTAAAAACCAAGGGTAGATGGGTGAACCCTAAGGGTGAATGAATCTTAACCACAGTTAAATGAGATTAAAAGGGGGACACATGACAAGAAAATGGGAGCCGAGACGTCCCTCCTCACATCACCGGCCAAGGAGGTGTTCATAATGAATTATCCCTTATGAAAATACCAAAGTACTCTCATAAATAGAATGATATTCAGTATATCGGACAAACACCCTGGCTATCGCTTGTTCCAATGGTGGGATGGGATTTGATCTGGTGATACACAGGCCAAAACCCATCTGGTGATGTGGTTGACATGTGGTGATAAAAAAAAAAGGGTTGGGGGGGGGGGAGAGGGGAGGATACCAAAGTACTCTCATAAATAGAATGATACTCAGTATATAGGACAAACACCCTGGCTATCGCTTGTTCCAATGGTGGGATGGGATTTGATCTGGTGATACACAGGCCAAAACCCATCTGGTGATGTGGTTGACATGTGGTGATTAAAAAAAAAAGTTGGGTTGGGGGGGGGGGGGGGGGGGGGGATATCAAAGGAGAGAAGTCAAAAAATTAGGGGGGAAAATTCTCCCCTTTTTATCGCCACATGTCGGACTAAAACCATCACCGGATGATTTTGGTCTATGGCCGGATCAAATTCCATCCCCCAATAATAGGGTGTAGCTTCTTTTATCAGAGAGGTATTGGGATCTATTCCCACTCGATAAAATGTGACTTCTTTCATTAGAGGGGTATTGGGATCTATTCCCACTCAATGACAGGGTGCGACTTCTTTTACGAGAGAGGTATTGAGATCCATTCCTACTAAGCAAGAGCTCTCGTAGATAAATGATATACCCTAAAAATACATCTCTTGTCCCTATAATAAGCTCTAGAAAACTTGCAGTAAGAGGTTTTATCGAATGGTCAAACTCTAAATCTAATTTTTTTTAGAATTTCAACAAACACTCTAAAATTTTCTAGAGCTTATTTTTTTAGAACTTATTATTATTATTATTATTATAATAAGTAGAGTTTCCAAAAGGGTACCCTTAGTGAGGGTTAACAACTTCACTGAGTCTTGGTAAAGGATAGTATTCCCATATGAGTAACCTGTAAAGATGGGTGTTTGATTATTCAAGCAGAAAAGAAATGGGGTGATTGGAAAGTAGATGTCCCCATCATCTCTTCTCTGTAATACATGTCGGCACAGGGACAGGGCGATCGAGGAATGCGACTGTCTGAGGGGGACTAGCAGCAGTCATGTTCCGTAAAATTCGATCATTCCCTCGGTGGGCCAAGGTTTTGTGTTCATCCATGGCACAGGAGTTTGTCACATTCAATGGCCTTATCTCAACAACCATAATAACCCCATGCCCTGGTCTCAATCCTTCTCCTGCTCCCTTATCCCTTCATCAAAGATATAACCAGATCACTTTCTCAACAATTCCTAGAACTAGTACCAATAATAGTCCCAGAATTCCCCAGCTCACTTTGCACTGTCACCAACACTTCCTCGCGATATAGCTGGGGCCAACAAAATGAAGGATATGATCCGCAACCCCATTCTATTCGTGTGCCGACATCTGTTGATGCTCGGTTTACAGCTCGGGCCCGTACCATAGCCACCGCTCTGCAACCTGTAAGGAAATGACCATCAAGTTGAAAACATCATATGGCCTCAAGCTTTGGGTAGATAGATGACAATGTTGAATGGCCCAGATTAAGGGCGTCAACGGGCATAAATTGGAGCTCGAATAGGTCTAAGCAATCCATCACCCCAAACCAGCTATCAAACCGTAAACCCACAAGGGCATATGCCAATTCACAGAGCACGGCTAGGGCCAGAAAACAGTTGAGCAAACCAGGTTTTAATTGCATTGCAAATCAAGGTTAGGGTAATATCTAGGCTCCAGTAGCAACACAAACCACTGAGTAACCAATCATCTTTGTACATATGGATAGGTGGATGGGGTGCCTGGAGGTTGTTTCAGCAGTAAGCTCACATTATACATAGCTTCTATTAAGGAAAACCAGAACATGTTTTGGAGTCTGTCATTGTCATGATAAACAAAGGGATGAAGAGAAGCATTAGAGCAGAGGCTCCTAATATATTTCCAACATCCTCCCTCTTAAAATGGCCTCTGCTTTCCTCACCTGCCTCACAGGTCCTATGATGAATACCTACATGAAACCAACAGCGTTAGGAAATGATTTGAAGGCAAAAGGCTTCTGGTTTGCTACAGATAGTTCGAGCAAAGTGCAAGTAAAACCAGAAAGCTGAGAAGTGCGACTGTGAATTTATTCAATAGAGTTGAGGAACAAACCTTGTCAGGTGGTCCTTTAGCGCCTCCAATGAGAATTTCAGCACTGCAATTTACATTTGGAGTAATGAACAATACGAACAAAACCAGTACTCCCCGACCCCCCCAAAAATATGACAGTATTCTTACTTGCAAGATTCTTTGATGGACAAGATAGAAGCTCCTCTCCTTCCAATAACACATCCCATTTTTCCAGGAGGAACATGGAGCACCGACAAGATCTCCTCAGGAACATTCCCTTCCGCACTTAGGTTATCTGCCAGGACAAATCAAACCCTGGTCAGTATTCAACAGAATGTTATCATACACTTCAAACATATCCCAAGAGAATTCTATAGTGGATCAAAACCAGAAGCAATGCCAGCTATTGTGGAAAATATCTATTTCTGGTTGTTTCTTAAATCTTTATATATTACAAGGAATGTGATCTTTCTATCGTCACAAGGCACTAAGGAAGACAGACAAAAGACACATTATCAGAATTAACCTTTGTTGCTCCAATGATTGAGATGAACTTTGGTAGTGAGAGTGCTACCATTGAACCCACCAGACAGATTCTGGGAATTAAGAATTAAGTTGCCCCTATTTCTGAAAAGGCTTCGATAAAATAATAAAAGTGTGATACCACTGAATACCATTCATTTCCCTAAGTTCTCTTCCTCCTATCCGCAGCTTTCTTGAAGAAGCCCTTCCAAGTACAAGGTTCTCAAGTAAAATGAGCAAGCTATAAGCTCTCACCCTAAGATCTTTGGTTTGGGGGCCTCAAACGATCCAACAGTAATCACATCACTTAAACTAATAAAAGTGGTATTAGCATCTTATGCCTGGTGGTATACCGACATGAGTCGCAAGTAGGTGGAGTATCTATTGACCTTTTTCAACTAAAGGATAAAAGCACAATGAAAGAAAAAAGGTGAATAACAGAGGTAAATTTAAACCATTATATATAACATCCATATGGATGCCTTCCTTGGCTAATGAATCCACCTTCTAGCTTGCGGATCTTGGCATGTAAGAGGACCAAATGTTCAAAGAAGAAAGCTAAGTCCGGATACCCTTTAAGAGTGCGAAAAGATTCACAGAAAATCCTTTCTCTTCAACAGGCCCAACAGAATGCATTGCAAAAGTCAACCCCGACCACAATTTTAACTAACTTTACTTAGACTCTTGGCAAAGTTTAATCTGTGAAGAACGTAGCTTCTACCTTCATGGTATCTCAAACTCCTATAGGACTAGAAAAAACATAATTAATTCTCCCTTCATAATCCTGAAATAAGCCGTCAATTCCTGAATAGATGACTCCTCTCCGCTTGTCCATGATTCCATGTAACCAAACTCACATTGAAAACAATTACTAATGACAAACTTTATGGGAACAGCTGCTTTTCTTTCTTTTAAAATGCAGGTTTTCTTTACAGTATATAATCAAGAAGCTGATCTGGAGAAGGCAATTGGTTGGATGACTTTTCTACTACAGTTCTGTCCAAATTTCTCCATGTATTCTGACTCATTTGTATAATGGAAGAATCAGTCAAAATCCAACACTCTGTAATCCTTCAGGTTTCATCTTTATACTCTTTAAGTCCCTATAATTAGTTGAAGACATACATAAATCTCTGATCCCTTCTTAGACTCCCTCTCAATACCTTTTCAGGCAAAGGCTTCCACTGAAAAGGATAGGCTTCCACTGAAAAGGATTTACGAGATCTTACCAGGAGAAAGTTCAGGCATTTAAGTATAGAAAGACTTCGCATTTAATTCTGTCCAAAATGGAAGCATATAATATGTGGCAAGTGGGTATATAAGGGGCGATTCTCAATGAGATCTTTTTTGCAAGCCTTGCAAACTAGGCTGAGTATACTTTTCCATCAACAGGCTCTGTGGTTATCGTCGATCCCTTCTAAGGTATCATTCTTCCTGTGGACATCGGTTTTAGATAAAATCTTAACGAGCGATCACCTTATGCATAAAGGGTGGTGCATGGCTAACTAATGCTTCATGTGCCTTTTAGCAGCGGAATCAGTTGATCATCTATTGTTGCACTACCCAGTGGCAAGAGAGGTTTGGTCCTATTTCCTAACTCACCTCCATATCCCTTGGATCTTTCCCTGATCCTTTCGGAACTTCTTATCTTGTTGGCTCTCAGGGTCGTTTCCGGGTCCGGCAGGAGTGGTATGGCCTCTCCTCCCAAGGGCGATAGCGTGGTCCCTTTGGAAGGAGAGGAACACGAGGGTCTTCGAGGATACATCCTTACCCATTCCCCGTTTTCAGGCTCAGGCTCGCCACCTAGTTTCAGCTTGGGCTTCCATCAGGGATGCTAGGGGAGACCCTGGGGCGACATTTTTGTCACATAGCATGTGGCTATACCTGGGGTTTATTCTCTTTTTATCCACTTTTCCACTGTTGTTCTTTCTCCTTCCCCCTTCCTTGGTTTACTATTGGTGAACCTTGGTTTGTACCTTTTCTCTCGCTCTTAATATATTATCTGCTATCTACCGATCAAAAAAATCTCAAAGGACAGGACACTCTGGATCACTATAAAGCTTGTATGTTTCCAAGGGGTATAAACATAGGTAGAGTTTATTTTTAAACAAAGTTAAGGTTTTAAATATGGGAAAAAAATTATCAACTACCCACACTTAAATCATGGTAGTACTAGCAGTGTTGAAGCTGTCAGATTTTTAAATCCATGGAGATCTAGCGAACTCTTATGAGATAAGTTCAAACCCTTCCGCAAATAATACATGAAAATTTCGACATGGATGTAAGCAAATGGAAATTATTAAAGGATAACCTCGTAGTCCATTTGCTTGATTAATAATAACATATATAACTGGGCACAGAAAGAAAGTAAATACTATGTTTTTTCTTTCTTTCTTTCTCTCCCCTCTCCTTTTCTTTCTTTCACATTACAACTTCATTAAATAACAGGTTCTCAACTCTATCATTTGAAGGTAATGAGCAATTTTTTAAAAAAGGTTACAATAATGCATTGAAGTCAGTCATCCTTCTGGATACTATTCATCATTTCACGATGTTTAAACAGCAGTAGACTACTAGTACATTATGTATCTGGAGTCTCAGGTAGGTTTACACAATCATAAATGGCATGACTAGGTAAGATAGTTGAAAGAAATGCTTATAAGCATAATTTCATCTGGTAAGTATGAATTTTCATGGCTACTTTCTAATTTGTAGTGTTAATATGAGACTTGCTTTGGGAAAAAAAGAAAAAAAGAAAAACTATTGACTGTTGCAAGCACTAAAATTACCATACTCGTTCAGAAACATAAAGACCTGGAATGGGGGGAATAGATGGCCAATCCGCATAGTCGTTATCATTGATGCAGAAACATCGACAATATAGTGCACCACGAACTGCGAGATGCCATAAGGATCGCTCATTCAACTTCTCCATCATCTTGTGGTAAATGTAGAGGAGAAAGCGGACATCATCTGCAGCTGCACGGACCATCAGTTCAGACAATGGCCTGTATGTCCAAAATTCAGGATCCTGGAAATGAATATAAACACTCATCATTCCTCAGCAAACACTAATTGGAGAATACGGAAAATGTGCATAATCCTTTAAAGCACTACATCAGTATATACAATCTTCTCTGCAGAGTGCAGCCTGTCATAGAAGAAAAATAATTCGAATATCATGGGGGAAGTGAAAGGCGCAAACTGATTATTTTAAATTTCCAAAGAGCTAATATTGATATTTATGAGTACATCCACTCTTAAAGCATTCTTCAATTTTTATCTTTGTGATTAATTGAAACCACTCCTTGCTTCTCTTGATCGCCTTTTCGCTGAAATTCTCTCGAAGTTATATGATTAAGTGCTCGACCAGGCCAGACTCAATGAGCCAGAGTTTCTGTTTTCTTTGCTCCTTTGTATTTCCCTGTTTTATTGTTTTTTGCCCCTTATATCTTGTTTTTTGTTCACTTCTTGGAGAACTATTTTGTTCTTCCTCTTTTCGATCTAATACGTTATCCATTTACCATTCAAAAAAAAAACGTTGCATCTGGCTGTTCTGCTATGTAGCTTACAACAATATCATAAATACGAATTCTGAATATGACCTTTTTTTTCTGTTCTCTTTTTGATTGGTAATTCTCATATCATTTAATAAACTGAAGCAAGGTACAAAAGCGCTGAAAAGAACAACAAAAAACAAGAATGAAGAGTTTACAAGCATAAACTCAAGGGGGGGAAAAGCAGTAAGAAGCTAACAGAGATTTATAATTTATCTAGGAATAAATAGGAACCTTGGATTTGAAGAGGTTCATTGATTGATACATTGTTGAGAAGATACAGGACTGATGTGTTATCTGAATTTACCTGAGAAACCCAAACTATATAGGTAGTGTTCCTTTCACGGACATTTATATATCGAGAAATTGAATCTCTTGAGAGACAAAATTCTTTAAAATTTCAAATTCCCACAACATGTAAGTTCTGTGTTCGTTTCTTGTCAAAAATTCCAACACAAATTTCTGGATCTTAGAGTTCCCGTGATCGGCCGACCATAGGATGAAAAATCTTGGTTGTCTAAAATCAATGTTCTCAACCTCTTGGAAGTTGGAAGTGGTTGCAGCTTTGATCAACACGACTGTTAGAAATTTCTTGCAACTTATTAGGGATAGTCTAACTCTATAAGATTCATTTTGTCATCCAATTGAGTGGAAACAGTGTTGTGTTCAGCTCCGATCATCTGCTTCCTCGGAGCCTACGCCGGTGGATTCCTCAAAACCATGTTCTCAACCTTTTGGAAGTGGTTGCAGCTTTGATCAAACCCGAGTATTAGAAATTTCCTGCAACTTACTAGGGATAATTTCACTCTATAAGAAATTTCCTGCAACTTGCTAGGGATAATTTCACTCCACAAGATTCATTTTGTCATCCGATTGAGTGAAAACAGTGTTGTATTCTATCTCTATGAATCCTACTTAGATTTGGTATCAGAGCGAGCTGGTTAATCTGAGACAACCCCGTGATTAAAGATACCCAAGTGATCACATCCCTCCACATGATATCATCAAAAAGCTTTCTCGCAGCAACTAAATCCCCTGCTTTGGCGTATCCCATGTTCATGGTATTCCAAGGGACTATATTCTTTCCAGCATATGACAAACAACCTAGGAGCCATTTTCAGAGACTCACCCATCTCCGCACGATTCTCCTCAATATAATTAACCACGGAACTTCAACTACGATTTCTGCAGTGAGCACTAAGAAGAACAAATCTTTTTCTTTGGGGGGGTGGAATATTGATTTCTTATTTCTGCTTTTGTTTATAAATGTGTGGATATTCCAGGGAGCAGTCAGCTTCTGTTTTTGGTCTTCGATCAAAACAATTTATTATAATGCAATATATACAAAATAGAAAACCGAGTTAAAGAGTTTGTATTTTTTTAGGAGTTTCATGATTTAAGAGCTAGCATTTTCAGAAAAGATGTGTCTAAATATTTAGAGTAGAACTGGAGCCTAACAGATAGGTGGGCTTTAGATTCATACACTCTCAAGACTCTTTTTTTATTGGTAATCATCAAGTATATTATAAATGAGGAACAAAAGTACAAAATATAGCAGATATAGAGTTTACAAGTATGTAAACTCGGAAAAAGAAGACAAGATGAGAAAGGCCAAAAAGAGATCCCTTGGACTGAAAGTGAAACAGCCAAGACCTATCAAAAACTGAACAACACAGAACAAACCCGCTGAAATCTCAATCCAGTAAATCTCCCAGATCCACCCCAACTCAAAGTCTTTGATGTCTTAATGTGGGATTGACTTTCATCTGTTAAGGAGTTAAAAGGTGGCAGCCTTAAAGCACCTGACCTTGCTATTTGTCATTTTGTCTTCAATTAGATGACAGTTCTGCAGTGAGACTCTCAATACTACTATCAATAGATAAACATTAGACTGCATTTGTAGTTTGCAAATGGGAAAAACATAGTAGGAAATTACACAAAATCATAGCAAGAATCTTGACGAAACTATGAAGGTAGAGGATGCTAAGCCAAGATTCCAGGATTTCAGAAATCAACAAATTTGCTTCCGAAAATGAGAACCCTTTAACAATCTCCACCCCAGTAGCCCCATTTTTGGCTTCCAAAATATAACAAAATTATAGGGTTTCTCAACAAAAAAAAATCTAGAGAAGGATGGGGAGAGAATTGAAATAAAATTTCCCACATGACTTCGCAAATGTCGAGATTTTGATGTCCTGCGTGACTGCGTCTAAGACTGGGACATGAAAGTCCCACTATGTATGAAATTAGTTTCTCTCAATACATTGAATTCCTACCATTTAATACATCTGAACACCAAGAAAATAAAATTTCTCGGGAATAGGCATTACTCATACCGGTTTTCAGCCAAACAAATACTACCAAATAGAACTTTTTCGTAAGCAATCAAGAGGAGATACCTTGGTGTATTTTATTTGCTAATAACATGGTATTGATTAATGAGAGTAGAGAGGGGGTAAATGAAAAATAGAACTGTGGAGGGATAGCTTGGAATTTAAGGGTTTTAAAATAAGTTGAACCAAGATTGAATATGTGAAAATGTTAAAGTGAGATGTATATTTGGAATATTGGAATATGTATTTTCTCTTTTTAACTGATAAATTATAACATCATTATCTTCAAGGAAATAAGCTTGATGAAGAGCCTCCTAAATTCAAGAGCAGATTTAGAGAAGATAAAACTGGCAGTTATATGTGGTTACATAGAATTCAATAGCCATCCCATCATCGTAAAAATTTTGGCTTCCCATTTCTCAGAGTCTGGATCATCATCATTAGGCTTTGTGGCTTTCCAAAACAGATAACCCAATTTCATTTACTGCTCATAAACATTCTTACAGATTGAGACCGAACAAGGAGGTTATCACCATCAAGGTTGACAGTGGTGATACAAAGAGAGGCAGCACCAGACTGCCCAAGGATAGCTTTGGACTCCATGAGTGAGAAGTGAGAACCAAAGAGAGAAATAGAGGAAAGGCCAAGGGAGACCAAAACAAGGCAAGCACCTGAAAAATGCTAGAATAGCCTATAAAAAAAGGCTCATAGAACTTGAGATGAGGTTGGGAGACACCCAATAACTGGTTACATCATTCCAAATATTTATTAATTTTCTTTTTAAATCATCAGATCACAGCCACATATCACAAAACAATGTGAAGAAGTCAAAAAATCCCAGACATGGGGTTGTGCAGTCACAAAAAGTGGACCTAAAATCCTCATAAATTACTCCAAACCTCTCCGATTCACACACAACCACTTCCATATGATTTATAGGTCATATTCATTACCCAATGCATTTTTGGCAAAGAGAAATCCCTTCTACATTCCTTGAATACCAAAAAACAGAATCAGCCCCTATTTTCAGTTTCCCCTTTGTTTCATTAAAAATTCTAAAAATATGAACTCCAATAATCTTTAAACCACTGAATACCAAAATATTTAAAAAAAAAATTGATATCTAAAGATGGCTTCACACATCTTATCAACGTGATGGCTCTGATACTAACTTGAAGTTCTTTGCCTTGAGGTTCAAAAGTACTAGAGAGGAGGGTTAAATCTTAAAGGAAGAGATGAAGAAGTGAGGAGCAGGAGAAGAAAGAGAGAAAATAACACTTACGTTGTGTTTGGATAAATTTCTGAACTGACTTGACTTCTTTCTTTATGAAAGTTATGAGTTGTAAAAAATTGTATTTAGTTTGTTCATTTTTATTTTTTGGAGAAATCAAAAGTGCATAGAAGTCCAAAATTTGAATTTTAAGGGAAGCTGGCAGGGGTGACTTCCACTGAAAGGGAAGGTTTCAGCTTTTGAGGTAAGTCACCACACCTTCATTGGCTCACATTTTGCAAAGAATTGAGTTAAAAAGCCACTTTTCAGAGAAGTTTAACCAAACAAGGCCTTAGAGTGAGAAGCTTCAGTCTCTACTCTTCTATAACAACTTCTCAACATATTGCAAAAGTACTCTTAACAAAAGTACAATAGAGGAAGATACATATTCCAAAAGCGAACCCTGTTTTTTTTTTTTTTATCGAAAAAGCGAACCTTATTGCCACTACCGAGTATCTGATTTGTCCCCGAAACTACTCGTGTACTTTCATGATTCATTTCCACAAATCAACTCCATATGAAAATGATATTGAATTGGAGTCCCAATCAAAACTAGACGTCCCAAACTTCACCCCACCACTTTTCTTCACAAAGTTCAGTGATGAAACGCCATAGCCATATCCAGAAGAGCCTTATTCATGCATCTATGCCTCCTGAAACCTTATCCATCATACTCTCTGGGTATGCAAACCTACATTCATTTAACCAATTGAAATTTCCTCCTATTTCCCCTACCTCCCCGTACGAAACTTTGGAGTTTCTCAAGACACTTAGCGACTGAGGCGGTCAAGTAAATAATGGAGCATCATTCGCCTCTAATTTGGTATGACATCTGTGCTGATCGCTTAGAGACTGAAGGCAGTCAAGCAATTACCTTTGATTTAAATATTAGTATGACATATGTGCCAATAGAAAGGATTAACTGTTTGATTCAAAATTTCATCCTAATGCAGCTAACATTCAGGTACTTTGGAAATGACTACAAGGGGTTCGTGTAGTTGGCTAGCATCCCGGGTTTGTTCCCTATGGTTGCGTGTTCAACTCCCACTCCTCGACTTACCCTGGTGTCCGTAGGAAAAATTTTGAGTGGGTCGGTGTGGACACCCGAAGGAACTAGTCCTTGCCTCGAATGGTTTAGGACACTCAGTAACGACCTAGAATTTTAATATAATAAAATTATGCGTTTATGGGTCCTTAATGGAGGTTAATTAGTTAATTATTTGTTAAATTGGTAAAAAGTGAGTTTTGTTTGGGATTGGATTGTACCGGTAAAACTTCAGTGTTTTTCCCCAAAAATCATGCACAAAATGCGGGTCGACTATCTGGACGATCATCTATCGTTCCAGTTCTGTCGCGTATCGATTCATGAGACCGCGGGAGTCTTAAATGTAAGAAAATCGAGAAAACCAGGAAATTCCAGATTTTCCGGAATTCAGTAGGACTCCATAATTGTTGGGAATTCTAATAAAAATCCGTGCGGCTGGTACCACAGCGTGCCGGTTGGTCGTGAGGACGACCGTCGGCCGTTTCGGCAGTTAATTATCTCATATAAAGAAACGACAGAGTGTTTTGTATCCAAAACCAGGAAATTAGTGGGTTTTGTAGTTCTCTTCCAGACTTGCTTTTTACTATCAAAATTTAGTATGTCTTCCCGAAAATTTTATAGTAGGTGTCGGACTGTCCCAAGTTCGGTCACTTGAAGTTTCATCAAAATCGGATGTCATGAAGTAGGACTACGGAGGCCGTATACGCGAGAGAAGGCGGAAATATAGCCAAACGGTCAAACCGTTGACTTGGTCAACGAGACCATTTGGCACATGACCTTGATTTATAAAATGGGGGCTAGCCCCCCTCATTTCTCACGGTTTGCAAACAGGGGGAGGTTCTGCCACAGAATTTTAAAGAGAGAAAGAGGAGAGAGAAAGGAAAAGGGAGGTCCCCTTAGGGTTTTTCGACGTTCCCGACGTGCTGGCGACGTCTGTTTTTTTTCCGACACCTCGATTTGCGTATAGAGAGAGAAAGTTAGAGAGAGTCTACCTTGGGGTTTTTCAGTGTTCCGGATGCAACCGCATCGTCTGTTTCTCTCTGAAGCTCGAAAAGCGTGTAGTGGGTAAAATCTCTCTCCATCTCTTCTCTTTTCCCTTATTTATGCCATATTTTTATGTAGAATGGCGTGTTTATTTTATGGCATGAATGGAAAAGGGTCGGAGACCCCTATGTGATATTGTGATTTTATGTGGATCTTCGGGAGCCCAGATCGGGTCCTAGGTAAATTGTATCGTCACTCTAGGGTGACGAAAAATTGTTTTACATGTCGTATAAGGCTATGGACACATCCATTAGCCTGGAAACGTTCCTTAACGGCACGGTGTGTTACCGGATTTGGTTCACGGGCACGAGGCCCAAGTATTTTAGTTAATCAAGCGAAGCTTGGGTTAACTGGGGTTAACATGTGATTAGAAAATCTAACCAGGATTAAGTATAGTTCATGGTTCCTCTTTGACTAGGTCAAAATACACGGTGTCCAGTAAGACCTGGGGTTCCTCCGTGACTGATAGTCGGGAGATGTCGGTCTGTTTGTATAGATAGTCCATGGTGCCTCTTGGACTAGGTCAGGAGTGGCGGTGTCCTGCATGGCCTATGGTTCCTCCGTGACTGATAGTCGGGAGATGTCGAAGTCCTAGGGAGTTTAAAGTGGCTGAACATCAGATAGTGTATAGTCCATGGTTCCTCTCTGGTTGGGTCAGAAGATGTTGGCACTTTGTCTATCGGGGTCCCTTTTTGGTGAAACGTCAGGAGATGTCAGCATTGGTAAAGATGTCGGGGTTCCTCCATAGACTAGCCAGAAAATGATGGTAGGCAGGTTGGTCGGGGTTCCTTCTTGACTGATACCCAGGGCGATGGCGGCGAATACACGGTAGATGTTGCCAGTTAGTTGGATGAAAAAGTATGTCCTTATTAGGTGAATGCCCATGTTGTGTGTGTAAGCTTCGGATACGAAGTCTGAGTCGGTATACTCAGGGTTGGTGTAATTGTCTGAGTTGGTGTGCTCAGGGTTCGGTATGGAATTGTCGGATTCCAGGTGAGTTGGATTGGTATGCCCAAGATTTGGTCGTATTCGGGTGAAAGCCGGAACAGGGTGTGTAAGTCTAAATGACTCTATGTATGATTATGATTTAGAGAGTTTAAGCTGAACATTTATGGGTTGTGGCCAATTAATAGTCTCAGGACTTGAAATGAAACATGATTAATGATTGAAATGATAACTTGGTAATATGAATACATTCATAACTGAACACCATAATTGGAAAGTAATGTGAGGTTGGGAACCTCGGTTAGGGTGACGTAACCCTAAGTGACCTTGAGTCACAATTTATTATATACTGTTCTAGTTTACTGTAACATGCAAATTGAACTGTTTATTATATCATTATTGATGCATGTTATTATGTGGAAAATATTTTAGAAGCACTGTGGTTTTATTAGGCTTCATAGCTCACTGACTTGTTATGTCAGCAGATCTTGGAGCTGCTGACCAGTAAGTGAAAAGTCCAACGGGACATTTTGGAAGATTATACAAACTGTACCCGGCGTGATAGAGGCACCTACTTTTATAGAACAAACTTTATGTAAATAACATAGGTATATGGTTTATATGATGGCTATTGTCATGACATTTGTTATTTGCTTTTTGGAAGCATCTGATAAATGTTTAAATTTCTCACATTTTCGCGGGTAAAGTTTTCCGCTTGCATGATTTGATTCCCTAGGCGCGGGTTCGGGGCGTCACACACTCTCCGTTACCCAAAACAAAATCAGGTACTTTCTATCTAGTTAGAAACAGTGCAATCTCCTGAACAATAAAGAAGCAAATATCATTTTGTTTTCTAGGCACATCCAAAACAAAAGTGAATTAGTTACTATTATTATTATCACATTTAAAGATTCAGCAGTATGCGCCATAGTATCACCGACTTTCAGAATAATGAAAAGAATGTTAAAACTGACCTGCCTTAGAAGGACTCTAACTTCTTCCTTCTCCAGATATGATATACCTACATTCACATCCTCAAAGTGAAATTAAAGCAGTATGATGGATGCAAACAGAGATAAAAGTTAAAAGATACTAATCCTCAGCCCCATTTGCGTAATTATATTTTGTCAGTGTGAATTTTATAATTTTGTAGCTAAAAAGCATCATGCAAGTCACAACTGCAATACATAAATAAAGGGAGTGTCACAACAATGATGATAGTCATAGCAGTTAACTACACGAGAAGGTAAATAAATCTAAGGACTCCCAAATAAGTTACGAAAAATAAAGCTCTCACAACATTATTCTAATCACGAACTCCTAACAAAGAAATTCAATGGGAAGTGGGAACTAGACATTGATACCAATCGGGAAAAAAAGAGGTTGATACGTAAAAGAATAAGCATTTGATATGTAATCTCAAGCATAAACACCAAAACGATATTAGAAGGAAACCATAAATCAGGATGGTAGAAATATAAAATAAAATGTTTATATCCATGGCACAAACATGGAAGAAATGAGAGTGCATTCTAAAGACTAAACAATGAAAGTTGAGAACTCCAAGAGGGAAATGCGGCAGGAAACCTCTTCCAGACTTGAATCATCAAATAAAACCTTTGGGCTATCCTTCCACCCAAAAGGTGAGAGGAAAATAACTAAACTTTGAGGGCCCAAGATAACAGCCTTCATTGCATTGCAATCCAACTGATGATCACCAGAGGAGCAGTACAGCGTATCACCACCTCATCAACTTTGGAAAGGGATCTAACCAAGCTTTGCACTTTCCAAACTACCTCTAACATATCAATCAAAAGCTGAGAAGACAGACAGATTTCAAACTTTTTTTCTCCTTTCACATTGAATCAATACCAAAAAAGAAAAAGAATATATATTCATGACACAAGTACAATGAAGAGTAAACCTCCTCAACAATCAATGACACTCATCAACACACAATGAGAATAGATGGTAGTATCTCTGCTGAGAATCCAGTTATGTCTTGACCTCCAACTGCATTTCAAAAAAAAAAGATGGAAAATGATGGCTCGTAATAGTTTGAAGTGATACAGAATGGAGAGGCTATTCTGCTAATTTACTGGTTCTAGGGAAGAGTATTGTACCCCAATAACAAAGAAGAAGCACTTAATCCACATCATAAAAGAACCATGATTAAAGCAAAAGATCCAGGCATTCTGTAGTTATCTGCAGTGCCTAATCTTGTCCAACTACAACAGCTGCTACACTAGTTTGGAAGTGACCCAATTTTTCCATATTCTTCAGAAGATAGCAACAATAGACCGACATCATTGGTGCGACTAACATGATTAAATGATGAATATATAGGGTAAAGATGCAAGCAAATAATAACTTGGGGAAAGAAATATTACCACGTTTGTCCACTATTGCTACTAAATCACTTGGGTGGAAATGTTTAGCATGCATTATACTGTTTGTGTTTATGTAGTTAACTGGAATTAGTAGCTGAACTACATACAGTTCTGTTTTCCTGGTCCTCTATGTGAAGAAATCAGGGTACTTCAGGCTCCTGAAGAAGATTATTTAATTCTGGGTATAGGCAAAATGTAGTAAATGTAGAGTTGGGTGAATAATTTTTCCAAGGCTTTCAAGATCTCTATTACACTCTATTGCATAATCTATATCCAAGCTGAGGTCAGGAATCAGGATAGGGCATTTTAACTATCCATAGTTCACAACTATGCACAGTTTTGTCAACTATCCATATTATGCATTCTCTTTATACCTAATACAATTTTAGAATTTGCTTTTTTTTTTTAAATACAGCAAAATCTGGAAATCATCAATGCCTTATCTTAATTACTTGGGGTCGGCAACACGAATCCTACTGTCATTTCTTTTATTTTAAAATAATTACTTTGGTCAGATTGTATATTATCAAATCTTTCCTCAAAATCTCCATCCATGTCATTATTTGCCTTCCCTTTACCCTTTAAGAGCCTTCAACTTGCATAAACTCACTGATCTTTACGGAATGTGTCCAAGTCATTTCAATTGATCCTCCTTTATTTGATCACCTATTAGAGTTACTCCTAAATTCTCTCAAATTCGCCCATTTCTTATCTTTCCATTGATCCATCTCAAAACATCCTCATATCAGAATGCATCAATCGCATAACACTCTGGAAGCGCTATGAATATGTTGCTTCTCGGTATCCCAACATTCATCTCCATAAAGCAAAGTTGATCATGTTGTCTAATAAAATTTTCCTTTAGTTTCATCAATTTATACCACGTCATCTGCAAATAAAATTCACCAAGGGACCTCTTGTAGGATAGGAATCATCAGATATCAATTCATTCATTGCCAATATAAAACGATAGGGACTCGTAGCTGATCCCTAATGTAAACCTAATGTCACAAGAAACTCATTTGTCTCACCACCAATTGTTCACACGATAGTTATTGTTGCCTCATACATGTCATTGACGATAACAATATCATTTCTCAAAGCTCCTTTCATCCCAAACACTCACCAGATTAATTCTCTATGCACTCATATACTTAGAAGTCAATATATATCATATAAAGATGTTTCTTCTTCGCCCTAATTTCTCTATCTTTACTATTATAATGCGAGAGGCATGCGTAGATGATTTTTCTGAAAATCCCAAACTACCCTTATATAAAAACAAAACGTTGATTTTATGTTTTCCTTTAATTACCAAACTACCCCTTGCTTTTGATTTAATGTTTTACTTTAATTCCCAAACTAACCTTTGCTCATCTATCTATTTAGAGTCACAGCCAATAGCGATTGAACTCGGGGAGAGTTCAATCGCACCCACGGGTTAACACGTGTCCCTTTTAACTCCTATTAACTGTGGTTAACTCCTTCCCCTCACTCTCACGTGCATCGCACGTGCCACTAGCGAGTTCAATCGCACCCGCGGATTAACACGTGTCCCTTTTAACTCTTATTAACTGTGGTTAACTCCTTCCCCTCGCTCTCACGTGCATCGCACGTGCCACCCGCTAGTTAATTGTCTAAGTAAGAATATAACTTCAATAGTATACCTCCCCAACATGAATCTAAACTGATTTTCTGAAACTCTAGTTATTTATCTTAATATCTGTCCCATAACATCATAGTATGCCTCATAAGTTTGATCCCGTGATAAATGGTGCAACTTTAGACATCTCCTTATTAGTATAGGTAAGGTACCCATAATACTCCTCCATGGTTTTGGTATTTTTCTAGTCTTGAAAATATTGTTAAACAACTTCGCAAGTCAGTATATGTCCATTTCTCCTATATATTTTCACACTTCAATTGGAATATCATCTAGTCTCGGAGTCTTTCATTATCTTTGTTCTACAAAGAGTTTCTTTCTCTTCAGTTGCCCTATATTACGAAAATAATAACGTTCTCTCATCCCTACCAATTTAGTATCGTCGCTTAGTTCGGGGCCCTATGTGCACTTGTGCAGTCTTTATTTAGTAGTTTTGAAAATATCTTTTCCATCTCTTTAATCTCTTCATCCTTCACCAGGACTCTCTGGTCATCGCCTTTAATGCATCCAATATCATGAATTTGGTGAATATGGATTATCCTTTAGTTAGCATATAATCATGATTCCGCTTGTTTGTCTGCTTCAGGTTCAAATAGTTTTGTTAGTATTTTTTTTATCGATACAAATAGTTCTATTAATCTAAAAAAACACAAATATTAACAACACCTATAACTATAAAATTAGTTAACTACAACGTACACTATTACATTAGGAATTGGGAACTTGAAGCAACTAGAACATAAAGATGAAGAGACAAAAAGAAAAGGAGAAAAAAAAACTGATTAGATATTACTATAAAACATAGCATTGATCCATCATTATTTTCTCCCAAACTATTAAGCCAAAAAAACAGAGTTTCATGATCATAAACACACATAAAAAAGGACAACACGTTATAAATGTTGTAGCGGTAGTACCACAATAGCGTGGATCCGCAAGTAGGCCAACAAAAGATATGTAGTCATCCGGTGCTCTTGTCCGTCCTTCTTGCTCCTCTATCAGAGAATAAGCAATCTGCGTGGAAAGGACACTGGCAATCAGCCTATCACAAGGTTCCCATATGTCACTCATTATTCAATTGCTTCTTAGTCATGAACATTTACTATTTTAAGGTGCAACTTCAAGCAATAAAAGTGCGTCAGTTATAAGAAACATAAATCACGACAAAGCAAGGCAAAGATGAATCTGCATTCTTGAATTAGCTGACGATCTAACAAAAATGAAAAGGTGAAGGTCGGTAACATAGAATCAAGGTTTTAAACTTTGGTTTCGGTATAAACTTTGGTCGCTAAGGAAGTTAACACGTTTTGATGAAGTTTAAGAAAGTTATGTAAAAATTAAAGAAGTCTAGGAAACATTGGAAATCTAGAATGAAACTTTAGAGATTCAATACTTAAGCATAAATACACGTCTAAAATTCATTATATTACTGACGCAAGCATTTAGTACTCAAATGTGAGAATCGTGTTAAGTGACATGCGTTATTTGCTTGTCTGAGTTGTAATTTCTTTTTGATATTTCTCTATATTGACAAAAAAAATTAACTATATTTTATCCTATTTGTCAAGTGAAGTGTATATAAGACCATTTATTCTCTTTATTTTTCAAAGATTATCCATGTTAATAGTTTTAGAAACCTGAAAAACTTATAACACATTAAAGTTGATGAATAAATGAGATTCAATTTAGCTTCTAAACCTATTTCAACCAGCAATTGATGAGCTCAATGTCTTTACAGTACTGAATCAATATGTGAAGAGGAGGAGATGGGTACTTAAATAATTTTTAATTAATGAAATACCATTAGAAAATTATTTAATTATTTAATATTACTAAAAAGCCCTTATGGGCAAAATATACTATTAGAACCCCCACAACTAAACCGTCTGGTTTTGGACAATTTCTAGGCCAGTACATGGATCAATCCATTTAGTTGGTCGTTCTTGGTTTTTCTAGTTCAACCAGGCCGTCTGGTCTGGGTTGGAACGTGTTCCTTGCAAACATAATACCATAAAGAATGTTAGAAAAAATTCACAGCAATTTCGTACACACGTTTTCAAAAATAATAACTGAAACTCACCTGGGTATCCACAACGTTGTGCAACTTGATGCCAAATTGAAAATACAATGCCTACGCAATAAGAACAATATTGAAGGATGGTCATGATTATGATTAATATTATATATAATCAAATATGCAGTAATGCATAAGTAAATCAAATCAATTAGAGACCTCGCTATCTCGTTTGCAATCGTGAATAACTTTTGTGATGTAACTAGACTCAAGTGCAGGCTTACAGGCTTTCATAAGCATCTCCCCACCCTGACTAGCATCAACCAAATATATAGCATCTGGAAAGGCAAGCTGCCAAAGAAAGACAGAATTTATAAATAACAAAATTAAATTATCATGAATGGCATGAGCAGACAATGAATAATATGAATGGAGAAGCACACATCAGATATTGCAAATAAAAGCCAGAAATGGAGCGCATAAATGAAAAATGGTCAAAAACCAAAATGCTCTCATGTATCTATATTGAACTCAATCAACAACGAGATAATAGGTGACATGTAGTTCTTAAATAGTAGCTCCCTACAAAACGAATGTCATATTCTGAGAAGAGTATTTGCATATTGTAGAACCAAAAGTCGACACTTTTCCATGCTTCAATGGCATAAGATTGGACAAGTTGCCATGATTGATTGTTGTGAGAAGTAATTGTACATGAGTATTTATTATCTTATTATTTTATAGGTAATATGCTAGTATTCATTATCATTTAGTAGGATTGACTTTTAATTACATTAGCTATTATTTCTATCAGTGTATTTATATACATTAGTTGCCCTATATTTTTACTTTCTAAGATTTAAGAAGGGTATTGTAGGTAGAAATCTCTAATAGTGGAAAGTAACAGCGGAATGCCTTTTTTTTTGGATAGGTAATCATATTCATTATATTAAAAGGGTGAAACAAGGAAATTGATTCACAAAAAGTGAACTGAAAGAAAGTACAAGAACTACTCAAAAAAACTACGAGTGAAAAACCAATAACCAAACAAACAAAGACAACTCCATTTAGGCTGAAGAAATTATTGCCTCCCATTCTATGGTTGCACCCCTGATCGAAGTGACGAAGCCCAATTCCCAAGAAGCTTACAACCCCGCTTGGTCACATGCCAAGCCGATAGAGAGGAGTCCTCAAAAATCCACCTATTTTGTTTGTTTTTTTTTTTATCGATGTCTCAAAAATCCACCTATTACGCTCTTTCCAGATGGACCAGGTGATAGCCCTTAGAAGAAAAGCCCTTAAAAAGTCCAAATGAGGACTCAACAAACCCAACTGCCATCAAGATAAGAACTCTGGAAGGAATAGAGAAAAATCCATTCAACTCCAATAAGAGCTAAAAAGAAACTCTAGAGGCCAAATACAAAAGGGCAGTACAGGAGTAAGTGATCAACTGATTCCTCTGCTACAAGGCACATCACACATTTATTTGGAAGATTTCAACCTTTACTTTAAAGATGGTCTATTGTCAATATTTTATCCCAAAAAGTTGTTAATAGGAAAAACGATACCTTGGATGGCATGCCTGGATGCCACACCGCACTAGGAAAAGCCAAGTGGGGGCACTTACTCCAAACCCAAGGGTGGAGCCAGGATTTTTTCATTGGGGGGGCTGAAATACATGTATAAAAAATTAATGGATTTGAGGATATGAAACTTGGGGGTTCGGGGGCGTAGCCCCCGAAAAAAAAAAAATTGGGGGGTATTTTTTCTATTTTGAGAATTTTTTTTTCCCGGTAATGTCATTGAGGTGGCCAAGTGTCCTATTGATACCCCTTAACTGTGGTTAAGATTCACCCCACCTATCCTTGGTTTTTTCAAACAAATATCAATTTTTTTACAAATCCTAGTTAAAATTCACTAACTACTAAGGTTAAAAAAAATTTAATACTTTATTCTAAAAACCAAGGATAAGTAAGTGAACCCTAAGAGTAAGTGAATTTTAACCATAGTTCATGGGTGTAAAGGATGTCAATAGGGATATGTGGCGACCTAAAGGGCATATTCGGACTCCATTGGAGGGCCCACTATATATATATGAGAAAAAAATTGGGGGACCACTATATATATAAAACAAAAAAATTTGGGGGGGCCATTACACTAAAAAAAATTAAGAATTGTTAAGGGGTCCACTAATTCATACCAAAACAACAAGGGACCCCAAAAATTTTGGCCCCTGTCCAAACCTACAAGAAGGTTCTAACAGTAAACCAACCTTTGTTGTCCCTGTACCACACTCAGGTATCCCTAGAATTAGGGTTAGGCTTTGTAGTCTCTAGGCGCCGCATCAAACTGATTAACGAATTCCCTTCCCAATCATGCAAAGGCCTCCTAAATCTAAGGACCCAAACTACTGACTCGCCTCTCCTTTCAAACAAGGATGCCACCGACCCTTGGTGATCTAGAGATAACTAATAAACCAAGGGAAAATCTTGTTTGAGAGTATTGGGATCACACCATAAATCAGGCCAAAAATTAACCTCCTCCCCATTCCCAATGACAAATCTGGTGTAAATATCAAAGTCTTCCCTAGTCTTGAGAATTGTTCTCCATAGACCCACTCCATGTGGATTGTTTGTCCCTTTGCGGTGCCATCTATTGCACACCCCGTACCGCGCCACAATGACCTTTCTCCAAAGATTGTTACACTCTTCCCCAAATCTCCCAACCATTTACCCAACAAAGCTTTGTTCACAACCTTGAGAGGCCACAAATTAAGACTCCCAAACTCTTTTGGTCGACAGACCAGACTCCAACTAACTAAATGGAACTTTTTAGTGGAGACCTCATCCCATAGAAATTCACGTTGGGTATGTTCTAGCCTAACAACCACCGACGAAGGGATGGAGAAAATGGAGAGGTTTTTCAGAAGAGTTAACCTCCCCCCTTTTGAGAGAAAACCGGCCTTCCAACCCTCGAGTCTCTTAAAGCATTTCTGAATCATCGGCTCCCAGACCGAAGTAGCTTTGAAATGAGCCCCCTAAGGGAAGGCCAAGAAACTTGGTAGGAAGAGATTCAGTTTTACACCCTAGACACCTGGCGAACTCTTCTAAATTAGGAACCTCTCCCACCGCAAAGATATGACTCTTGAGGAAATTTATCCTGAATCGGATTCTGCCACAAAACATCTAAACATGCACCGAATGAGAAGCAATTGACGAGCAGAGGCCCCACATAACAAAATGGTGTCATCGGCAAATTGGAGATGAGATAAGAGGATAGGAGGGTTGCCAATGCTGAATCCCCCCAGACCGACTGTTAGGCTCTAAGCCTCTAACGATCATCCTATTGAGCGTATCAAGGAATCATGAAACATTTATGTTTTGAGATATGTTCTGATCAGTCTAGATATGAGGGTGTGTACATAATACCAGTCTATTTATGTATATTTATATGAAATTTGGTTGTCTTTACAGAAGTTTAGTTAGAATAATTAATCTCCTTGACATCAAATAGTCAGATACATAAGAGGGAGGGGGGATTCTCTAGTGTAAGGAGTAGAACTCCATCTGAGCTAAAATGGTACACGAAAATAGATTACCTGCATGATACAAAGAGTTCCATATCGACAAAGGTCAACACCCTCACAATCAAAACCAATGATCAACTGCCTATCAGGAGATGGTTCCAGAAATTCAGATGGAAGTTGAGATGCATGGGTGACAATATGGATGGGAACCAGTGATAAATGGGCTTCATGATCTGGGAGTTTTCCACCTGTAATATAAGGAAGATATCAACAACAAAATTTAGTCTCCAGAAGAAAACATACCAACAGTTGATATCAAGCTTTACAAGATAGCAGTGAATGTCGAATGAATATATACAAGTTGAACAAGTGAAATTGTATGTTCTGAAGTCTGAAATAATTCTTCTTTATGTTTCACTAAAATTGCATTGGTGCCTCCTATAAGCAGAATCATTATTTCACTTATTTAATTCCGCTTCATATGTATTGGGTGGCCTGATTCACTATGACATATGATAATATGCGGAAACCAATGATGAGAGAATAAATGGGCTTATTCCATTTGATTCACTTAAACACAAAGGAGTCATCCTATCATTGGATGAGGTGCACTGACAAGGTCACAAGGGTATACAGAATTTCACATGTGATGTTATGTATCCTCGCATGTGATACGGAATTTGAACATTCCATTCCATGGCAAACCTCCATATCAATTGAAAGCAGTAAAACAATGGAATATACTGTTAAAATGGGTACCATCCAGCAACCCCGTTAAACCCATGAATAAAAGATAAACATCCACCTCCATAAGCAATCAACTGTTCCTAAAATCCAACTTCTTAAGCCTTGAGCAAAGTATAACCAATAAATAATTATGCAAAAACCTAATTTCCACCAGTAAAGCATATGTATCAAACAGAAGTAAGGCTTAAGACATCAAAACCAGAATCCAACTGGTAAATTTTTCAAAACCATTACAAAAAATATGCTTCCGATACCAGATGTTATGTTTGTGTCTCAAATTCTATTCCAAATCTCTATTGCTTCTAAAAGCTAACCCGCTCCCTCCCACGGCATCAATGGGAGATCCATGAAATGGAAATATAAGGGTGAATTTGTCATGTAGAAACTGTGTAGTTTCCCATAATGGGTAAAACTTATGCATATAGTTTTTCCCCCTCTTGTGTGTGTGTGTGTGTTGGGTTAGGAATAGGGCATCCTATTCTAGTCTGTTTGGATTTCGTATAACTCCTTTTGTGAATGCCTATCTGGGGACCTTTTTGAATTTGAATCTTTTAGACATTAATGGAAACTCTCTGATAGTTTTTGCCTGTGGGCGTACACTCACGTGATGAACCATGTAAAACTTATGTTCTGGGTCTTGTTCTTTCTCTGCTCATTTCTTCAAGCTCGAAAACATATATACCGCAATCAGCGGCTAAACCCAACACAAATTATTAAAATAATTCAGAGAGAGAGAGAGAGAGACGTATGAAGTTGCAATCAGCAAAAATACCCAAAATAAAAATAAAAATAAAAATAAAAATTTAAAAAAATCGAAATTTCAGAGGCAGAACGGAAACCCCACCTCCCAAATCGATTAAAACAATCCAGAAAATCCAACTTCCAAACCAAAAACCAAATACCCCGATCAACAAAGAAGCCAAAAAAAATCAAAATGATCAAAACCCAGAAATCAAATGGTCCAATAACATTAAAGTCTAACAGTCACGATCAGATTGAAGCTCGAGAGAAGGCAAAATTACCTGGGTCTGAAGGGAGAGGAATGTAAGTCTGATGAGAAGAAGGAGCAGAAGCCATGTGATCGACCCTTCTAACAGGTCAAAATTTTGTCTGAAATCCAATGAAACAAATAAAAATAGAAACCTTTTTTTAAAAATCAAAACGCCAAATTTGGTAAAACTTACCCACCTTAGCTTTCCGGGCATGCCCCTTTGTTTTATCGCACTTTCACTGCATTCTTCTCTCAAACAAGTGGAACCAACACTACATGTATATATGGAAATTTAATGTAAAAGACAATTGTACCCTTTGGATTTTTCTGTTCTTCCATTTTGTACCCTTTTATTTTGTATTTTTTTTATCACTTATATCCATATATTTTCTAAGAGAATGCTACCCTTTGGTGTATTGTACAGTGGGCGTGGGAGTGTGTCGTTTGTTACCGAAACAAAAAAAAATTATTACTATTTTCTAAAGGGAAATGCTTTTGAGACTGCATAAGGGCCGAGACCTGGCGCATGTGCGTGGGTTTTCAGGTTGGGCCCACCATATGATGATGACCCACCTAAAATCTCAGGCACATGTGCGAGGCGGCCCTAAGGTGGTCTCCATAGCAAAATCCTTTTCTAAATTCTCATTGTGGTAGACCATGATGGCACGACATGACATGTAGTACCGCTACTTTTCCTGTTATCTTCAGAAAGGCTAGCAATACCAAGTGTGGACCCACATGCTTCAACGAGGTTTTGAAAGAAAAAAAAAGGAATTTTGCCTATGGAGCTAGCACTAGTCTATTTTCAATTTTTTTTTTTGTCGCACAACATTTTTTTAGCTATATTAAATGATTCTTGGTACTTTAATACACACGTTAATAAGTTAGTATATTGGGGGTTTTCAAACTCCTAACCATTAAGAGAATGAATTCTATTGAGACCATCCATGGTGGAGACCACCCTGAAACCGTTCATAACAACGTGAAAAAAAAAGTAGTGAATCCCCATGCTGCTGTCAACGGTTTTTGAGGAGGTCTCCACCATAGACGGGCTCAATAGCAAAACCCTTAACTCTATGTTTGGTTGATGAGAAAATACATAAAAGAAAAAAAATTGAATGAAACATAATTAAAAATTATATTAGAAATTCAATTTTTTTCTTCAAATTTTTACCTATATTCTTGGTAACCAAACATGCCCTAGGACTACAAGATCACCCCATATACTAACACATAATATCCGCATTCAAATATTTTATTTGAAGTCGGTTATGAATCCGTTACATACCTAATTAAATTTGGATCATAGTTCTAAAATCCGAAAACTTGACTTGACTCGAAAGTTAACCAGGTTGAGTAACTCAGAAAACTCGAAATAAACTCGACTTGGTTTAATTCGGAATATTTATGTAATAACTTGAAAAACATGGATTAAAATAACTCAAAATATACTGATTTTATAGCCTCAAACCTATAAATTAGGTTTAACAAAACTTATAATAGGTTGTATTTCTAAACTCAAAAAAATATGATGCAAAAGTAGTATGATGTTTAAGTTCAAGTTTTTAAAAATTATAAGAATATCCTTCTGTGACTCGACCCAATACGACGAGTCGAAAAACTCAGCTCAACTCGACCAAACCATCCAAATAACTCGGAATGTAGTCTCATTCGAGTTTTAAAGTGACCTGACTCGTAATTCAGTTGAATAAGTAACTCTCGATCAAGTTACTCGACTCTTCGAGTTTCAAACTATGATTTGGATAATCATATCTTTCAAATTTTAGATTATCGACTCTCTAATAGAATCGATCGAAATTTGGAAAGCATTTGTCTTTCAATTTTCCAAGGGAGAACTTATAAAAGTAAATGGGGCCCTTAGTACAACCCAAGTCTTCCCGATGTGACAAACTTTTCTACCATGGAACAAGAATTTCCAAGCGGCTCTAATATTCCTGGATCTATATTTCCAATCCCATCTGTGTTTTTTTTTCGGCTTCGGTTGCAATCCATCTCTTCACTGGATATCTCTGCTGCTACAAACATCCTTCGTTTTTCAACGGGTATTCACTTTTTTTTAATCGAACACTAGCATATAATTTTTTCCCCCTTTTTCATGTGAGTTAATATTGGGTTATTGTGCAATTTACTGTTTTTCCCCAGAAAAGAATCGATATTGCTATCTGGGGTGGCGAGATTTTCAGTTTCTGCAAGTAGATTTTGTGGATGTGATAATGGGGTGATGGAATTTTGTTGAAAAATTGGCCTTTTTGAAAGTAGGTTAGTGTTCAAGGGTCTTTTGTTTTCTAGGCTTTAAGTTAGTATAATGAAACTGTGGAGGATCGAGGGCACCTCCAAGGAACAAAATGGCCATTAACGAACAGCTCAGAGGTTCATTCCTGGATAGTCATCGACATTCCCTCTTCCCCACAACATTGCCAGAAATTTGGTTCTGCCGAACAAGTCGAGTCAGGTGAGTTTGAGAATTTACGTGGGCTTTTGTTATTTCATGTTTGCTTGTGTTACATAAAATGGAATCTGAGTGTTTAGGATTAGATTACTTTTATGGGTAGGCAGGAAAAGGGTTTACTGTGAGTTGATGCTTATATGATTTGAAGATAAAGTTGTCATTGATGTGGTGCTCTGTGCTGCATATGAGTTGATTCTGAGAAATTGTTCATTTTCCCCCTGTTTTCCTGCTGATTTGATTGGGTTCAGCGAAACCCATAGCCTTGATTTTTTTTTTTTCAGTGCTTAAAATCAAAACTGCTCTCTCTCTCTCTGGCTTGGGGTGGGGGAGATTGTGTGAGTTTAAGGGTGACATTGGGGATAGTTATGTCACCTGTTTGCTGCTTCATCTCTTTATTGGTGGTTTTCGACATTGAAATTGGATTCTTAAGTTATTTTTAGGAGTTTGGGAGTCATTTGGAGTATAATCACATCTTTGCTTAGCTCCCGTGGTAATTTTCGAACAGTTATTGGGAAAGATCACGATGTTTTCTGGGTTTTCTGCATGTTCAGAATATGTTTGGGTAGATTTAGCTTCATCCTTTTACGTTCTAAATTCAGAATAATTATAATTTGTGGCTCCATGCTGATTATGGATGGTTTCAAGGGAGAGTGTCCCTTTCTGCTTTTCTTCCCTGTCATTGTTGTCTATGTTTATGTGATAGATGCGGATGAATTTATTTACACATTCAAGCAAAATTTCTACTTCCATGCATTCTTCTATTTTGTTATTTTGGATTACTCATGAGTGATTTATGGCTGTAGGATCATGACTCATTGGAGAAGTGTGTTTTCCCCATTTTTCATTCCTCAACTAGCATCTATCTATTCACCTGAGAATCTTCATTCTGGTTCTTCTGATGAGGTAAATATGAACACCATAGTGATGGATTTTGGGCAGAAAATCCATGAAAGTTGAAAAGTATCAAACTTCAAATGCCACAAGGCCTTTTTCATCATCTACAGTTTGTTTCACCCAGGCGAAAAATCCAACTCTAAGAACTATTGCGTGATGAATCTCGGAGATGAGGAGGATTTTTTAGGGTTCCTACAGTTGTCAACTTGGGGATACCTCCATGTTAGAGTAAGGATCACCAAACTCACTCCCTTCAGCCCAACTCATCCAGATCATTCTATGGTCACCCCAGGGTGAAGAAGAACTGATTTATTGTTAATCAGTTTAATCTTACAATGACCCTTGTTAGGGTTTATAAAGAGGTGGAGATATCCAAATATGGAAACCTAATCCAATCACAATTCAATCTAATGATTCTAATCTAATCTATTCTATTCAAGTTTGATAGATATAGGCAATCTTGTGATGTGATAGTATGTATCTCATCATACCTTATTAGAATACTCCATACTATTCTCTATTATTTCCTGTCAAACTCATGGGGATAAAAATATCTTCATGACTTTGCATTGTACAAATTTGCATGCCATGGCGTTTGCTACTTTGAATGTGTTGCCCAAAGCTGATGCTTCCACGGGTGAATACCCGCTGGATTTGTTGCCATACCGTGAAGAAGGAGCCTCTAAGCTTGAAATGAGCCTCAATGGGCCAAGAAAATCAGCTTTTAAAAGGCTGAAAATGGGCCTCTATGGACCAAAGATATGGACCTCTTGGGCCAAATATGTGGGCCTCTTGGGCTATGGATTCTAGCCTCTCTATGGGCCAAAGATATGGAGCCTCTGTGGGGCTAAAGTATGCCTATATTGATGAGTTGATCTCCATGGATCATAGAAGAGAAGCCTCTATGGGCTAAGAAAATGTTCATCTTAATGGGCAAGAGCCTCAAACTAGGCTGAAAAGGGGCCTCCATGGGCCTTGTGAGTTGTTCCAACTCAATCTTCAAAAACCTCTTTTTTTAAAAGGGTTGGATTGGGGGTCTGAAAGTGGAAACAACAAGAACATTAAGACATGGCAACATATTCGTAACAAGCGGTTTCTAAGTGGAAGGTAAAAAATGGCAGCAAGTGATGTAGAGAGGGAGTCGAGAATAACAGCAGTAGAGGACCGCAGAGACGAAACAGCCGGATCGGCTGGAGTGGAAATGGACATTTGGTTGTTAACCGGTCAAAGCCTAAGCAAGGCGCCGCTTATGGAACCTCCCTTCGCAAGGTCTACATCATCCGTGGAAGAGTTATGGTGATTGTACCATTGACAATGAGCCAACAATCCTTGGAGTTGTTGTGCTTGGAGACTTGTGCAAAGTGAAGACCTTGTCGGTACCAATTACTCTCTCTTTTGACCATTCAAGCTTTATCAGTAATCTGCCTACTCCTCTTAAGGATGAAAGACGAAATTCAATTTTGATCTCTTTTCATCCAGCACATGAACATAACAAATTGAACCAAAGACTTTAAAATGCTTGACAT
The DNA here is from genome assembly GCA_015143295.1 of Tetracentron sinense. Taxonomy (NCBI): domain Eukaryota; kingdom Viridiplantae; phylum Streptophyta; class Magnoliopsida; order Trochodendrales; family Trochodendraceae; genus Tetracentron; species Tetracentron sinense. Next base: position 35,766,259 of record CM026565.1, read on the forward strand.
TAGGCTTTTCCCCAAACATTAGCTCATATGGTGATCTCATAGTAACCGGGCTAAGGGGCACCCTATTAATCACATAAGTTGCACATGCCATACCCTCCGCCCATTAGGCCTTAGGTAAATTCTTTGCATGTAGCCAACTTTTACATGTCTCTATAATGTGTCTAATCTTTCTTTCGGCTACACTGTTTTGTTGTGGTGTATAGGCACAAGATAGCTCTCTTTTAATTCTATGTTTTTGGTAAAATGAGAAGAAGTCCTTAGAAGTGAACTCTCCCCCATTATCCGTCCTCAACCTCTTGATTTTCTTGTCAAGGACACCTTCAATCGTCACTTTAAACTCCTTGAACTTCGAAAATGCATCCGACTTTTCTTTTATAAAATGAACCCATGTATATCGTGTAAAATCATCCACAAACAACAACATATAGCGGAAGCCCGAATGTGAAGGTGTAGCACAATGTCCCATCAAATCACTATGGATAAGCTCCAATGGGGCCTTGCACTTAGAATAGGATTTATCAAATGGAAGGCGATGTGCCTTACCATATTGATAACCCTCACACACTTCACCATTACCAAAAGTAGTCAACTTAGGTAATCCATTCACCAAATCTTTTAATTCCATAACTTTCAATTTATCCATGCTAAGATGCCCCAATCTAGCATGTCAAATTGAAGCTCCATCATTTGTACTCATTTTATCAACATATGAGGTAGTAGATGATAAAACAAATAAATCTTTAACTCTCTTACCGGTATGGACAATGTCTGCCTCCAAATTTGAAATGTTGCGGAGAAACTTCACATCTTGAGGCCCGAACAACACATAGTGTCTCGAAGCCACAACATTTGCAATAAAAAAAAGATTCTTTTTCATGCCCGGTACTTGAAACACACTATTAAGTGTGATTTGATCATCTCCATCATATTTGATTGTAACGACTCCGTCCTTTTCCACGGGATGAATGGAGTTGTCCGCCGTGAATAGCATCATTGCCATTGTAGTCCCGGAACCTTGAGAACTTGGGATCATCACCGGTGAGATGATGCCCACAACCAAAATCAATGATCCAATCATTCTCAAAATTGATTACAATCAATGCATCAACCGAAAAGCACTTTCCCCACTCATCTCCTTTAGATTCTTCCTTCTCAGCTACATATCCACCTTTTAATTTTACATGACAATTCTTTTTAATGTGCCCAAGTTTACCACACCGGTAACACTTGACACCTTTCCGATTTCCATCACCCCTACCGGAAGATTCTCCTTCACCATGCTTGCTTGAAGGATTTTTGAAGCTTTTACCCTTATTTTTTTCTTTGTTAAAATTCTTTTTATTACTTGAAAATAAAGCATCTCCATCTCCATTAGAAAGTGAGCATCCGGTCATTTGTCGAGCCAAGGATTCTTGAGAAGTAAGAAGGTTCTCAAGCTCCACCAAGGATGGTTGTGTAGCCCACCCTTGAATAGATGTAACATAAGGGATATACTCCCTTTTTAATCCACGAATGATGTGCTGTTTCATTCGTGTATCCGAGATGGGTTCTTTCGGATCAAGAATAAAAATTTCCGAACATAGATTTTTAATCTTCAAGAAAAATTGTGAAATAGAGATCTCACCTTGGCTTGTGTTAGCCAATTCATTCTCCAACAATTACAGCCGAGCCAGATCTTTTTTATTAAATAACCCATCAAGAGTAGTCCATATATCACTTGCCGATTTACAACCCATGATGTGATCAAATAAACCATGAGAGATAGACTGCTTCAAGATAAACTCCGCCTTTGCATTAGTTATCCGTCATTTCTTCAAAATTTCAGCATTCTCTGGAGTATTTTGAGGAGTCTCCTTATCATTTCCACCAACAAACATCCCATAATTCTTCACCAACAAGATAAGATTCTATATGTGACTTCCATATCTTATAATTTGATTGAGTAAGCAACTCAATGCCAAAACTATTGAACCTTTCACCCGAATCCATCTCTAAGGAACTGATCGAACTTCTTCACCAAGGGAGTCAAGAATATAATATCACCACCCTTGTGGCTCTGAATCCTCTGATACCATGGAAATCTAATTACCGGAATTTCGCTTCTCAAGTAATGTAAAACTACACTAGCCCAAGACTCACCACCAAAAGAAGAAGAACAATCGAGGAAATAAGAAATAGGGAAATTATAATTTCATTCAAGAAATAATAAAACTTACAAAATGAGATTTCAGCCTCCACTTTTACAAGATATGGAACCTCAATATTGTTGAAGAGCTACTCTCTCTTGAAGGACTTATGGAGATGAGACTTAGGACTATGGAGCTTTGAGGCTTAGATGCTTGTAGAGAGAAATCACTATACTATTTATAGATGAAGATTGAAGATTCTAGGATGGGGGAGTTGAGAGAATTAATAAGGTAGTTGTATGGTGGTGGTTGAAGGAAAATTAATAAGGTGGTTGAATGGGGATAGTTGGGAGTTTACATGAAGCTGGATATTCTCATGGAAATACAGTCAATTGATGAGGTGGAAGGAAGAGAGAGAGAGATGGTGACATGTGTCAAACATGTGCAAGTGGGGCCCATACAAAAAGACAAAAATACCCTCAACACAAATTATATATTTAGTCTCACTACATCCCTTAAAATAAAAATAAAGAACTAGACTAATATTTTCTAAAAAAAACGCTTTATTAAAAATTGGATGCTAAGGCAAAGAATGTATCCTCATTGGTTATGATGAAAGAAAGAAAGGGTGGAAGTGTTAGATCCCGAAACCCATAACTTTATTATTTCTCAGGATGTTGTATTTGATGAAGTTTCATTATATTATGGAGTAGATGGTGCTACCATGGGGAGTGTTGGTAGTAACACTCATGTTTATATTGAGCCACAAAAAGAATCAAGTTTACCAATAACTCCAAGTGCCCCTATGGTATCTAATGGTTCCTCTTCATCATCTATAGGGGAGCAATGTGATAGGGGGAGTGGAGTTGGTTGTCATGAGTTGAATGAGCAGCAAGATATTATTGAAGAAGTTCAGAGTGCACCACCTCTTAGAAGATCGAAGAGACATTGTTTTGCCCGCACAATATAGAGATGAAAATTTTGTTAGTATGCACTCTTGCCTTCTTGCTAGCCCAATAGATGATGAACCTTCTTGTTTTGATGAAGCAAATGGTGTTGAAGAATGGGATTGTGTCATGGATGAGGAGATTCATGCTCTCATTAAAAATCAAACTTGGGATCTTGTGCCAAAGCCCAAAGATGTGAAGCCTATCATATGTAAGTGGGTCTACAAAATAAAACGTAAGGCAGATGAGAGTGTGGATAGATATAAGGCAAAACTTGTTGCTCGGGGGTTCTCTCAAAAGTATGGAGAGGATTATGAAGAAAAGTTTAGTCTCATAGCAAAGATGACTTCGGTTTGGAACCTCGGGTTGTGATTTCCTTGACAGCTTGTTATGGGTGGAAGCTAGGACAATTGGATGTTAAAAATGCATTCTTATATGGCGAGATTGATAGAGACATCTACATGGAGCAACCTCATGATTATGAATCTCATGCACATCCGGAGTATGTTTGCAAACTCAAGAAGACTCTCTACGGACTAAAGGAAGCTCCTAGAGTTTTGCATGGTAAGATTGCCGAGTACTTACACTTTTGTAGTTATTTTGCTTCTAACTCCGATTCTAGTTTGTTTGTTGAGAAGCAGGGAAGGTTGCATGTTATTGTCCTCTTGTATGTGGATGACATGATTATCACGGGCAATAATGAGGGAGAAATTGAAAACCTTCGGACTGAACTTTCTACTTGCTTTGAGATTAAATATTTGGGCAATCTTAGTCACTTCCTTGGCTTGGAAGTGGAAACCTTGGAGGATGGAATTTTCTTCTCACAAAAGGGCTATGCGGATAAAGTTATATGCAGATTTGGTTTGGATCAAAGTAAGCGATGTTCCACTCCTCTTGAGCCTAATATGAAATTAAGACGTGATGAAGGAAAGCTTCTTCTAGATCGTCGACCTTTTCGGGCTCTTGTTGGTACTCATTATTTGACTATTACAAGACCGGATATTGTCTTTTCTGTTGGACTTGGTAGCCGTTATATGCAAGCTCCACATAAGCCACACTTGGAGGCAGCAAAGCAGATCTTAAAATATGTTCATTCTACTCTTGACATGGGTCTTATGTTCAAGAAGGGAGTTGAATTTGAATTGAAAGGATATTGTGATGCAGATTTGGGTGGTGACTTAGATGATCGCAAGTCTACCTCCGGTTATGTTTTCTCATATGGATTGGCATTGTGTTTCATGGTGTAGCAAGAAGCAAGATTCGGTGAGGCGGAGTACAAGGTTGCTTCTCTTGCAGCACAAGAATGTGTGTGCTTATGGCAATTGATCGAGGATGTTTCTTCACAAATCCAAAAACCAACAATTATTTTTAGTGACAACCAAAGTGCTCTCAAGCTTGCAATAAATCCGGTTTGTCATGCAAGAACCAAACACATCGAAATTGAATATCACTTTATACGAGAAAAAGTGTTTGATAGATCAATTGAAGTTTTGGAGGTGCGAAGCAACGACATCATTGCTGACATTTTCACCAAGTCGCTCTCTAAAGGTCCATTTGAATTTCTTAGAGCTAAGCTTGGTCTATTTTCTAGAATTCGCTTTAAGGGGGAGTGTTAAATTTTAAAAGTGTTTTTTCTAGAAAATATTAGTTTAGTTTTCTATTTTTATTTTGAGGGATGTAGTGAGGCTAAATATGTAATTTGTGTTGAGGGTATTTTCGTAAATGACCCCACTTGCACATGTTTGACACATGTCACCATCTCTCTCTCTTTCTCTTCATTCCACCTCACCACTTGACCATATTCCTATGAGAATATCCACCTTCATTTAAACTCCCAACTACCTCCATTCAACCACCTCATTAATTTTTCTTTAATCATCATCATACAACCATCTTATTAATTCTCTCAACTCCCCCATCCTAGAACCTTCATCTATAAATAGTATAGTGGTTTCTCTCTACAAGCATTTAAGCCTCAAAGCTCCATAGTCCCAAGCCACAAGTCCTAAGTCTCATCTCCATAAGTACTTCAAGAGAAAGTAGCTCTTCAACAATATCGAGGTTCCATACCTTGTGCAAGTGGAGGCTGAAATCTCATCTTGTAAGTTTTATTATTTCTTAAATAAAATTATAATTTCCCCCTTTCTTATTTCTTCAATTGTTCTTTTTCTTTTGGTGGTGAGTCTTGGGTTAGTATAGTTTTACACTATTTGAGAAGCGAAATTCCGATAATTGGATTTCTGTCTTTCTTCACAAGGATGTATATTGAAGGAGGGAAGGAATGACGGGAAAGAGAGAGAGAGAGAGAGAGAGCAATCAAATGCCTCCTAGAAGACAAAAAGAACGGTACAAATAAGACAAGGGTTATGCAAATAATAGAACGAAAAAAAGTTTAGTTTCGTAAGTTGAGTTGGAATTCCAATATTGGTTTTCCATTGTGGGAGGTTGCCGGGCGGGTGGCAATAATGCCACCTGCCGGAAAGACGAGATTAACTAGATGATTCAAAATTGAAGTAAGGCCTAATCGACCTGCTCTGATACCATGAAGAGAAATTGATTCTATTGAGAATTGCCCTTGTTAGGGTTTATAAAGAGGTGAAGATATCCAAAAATGGAAACATAATCCAATCTAATCTATTCAAATCTAATAGATATAGGTATTCTTGTGATGTGATAGTATGTATCTCATCACACCTTATTAGAATACTCCATACTATTCTCTTCGGATAGTATATATCTCTTCTTATATCTAGGTAGATTTGAATTTGAAAAAGATTAGTATCAATTAGTTTGATTTGATTAGGATTAGATTTAATAGAGTTTTTATCTCGAGATGATGTAATATCTATGTAAATCCTCTACGGGGTCATTGTAAATCATCCAAGAATTATCAACAAATCTCTTTTCCTTCATGGTTTCAAAGCAAGTTGATTGGACCTTAGTTTGAATTTTTCTTTCTTTTAATCTTGTTTTTCCAGCATGCGACGGTGCCACCTGTCCAGCCTAAACCTCATTTTTTCCCAAAGCTGTAGTCATCACCAACTCTAGTTGAAATCTCTCTATCATTAATACCTCTGAGTTTTTTTTTTTTTTACCGGCTCCGCTTGAGATCATGACGGTCTACTCTAGTAGACCACGGGCACCGGCTCCGACAGACTTTAAGATGAGCGGGATGCGACAATGATGGACTTCACAGATAGACATTGACCACCAACATGCATGATTGGATGCTCCAGCCACTTATTAACAAAACTCAAATGATTACATGCTTTTTTTTTTTTGGTAACAATTGCATGATCCTTCTTCAAAGGACCATGCAATTGCGGGAGGGTGTTAGTGATAATTTAGAGAATTCAGAGTGGTGTAATAAGGTGAGATGAGATACACTATATCTAAGGTAGATTTGAATTTGAAAAAGATTAGGATCAATTGGTTTGATTTGATTAGAATTAGATTTGATAGAGTTTCTATCTTGACTATCGGCAGCAAGCGTCGGTAACTATCGGCATCTCAATTTATCGATTCTTTGAGTGTGAAGTTGTCCACTACTACTCGAGTAGTCAGAGTATGTGATTACTCAAAAGATCACAACTATAATGAATTCAAGACAAAATTAGGGAACACCTAAGTTGAATGAAGGGGTTTTTCAAAGACATCTAAAATTGTGCGTTAAAATCACTTGCAACCATCCATGGACCTTGTATGTCTTAGGACAGTAATTGAAGTTTTTCCCCAAAGAAGCCGTCTCTCCTGAATGGAGCACTTTGCATAAACAATTGGTAAGCCTTATCAGATCAGAATTAAGGAAGCTGATGTCGACTGTGATATACTGTTCAAACGCGTCGACAAGCACTACATTCACTTCATGATTCCAGGTCATTGCAAATCATCCAAGAATTCTCAATATCAATTTCTTTACATAAGGGACAGTCTGCTGAAAATTGCAGCAGCTAATTGCATATCTTTGACACAACTTCAAAATGTGTAAGAATTTGAAATAGCTGTAACATTATAACATAGCAACCTTTAGGGAGTTTTCTGAGATTGCTTGAACCTCAAAACTCTTGTCCATGCTCCCACAAAAGTGGAAGCATAGAATTAATAAGTTATTGCTGTAAATTTCATGCACAGATTTTCTATCTCCCATCATATAAATATTGCTATATTAATACTGAGGAATACTTGCTAATAAAATGTAGATGAAGTTAGTTTAGACTTTGGATTGACAACCATTACAGAAAAAGTATACTATGTTAGGGTAAACAGCAACAGTAATAGATATAATAATTTCTCCGTGAATTTATAGCCCAACTTCTTCTGGATGAGAGTCTTTGACCGGTTTCTGTATTATATACCATGCTGTCAGTTATGTTTTTAACCACCACTCTCTGTCAGAGTTGGTAGAGGTTGGAATACAACCTACTGGCAAGAAGTTCAAGTGGATGTATTATATTACGATACACTGACCATAGAAAAAAAACTGAGTGTGATTTTATGTATAATTGTTTATTGTGCCTTGTCTATGATGGATCTGAACTTTGAAGCTATCACCCAAGGATTTGGACCTCTGTAGGAAAGGTGATCAATTGACTAGTCCATCTGGACCATTAAAGTGGCTGGCCATCATTTTTGTGCGTGTTGTGGTCTGGGGGCGGGGTGCCTAGCCCAAATCCAGATGACTTGACGATCTTAACATTTTCATCTACAAATAGAACTTGTAAAACTTAAAAAAATTAACAGTTGGTCAGAAATGTGCAGAAGATCTGATTCTTAAAAGCTATGAACTTGTATACTCCATCCACAAGTTGTCAGAGATGCTCTTCAAGTCTTTTCGAGGAGATATATCTTGCAGCTGATTTAAATGCAGTATTGATGAACTGGTGGGTCAAGTGTAAGGTATGAACCAATCCATCTTATGCTTTCAAGAGGACGAATCTTACTGGGTTTTGCCTGATGTCCCATTTCAAATAATTAGGTATTGCTTAACAGTGCAGTTGGATTATGTTTTGTATTAATTACAAGCTTTAGGCAGCCACCAATAACATACCCCATCCTGCAACAAGGTACACACTCCACAACACTCAAAAGAAGTTGAAATCTGTAAACCAATCTCTTTGATTGATGCAATGAGAACTTTACTAATATAAGCAATGACCCTATTTGGTCTAAATATACTCTCTGCTCGTGCCCATCATGTTATCTATGCTACTGCAAGTGTTCTCATGGACATTCTTCAGAATATCCAGGCCCCCCATAGTAGAAGTGGGTCCCATAATTAGTGTTCTTATCTTCTCCCATGTGCAAATCGTAGCATGTAGGTTTCGTTATGAACGGTAAAAGATTCACTGGATCTATTATAGTATTGGAACTATCAGCGACGGATTGGGTCTTTCCTTCATCCTTTCAAAACTTTTTATCTAATTGGTCTTTGGTTAGTACGGATAGCGCCAAGCGAGCTATCCTAAAGGTTCTTCCTGGGGCAGTTTCGTGGTCAATCTGGCGGGAGAGGAATAGGAGTCTTTGATAAATCTTCATCCTCTATTACTATCATTCAAGCGCGTATTCACCTATTGATTTATGAATGGGTTGTAGTTTGGGATGGTGGGGCGGATCTGAAAGTTGTGTTGGGATGAAGGCGACCATTCATGAGGCCCCCCGCTAGCTCTATCGGTGATCCAATTATGTGTTATTATTGCTACTTAGTTTATGCTAATGTAAACTTGTGATTTATCATAGTTGGCTTGTACCTCTTTTTGGTTAATATATTTTCTGATTACCGATCAAAAAAAAATTACTACGGAAGCGTTGTCGGCTAAAGTTGTGTAGATGGAGCTGGGCCAGTATCCTATGAATGTGCCTTGCATATGGAGTCACCAATTTCCTTTCCGTTGCTTTTGTCCTGCAACATTTTTTCATTGTGGCAGATAAGATAGAGTGGATCGATCGCATGTGGGATTTGATAAATGAATGACCTCTACTTTCTCAGGGCTGGTTTAGCAGCAACCTTTTTATTCTATTTGAATGGGGGTATGGCTGTAGAACCTTTTTGTCTTCTTCTTCTGAGAATTTAACTACTTTGATGAAGGTTTTGTTGTAAAGCTTACCAAGATCATGTTTACTAATTCAGTTGAACAAACGAAAATCTGTATTACGATGAATATAAGGAATGTTATGTCAAACTGGTCTGCGCCATAGTTGGAAACAGGACTTATAATGGATCCCATGGCAACATTTCCATTTGTTTGGACAAAACCTGGGCAATCAAGATTGTAACAGCCTTTGCTTACGTAGCTATCACTCTGAATTTTGTATCGTTTTGATGAATACACATGAAAAGAGAGAGATGTTAATCATGGGCAGGCATTGGGTGGTTGGGATTTTTATTCTAAGGTTATGATAGTAATCAAACTTACAGTCCAGAATAGGAAGAGCCTTGTTCGGTCGTCACCATATAGTTCTGGTTGGACCTGATACAATTAAAGTATGTAAACATTCATCAGTTTAGTTAAAAAATGACGATCATATGTAATGCAATAAAATTAATCCAAGTCTATGTTCATTCGCTAAATTTTTTCAGACTCCATAAATGGATAACTTGTTTGACTATGATCATTGGATCATATTGGTCTTTAACTTAGAAGTTCTCTTATCATGAATGCGAAGATGTTAGTGACTTACCATCAATCCAGCCTCAGCAGTGTTCAGTGTTTCTGATGTGCCTGCAGTGACCCAAATTTGAGATAAACTCATTTCAGAAGTATCCCCCAGTTTAGGGTTCCACAGGTTTATTATTGCCGCTCCTCCATAGCATTCGGTTTTGGACTCATAAACTACATCATACTAACACAGATATGTACATTTGTTTGCACATTAAAAGAGAGAAAAAAGGTTAGTACAAGAAATAAAGAAATGGTAACTAATTTGATGGAGAAGAATATAAAAATCACAATAATCAAATTAACAGACAAAAAAAGAAGATCAATATAGATGTTATACTTCATGACCCTCTTTTGCTTTTCCTGCTAATTTGTGACTAATTTTTTTCCCATGGCCACTTAATCGAGGAAAGTCGTGTTTTCGAGTTCTTTTAATGGGGATTGTTCCTTCTGGGCATTGTCCACTCGTGCCAAGGCTGCATAAACTCGACTGTGTAGTTTTTGGCTTTCATTCCATTCGGATACGAACTGGGTTTCATCTGTTGAATCACAAAAGAAATTATTCAACTTTAAATTATATTGGAAAAAAGAAAGATAAGCATCTTTATCTTGCTTTTGCTATCACTTCATTAATTTAAATAATAAGGAATAAACTCAATAAAGATTTCTTTAATCATCTAGCTCAAAAATACACCATTTGCCATTTGAACTTCAATACACTCAAATATTTTCTACAGCTACTTAGATGAAATACTCTCCAAGTTACAAACTCAAAAAGGAAAAGACGGAAATGTCTACATTTTCTAATTCTAGTAAATATTAAATACACCTAAGTTGGCTAGTATTTTTTCTTTTTCTTTTTGGTAAAATAAGACAAATTACAAGCTAAATGTGAGTCGAGATCTTTGTAGAGACCTATACAAGAAACCCTTGTAGACTCCAGTACTATTTATCACTTACCCGTTATTGTTGACGGAAAAGGGGAGACATCCGTTAATTCTTTCAGAAATACAATAATTTTTTTTTTGACATCCCCTCTCTCTCCTCTCTTTCACATCACTCTTTCCTCTCTCTCTCATGTCACTCTCTATTCTCTCCTTTCCCCCTTGAGATTGGATCACAATCAATTGTGATTGAACTCACACTGAGTTCAAGTATACCTAAAGGTCAACAAGTCTTTTAACCCTTAATAATTGTGGTTAAGATTTATTAATTCTTTGGGTTCAACAATATAATCTTAATTTTTTAAAAAATATTAACTATAAGGGTTAAAAATTCTTGGTTAGAGTTAAATATTTTTAAAATTTTTTTTTTTCTAAAAACCAATGTTATAATGATGAACCCAAGGGTTAGTAAATCTTAACCATAGTTAGTATGGGTTAAAAGGGACACGTGTTGACTTGTGAGTGCGATTGAACTTGGGGAGAGTTTAATTAGCTCAATTGACTGTTATCCGATCTCTTCCCAATGCCGATCCTGTTCAATTGCCATTGAGTTCGTGAAAAACCAAGAGTTGATTGTTGTGAAAAAACAAGGCAACTGGCAGATTCCCAAATATTAGACTCAGGCACCACTCTTTACATGACATGTAGGAAGACATTTAACTGGGTGAGTGATAGCATGGATTGCACATTCCGTTGGATGGTACACGCATACCTCCCAAGCTCGCCACATATTATCTCTGACATTCAGATTTACTCTTCCTTAAGATTAAATAATCTAACCTTAGATTTTAGAAAAAATATTTTAAAAAATTAACCTTGCTTTAATTCATACTCATGTGGTTAATTTCTTTTTTCTTAACATCAAGGTATAGGAATAGCAATCAACCCATCCTGTTAATTCTTCTTCAATATCAGTCTCATATTCAGATTCCTCCTCTTACTTTACTTCCTCTTCTTCTTCTAGAAGAAAAGCTACTTTTTCTTGCTACCTCTGAAGCAATTCTCACCCTCCTCTACTATTTTCCTCTTCTATGGTTGAAACAACTCAGCTTGTCGGATACGCCAATGATCAGCTCTCACTTCTTCATGGTTATCTATCCTACTCTCTGCCAAACGACGAAGTGAGAGTAGAATAGATAACCATGAAGAAGTTGGAGACATTTGTTTTATACTTATGTCTCATCATCCTCTCTGGTTTTCACTCTCTTTTATCTTTGATTTAAATATGGTGTTTGGGGGTTCTGAGCTACCCATTTCGATTTTTTTATTGGTTTTGTTTCTTGCTTGGTTAATTGAATCTTGTTTCATGGGTGGGAGATGGAGGGAAATTAGAGAGTGTTGTTACAGTCTTAGCTCAGTCTGGTAGTCCTTCTAAGGTTTGAGAGGAGATTAAAAAAAGAAATTCTAAAGAGACCTCAAAGAGAAATTACTAAAGAGAGCTTAAAAAGGATGGAGGGGATGGGTGTATATATATATATATGGGTCTTGCTAACGATCACTCAGCGGGTGAACTTGGTAATGACCATCAAGACATTTTTACCCCTGCATTAATTAACAAAATTCACTAAAGGTAAGGGTACTTTAGTCTTTTCATAGAAGACCAATCATTAAGTGCAGGAGAGAATAAATACAGTTTGACTTTTCTCTCTTCTATTTAATGAATTGTCCCTTATGAAAAATGACTTGGTGGTCATTAACAATTTTACACATTGAGTGGTCGTTAACATTTCCCTATATATTTCATGAGCTTTGGGTGGGGGGGGTTGTATAGCAACATGCTGACTAGTTCGATAGCTCAGCCATGTCTCGTTGCTCTGGCTATGGCAAAGTATGTTTAGTTCTCCAATTCGTCTCAATTTCCCTGATTCTTCTTTCCTAGCAACATTTTTTCAAGACAACTTTCTTACTAAAGGTAGATGCCTAGTACACGCTCAAAGGAGCTTGCCAAAGGTTGGTTGGAGAAAACGAGGAAGAAGAAGATAAAAAGGGTATTACTGTCATTCTGTTCCTTAGATAGCGGTCTTTTTCACTTATGATGGTTTTTTTGTCAAATGTTGGGGTGCAGGTAGCACCATCCTTTGGAAAATTAGAATTTAGAAACCCATATTTATATAGTGAGTAATTATAAATTTTCATATGTACCCACTCCACAGAAACAAAAACAAAGAGAGTTGGTTGTTGTGGTCGGGGGGTGGGGTGCATAGCCCAAAACCAGATGGCTTGAGGATCTTAACTTTTTCATCTACAGATAGAACTTGTAAAACATAAACAAAAAAATTAACAGTTGGTGCACAGAATAAAGAAAATGGAATGAATTTTGTAATGTTTCCCCTGTCTACTCTCTCATTGAGTAGTGGTGAATGATATAAAAGAGGAAAGAATAGTTGTTACATAACAGAGTAGCTGTTACAGAATAGAGGAGATATCACAAGAGAATTACATTCTCTTGAAGCTGTTACAGAAAAGACTTGTGATCTTGATGTTACGTTTAATACAATACAGAAATGTGCGGATGATCTGAATTTTAAGAGCTATGAAACTTGTATACTCCATCCACGAGTTGTCAGAGATGCTCCACAAGTCTTTTCAACGAGATATTTCTTCAAGCTGATTTAAACGCAGTATTGATGAACTGGTGGGTCTAGTGTAAGGTTTCAACCAATCCATCTTATGCTTTCAGTTTCAGGAGGGCGAATTTTACTGATCATTGCCTTATCTCCCATTAGAAATAATTAGGTATTACTTAACAGTGCAGTTGGACTATGTTTTGTGTTACAACCTTCAGGCAGCCACAGGGGCGGAGGAAGGATTCTCTTGCAGGGGGGTTAACAATGGGGATTCGGGGGTGTAGTACCCCCCCCCCCCCCCAAAATTTTTTTTTTGAGGGCCAAGTTCATGGGTTATTGCATTTGTTTGTGTCCATTTATAAAGAATATTTTTTTTTTCGGTAGAGGGGGGGGGGGGCTAGAGTCTCCTGTCGCCCCGCCCCTCTCCTAGGCTACACCCCTATTACTTCTATAGTTTCTGTATGAGGGTGGGGGTCAGCCCCATGTGGCTCTGCCCCAGGGCAGCCACCAAAACATTCACCATCTTGCAACAAAGGTTTACACTCCACAAAACCCAAATGCACCAGAAAAAAGTTGAAAACCGTAAAACAATCTCTTTATTGATGCAATTAGAACTTTACTCATGCCTTATTCAGAAACCCACTTTGATCTAAACATGTATACTATCTGCTCGTGCCTATCATGGTTTCTCACGGACATTCTTTAGAATATCCAGGCCCCCCATAGTAGAAGTAGGTCCCATAAATAGTGCTCTTATCTTCTCCGATGTACAAATCATAGCATGTAGATTTCGTTATGATCGGTACAAGATTCACTGGAGCTATTAGAGTATTGGAACTATCAACGATTTCGAGATTACTAATATAACTTGATTTTCCATAGCCTTCATAGGGGAAATGACCACTACCCATCTGAGTTGCTGTGTGATGGCCTAGTGGATTGCTATTGAAGATCACCCCACCCCAATATACTGCAGAAGCGCTCTCGGCCATAGTTGTGTAGATGGAGCTGGGCCAGTATCCTAAGAAATTGCCTTGCATTTCGAGCCACCAATTTCCTTCGCTCTTGTCCTGCAACATTTTTCATTGTGGCAGATAAGATAGAGTGGATCGATCACTGAGATTGTGAAATATATGTGGGATTTGATAAATGAATGACCTCGACTAGAACCTTTTTTTTTTCCTGAGAATTGGACTACTTCGATGAAAGTTTTGTTGCAAAGCTTACCAAGACCATGTTTGCAAACCCATTCAGTTAAACAAATAAAGATCTGTATTACCATGAATATAAGGAAGGATACACTGTACTGCTCCCCGTCATAGTTGGAAACAGGACTTATAATGGATCCCAATGTAACATTTCCATTTGTTTGGACAAAACCCGGGCAATCAAGATTGTAGCAGCCTTTGCTTCCGTAGTGATCGCTCTGAAATTTCATATTGATATCATGGATACACATGAAAAAAGAGAGATGTTAATCATAAGCAGGCATTGGTCGGGTGGTTGGAAATTTTGTTCTAAGGTTCTGATAGTAATTAATCAAACTTACTGTCCAGTATGTGAAGAGCCTTGTCCGATTGTCTCCATATAGTTCTGGATAGACCTGATACTATTAAACTTTGTGAACATTCATTAGTTCAGTTAAAAATGACAATCATATGAAATACAAGAAAATTAACTCAAGTCTATGATATTAGATTTAGCTTTGAGAGATTCGAAATCTGTTTTACTCCCCATGAAGCCAATCGTGCTGCAGATTTCCTTTCAAAGCTGTGTACATCTCCCGGGAATTAATTTTTTGCCCTTCTTTGTTTCCCCTTAGATTATCTCAGATTGTGAGTAATGATGGGAGGAGTTCTAGATATTTTCGGATGTAATTAGTTAGTTTTTATTAATATATCTGGTCGGGGTCTGCCTAACCACGGCTTTCCATCTTAAAAAAAATTATACTACTAATTTTTTTCTGGCTGTAGATAAATGAATAACTTCAAGGACTATGACCATTGGATCATATTGATGTTTCACCTAGAAGTTCTCTTATCATGAACACCAAGATGTTCCTGACTTACCATCAATCCAACCGCGGCAGTGTTCACTGTTTCTGAAGTGCCCGCACTGATCAAAATCTCAGATAAACTCGTTTCAGAATTGTCCCCCAGTTTAGGGTTCCACAGATTTATGGTTGCCTCTGCTCCATAGTACTTGTTTTCGGACTCATAAACTACAGCATACTAATCCATATATGTGTATTTTCACATTAAAAGAGAAAAAAGTTAGTACATGAAATAAAGAAATGGTAATTATTTTGATTAAGAAAAAATAGAAATTAAAATAATCAAATTAACAGAGTTCGAAAAAAAAGATGCTATACTTCATAACCAACGTCTTGTGCTTTTCCTGAGATGTTGTGACCAATTTTTGTCCCATGGTTACTTAAGGGAGTAGCTCGAGGAAAGTTGTGTATTTGAGTTCTTTTAATGGGGATAGTTCCTTCTGGGCAATGCCCACTCTCTTGCCAAAGCTGCGTAAACTTGACTCTGTAGTTACTGGCTTTCATTCCATTTGGATATGAACTGGGTTTCATCTGTTGAATCGTAAAAGAAATTATTCAACTTTAAATTATACTTGGAAAAAAAAAGATAAGCATTTTTATCTTGATTTTGCTAATACTTTAATTATTTAAATAGTAAGGAGTAAACTCAATAAAGATTTCTATAATCACTCTCTACCTCAAAAGCACACCATAAGATGCAAATATACACGACTATAGGAAGGCATGCCTATTATAAGATCATACACCTATTAGCTTGATAACATCTGATAAGAGGTAAGCAAATAAGAAAACCTGGATTTTGTGATTCTTGAGCAAAGGATGATCAAAAGCAGGTTGTTTGTAGATATCAACACAGTCAATCACATCTTCGTCAATCTGAAATATTACTATTTACCATTAGGCCCTAGAAGACTCTCAAACTCCATAGTTCAAAAAAAGAGAGAGAAAAAAGCTAGTAAATGCTAGTGAGACCGCAAAGGGCCGAGACCGACTGTCCATGTGATGCACAGGGTTCAAAAAAATAAAAATGGATTCAATAAAAGTTTGAGTTCTGTGATTCACATGCACGGTCCCGGTGTGGTGTCGGTCCTTTCTGGTCTCACTAGCATTTCTCCCAGTTATAACCTCAATGGTCTTAACAGCTGCTTTATGCCTGAGCAATTCTCTATCTTTCACCGCTATTCCTTCAACAAATCCATGATTCAAAGCGTGAGCGATCACTATTGATAAGAGAAGGCAAGGCACGAAATCGATATCATTAGCCATTTGAACTTCAACAAACTCGTACACTCAAATATTTTCTATAACTACCGAGATTAAATACTCCCTTCACCTAAATTAGCTAGATTTTTTTTTTCTTTTTCAGTGGAATAAGACAAATTACAAGCTAAAAGAAGTCAAATTACAAGTAAATGTGAGTCGAGAGTCGGAATCCTTTGTAGAGACCTATATGAGGAATCTTGTAGACTCCACCACTTGTCAGGGGCCCATTATTAATGTTGACGGAAAAGAGGAGGCATCCGTCAATCATTTTAGGAAAGGAAATTGCTTAGCTTACCTGGGTTGCATTTATGTAACGGAATGACTATTTGTTGGTCCATTTTTTAATACAACTGTGGTTAAGATCCACTCACTCTTAGCGTTAAGCAATTCAACCTTGGATTTTAGAAAGGAAAAAAAAAATAACTATAATTTAATTAAGTTTAACCAAGGTTAAATAAGGGTTAAAAGGTACACGAGGAAACGACAGTAACTTTGAGGATCCTTGGGTCCGCTGATCACTACTCGGAAAGGAAATACAATAAAAAAAAATAATTTTAATTGACATCCCTTCTCTCTCCTCTTTCATGTCACTATTTTATTTTCCTCTCTCATGTCATTCTCTCCATTCCCTCTTGCGATTGGATCACAATCAATTGTCATATTGGACTTACCCGGATTCAATTGCACCCACAGGTCAACACGTGTCCATTTAACCCAAGTTCAAGCGCACAATTACCTGTGTCTAAAGGTAGAGGAATGTAAGTCTGATAAGGAGCAGACATCGCCCACCTAACAGGTTAAAATTAGTCTGAAATCGAATGAAACATATCAAAATTGACATCCTTTTAAAAAAAAAACAAAATTTGACACCTTTTTTCATCAGAACGCCGAGGGTAGTGAAACTTACCTACCGTAGCTTTCCGGGCATGCCACTTTGTTTGTCGCACGTTCATTGCATTCGTCTCTCAAACAATTGGAGCCTACACTAGTACATATGTGGGAATACATGGAAATATATTATTAAGACAAACGAGCCGTTACGATTTTGTTATTTACATGTATTATTACTGTCAGAATTTAATAGTCTTTTTTTTTTTTTTGGGTAGGAAACTAATAATTTATTCAAATAAAGGAAGTACATGGCCAGGAGGTTATAACCTCTACCATTAAAGATCAGTTTCTTGGTACATATTCTGGTTTGAAAAAACTTTGATGCCTCTATCGGGGGAGGTCAATTTAATAACCTTCTCTAACTCTCTTTCTTTCATTTGATTTTTTTATGGTGCTGCCAATATTTACCGACTGGATGCTAAATATATCATTATTAACTCTACACCATTAAAATGTACCAAATTTTACAACCTCAATAAGAGTAAAAAAAATACATATAAATATTCTAATTATATAAAATTCTAAACTTAAAACCATGAAACATAATAACTCATTACCCTTTCATGAACCCAAACTATTGGGGACATAATAGAACAAATCCGACGGAAAAGATAAACAAGCACACAAAGAAAAACAATAAAGAGAACATAAGAGAATTTACGTGGTTTGAACATAACCTGCCTACGTTCATGAGTCAAAATCTAATTACTTCTTCATTTTCAAAGAAACTTTGAAAAATCAGTACCAGTGCACTCTCCTCTCAAATTAATTCTCAGCTCAAGCTCAGAGCCCCTTATACACCCTACTCAAGTCACCTTCTCAATGAACCCGAAAAAGAATCCTTATCTCCTTCCCTAAACTTTTCTCTAACATTTTCCGAGTCCTAGAGTGCTTAATTCCTTTCCATTGCCTCCACACTGAAACCCTAACATTTATACATATATTTTTATGCATACATTAGAGTCTTAAACAATTTGGAAGTCTCCAATTCGCGCAACATACCAAATCCAGGTTAAACAACTCGGTTCCACAAAAACTAGTCGTCTGACCAAACAAACCAGTCGACCGCCTTGATTGCCTTGGCCGACTGACTCCTCTAGTTTGAGCCACACCTCCAACAAACTCCACATTGGCAAAAACTTCAACCCATACCTCAACAACCTCCACCTTAGATCGAATGACACTAATAAAATCAAGAAAACTGACTTGCTAATCACCAAGCCAATCATCAAGATAGAACATCGCATCACCCATGTTCGGGACGCACCTTCACCTCAAACTAGAATCTCTCTCATGATTTTGTAATCTCGTTTGCAAATGCCACAAACAACCATTTGACTATTTTTTCTTTGCACCAGCTGCGAAAGAAATCCACCAACTACATACACCCTCGAATCACACCGGAACATCATTCACCTAATTCGATCAAACACAGCCAAATGCACATGTGTATCCTAACAACTGTCCTCCCATCTAGAAAAACCTTAGACGAGGAAATAGACCCGTCTTCTCCGCTGAAGGCACTTCACCATATCTTTCCTTCCAGAAACCCACTGGAATACCCATCTCTATACCAACTATGAAAGAGATCCTTAGTAAGCTTCCTACCCTCGGCACAACATCCAGTTTTCGATTTCCTGTAGACCATGTAGTAGCTCCATCTACTACTGTATTCTCATTCAAGAGATACATAGTATTACATTTTTTCTCATTCATCAATAAACCTCTATTAACAACCAAAGTATTTGAGGAATAAGAAAATTTATTTAAAAAACAAGGGCCTAAAGGCGTGTTCTTCTCTCCAGCAAAGGCCAGACTTTTTCTTTAACATGATCTCTTTTAGAGATTGTAGTAGTTTTCTCCTTCATTCCGTGCTTCGCTCGATCTTTATGAGCTAGGGAGGAGCTTTTGCTCCTTGAAAGACTTACTTTGGTTCTTTTTTCCTTGTAGTATTTTATGCTGTGTGTTGTTCCTTTTTGTTAGATTTTTCTCAACCTTTGTTTCTCTCTTGATTTATTGATGATCACCCTCTCTTTGGTTTGAGAGTCTTTTTAATAGACTCTTTGAGATAAAAATGTTGTGGATCTCACTTATTTAGCGGTTTCAAGGACATAACACATTTTGAAGTTGGTAGGTCAACCCATTTTGATGTGTACATGACCCATTTTATCCTTAAATCTAGATTTAGTTCGGTTTATGGTTTTCTACTTCGTGCCCAGACTCAAGCCAAGGGAGGCTCGTTCCCTACCATGGGGCTCACTTTGAATGTATAAAGTCTTTTCATGGTTTTAGGGATTGTTTTACAACTTTTGGGTATATAGGTACCTTTTGTAAAGTCTAGATTTTTTTGGGTTCTACACCATGATCTATCAGTTCCATGATTTCATTGGAACTCTGTACCTACTCTACCATTACAGAGACGTCGTTTTTGTTAATCCATTTCTTCTTTTGCCTCATTTCTCATTTTCTCTTGATAACTGCAACTTTGTAGAAGGTGACCAAGTCCCATGAAAATGGAAGCATGTACTTAATTAATAAGTTACTGCTATAAATTTCATGCACAGTTTTTTTTTTTTTTTTTTAAATCTTCCTTATTAATCATATGTGGCTATATTAATACTCAGAAATACTTGCTACTAAAGTATAGATGAAGTTAGTTTAGAATTTGGATTGACAACCATTACACAAAAATGATTTGGACCTCTTCAAGAAATGTGATCAATGGACTAATCCATCAGGACAATTAAAGGGTTGGCCATTAATTTTTGTGTGTTGTGGTCTGGGGTGGGAGGCATAGCCCAAAACCAGATGACTTGGGATCTTAACCTTGTCATCTACAGACAGAATCACAGAACCTGTAAAACTTAAAAAAAAATAATAATAAATAACAGTTGGTGGTCAGAAATGTGCACTGGATCTGATTTTTAAATGCAATGTCTGGTGGATCAAGTGTATGTATGAACCAATCCATCTTATGCTTTCAGGAGGACAAGTCTTACTGGTTTTTGCCTCATTCCCCATTACAAGTAATTAGGTATTGCTCAACAGTGGAGTTTGGACTAAGTTTTGTGTTACAATCTTCAGGCAGCCACCAACAACATACTACATCCTGCAGCAAGGTACATACTCCACAAAACCAAAAACACCATAAAGAAGTTGAAATCTGTAAACCAATCTCTTGATTGATGCAATTAGAACTTTACTGATAATATAAACAATGACCATGCCTTATTCGGAACCCTCTGCTCCTGTCTATCATGGTTTCTCATGGACATTCTTTAGAATATCCAGGCCCCCCATAGTAGAAGTAGGTCCCATAATCAGTGCTCTTATCTTCTCCAATGTACAAATCATAGCCTGTAGATTTTGTTATGACCGGTGAAAGATTCACTGGATCTATTATAATATTGGAACTATTAACGATTCCGAGATTACTAATATAACTTGATTTTCCATAGCCTTCAAAGGGGAAATGACCACTACCCATCTGAGTTGTTGTGTGATGGCCCTGTGGTTTGCTATTGAAGATCACCCCACCCCAATATGCTGCAGAAGCGCCGTCGGCCATAGTTGTGTAGATGGAGCTGGGCCAGTATCCTAAGAAATTGCCTTGCATTTCGAGCCACCAATTTCCTTCGCTCTTGTCCTGCTACATTTTTCATTGTGGCAGATAAGATAGATTGGATCGATCACTGAGATTGTGAAATAAATGTGGGATTTGATAAATGAATGACCTCTACTCTCTCATGGCTGGTCTAGTGGCAACCATTACTCTATTTGAATATGGTATGACTAGAACCTGTTTTTTTTTCCTAAGAATTGAACTACTTTGATGAAAGTTTTGTTGCAAAGCTTACCAAGACCATGTTTGCAAGCCCATTCAGTTAAACAAATAAAAATCTGTATTACCATGAATATAAGGAAGGATACACTGTACTGCTCCGCATCATAGTTGGAAACAGGACTTAAAATGGATCCCAATGTAACATTTCCATTTGTTTGTACAAAACCCGGGCAATCAAGACTGTAGCAGCCTTTGCTTACGTAGTTATCGCTCTGAATTTCATATTGATATCATGAATACACATTGTGAGCGCGGGTTTCGGGAGAACCCTGGTTTGCATCTCACGGGTTGAGTTAAGAGTCGCCACCTATTCATTCGGAAGGGATAAGTCCCCAAGGTTTGGATAAGGTCTTGGTCTGCGATTAGAGATCAGAGTAAGAGGTTCGGTTAAGTCCGGGGAAGGGGTTAGGCACCCCGGCACTTCCACTTTCAGTGGTTCCCTACTTGCTAGGGTTAAGCCAAATTAATCTCAGTTTTAATCAAATGCCCTAAGTATTTAAGATAATGCTAATCTAAGAAGGAGAAAATCCTAGACTAGGGTCGAACCCGGGTTGGGCTGCCTACGTACTCACATACGGGTGAGATCAGACCGAGCGTAGTTCTGGCACATGAGCCTGTGCCAAGGCTAGGGGTGTGTGTGTGTGTGCACCAAGGGTGGCTTAGGGTCTAACCGGGAGGCTAGGGGTGGTTGACCGGGTTGGTCAAGTGCTTGGTATTGGGCCCGGTAGGCCTAAGGTAAGTCTGATAGGGTAGGGTTGGGCCCGGTAGGCCGAGGGTGAAGCCCGGTAGGCTAGTTTGGGCCCGGAAGGCCGAGATTGGGCCCGGTAGGCCAAGGGTGAGCCCGGTAGGCTAGGGTTTGGCCCGGTAGGCCCAGGAGTGAGGCCCGGTAGACCCAGGGTGTCTTAACCAAGGGTTAGGGTTGCTAACCGAGGTTAAGAAATGTGATTAACCTTGGTTAGGGGTGCTAACCATGGTTAAAAAAGTCCAATATCAGATTTTTTGGTCCTTTTGAATTTTTCTGATTTTTTTGGGATTTTCTCAGATTTTTTCCCAACGGTCAAAGGTGCTTAACCGCGGTTAAGGAGGGGAGGTCACCATGGTTAAGGGTCTTAACCATGGTTAAATGGTCAAAAGAGACCATTTTTGGGTTTCTCCTAATATTTTGGATTTTTTGAGCATTTTTCCAGATTTTTTCCGGGTCAGGATTTTTTACCCGTGGTTAAGGGTCAAAAATGGGGTCGACTCTGATTAAGTGTCTTAACCACAGTAAAAAATGAAATTGAAGACATTTCTGGATTCCATGTAATATTTATGATTTTTTGATGATTTTTCCAGAATTTTTGCTAGGTCATGGGCCGCTTAACCATGGTTAAATGTTAACCACGGGTGAGTTTAACCATGGTTAAGGGGCCGACTGAAGCAAAAGTGGGTCCAAGGTTCATGGCAGGGCCTAGACTGGCCTCCTACCCGGTCTGGGCCCCCACAAATATCCGAAATTGCAAAAAACTCTAAATTTTCATCAAATTTTTAACCATAGTTAACATGAATTTAACTATGGTTAACAAGGGAATCGTGGGAATCAGAGACCACCAGTGGGTAGCCTGATATGTGGGGAACAATTTGGGCCCTTGTGGGACCCAAGGGGATGCCGTATGTGGGCCCCACAGTGGCCCAAAGTTGCTCCGACAAACACCACATAAAATGACGATTTCTACCAAAAACAGATTTTTTCCCAAACTTTGCAGCAATTTTTCCGTTTATTGGCTCAACCCCTGGGGGATCCGAGACCATGGTAGCAAAGCCTACTATGAGGGAAACAATGTGGGCCCTTGTGGGGCCCAAGGGGAGGTCGGATGTGGGCCCCACAGAGGCCCAAAGTTGCCTCCTCGCACAGATTTTTACACTGTCGACCCTACTTTGGGGTCGATTTAACTATGGTTAGAGTGCGAGTTAGAGGCTGAAATTGTGCAAGGAGATAGCCTGGAGTATGGTGAATCTATCCATGGCCTTGGTTTTCGCCAAGGCCGGGTCTAACCATGGTTAAACCGGGGTTACAGGTGGCTGCCTGAAACGGTTTTTTCCCAGATTTTTTTTTGAAAAGAACTCTTGTTTGGGGTTGTTGTGTTTGAGCAATGAGTGTTTAGGGGGGTTTCTCATGGATTGAGGACCCCCCCCAGACCTCCGGGAAAGACCGCCGTGGTGTGGGGTGGTGGTGTCCGTGGCCACGCATCAAAGGGAGACCCCCCATGCACGGTTTCGAATCACTGAAATTAAAGGAAAAAAAAAAGAAGAAAGCAATATGGGACCCCTGGAATGGGACCAGGGGTCCCTTACAATGAGAATTGCAGTAAAAAAAGAAGGGAGGGAGTCGTATATACCTTGCTACAGCCGCGGTGTTGAAGCCGAGAGAGGTGGCCGCGCGGTGGTGGCGACCTGGGCGAGCTAGGGGTGAATGGTGAGGCTTGTTGTGGAGCTTGGGGTAGTGCCCAAGGGTGGAGACAGGGAGTGGACGGACTGATCAAAGGGAGTTACAGAATTTTTTTTGTTTTGAAAATCCCTTCAAAACAGTGGCTATGGAGGGCTTTTAAATAGAAGAAGAATGAGGGGAGGGAAAGGGATAAGGATGAGCATGGGCGTGGGGAACACAACCTGAAAGAGGGACAGGGCTGCAGGGAAGCAGGAAGGCAGGGGAGAGGACGCAGGGATCAGTGGCCTGTACACTCGTCCCTTTGACAGGGACGATGAACAGTGCCACTAATTTTTTTTTTTTTTTTTTTTTTTTTTTTTTTTTTTTTTTGCCTTACTGATTTTGGGCCCAACCCATATGTGCATGGGCCAACGCCTATTGGCTTTGCCACATTGGGTTGGCTCCGAAAAATCAAACCTTTTTTTTTTTTTTTTTAATTTTTTCATTATTTGGTTTAGGGTGGGTCCCACCCCCTACTACCCTAAAAAATCATGGTTTTATTTTTTTATTATTATTTTTTGAATTTCAAACTTTTGTTTTATTTCCTTTTTGGGCTAGACCCCCACACATGTAGGGAAAGCAAAAAGTACTTTAATCTAAAACAAAAATTTGAATTTTAAAAAGGGGTAGTGTGGCTCCTACCTTAGATTTGGCTTAATGGGCCCATGCTTGGGCCCACAAACAAGGTTTTATCCATTTGGGACTTGAAAAGGGGCCTTGAGCCCATGGGACTTTGCCTAGGGCTTGGGCTAGGGCTAGGCTTGGGCTAGACCTAGGTTTAGGTGAGCAGGGTGTAAAAATTGGGTGCTTACACACATGAAAAAAGAGAGATGTTAATCTTAAGCAGGCATTGGATGAGTGGATAAACTTTTTAGTCTAAGGTTATGTTAGTAATCAAACTTACAGTCCAGAATAGGGAGAGCCTTGTCCGATTGTCTCCATATAGTTCTGGATAGACCTGATAACATTAAAGTATGTGAACATTCATCAGTTCAGTTAAAAAGCGACAATCATATGAAATACAAGAAAACTAACGCAAGTCTATGATATTAGGGCTAAGCTTTAAGAGATTCAAAATCTGTTTTACTCCCTGTGAAACCAATCGTGCTGCAGATTTCTTTTCAAAGGTGTGTACCTCCTGGAGAATTAGTTTACGGGTACTCCCAAATCATAACCCTTTAACTCAATTATTGAAAAGTCAAGATTAGAGCTGATGTGGCATTAGAAAAGGCAAAATAAGTCAAGCCAAATCTTGACCCTTAGTTACTAGTTATAGATTGTTAGGATTAGGGAGTATATTTGGGAGCACCCATAGACCGACTCTTAGTTTTTTGTTGCCCTTCTTTGTTTCCCCTTAGATAATCTCAGATTGTGAGTAATGATGCGAGAGGTTGTAGATATTTGGATGTAATTTATTAGTTTTTATTAATATATATATCTGATTGGGGCCTGCGTAACCCCAGTTTTCCATCTCAAAAAGAAAAAAAAGAGAAACTGAGAGAGAGAGAGAGAGTCTATGATCATTTGCTAATTTTTTTCGGGCTGTCGATAAATGAAAAACTTCGATGACTATGACCATTGGATCATATCGGTGTTTCACCTAGAAGTTCTCTTATCATGAACGCGAAGATGTTTGTGACTTACCATCAATCCAGCCTCAGCAGTGTTCAGTGTTTCTGAAGTGCCTGCAGTGACCCAAATTTCAGATAAACTCATTTCAGAATCATCCCCCAGTTTAGGATTCCGCAGGTTTATGGTTCCCTCTGCTCCATAGTACTTGTTTTCGGACTCATAAACTGCAGCATACTAATCCATTTATGTGTATTTTTACATTAAAAGAGAAAAAATTAGTACAAGAAATAAAGAAATGGTAATTATTTTGATTAAGAAAAATATAGAAATCAAAACAATCTGATTCTATACTTCATAACCATCGTCTTGTACTTTTCCTGTGATGTTGTGACCAAGTTTTGTCCGATGGTTACTTAAGAGAGTAGCTTGAGGAAAGTCGTGTTTTTGAGTTCTTTTAATGGGGATAGTTCCTTCTGGGCAACGTCCACTCTCATGCCAAGGCTGCGTAAACTTGACAGTGTAGCTATTGGCTTTCATCCCATTTGGATAGGAACTGGGTTTCATCTGTTGAATTAGAAAAGAAATTATTCAACTTTAAATTATACTGAAAAAAACAAGCATTTTTTTCTTGATTTTTCTCACACTTTAATTATTTAAAGAATAAGGAATAAACTGAATAAAGATTTCTATAATCACTCTCTAGCTCAAATAAACAAAACTACATCAAGAGAAGATAATGAGATCATACACCTATTAGCTTGATAACATCTGATAAGAAGTAAGAAAATGAGAAAACCTGTATTTTGTGATTTTTGAGCAAAGGATTATCAAAAGCAGGCTGTTTGTAGATATCAACACAGTCAATCACATCTCCGTCACTCTGTGAAAAATTAGTATTAAACATTAGGCCCCATAAGCCTCTCAAACTCCATAGCTTAAAAAAAACTAAAAAATAAAATTAAAAGCTAGTGTCAATTATAACCTCAATGGTCTTAACTGCTGCTTTATGCCTGACCAATTCTCTATCTCTCACAGCTCTTCCTTCAACAAATCCATGACTCAACGCATGAGCGATCATTATTGATATGAGAAGGCAATGGGCCAACTCGATACCGTTTGCCATTTGAACTTCAACAAATTCAAGTTTCATTCAAATATTTTCTACAACTACCCCAGATTAAATACTCCCCAAGTTACACACTCAAAAAGGGATGGAGATTCCTACATTTTCAAATTTATTAAATATAAAATACACCTAAATTAGCTAGTATATTTTTTTTCATTTTAAATGGAGTAAGACAAATTACAAGCTATTTGTGAGTCAGGGATCCTCTGTACCTATACAAGGAATCCTTGTACACTCCACTACTATTTGTCACTACCCATTATTGATGAGGGAAGAGAGGAGGCATCCGTCAATCTATTTAGGAAATACAATAAAAAAATGATAGTAGTTGGGGTATTTTGTGAAATCCCCCCTCTTTTCAGCTATTTGTAAATATCCTCGTCTTTTGTGATTTTATATTTTGGCCCCCCCCTAACTTTTAAATCTTATACAAATCCACCCTTCCACTTAGTTAACGGATGTTAAAGTTTGTAAGAACTCTTCCAAAGAGAAGTGCTTGCTAGTTAAGATTCGCTCACTCCCAGGATTCATCCATCTAACCATGTTTCTAGAAAAAAAATATTCTTTAGTTTGATTATGCTTAACCATAGTTATAGGGGGCTCTACAAGTCTGCAGACTCACCACATATCCCTTTTTAACACCTACTAACTGTGATTATGATTCAATCACCCTAGGTTCATCCATCTAACCTTGGATTTTAAAAAATTATAAAAAGTATTAACCTTAGGTTAATTATACTTAAGTACAATTAAAGGGGCTCTACAAGTCAACATGGGTCCCTTTTAACACCCCCTAACCAGTTAAGATTCACTCATCCCTAGGGTTTATCCATCTAACCTTTTTGGTTTTTGGAATTTTTTTTAAAAAGAAATATTAACCTAAGTTGATTAAGCTTAACTATAGTTAAAGGGGATGAATGGGACACGTGGTGAACACTGAAAAGATAAGAATCTCAAAATTCCCAATTGATTTCATTCACTCCTGACTCAACACGATGGGATAGAAACCCTAACCGCTCTTTAAATAAAACAAAAAACTTTCATCCAATCTAACAAACGTAAATCTCTCCGAACCTAAGAATTCTGGAACGAACGTCTTTGGCCGGCACCTTTGATCCTAATCCTCAATTCAACGCCGGGCAAAGCGATGCTTTCCGAGCATAAGGATCAGTTCGTACGCCTTGTAGGAGAGGATTCCATCCCATGCTTGCAATTGGTAATGGCCACATCAGTTTTTTTCCTCCACAAAAACCTTTTCTCCTTCAATCATTTTTTTTTTAATTATTGACTCCCCAACTCTCTCTGTCGAGCACGCTCTTCTTCTTACCAAAAAATAAGAAGCTCTTTTTCGTACCATGCAAGGTCGGAGTTGGTGGTTACGAGGAAGGAAAGGGCTTTTTAATATCTCTGGTGTTTTACCATAAATTTATGTGAGATTAGTGGTGTGCGCGTAGGGATGGCAACGGGGCGGGTTTGGGCTGGGGTGCCCCCATCCCGATCCCACCCCTAAGGGTGTGTTCGGTTGAGGGGTAAACGGGTGGGAGAAAAGCAACTGAAGTAAAATAAATTAAAATAATTGTATAATTTCTCTTGCGTGTTTGGTTTGAGAGAAAAGTATTAAGGTAAAGTATAATTTTTTTCAAAATTACCCAGGCTCTCTTTAGGAATATAATAATGTAAAATGGTAGAATTGGAATAGTGAGATTTTTATTTCACTTTCTTTTACAATTCCTTTATTTGATTGGAATATGGTTTGGGTGAAAGTGAGAAAAAGTGATGTACGATAGAAAAAAGTGAGGTTTCACTTTCTCTCAAAATCCCTCAAACCGAACATGGTTAAAGTGGGGTTTTCTCTCACTTTCACCTACTTTTCCTCATAATTCTTTCAACCGAACACACCCAATGGAAAAATCCTATCCCAAACCTAGGACGGGTCGCTTCAGATTTTTCAAAACAGTTTTTAAACTCGTCCCCGTCCCATTAAGCATTAGATAGGACGGGTCGAGACTATAATTCATACTATATCCACTAAAAATCAGATAATTTTAGTATTAAAGTAAGAATAAAATAGTGATTTGACATTATAGACAGGGCAGGCGACCTAAACCCATCCCCGGCCCAAACCCGACTCGAGCTTAAAATCAAATTCTCAAACCCACCCCTACCCCGTTTAAATGCTCCCCAAACCCGTCCTAAAACATTCTTTAAAGAAAAGAAAGTTGTTAAAATAGTGTCCAATTAGTAAATATGGTGTGCTCATAGTAGTACCCTTTTTATTTTTTACCATTTTTTTGTGCTACATAGCATAAGGGTTGTTGGGCCCTCTCAATCCGCCCTTTGGATGAGAGGACCCGACTCTTCAAAGCCCGCAAAATAGAGGGCTTTCCCCCCTTAATTACGCCAAACTTATAACAAGCTATGAGGCTAAGTCTTAATGGTATGTATGTATAACATACATATAGTAGTATCATTTTAATAGAGTAAATTGTAATATTTTCATTTAAAATTTTATATATATAATAGTGGCTAAGATTTAATATGTGTATGTGTAACCAACCCTTAGTGTTGTCTCTTTCTAGAATCTTTTAATGTTACTATTCATAAGTTGCAACATTTGTTTTATAAATATATTAACAATGCTTACTAACAATTGAACGGTAAAATTGGAGTGTACCAATATTAACAATCTACGAGTACTAAAGGTTGCTCTTTGAGTTGCATTGTCTATCCCAAGCCCGAATAAAGGAGGAGGGTTGTATGTTAGGTTGGTAATCAATATAGGAAAAAATCGCTAAAACATGATATAATTGTTTTGTTCTTTCGGCTCTTGCTTAGCACATGAGGGCAAGGCTTAGGCCTAGCTAGTTCATGCCCTTTGAGGACTGGGCCTCACCCAGGTGAATGAGGACTGGGCTTGATAAGACCTAGGCTCTTCCTTGGTCCATCCCATTGACAGTTCTACACAACATCCTTTAGCAATGTTAGTTGAGGTTATTAAGCTTTTCAGTCAAGATACTCAATCTCGTATCCTCCCTCATGGAGGTCATACTTTCTACCACCGGAACAATAGGTGTGTATATCATTTGAATATTTTACCATCTAAAATAATATAGGGATATTTTGGTTGTTTGATATGAAGAGATAACTAGTACAACACCAAGTGCCCAAGTAGAGCTGCCAACCGATAATACATTTCGGTCTAGTCGAACACCAAAGTGCCTAAGAGCTGCCAACATATAATACATTTCGGTCGTTTGGGATGAAGAGTTGAGAAGTAGAACACCAAAATGCCAAAGTAGGGTTGTTAACGGATACAAATATTGTCCTTTATCTGATTAAATCCATTTAGGTGAATAATTATCCAAACAAATACTAGGCTACTAGCTGAGCAAATTTGAATGTATCTAATTCGATAAATTCAGATATTGATATATATGATTTGATTCCATGGTTTATTCCTTATCTCTAAAATCCTATTTCTTAATTCAAATTTCTTTTGGATCCGACCAAAATAGGATTTCGTTTTTTTATTTTTTTTATATATTATATGTTATATATATGATATATGACATATAAATTTTTTCTGTTCCTTGGTAACGAGTGAGTATTGAAAGAAATGATTCTCTTTTGTAGGAATCCGGGGTATCACTTCACTATATCTGATAGAACCACTTCTTCAATTAGAATATAATTCTAAAGAAAGGTTTTTCCCTTGTCGTGTAAGAGTCTCATCGAAAAGATAAATATTGGCTCTCTCCTGTGAAGAATGCATTTTCGTATAATCTCATCTAATAATAAGTTTTTATTCCAACACGGAACGAAAAGGACAATATACAGGATGGGTAGAAGGAATTGTGATCCTTGGCTTTGAAAATCCTCATTCTTTATTGGAATACATATATGATTAGATGCATAGGTAATTAAGGACCCCTTGTATTTGTATGCGCAATCCCTAAGTAAAATGGATATGTACAATGATCCGGTAAATGATATTTTTCTTTTCTTAAAACAGAAAAAGACGTCCCCTTCATCCTGAACATTACCGATAAATATTCATTTATTTATACGAATTATCGATTATATATATATATATACTACTACTAGTATACTAGTAGTACGTACTATGATTATAGGTTCATATGACTAATTTCAGCTATTATGTGTCTATACAGATTTCACGAATGAATTTGATCATGAAAGATGGGGGATCATCATAGCAATTTATATAAAACTGATTCACTCTCAATAAATCTCTGATCAACAGCAAGAGTACTAAGGAATAAGAAAATATGTTAAAAAGAATATAAGGCCAAAAAAATGTGTTCTTTGCTCTTCTTTAAGCTTTGCATGATCATTTTCTCTTCAACAAAGACTTGGCTTTTGCTTTGGCGTGATCTCTTTTGGAGGTTGTAGTAGTTTTCTCCTTCATTATGTGCTTCGCTCGATCTTTATCGGTTAGGCAGGGGCTTTTGCTCCTTAAAAGACTTACTTTGACTTTAGTTTTTTTCATTTTTGAAATACTTTGAGTCGTTGCTTTGATTTCCTTTTTCCTTCTTGTATTTTGTATTGTGTGTTGTTCATCTTTGTTGGATTTTTCTCTTCCCTTTTCTCTCTTGATTTGTTGAAGATCATCCTCTCTTTGGTTTGAGAGTTATTTATAGACTCTATGAAATGAAAATGTTGTGGATGTCACTCCATTTAATGGCTTTAGGGACATGAGAGATTTTGGAGTTGGCAGGCTGACCCATTTGGTGGATGTATGACCTATTTACGAACTGACCCATTTTTGTGTATATATGGCCCATTTTATCCTTAAATTTGGATTAAGTTTGGTTATGGTTTTTCTACTTTGTGCCCAAACTTCAAGCCGTGGGAGGCCAATTACTTCCCTTCCATTGGGCTCACTTTGAATGTGGAAAGCCTTTCCATGGTTTTAGTGATCGTTTTACAACTTTTTGGGTATGTAGGGACCT
This sequence comes from Tetracentron sinense, assembly GCA_015143295.1. Classification (NCBI taxonomy): domain Eukaryota; kingdom Viridiplantae; phylum Streptophyta; class Magnoliopsida; order Trochodendrales; family Trochodendraceae; genus Tetracentron; species Tetracentron sinense. The sequence continues at coordinate 35,797,688 of CM026565.1, forward strand.
TTTGTAAAGTCTAGATTTTTTTTTTCGGTTCTACACCATGATCTATTAATTCCATGGTTTCATTGGAACTCTATAACTGTTCTTCCATTACAAATATTTAATTAACTATGTATTGCATTTGATGTCGTTTTTGTTAATCCATTTCTTCTTTTGCTTCATTTCTCTTGATAATTGCAACTTTGTAGAAGGTGACCAAGTCCCATGAAAATGGAAGCATAGACTTAACAAATTACTCCTGTAAATTTCATACACAGATTTTTTTTTATCTTCGGTCTTAATTATACGTGGCTATATTATTAATACTTAGAAATACTTGCTACTAAAATATAGATGAAGATTTTTTTTATCGGTAATCAAGCAAAAATATATATATATATATATATACATGCACACTAGAAAAGCAGTACAAAAACCAAGGAAGCAAAAGCAGCAAGAGTTCACAAGGATGTAAACTCAAAAAGAAGAAACAGAAAGAAGCCATCCTGGTCCCCTATCCCGACTGCTCCAGACTCGCCAAAGTAAAGCCAGTTTAAGTATATATATATATATACACACACACTAAAATATAGATGAAGTTAGTTTAGACTATGGATTGACAACCATTACACGAAAATGATTTGGACCTCTTCAGGAAATGTGATCTATGGACTAGCTAATTCATCTGGACAATTAAAGTGGCTGGCCATTAATTTTTGTGTTTTGTGGTCTGGGGGTAGGAGGCATAACCCAAAACCATATGACTTAGGATCTTAACCTTGTCATCTACAGACAGAATCACAGGACATGTAAGACTTAAAACATAATAATAAATAACAGAGATGTGCAGTAGATCTGATTTTTAAGAGCTATGAAGCTTATAGAGTTGTCAGAGATGCTCTACAACTCTACAAGTCTTGCTGAAGGATACCGATTTATTTGTATGTTATTTTCAGTTTTTGTTGTGTTTTATGTAAAGAAGATCTATTTGGACTATGTGTGAACGCATAAATTTACCGCCTTTCCTCCCCTCTCAACTCTAGGTATCGGAATAAGGTCCGAGAGTAGAGGAATGACGCTAAATCTATTTTTATGAGTCGCCACCTACTTAGGGGAAGTAGGATCCCGAGATAGTCCAAATGAGGGGGGTCTACGGTCCAAAATAGTCTAGGTAAGGGATCCCCTTAGGTCCTGGGGAAGGGGTTAGGCACCCCAGGACCTCCATCCGATGATGGTAACCTACTCATTAGGTCTAAATCAAACATAAACAAAATCACTTAACATTTCCTAAAATTTATTAATTTTGCTAATCGAAATCAAAAAAGGGGTGTAAAAAAAGTTTATTTTGGTTGGGGTCGAACCCTAATTGGGCTGCCTACTTATCCGGTTAGTCGGAATCAGACCCTCATAGTAGTTCGGGGGTCCGTGACTGTTTTTATACTCGTTTCGGAGTGTGGTCACTTCCAACTCGTGTTTGAGTTGGGGGGTTGCGGAATTAAGGTTTATGAATCTCATTCCGGGAGACGGTTGCGTGGCTAGGTGCTCATGGAGGAGCTCTAGGGGGCGTTCATTTATTAAGGTAGATTTCTTTTAGATTTTTTTTTGAATGTTTTTGTTATTTTGTATTTTTTTGATTTTTTGTATTTTTTTAATTTTGGCAAGTTTTAACTAGTCAAGAACTAAACTAAATGCCCGAGGTAGGCAAAAGTAAGTAAAATAAACTTCGGCTTAACCCTATTGTACAAATATTCACAATAAATTAATAAATTGAAATAAACAAAAGGAAGAATTATACCTTACTAGAATGGTGTGAGGGATGAAGATGATGTTGCTCGGTGACCACCAGGGGTGCTGCTACTCTGATGATACTTGTTCTCTAATAAGATAATCAGATCACTGAAGTCCAGACCAGTTTCCTGAGCCATCTTTCGTATATCGATGATTTTCTTTTCCAGATCCATAAGAGGTCTCTCAAAATCTAACGTAATAGGCTTCGGCTTCTCTTTCAAAGGCTTGAAATGCGAGAGATGACTAAGGACTCCGCCTTTGACATTCTGATCTGCATCGTCTGGCCATGGATATTCATGCTTCTTCCCCTTCCTAATCTTTGCACTAACAGTAATATCCCTCCTTTTGACGCCCAACCGAGTCCTTCCTAGGGCTTTCAAAGGGACACCATTAACACCATTACTCGAGCTCCGAAGAAGATCCGAAGCTGTAGTTCCAGAAAATGTAACTGGAGAATGAGGCAATGAAGCCATTCTCAAGCTCCTGAAGTAGGGTACGCCAAATACTCCCCCCAAACCACCAAATATAAGTCCAAATTCACAGCAAATTCAACCGCTCTAACAAAAAATGGAAAATCACAGGTGATGGTTTTAGATCTCCGGAAAACGACGCAGGCAAGATCTGTATCGGTAATTGAGGGCTTTGATTCCTTCCTACAGTGGAGAAATGAGAGAATGGCATGGAAGAAACCCTAGAGAATGAAAAGAGAGTGATGGTTATTATCGAGTGAGAGAGAGATGGAATATCGATTTGATCGCCATGGAAGCCCTTGTTTTGGGGTTTTTCAGGGAGTGGGCCTTGAGTTTGAGAGGTATTAGATCTAGAACTGGGATTTGCAGACCAGATCTGGGACTGGACTTGGCCGGAGATATTGGGGAAACAAGATGGTGATCGATAGTACTGTGCATCGCCGAAGGTGATGACCGAAGCTCGATTGAGGCTTGAGATCTTCCTGGATTTGTACAAGTGAACAGAAGGAGAGGATCACCGGAGGTGGAAGGATCTGGGATGGAGGAGGCAATCGGTAGAGATTTGGAGTTGCTGAAATGGCGTGAACATAGGGAGGTCTTAGCTGCCAGAGAAGATGGTGATGGAGGCGATGGGTTGCTGCTGCACGGCGCGATCTCGCCGGAGAAGGTCGAGCAGAGGGAAAGAAGAGAGATCCAGAGAGAAGAAGGGATAGGGGCGGCTGAATTGGTGTTCGAGCTACTGGCCGGCGCTCATGGTGAAGCCTGCCGATCTGATGTTCTCGCCGGAGGAGATGCCCGGTGCTGCCGCCGGCGATGAAGAGAAGCGCTGCTGAGACGGTGGGGGCGCTGTCCTCGCCGTTGGACTGAGGTCGGGAGAGAGAAGAGAAAGAGAGAGTGGGGGCTGCTGTTCTCAACCGAATGAGGTTTTTCTTTTGAAAACCTCTTTTTGGTTTATAAAGGAACAGTGGTGGGCTTTTGGGCTTGGATGTTTTAGGGTTTAAACCTTTTGGGTCATGGGCTTGGGTCATAGGTAATGGATTCTCTTGAGCACATGGGTTTGGGTTTGGGGTTTTTAGATTTGGATTTTGGTTATGAATTTGATGAAATGGATTAAGAAATGGGCTTGGGTTTATGGAAATTTTACTCTCTCTCTCTCTCTCTCTAAACTTTTCTTTCTCTCTCTCAAAACTCCCTAAGCTCGCATAAAAAGGAAATAAAATAAAACCAAAATTAAATTTTGAAATTACAAGTAAATGAGATTAAGTAAAAAAACAAAGGATTGATGGGTGTAAAAATGGGGTGTTCACAGTTGCCCCTCTTTGTCGGAGATTGCTGGCGATTGAACGGCAAAGACTGAAACACCGTCATTTTTACACACAAAAATCCTGAAAAAGCTTAAAGAAATAGAAGAAAGTGAAGCTAAATTCTAACCCTATAAAACTTGCCAAAACCAAAAGGATGGAGTGATGGATATTAGTTTATGAGCTCATTGCGGAGGACTGCTGGGGAAAATGGGTGTACATGGAACATGGATTGAAGGGAGCTCATGAACACTACTGCCTGGAGACTGATATAGTGTCTGGAGCGCTGAGAATGCTATGACATGAAAGTTGAGGTGCACATGGAGCATTGAGAGTGCTTACAGAAAGCTGAGATGCGCACAGGGCGCGGGGAAAGCTCACGGAGAGTTGAAATGCGCACGGGGCGCAGGGAATGCTCACGGAGAGCTGAGATTCGCACGGAATGCGAGGAATGCTCACGGAGAACTGAGATGCGCACGGAGCGCTGGATGAGGGTGACATCACATTTTGATGACAACCAGGATTGAAATGATGGGTGACAACACATTTCGATGTCAGCCAGAGATTGAATTGGTGGATGACAACACATTTCGATGCCAACCAAGAAAAGATTGAATTGATGGGTGACAACACATTTCGATGTCAACCGAGAAGAGATTGAATGACAACACATTTCGATGTCAAAGAAATGAGATGGAATGGATGACAACACATTTCGATGTCAACCAAGAAGAGATGAATGACAACACATTTCGATGTCAAACCGAAGAGATAGAATGGATGACAACACATTTCGATGTCAACCAAGAAGAGATGAATGACAACACATTTCGATGTCAAACAAGAAGAGATGAAATGATGGGTGACAACACATTTCGGTGTCAACCAGGATTGAATGACAACACATTTCGATGTCAAACAGAAGAGATGAAATGGATGACAACACATTTCGATGTCAACCGGGAAGAGATGAATGACAACACATTTCGATGTCAAAGAAATGAGATGGAATGGATGACAACACATTTCGATGTCAACCAAGAAGAGATGAATGACAACACATTTCGATGTCAAACCGAAGAGATAGAATGGATGACAACACATTTCGATGTCAACCAAGAAGAGATGAATGACAACACATTTCGATGTCAAACAAGAAGAGATGAAATGATGGGTGACAACACATTTCGGTGTCAACCAGGATTGAATGACAACACATTTCGATGTCAACCGGGAAGAGATGAATGACAACACATTTCGATGTCAAAGAAATGAGATGGAATGGATGACAACACATTTCGATGTCAACCAAGAAGAGATGAATGACAACACATTTCGATGTCAAACCGAAGAGATAGAATGGATGACAACACATTTCGATGTCAACCAAGAAGAGATGAATGACAACACATTTCGATGTCAAACAAGAAGAGATGAAATGATGGGTGACAACACATTTCGGTGTCAACCAGGATTGAATGACAACACATTTCGATGTCAAACAAAAGAGATGAAATGGATGACAACACATTTCGATGTCAACCGGGAAGAGATGAATGACAACACATTTCGATGTCAAACAGAAGAGATGAAGTGGATGACAGCACATTTCGATGTCAACCAAGAAGAGATGAAATGGATGACAACACATTTCGATGTCAACCGAGAAGAGATTGGATGACAACACATTTCGATGTCAAACAGAAGAGATGAAATGGATGACAACACATTTCGATGTCAACCGAGAAAATATTGAATGACAACACATTTCGATGTCAAACAGATGAGATGGAATGGATGACAACACATTTCGATGTCAACCAAGAAGAGATGAAATGATGGGTGACAACACATTTCGATGTCAACCAGGATTTAATGACAACACATTTCGATGTCAAAAAGGAAGGGATGAATGACAACACATTTCGATGTCAAACATGCTGAAATGATGGGTGACAACACATTTCGATGTCAACCAAGATGCATAGCTTTTACTAGAGACCTCCTGGCCTTGCCTAGTTTAGCATGATTGTGGCTTTGTGTTGTGTATGTGATGCAATTGTTGTGTGCAGTGTATGTACTGTGCCGCAACTATTGTGCAATGCAATGTGTGATACAACTGTTATGCAATATAATGTGTGTGATGCAAATGCAACTGTTGTGTAGTGTAGCATGTCTGCTGTAGCTGTTGTGCAGTGCAATGTTGTGCAGTGTCTGTGATAGTATTGCTAAATTTTAGCTCGACTAAGTAAGAGCAACTATAGTGCAAAGTGTGTGACTCAACTGAATGTGTGCAACTGAGTGCAACAAAAGTGCGATGTGTGAGACCCCATTAATTGTGTGCAATTGAGTGCAGCAAGAGTGCAAAATGTGACTCAAATGAGTGTGTGCAACTTGAGTGTGTAAGGTGGGTGCAACTAGTGCGATATGTGTGACTCGATTGAGTCTCTGCAATTATAGTGTGCAAGATGGGTGCAACTAGAGTGCGATATGCGCGACTCGATCGAGTGTGTGCAAATTGTGAATTGACTAGACTGGTATGAAATGCAGAACAATGCATGACTTGACTTATGCTAATATGTAGACGAGTTGGCTGGACCTAGATTGAACCAATGTGATATCCATGGGAGACATGCATATTGATGATGGGCTAGGTAAATGACTCGCTCTTAACGTCCAATCCTATGCTTGTCGGAGATTGGAGGTTCTGAACTTTGCTTTAGCTTCCTGCTTAGCACCTTGAGCGATCGCTGAGATGAAATTGATCTAGTCAAGCCAAAGGAAATGACAAACATTGAAACGTTGATGACCAAATAATGAATAGTTGGATATTCTTGAGAACATCCTACAAATTGAATGCGATTGGTCTTGACTTGTGCAAAAATCCTGATGACCGGATTGAAATTGAATGAATTTTTCATAATGAGAATGCTTTCTTAGCTTATTGGATCTAAAAGGTAGATCACCCTCACATGGATTGAATTTTATCCTCAATGGTAGAATATGATGCTAAGCAAATGTGACCCATCGTGCTGTGTCGTTGGTAAAGTTAAGCTTTAATCTTTGACATGTGCTGAATTGGGTCTTGCTTGGAATAAGAGACACTTAGTCTGCTCTGACGATAAGATTCTTCAGCTGGTGCTTGAAAGTGATTTGTCTTGATCTCGGGGATGTACTTAGCGAATGCTTATTGCTTTCAACTTTTCCTTTTTTTGCCTTTAGAATGACCAAGTTTGGTTTTCACTCATGGCTGCGAAGTTGATCAAATTTTCTTTTTCCATTTTTTGCCCCTAGTCGCAAGACTAGGACTGGGGTTCGCGTAATGAGGCCATTTCAGGTTTTCCGCAACTTTTTTTTTTTGAGGTATGATTTTGTTTCGACTATAAGATCCTTTAATTGGTGCTTGGAGTACCTTTGACCTGATTTCAAGAAACCTGTTGTTGAACGTTTGATGTTGTCAACTTTTCCCTTTTTTACCCTAGGAATGACCAAGTCATGGGGTCGCATAATTTTTGCGCAATGAGGCTATTGCCAGTTTTCACTCATGCCTGCGAAGTTGATCAATTTTTATATTTCCCTTTTTTGCCCCTAGTCGCAAGACTAGGCCTGGGGTTCGCGTAATTTCTGCGCAATGAGGCCTTTTCAGGTTTTCACTCATGCCCGCGATTTGTTTCAAGTTGGGTTTTGCTCCCTTCATTGCCTTGGATGCTTGCATTCTGCTTTTGAATATTGTCTGATAAATTGTCTGCACTCTTAATCTCTAGGGGATCGAGGTGGACTTAAGATAGGACGAAATGTAGGCTGGGGGACCAAAAGTTTGGGACACCCTTTTACTTGAGAAATCATTTTCCGCTATGGGGAGAAGAATCTTGATTCTTTTGCTTCTGATAGAAGATAAAAATTTCCATTGAAAATTCATCTACTTGAGCGCCTCTTGACTTTTTTCTTGCCCATTTTTTTTCTATTGACATTTTGTCTTTGTATTTTTTTTTTACGAGCCTTTTTTGATTGAGGCTGATTTTTTTTTGCTCAATAGATTGAATGTTATGACCGAACCTAATTTTCTAGGCTGCCTACGTACCCTTTTATAGGATCAGGTCATTGACGTAGTTCAAGCGAACTGAGTACAGGGTGTCCCGTTGAAAGTTTTTTTTTTTTGAAAGAAGGGCTTTTAGGCTCGAGAGGGCTAACTATCGAACTTTGATGATATATCGAGGGTGTTACATGAATCATAAGGGAAGTAGGTGACAAACATGGCCTCCTGTCCTTTCCCAAAGAGGCTAAAAGTGCAAGCATTTATCAAACAAGACCCTAAGCATAATACTTTTTAACCTTATCCATGTTGATTGGCTCAGGGCTCCTTGTACAAATGTTGAGTTTGCCCCTTGCATCTGCATAGCTCGATGATGCCTTGGTGAAAACGAATCATTTGTTCTGGCTTGTTGATCTGCACAGCTGTGTGAAGAGTTTGACCACTTTTACTCTGGGTGAGTGCTCTGATGAGAATGGATGAAAATGTCATTTGAAGAAACATCTCATATCTTAATGAGAGCGGCTTTGCCCCGGCATGGACAAATCTTGATTTAATTCCGCTTTCTCGCTTGTCTATGGCAATTGCTTCGCGGTATTTCTCAAATTTGGATCTTGAGCAACCACACTATTCCTGCTTCAAGCTTTGGTGAGGATAATGTTGTGGTGAACCTGTCGTCCCAACTTATATCATGATCTTGGGGGTTTTTGAATCTCTTCTCAAGCAAATCTTTTCTCTTGCCCCTCTGCATGTAATACATGTACTTCACGTATTGACTGAATCTGAGAAAGTTACATCTGATCGTTCTTGTCATAGTCGAATGCTTTGCATGCAGACTATTGAACTGGGACAACTGAGAATCTGTAACTTTGTGTCTTGGAGGGTTTTGGCGGACAAGGAGGTGAACTTGCATTTTGCCTGATCGGTCTTGACCTTGATCCCTGCCCTTGGCGTAACAAGGTTCTAATTCTTGCACACATAGGATCATTATCCAACTCTATTCTGCTTTGTAACACTCGCATGGGATTGAGGGTTTACTATTGGAAATCCCTCTCTATGCTCTTCATCATACTCTGCCCCCGAGGGTTATGAGTTTGACTTTTTTTTTTTTTTGAGTGATCCCTTATTTAAACCAATAAGCTTAGCTAGCATTTTTTATTGGGAGAAAGATATTTTTGGATTTTTGATAGCTTCAGATCGCTAGACTCTTTGAGAAGTACTAGGTCACGCCTTCATTAGCCAAATGAGAAATGAGACTCTTGAAAGGAAGAGAGATTTCAAGGAATTGAAAAGTGGAGATGACTCGATTATTGCAAATTGGATATATACATGGGCCACTGTGGCCGACTCTGGCGGAAAGAAAACCTAGCAAAGATTGACTCAGACCTGGCTTGATTTCGATCAATCTCGCTCGACATCTTGCTCTTGGAACTCCTTTTTGACTGGGCTCGAAGATGTTCTGCTTGGCTTTCTTGGATGGCATAAGGGTGATTTGTTGATGTAGCAGGATGATGTATGGGATGTATGGAGACAGATGTTTCAGGGGTCTCAAGTTCGAAATTAAGTTTGGCCATATCCGTCAAGTTTTGGATGGTGCCCGCACTTATACGGTGCGGAGGCTGGGCATGGAATGATATGTTGAGTAAGAGAAGATTGTGGTTGTGTCATTAAGATAATGAGCGGGTGTTTGTTAGGATGGTTGATGGGTGAATCTGGGTTTACCCCTGTGCCACCAAGAGTTTGTTGAGAGCCAGAGTAACATCTTTGAGTACAAATTTAATTTCTCTGATGTCTTGCTCATGATTAAGGAGAGTTATCATGATGATCTTTTGGTCACTCGATGTGTCTCCGTGCTCCATATTTTCTGCTTTTGTTTCACTACTTGGGCAAGTCCAAAGATGAAAGTAAAGAGCGAGTCACTACCAGACTGGGGTGATTGGATTATGATGTTGCATGAGTATGCATGGATGAATTGTGAATGAGGTGAGTGCTATGTGAGACTCAAAATGAATGGCCTATTAATCAATTTCCTAAATGAGATGTGCCAAATTAAGGATTAGGACATGTTTTGAATGATAGACTTTTGGAACTAGACTCCATTGTTGTGCTACCTCTGAGGGTGTTGCCAACTAGATGATGCATGAGGGAGACTCGACTAAACCTAGCCAATGCAATGTTGAAGTGAGCGGAGTGCAGTGATAAAGTGAGCGGAGTGCAATGATAGTGTAAGTGTAGTGCAATGATGAAGTGCAGTGCAATCCTATGACGAATTGCAGTGCAATGTCATGATGAAGCACAGTGTCACAAGGGCATGTAGTGTAGATGTGTTGAAATGCCAAAATGACGTGCAATGCAAGTGTAGTGACTATAAGTGATGGATAATGTACAGTGAAAATGATAAGGCATCACAGTGAATGTCGTGACAACCAGTAATAGTGCAAGTGTAGTGGCAATGTAGTGAAAATATTATGCTAGCATGTGAATGTGCAGTGACAGATAGTGCTATGAAGATGAAGAAATTTTTTTTTTTTTTTTTTTTTTTTTTTTTTTTTTTTTTTTTTTTTTTGGGTTTTCGGCTTTCTATTTTTTTTTGAATTCTGAATATTTGATTGATTTTTTTTTTTTTGTTTTTTTGTTGATATTTTTTTGATTTTTTTTATTTATTTAGATTTTTGAATTTTTTCAACATATTTGGATCTTTGAATTTTTTGAATTTTGAATTTTTGTTCCTTTTGAATTTTGAACTTTTGATTTGTTTTATTTTTCTTGAACTATGACATTTTTTTTTTTTATTGAAGTTCAGATTTATTTATTTTCGGATTTTGAATTTTCTCTTTTTTTTTTGGAATTTTGAATTAATGATTTTTTTTATTTTTTTTATTTTTGACTTTTTTGAATTTTGAACTTCCACTTTTTTTTTATGTTTGAATTTTGACTCTCTCTTTTTTTTTTTTTACTTTTGATTTTATTTGGACTTTGAATTTCTCATTTCATTTTTTTGAAATTTTTTTGTTCTTTTGGTTTTTTTTTTTTTTTTTATTGAATTTTGAATCTCCCTTTTTTTTTTTTTTGAATTTTGAACTTTCTTTTTTTTTTTGGATTTTGAATTTCTGATTTTGTTTAGTTTTCAAATTTTAACTTCATCTTTTTCTCTGTTGTTTTTTTTTCTTTTTTTTTCATCAATTATTTTGTTGAAAGGGGTGATCCTTGGCATATGTAAACCAATGGGGTAGGTAGATAGGGGTCTACCTACTAAGTTGGGTTATTGGAAACCAAGGCCCAATGGATTTAAGATAAAACATGGATATGGATATCCAGCAGAATCTGGGTTTTTGAACCCCATATGCAAGTCTAAAGATGGGTTGGGAGTTTATTCAACAATGGCTCACACAGGCCCCTTTTTTAAATGAACATAGGGGTACACAGGGGTACCTTCATGTTCAATCAAAAGGCAGGGCGGGTATAGGCTATAAGCAAAGTAGGATTAGGGGAAACCTTCCTAAACAGATGCTTATAGACTATATCTCCACCTAAACTATATGCATATGCTGGGGTAATGCAAGGTGTTCCGGGGGACACTTGGCCGTATATGCGACTCCCAAAAATGGGCCGATTGGCGCAAGTGGGTTTAGTCTATATCCCTTCCTGAGAATAATCGTCCCACAGGGGTGATACAGCTAAACCACGACTGTTAAGCCCCAGCACTGAAGATAATCATCAAACAGTTGTAGGCGTAATAAGTCAAACTAGAGGGTTTAAGGGTTATTACACTAATATGCAATGAATATGATATGCACATAAGAGAGAATAAGAACATATCCACAATATCTCTACTATATACATATGCTGGGGTAATGCAAGGTGTTCCTAAGGTGGTTGGGGGACACTTGGCCGTATATGCGACTCCCAAAAATGGGCCGATTGGCGCAAGTGGGTTTAGTCTATATCCCTTCCTGAGAATAATCGTCCCACAGGGGTGATATAGCTAAACCATGACTGTTAAGCCCCAGTACTGAAGATAATCATCAAACAGTTGTAGGCGTAATAAGTCAAACTAGAGGGTTTAAGGGTTGTTACACTAATATGCAATAAATATGATATGCACATAAGAAATAATAAGAACATACTCACAATATAAAAAGAATTAGCAAAAGTAAGAATTACTTTAGGAAATAATCAGTGATTTTAATAATGTTTAACTTATACCTAATTTTCAGGTTGGATCCTCTTTTTCCCCAGCAGAGTCGCCAAAGCTGTGAACGCATAAATTTACCGCCTTTCCTCCCCTCTCAACTCTAGGTATCGGAATAAGGTCCGAGAGTAGAGGAATGACGCTAAATCTATTTTTATGAGTCGCCACCTACTTAGGGGAAGTAGGATCCCGAGATAGTCCAAATGAGGGGGGTCTACGGTCCAAAATAGTCTAGGTAAGGGATCCCCTTAGGTCCTGGGGAAGGGGTTAGGCACCCCAGGACCTCCATCCGATGATGGTAACCTACTCATTAGGTCTAAATCAAACATAAACAAAATCACTTAACATTTCCTAAAATTTATTAATTTTGCTAATCGAAATCAAAAAAGGGGTGTAAAAAAAGTTTATTTTGGTTGGGGTCGAACCCTGATTGGGCTGCCTACTTATCCGGTTAGTCGGAATCAGACCCTCATAGTAGTTCGGGGGTCCGTGACTGTTTTTATACTCGTTTCGGAGTGTGGTCACTTCCAACTCGTGTTTGAGTTGGGGGGTTGCGGAATTAAGTTTTATGAATCTCATTCCGGGAGACGGTTGCGTGGCTAGGTGCTCATGGAGGAGCTCTAGGGGGCGTTCATTTATTAAGGTAGATTTCTTTTAGATTTTTTTTTGAATGTTTTTGTTATTTTGTATTTTTTTGATTTTTTGTATTTTTTTAATTTTGGCAAGTTTTAACTAGTCAAGAACTAAACTAAATGCCCGAGGTAGGCAAAAGTAAGTAAAATAAACTTCGGCTTAACCCTATTGTACAAATATTCACAATAAATTAATAAATTGAAATAAACAAAAGGAAGAATTATACCTTACTAGAATGGTGTGAGGGATGAAGATGATGTTGCTCGGTGACCACCAGGGGTGCTGCTACTCTGATGATACTTGTTCTCTAATAAGATAATCAGATCACTGAAGTCCAGACCAGTTTCCTGAGCCATCTTTCGTATATCGATGATTTTCTTTTCCAGATCCATAAGAGGTCTCTCAAAATCTAACGTAATAGGCTTCGGCTTCTCTTTCAAAGGCTTGAAATGCGAGAGATGACTAAGGACTCCGCCTTTGACATTCTGATCTGCATCGTCTGGCCATGGATATTCATGCTTCTTCCCCTTCCTAATCTTTGCACTAACAGTAATATCCCTCCTTTTGACGCCCAACCGAGTCCTTCCTAGGGCTTTCAAAGGGACACCATTAACACCATTACTCGAGCTCCGAAGAAGATCCGAAGCTGTAGTTCCAGAAAATGTAACTGGAGAATGAGGCAATGAAGCCATTCTCAAGCTCCTGAAGTAGGGTACGCCAAATACTCCCCCCAAACCACCAAATATAAGTCCAAATTCACAGCAAATTCAACCGCTCTAACAAAAAATGGAAAATCACAGGTGATGGTTTTAGATCTCCGGAAAACGACGCAGGCAAGATCTGTATCGGTAATTGAGGGCTTTGATTCCTTCCTACAGTGGAGAAATGAGAGAATGGCATGGAAGAAACCCTAGAGAATGAAAAGAGAGTGATGGTTATTATCGAGTGAGAGAGAGATGGAATATCGATTTGATCGCCATGGAAGCCCTTGTTTTGGGGTTTTTCAGGGAGTGGGCCTTGAGTTTGAGAGGTATTAGATCTAGAACTGGGATTTGCAGACCAGATCTGGGACTGGACTTGGCCGGAGATATTGGGGAAACAAGATGGTGATCGATAGTACTGTGCATCGCCGAAGGTGATGACCGAAGCTCGATTGAGGCTTGAGATCTTCCTGGATTTGTACAAGTGAACAGAAGGAGAGGATCACCGGAGGTGGAAGGATCTGGGATGGAGGAGGCAATCGGTAGAGATTTGGAGTTGCTGAAATGGCGTGAACATAGGGAGGTCTTAGCTGCCAGAGAAGATGGTGATGGAGGCGATGGGTTGCTGCTGCACGGCGCGATCTCGCCGGAGAAGGTCGAGCAGAGGGAAAGAAGAGAGATCCAGAGAGAAGAAGGGATAGGGGCGGCTGAATTGGTGTTCGAGCTACTGGCCGGCGCTCATGGTGAAGCCTGCCGATCTGATGTTCTCGCCGGAGGAGATGCCCGGTGCTGCCGCCGGCGATGAAGAGAAGCGCTGCTGAGACGGTGGGGGCGCTGTCCTCGCCGTTGGACTGAGGTCGGGAGAGAGAAGAGAAAGAGAGAGTGGGGGCTGCTGTTCTCAACCGAATGAGGTTTTTCTTTTGAAAACCTCTTTTTGGTTTATAAAGGAACAGTGGTGGGCTTTTGGGCTTGGATGTTTTAGGGTTTAAACCTTTTGGGTCATGGGCTTGGGTCATAGGTAATGGATTCTCTTGAGCACATGGGTTTGGGTTTGGGGTTTTTAGATTTGGATTTTGGTTATGAATTTGATGAAATGGATTAAGAAATGGGCTTGGGTTTATGGAAATTTTACTCTCTCTCTCTCTCTCTCTAAACTTTTCTTTCTCTCTCTCAAAACTCCCTAAGCTCGCATAAAAAGGAAATAAAATAAAACCAAAATTAAATTTTGAAATTACAAGTAAATGAGATTAAGTAAAAAAACAAAGGATTGATGGGTGTAAAAATGGGGTGTTCACACTATGTTTTGTGTTACAAACTCTAGCCAGCCACCAACAACATACTCCATCCTGCAACAAGGTACACACTCCACAAAACCCAAAAGCACCATAAGAAGTTGAAAGCTGTAAACCAATCTCTTGATTGATGCAATGAGAACTTTTCTCATATAAACAATGACCATGCCTTATTCTGAGACCCTCTTTGATCTAAACATACTCTCTGCTTGTGCCTATCATGTGTTCTCATGGACATTCTTTAGAATATCCAGGCCCCCCATAGTAGAAGTGGATCTCATAATTGGTGCTATGACCACCTCCGATTTGCAAATCATAGCATGTAGGTTTTGTTGTGAACGGTGAAAGATTCGTTGGAATTATTAGAGTATTGGAACTATCAACGACTCCAAGATTACTAAAATAACTTGCTTTTCCATTGCCTTCAGAGGGGAAATGACCACTACCCATCTGAGTTGCTGTGTGATGGCCCTGTGGGTTGCTATTGAAGATCTCCCCACCCCAATTTACTGCAGAAGCGCTGTCGGCCATAGTTGTGAAGATGGAGCTGGGCCAGTATCCTAATAACGTGCCTTGCATTTTAACCCACCAATTTCCATTGTTTTTGTCCTGCAACATTTTTCATTGTGTCAATAAGGTAGTGTGAGATTGTGAAATATGTGGGATTTGATAAATTAATGACTTATACTTTCTCATAGAGTAATTCATTACTCTATTTGAATGGGGTATGACTGAAGAACCATTTCTTTTCCTGAGAATTGAACTACTTTGATGAAAGTTTTGTTGCAAAACATACCAAGATCATGTTTACAAGCCCATTAAGTTAAATAAATGATAATATGTATTACCTTGAATATAAAGAAGTTTACATCAACTTGCTTTGCGCCATAGTCGGAAACAGGTGTCATAATGGCCCCCATGGCAACATTTCCATTTGTTTGGACAAAACCCGGGCAATTAAGATTGTAGCATCCTTTGCTTACGTAGTTGTCGCTCTGAATTTCATATTAATACTCATCACAATATTAGATTAGCATCAATTAAGGATACATCTCATCAGATACCATGAATACACATTAAAAAGAGAGATGTTAATCATAAGTCGGAATTTTTATTCTAACTTACAGTCCAGTATACGAAGAACCTTGTCTGGTCATCTCCATATAGTGTTGGATTGACCTGATACCAGGAAATTATGTGAACATTCATAAGTTCAGTTGAATAGTGGCAATCATATCAAATACTAGAAAATTAAAGCAAGTCTGATCATTCACTAAATTTTTCTGGCTGTCAATAAATTGATAAAATTGACGACTATATTGACCATTGAATCATATGGGTGCTTCACTAGAGGTTCTCTACTCATGAAAGCGAAGATGTTTGTGACTTACCGTCATTCCAGCCTCGGCAGTGTTCAGTGTTCCTAAAGTGCCTGCACTGACCCAAATTTGAGATACACTCATTTCAGAATCATCCCCCAGTTTAGGGTTCCACACGTTTATGTTTGCCTCTGCTCCATAGTACTGGTTTTTCGTCACTCCGACTGTTGCATACTAATCCAGATATGTATAAATGCACATTAAAAGAGAGCAAAATTTTGTACATGAAATGAAGAAATAGCAATTAATTTGATATAGAAATCATATGCAGTAATCGAATTAATAGAATTAGAAAGAAA
Organism: Tetracentron sinense; assembly: GCA_015143295.1. NCBI lineage: Eukaryota > Viridiplantae > Streptophyta > Magnoliopsida > Trochodendrales > Trochodendraceae > Tetracentron > Tetracentron sinense. The sequence goes on from CM026565.1 coordinate 35,813,749, forward strand.
AAAAGCATATAAATTATATACTTCATGACCCTCTCGTGCTTTTCCTGCAAAGTTGTGACCAAGAGTAGCTCGACGAAAGTTGTGTTTTCGAGTTCTTTTAATGGGGATTGTTCCTTCTGGGCATTGTCCACTTGCGTGCCAAGGCTGCGTAAACTCGACTGTGTAGTTATCTACTTTCATCCCATTTGGATACGAACTGGGTTTCATCTGTTGAATCACAAAAAATTATATAACTTTAAACTACACTTAAACTTGGGGTGGGCTTTTTTTTTTTCTTGATTGTTGTAACACTTCAATTGTTTAAACTATAAGGAATAAACTCAATAGGGAAGCATTGCTTGCCCCATCGGTAGTGTGTGCTAGTCACCACTCCATTGATCCGGGTTCCACTTCCGAGAGGGTTTGAGTGTTGTCATCTCCCCCCACCCATGACTTAAAACAGATACTAACCTAGCTACTAATTAACAAGGGTTGCGGCCTAGCCACGGATCTCACCCAAAAAAAAAAAAACTCAATAAAGAATTCCATAATCAATCTCTAGCTAAAAAAACACACCATAAGAAATAAACAAAACTATAGGAAGGCAAGCCTATAATAAGATCATATACCTATTAGCTTGATAACATCTTATAATAAGTGCCAAAATAATAAAACCTGTATTTTGTGGTTCTTGAGCAAAGGATGATCAAAAGCAGGTTGTTTGTAGATATCAACACAGTCGATCACATCTCCTTCACTCTGTGAAAAATTACTATTAAACATTAGGCCCCAGAAGCCCTTTAAACTCCATAGTTAAAAAAGAAAGAAAGAAGCTAATGTCAATTATAACCTCAATGGTCTTAACAGCTGCTTTATGCCTGACCAATTCGCTATCTTTCACCGCTCTTCCTTCAACAAATTCATGACTCAACGCGTGAGTGATCACTATTGATAAGAGAAGGCAATGCACGAACTCGATACCATTAGACATTTGGACTTCTAACACACTCAAATTACAATCCAGTATTTTTTACCTCTACTCCATGTTAAATACTCCCCAAGTTACACCCCAAAAGGAAGGGGTGGAGATTTCTAAATTTTCTAACTTCAGAAAATATTAAGTAGGTTTTCTAATTTTATGCACAATTATAGTATGTTTCCTTTTTTGGTAAAATAAGACGAATTAGAAGCTAAAAGTTTGCTAAATCTCAATGCTGTAAATTCTAATTAGAAAGAATCAAGATATAATCTATACTGCATCTTTACATATGTACACTTGTTTCCTTATTAGTATCCGTTATTGTTTTTATTTTTTCTCAAATAGCCCAAATCTATTACATAGACGCAAATGGTCCTTAAGTATTGGAAAATAATCACCTCCTTGGTCAGTGATGTGAGGAAGGGCGTTTAGGCTCTCCTTTTCTTGCCACGTGTCCCTCTTTTAATTCTCTTTAAAAACTGTGGTTAAGATTCACTTACCCCCTAGGGTTCACGCAGCTACCGTTGTTTTTTTAAGAAAAATAAAATAAAATGATTTTAAATATAGGGTTTAAAAAAATTAGCCCAAGTTAATAACAGTTGAATGAGAGCAATGAGCAATAGTTCGCTGCTCGCCCATGGACAAAATTTCTCCAACTTGAAGTAAAAAACAATTGAGGGTTTGAATTCATCATTCGTTTGTCTTCTATTTTCTGACTTCGTGACCAAGTGCCAGGCCAACTTTTCAGTCCGGCAACCTTGTTTGATTTTTGGTGACCTCCATTTTCATCTCCCTTTAATTGTGGTTAAATGGTTAATTAAGCTTAACCAACTTAAGGTTAATTTTTTTAAAAAAAAAATTTAAAACCAAGGTTAAAAGGATGAACTTAAAGGTGTGTGGAGTGTGTACTACACATGGCAATCTATAGACCATACATTCAGCTAGGGTCGTCAACGAGTCGGATTCGGATCTGATCCGCCTAGATCCGAATCCGATCCGATTAAGAATCCGATAGATCCAAATCCGATCCGAGATCCATCGGAGCATGAATTAATCAATCTGATCATATTTTTAAGATCCGAATCTGATCTAATCTGATTAAGGTTTAAAATTAAAAAAAAAAACTTTATTTTAATAATATAAAAATCTAATAGTAACTTAATTAACTCTAATTAATGTTAATTTTTTTAAATTAATACTTTACGCATAGAAAATCTATGTAATATATTTAAAATGATTAAAAAAAAGTTATTATAATCGGATCACCCTACATTCGGATCCGATCCGATTATATAATTGGATTCCACCGATCCAACAGATCACTTATAGGATCCAAAGTCTGGCTAATCGGATCGGATCGGGATCTGAATCCAAATCTGATCCATTGACAACCCTACATTTTAGCTAGGTAGTCGAATGCGTGGTCCGTTATCTATTTCCCTTTTTTGGAACCTACTTAAAGGCTGATGTAAAAGGCTAGGTGATTGAGGTTTGAATGGGAATAGATTTGATCTGGCGATAGCCAGACCAAAATCATTCGGCGTTAGTGGGGCTTTGGACATGTGGCGATAAAAGGGGAGAAGATATCAAATGAAGAGAAGTCAAAAAACAGGGGGAAAAGAAATGACTTCTCCCCTTTTTATCACCACATGTCGGATGCCCACTTAGACTGAATGATTTTGATCTGGCTATCGCTAGATCAAATCCGATCCCAGTTTGAATGCGTCCTTCAATTGTCTTCTACCTTTTTGTTTTTTTTTTTCGTTCATTGGAAACCACATGGACCTATGGGCTACACAATGAGGGGGAAGCCCTCCCCTCCCCCCCCCCCCCCCCCCCCCCAATTGTCTTCTACCTTTTGATTTCATGACAGAGTCTCTCGGTTGGACGATCTTGTTTTATATTTTTGGATGATAAAGAGTGAAGAGATCGGATCACAATCCATTGCAATTGAACTCTCCTCAAGTTCAATTGCACCCACAGGTCAACACGCGTGTATCCCTTTTAACCCTTATTAATTATGGTTAAGATCATTCACTAACTCTTGGGGTTGAACAATATAACATTTGTTTTAAAAAAGTATTTAAAAAATATTAATCTTAAGAGTTAGAAATTATTAACCTTGAGTTAATAGTTTTTAATATTTTTCTAAAAACCAAGGTTATATTATTGAACCATATGGGTTAGTGGATCTTAACCACAGTTCATAGGGGTTCAAAAGGACACGTGTTGACCTGTGGGTGCGATTGAACTTGGGGAGAGCTCAATCGCAATTGATTATGATCTAATCTCTTATTGAGTCCGAATCCTATTCAGTTGCGATTGAATTCTCTCGAGTTCACATTTACTGGATGTTAAAAGGGACACGTTTTGATATGTGGATGCTACTGAATATGATCCCAATTCGTGAGAGAGATAGAGAGGGAAAGGAGAGAGTGGAGAGAGAGAGGAGATTGACGAAGAGAATGACATGAGAGATGGAAAGGAAAGAGTGACATAAGAGAGAAGAGAGAGGGCGTCGGATTTGGGAAATCCAGTTATGCCCCTGAGGTCACATGTCCCTTTTGACACCCCTTAACTATGGTTAAGATTCACCCACCCCTAGGGTTCACCCACCCATCCTTGGGTCTTAGAAGAAAATAAAATTTTTTATAAATATTCTAATACTTTTCATATTAAAATATCTTGTAAAATCACTCATCTAATATATTGTATAATATATATATATATATATATATATATATATATATATATATATATATATATATATATATATATATATATATATATGTAAATGTAATGGGGATATAAACTTAGGTTCTCTCCCCTCCCCCCCTCTTTTTTCTCAAGTCATGGGTTAATGCTTTTGGCTCTCTCCTCATCTCTTAGACTCTCAAATTTATCACATTTAGCACTCGAGAAATGTTACTTGACCAGTTTAAGAGTTTCTTAAAATTAAAGAGTATAAAAGTTTTATTTTATTTCCCAGATTAGATTATTGATTTGGAGGATAATGATTCACTAGATATGTCAAAATTAGATATATTGAAAGACAATTTAGATAGTTGAACCTACGGTATATTGAGTTTCTTTTAGTAAAAATTAATTACAAAAGAATATGAGTGGTGTTAGATGCACACCAATATTTGATGAGTGCACCTCATTAGTAAGAAAATTATGACTACACATCATTATATTAATAAAATTACTTGTACACACTAAATTTTTTTAGGAATATATCTATAAATTTTATATCTACACACCATTTACATTTACGAGATTTTAGGATTCGGATACAATTCGTCAACAAACTATAGTATGGGATTGGAGACTTGGAAATGTAAAACATTTGAGGCAACTATCACCATCAACAACAGCAAACTAGTTGCTCCATCATCTTGCAGATTCATCTGTTTAAAGATGTCCCTTTCCACCCTTTGAGCCCTCAACTATTTAAAGATGTTCGTTCATGGTGTATCTAAAATATGCACATCATCACATCACTCTCCAAAGAATTCCAGGCATCAGTTAGGTTTTTTGGGTCATCCAAAGGGAGGAATCTTGTTTTTTTTTTCTAACTTCGCAATTCAGTATCACTGTTACTTATGGGTAACCAGAAGAGCCCAAAATGCTAAAGAACAGAGTTAGTCTTCGATGGAAGAGTTCACCAGAGCTTTTAACAATGGATTGGCCATTGGATACATGGTTAAATTTTGGTGAAGATTTAGAGGATGCCTCATGATCAATATGAGTATCTGACGTCCACATTTTTAAAGATGGCAGCCCAAAATGCTAAAGAACAGAGTTAGTCTTCGATGGAAGAGTTCACCAGAGCTTTTAACAATGGATTGGCCATTGGATACATGGTTAAATTTTGGTGAAGATTTAGAGGATGCCTCATGATCAATATGAGTATCTGACGTCCACATTTTTTAAGATGGCAGCCCAAAATGCTAAAGAACAGAGTTAGTCTTCGATGGAAGAGTTCACCAGAGCTTTTAACAATGGATTGGCCATTGGATACATGGTTAAATTTTGGTGAAGATTTAGAGGATGTGCCTCATGATCAATATGAGTATCTGACATCCACATTTTTAAAGATGGTATGTACGAAACAGTTGATGGAGTGAAAAAAAAAAAGGTAGAAATTTTTTCAATGTTGGGGGGTGGTTCAGGTCACTAACAATTGCAGGCTGTAATCTTAGTTTCTCATTGTGGAATCACCCTTTTTCTTTTGTTGTAAACTAAAATAGTGGACAAAGAATTAGACGTGATATTATGCAATAAACATGAATTAGTTGTTTCAAGAGGATTTTTGATGTAAAATTGACTTTCATTGTGAAAGAACAAACATTTGCCACATTTGAATTTTGTAGTTGAACTGTTATTGAATTACAATGTATTAATATGATGATCTAGAAACCAACGATACTTAAACAATCCAAGCCCCGTTCTTTGAAAATCGCAATACTCACAAAAATCTCCAAGACATTTCACCCACAACAAAGCGAAAAAAAAAAAACTCAGATGAAAATATGGTCATTAGTATAAACCTCAATGGTTAAAACTGTAATCAATGCTAAGGAGGGGGTTTCGAATTTTATATCCACTCTCCTCTCTTCCACTGTGACGCCTACCTGCTTCTGCAAGAGGGTGGCTACCTCTCGCACTTTGTAATCTCTATCATCATCCACCTCTACTACCAACATATGAAGTCCTACACATTGAACCCAAATACGAATAATTATGTCCCATTATGTGAGCGGCTTTGAGTCGCGTGCGACTAGTTTAACCTGACCAACAATCTCTTGGGATTCCTCATTCTTGAACAATGTGTCCTTTAAGATGAAGGTCCAAACACTGTCACAAAACCTGTAGATGTGTAAATGTCCCTGCAGCACAAGCAAAACAAAAAATGTAAATGGATAAATTAGCTTCCATATGATTCACTTGTCGGTCATTCAATTTGTTGCGAGTGCGTTGAATGGAGAAGCCACCGGAGAATGGAGGAAGAAGTCACCGGAAAATAGAGGAAGACCGCCAGAGAATGGAGGAAGAAGCCGTTGTAGAATGAAGGAAGAGCGAGAGAACAGAGGAAGGAGAACTTCCGCAAAGATGAGTGCGTCTATTAAGTTTGTGAAAACTGAAAATAATGAGAAAAATATTAATGGGGTGCGATCATCATTTTTTGGGGTGCGCCTATCACCACCCAAGAATAATAGTTACATTACATAATTTTTTACTCAAGATTTTTGTTGTACTTTGTCTAATATATTACGACCAACAATTTTATTTATTTTTTAAAATTTCTCAAATTGCTCTTTGCATTCTATTGTCGGTCTCAAGCCCGGATAAAGGATGAGGATTATATGTCAGGTTGGCAATTAATGTAGAAAAAATTTAATAAGTCTATAACTAGAAAATTCTCCTCGCTCCTCTTTAGGCCCTGGCCTGCCATGGCCCTTGAGGGTAGGGCTAGGGCATCACTTTTATAAGTGAGGGTTGAGCCTGGTAAAATCTAGGCCCTGCCCTTTGACAGCTTTAATTACACAGGAGCTTCAATTTTAATTTTAATTTAATTTTATGTGGGGGATTGTTGTAGATTTTGTTCTTTAAAACAAAATTTATTGATTTTATTTATTTCTCTTAAAGCCTATTAATTTCAAAGCTTATTCTATAATTGTATGGTGCCTTTATTAGAAATTAAGTTATCTGTCTTAATTGATTTCTCTTTCACTTGGATCTTAAAGACCATTAGTCTCGTCATATAAGAGGAACGTCCTCTTGCTTTTGGAGATGGAGAACAAATAGTTCTACCAGCCTCGTTCTTCCTCATTTGTTTTGGTTTTATTCTCTACAATTTTTGGGCTTATCTACTATCGAGTTCATTGTGACCGCGGAATTGTTAGTACTTGCTTCTGACGGATTGAGACTATTGAATTCTAGAGGTGTGCGCCAAAGACTTGTAAGATTCTCTAAAGATTCCGATGAAATTCCAATTGTCCTTCTGCTCTCTACTCCTTCCAAGAGACCTAAACTCCATAAACAACCACCATCCACATTTCAACCTCTGGACATGCCTTCTTCCAATGGTGCTGATTCTTCCACACCTACAACAATAGTACCATCAAGAAATTCTACTTGTCACGTAAAGAGCGACGCCATCTCTGCTCCGTACCCATGGGCCACAACCTAGAGAGCCCACATACAAAGCCTTAAGGACCTACTATCATCACTGGCACAATCAAATGTGAAATTTAAAATCACAGGCAAGATCTTGAATTCGATCTGCAGCGTGAGTTCAACCAGGTTGCGTCTTTCTTTGTTGCGAACAAGAGCACCATGTTGCATCGTACTCCAGAAGCTTGGTTGTATCCACCAAGAACTTGCTGGATTTGTTATGGTGAAAGCAATGTGAGGCCCATTATCTCATCAAAGAAGATCGAGGTCAATCAACTGGCTCTTCTTGCTCCTCGGGGAGATGATCGGGTATTGCACCTTTGATCACTTTTGCAAGCACACCAATATTCCATTGACGGGAGGAGGAAGAGATCGACTCACTTGTCTCACATATCTTGGCCTATGCAAACAACTCGATCATTCTGGACCTTTGGATCCTTGATGTCTTTCTTCTGATTACTTGGCATAATCTTTCACTCATTACCTCCAATTATTTTCATCTGGGTTCTTACATGTGGGCCTTATGATTCTTGGGATCTTTCCTTGTGTTCTAATTGGCATAATCTTTCCGTCATTACCTACTTCTTTTGATCATTTGGGTTCTTATCAGAAACTAGGATCGAATCCCGGCGGGGTTGGGGTTGAGGGGGTGTTACCCCCTCATTGTGTAGCTCATAGGTCCATGTGGCCTCCAATGAACCAAAAAAAAAAGGCTTCAAATTCTCTCTGGCCCGTGCCAGAGAGATGCTCTCGGGCCACCACAAATGAAGCCACAAGTGGAGGAGAAGTCATTTCATGGGGCCCATGATTTTGACTTTTCCCCTTTTATTTGACACTTGACAATAAAATAATGAGATAAAAGGAAGAGATATATCAAATAAAGAGAAGTCAAAAATTAGGAGAGAAATGAAATGACTTCTCTCACCACATGTCGTTTCGATGTGGTGGCCCGAGAGCATCTCTCTGGCACGGTCCAAGAGAATCCTAAGCAAAAAAAAAATCGCTCTCTTTAACTAAATTCATATTCTTTTGGCCCTACTCCTTGCAAAGAGTAGTGCTAGCCTTACTCACAGGTTTTTCTACTCTCACATTTAGCCAATCACATATCTATAAACTATAAAGTGAAAAAGCAACCGGATAAGGTACTTTTTTTTTTTTTTTGGTGGCGAGGGTATCCGGGCCTCTTAGAGTACCCGACTAGTTCCCCCGGGCACGTGCAGAGCCCTCTCTCCACACGCACCAGGAAAGTCGGGATAAATCCTGAGGGTGGCCAACGAGAGCAGGGAATCGGACTCAGGACCTCCGCTTCGTGAGGCGTGGTCCTGGCCATCAGTCCCAACCCCCATTGGTTACCGGATAAGGTACACTCTCATTATTAAATAGCATACTTTATGGACAGGTGGTTGGCTGAAAGTAGGAAATCCTGAGAGTAGGGCTAGAAAGCTATTGAGGTTTGAATTCATCATTCGCCTGTCCTTCTACCCTCTTGATTTTATGATTAGTTCCGTAGGGGCTCAGGATCCTCTCGTGTTCAACTCGAGAGAATCTCTCGAGTTGGAACCCCTACAGGTCGCCACGTGTCTCCTTTGACACCCCTTAACCATGGGTAAGGTTCACCCACCCCTAGGGTTCACTAACCCATCCTTGGTTTTTTTTTTTTATTAATTATTATTTTTTAAATTAAAAAAATATTTTTAATATTAAAAAACTCTAAAAACAGCTTTTTTAATTTTAAAAATAATAATTAATAAAAAAAAAACCAAGGGTGGGTTAGTGAACCCTAGGGGTGGGTGAACCTTACCCATGGTTAAGGGGTGTCAAAAGAGACACGTGGCGACCTGTAGGGGTTCCAACTCGAGAGATTCTCTCGAGTTGAACTCGAGAGAATCCTGTGCCTTCCGTGGGATGATCATGATTTCTATTTGTGGATGATAAAGAGTGAGTCAGGTAGAAGGTATACATGGTCTACAAACAATCATATGCGCACACGTGGCATGCATAAAGACAAGAACGACCCACCATCTAATCAGTAACCAACTTACAAGGAAGAACTGGGATCCGATACAAGAAGGACGCTGCGTGATTAGGATTAGGATTAGGGTTAGGGTTAGGGTTAGGGCGGAAACCCTAACCCTTTAATCAACTAATCAACTTGATATCTCCCTCTCTCTCTCTCCACCCATCTAAAAACCAAAAGCAAAATTTCGTTTTCTTTGATTTGCTTTTGGGATAGGCGGAGACAGATATCCATCAAAGAACATTCTCTGAATTTCATGGAGAATTTCTGAGGCCGAAGAAAACCGCCCAAGAAAACCAAGAAAGCTTGCTCTTGAACTTTTCCCATGTCCTCTTTCGAAACCAATTCTCAGTAACCAGATACCGCAGAAATACTCATCAAAGAAGAAGATAGCTTGACACCCCAAGAATCCAGCACTCAAGACGAAAAGACGATGATCACCCATAAAGAATCACAAGGAACGGAAACTAGTCATATCAAGAATTCTTCGAAGAAGATTCTACTACTAGCTTTTGTTTCTTGTGATTCTATAATGTGGGGTTGTGCTCTTTTCCTCTTTAATTAGTGTTACACTCTCATCTTCTTTGACAGATGTATCTGTTCTTGTGCCTTTGCTGGTTTGTGAGGATTGGTTGGAAAGATGACCTGGTCTAGTTTACAAACTTGGTGAACATGTTACTGATTTTTTTTTTTTGTTGGAAGGTAACATGTACTGATCTTGCCTTTAATCTATCCCCACTTCTCTTTTAATCTGGCATCATGAGCTTCGCTATCTCAGTATTGTTTGCAGATCACACAGCATGAGTTTTATGATCTTCAGGAGAAGTTTAGCAACAGGGCTGTTTTCTGGGATCAGCAATTTCGACTTCTTTTCCCTATTTATCTTCTCTAGTCTTATGCTACATATGCCCTTTATAAGTTGTTAAATATGATTATAACTTTTCTTCTTCCTTGGTGTGTTCTTGAGTCCAGGTTATGTCTCCCATAAAACTAACTCCCATTAATATTGCTGAAAATATTAATAACAAAATGACCCACAAGGTCGCCATATATAATTAAAGCTTACAACTTCAAACATATCAAGATGCATGTTTAAAATTTTAAATAGCAATAAACTAATCTTGTTGAGGGTATCCATGTTTAAATTCTCATGGGCATCTTGGGTTTCTACCAGGCCCTCCAAAATAAAATTCAGGTTCACTTGGGTATCCTTGCCTGTAATTATACACATTATAGCAGTTATACTCATCTCCATAGGTGTAAACCCATTCAGGATACTTCAAGGAAAGAGAGTAGTCTCGAATCCGAATTTTCGTAATGAAGCTTGAAAAGCCAAAGAGACCCTCAGCAAAATCTCCACTCCCCATAGCTGTGCCAGTGTGGGGAGCGATCATCCCTACCTTTGAGCTGTAGACTTCACCTCCCCACTCAACAAATGTTGAGCTGTGGCTTAATAAACTGAATAAACTGCTCGGCCAATATCCGATGTTGATCTTGTTTCCGTATTGTAACCACCAATTGCTTGTTACTGGATCCTAAATCAAAAGAAGATTGAAAAAGTTATGAAATTAGAGGAAAAAAGTTTGAAATCATGTTTTTTTTTTTTTATGTCTCTAACTACATGGTGTACTAAGTCTGTAGACAAATCAAGCAGGCGCAAACTCATATCAAGCTGAATCTGCCCATGTTTCACCTTTCTAGTCTCTATTTCGCTTCACATTTTCTGTTTTCTATTCATTTTATTACAAATTTAGTAATAATTTTACATTGAGATTGAGTGCTGGATAACAATATTTAATTACGGGACTTCATCAATTGCAAGACCAACAAAAGTGAAAATTTATGTTCTTACCTTAAAGATGTAGACAGTGATCTGATATTGGGGCCCTAATTCATAAGATACGGGCTCAATAGAAGCACCAAGGGATATCTCATGGCCAGTTTGCACAAACCCAGAGCAAATAAGGTCAAAGCAACCTGTCTTTTGTGATGAATCCGTCTAACACCCAAAGAAAATAAACATGCCATAAGTAAGTTTTATATAAATGCTCGATTTGGACCTCGCAAGCTATAATTTTCATTAGCTTGCTAGGTTCGACATCGTCGAAGAATCCATGTTCCACAATATTTTAGCCAGGCTAACATAATCAAAGGTTCTTTGATTGTGTAAAAAGAACTTACAGTCCAATATGCAAAAAATCTTGTGCGCTTATCGCCGTAAACCATCGGATTCACCTGATTTTTTTTTTTGGAAATTACACTGTCAGTGACTCAGTATCCCATTTATATGTATACGGAGTAAATTTTGATTTTCATATGTGCCCACTCTCCATGGAAACAAAATGAAAATAGTTTCAATGAATGTATACTAACCACCCATCCGGATTCTACGCTTTCGAAATCATCAGAAGGCCCATTCTTCAGCCAGATCTGAGCGGTGCTATATTCATCCCATGATTCAACATTTGGATTCCAAACGTTTATATCTCCCTTAGCTCCTATATAGTTGTACCCTTGAGTAAATACTACTGCTTTCTGATTCAAATGCAAGGCACATAAAATAATGCAAGTCAGGTTCAAGTTCTAGTCATGAATAAGATAGAATCCAACTGAAAATAGGGTCCATACGGAGCGATTGAATTGCGGAAAATAGGTTCCTGTATTGTTAAGCTTTGCAAAATGATCATCATGGTAGTCTGTTTTGTTAAGAGCGCGGTCGATTTGTGGAGACTTTCTTCCATAGTTTTCAAGAGAAGTAGTCCTAAGTAGGTCATGCTTTCGGATTCTACGGATAGGAATCGTTCCCTCTGGACAACTTCCACTTCTTTGCCACAACTGTGATACCACAGTCAGGGAAGACTCTTGTTGCTTTGTTGTCGTCTCTGTCTCCGGATCAAAACTGGGTCTCATCTACACAACAGTAAATGAAGCTTGTACAATAAAAAACATACACATTAAAAGAGTTTTCTCTTACAGTACCCTAGGGTACAAAATACAAATATAATGTGATGGAAGAGTAAGTGAAAGGAGAGGAAACAAAACCTGGATAGTGTGATTCCTTAGAGCAGGATGATCAAAAGCAGGTTGTTTGTAAATGTCTACACAATCAATAATATCCCCATCTTCACTCTACAAGAACCATAAGAAATCTCTTATCATCTCAGTAACTCAAAGATGGAGAAAGCAATTAATGCTCGTTTGTTTTGATGTAAAATAGGGGAAAACAAAAGGATTCCACGGAAAATGTCATTTTTCGCGTGTATTTTCTGTAGGATAATTGACATTTTCCATGAATTTCATTTGTTTTCCCCTATTTTACATCGAAACAAACGGAGCATAAGAAAAAATACCAATTGCCTCATGGAAGGATAAGCAAGGTCATACCTAATTTCAAGTCCCTTGGGTGAGGCAGGTTGATATGCCTACCAATTTACTAAAAGAAATGTTACGAGTCACAGGGCAACCAAGATTGTTTCCACTGTTTCTAAGTTATTTTACATGAATCAAGTTACTCGACTGAACCATACAATTCCATTAACTCGAGTAATATTACTTAAATCAAGTTATTTTACTTGACAAAGGAAAAGTCTTTCACCCGATAAACAAGTAATAGGAGCTCTAGGGCATCCCAATTTTTTATCGCCTAGGATGACTTCTTCTTAGGAATGGTCTCAAGTTGCCCAATGACCACATGGTCTCAGTAGCTTTTCTCTTTACTGAACCCTAGATTAATGATGTCTTGTATTTAAAAAACATTAGGAAAATGCTAGTGAGACCGCAAAGGGCCGAGACCATAGCAAAGTCCAAAACAATAATAATAATAATACGACCATAACCCACTTTGGGGGACAGGTCTTGGGGTCACAACTAGGTGTGTCAATGCGTTGGCTGGCCCGGTGGCCTGGCCCAAAAAAGGCCCACCTAATGCCAGGATCAATTTCTTAGGTCTACACTAATGTAAGTTGGGCTATGATTTGGCTCTAAAATTTCAACCCCAACCTGGTTGGGTAAAACACCAATAAAGTTATAATATAACACATTGTTTAGTATATTTTACATAATGTATGTAATATATATAACATATGGTTAACACAACACGTTTTCTAAAGAAAACACAAACACACACATATATAATGTATACATTAAATTTATAAAATAATATATTTTTTTGAGTAAAGATAGGCTGGCCGAGGGTCGTGCCTACTAATAATAAAGCCCCAGACGGCCCATTGATAGCCCTATTTCAAACCCTTACGGGTACCCTGTGGCTGTGGGCAAGCATAGATATTTCTGAACCTAAAAAATGTTGAGCAATGCTAAGTCCATTTTCCGGTCGTCAACTCTCGATAGTTTTTACTATTTTTATACTAGAAAACAAAATAATATGTTCGGACCAACCAAAAAGTGTCACAGTATTTTCTCTTCTTATATGAAAATAGGAGAGAGTGGACAACCGGAAAATTGACAAGGTTACAAGTCCTTGAAAACCAAGAAAACAAGGGTAACACGTTGATTCCCTAAAAGAGCAACCCCATGAAAGATACCAACACTAATTGAAGTCGAAAGAATATGTTATAAACAAAAGAAAAACGATTACAGCTACAGACTACAAGACCATGACACTAAAACTAAAAGTCATACCATGATGCTCTTGACCGCAGGCTTATTGAGAAGCTTTAGTCTCCTATCAACTTCCAAGGAAATTTGTTTAGATTCAACCTTCCCATATACTCCATTACTCAAAACAGTAAGAACCATTGCTAAAAACAACATTTTCCTTTTCAATCCAAGCCTATAAACACAAACCCTTTTCTCCATTTTATCTAAGATAAAGTTTATTTCAGTCCCAAACAAGAGAAGGAAGGTAAAAACCCAAAACCATTAAATAGAAAGAGGCTTGAGTTATCCAGAGAAAATAAAAATGGGTTTGTCCTGAAAAGCGGTTTGCTTCAGTATTCCATCTCTTTATAGTATTACGATTCGGAAATTACTATGTCGTCTGACTGTTTGTCATTAATGCAATCTTACCCATAGCAGTAGACAGGATTTCTAAATTTGGAAACAAATCTCTTTAATATGGCGAAATTAATTTTCTCAAGCTGGCATTTCAAAACTGAGGAGTGCTAGCCCTACTCTCTGGGAATTCCTACTTTTACCCTAAGCCAATCATTTTTCCATTTTCATTGTTAAATTACATACCTTTTTTAAAAAAAAGTGATTGTAAGGTTTTAACAGTGAAAATGAATAAATGATTGGCTCAGGGTGAAAGTAAGAATGCCCTCAGTGAGAGTAAGGCTAGCACTCCTCTTCAAAATTAAGATAAAGGGAGGGGATAGAAAAGAAAATTTGAAAATGGGTATCATATATATATATAATGTTTAACGGTCCACACTCCCTTTTTAACATTTACTAATTGTTTAGGGATCATCCATTTTAATCCTGGTTTTTAGAAGGAAAAAATATTTGTAAGTTTGTTAAGCTTAACCACAATTAAAGGGGGACAAAATGGGAAGCCAGACGACTAGGGTAGCTGAATGCGGGTCGGCTAATCACTATATATATTGTAGTGGGCCGCACGTGCAATGCCCGTGAAAGACAGAAGGGGGAGAGCGGAAAGAGTGACCCTAGTGAGACTCATTAATTCAAGCATGTTAGTGGAGGATGTAGGAGAAAGAAAATATGTTAGAAATGTAAGTTGTGTGACGGTTGAAAACATGGGTTTACAAAAAATAAGAATAGATAGTTGAGAGAATTAATCTTATATAAGTAATTGAAGTTAATAGATTTGAAATAATTTTGATACCCCTAAATATTCACTAAATAGTGATATAATAATATTATAATTTTTTCTTATCATAGTAAAATAGTCAATCAACAACACATATCTCTCGTTTCTCATTATAATAGTATATATATATATATATATATATATATATATATATATATATATATATATATATATATATATATATGATCTTTTCCAAATTCCAATGTATCTGATCGATTGATGATGTTATAATAATGCTCATATGGTATCTTAAAAGTTCTATTTTTACTGAAAGGCATGGAATTTATTTTGCAAGATGTCAAATCTAAAGTGAGTTAAATCTAGTCACTCGTCAGCATCAATCCCGAAATGAATTGCTCTTGGCTTATCTCATTAGATAAGATAATAAGATAATATATACCTACTATGGTAAGATTGCGTTTAGCAACCTTTCATATATAACTTTGCTCTTAGCTTACAATTTAAAATTTACCAAAAATGGTGGATTAATTTCAGACAACTCATGGTTTATCTCTAAAAGATTACAGTGTTACACCATACAACATATAGGGCCATAGTGACACCAACAGTCATAGATGCTACAGGAAAAGTCAACATCATAATCATAGAGAGTGAATATATACAATCAAATTAGAGGATATCTCGAACCAAAAAAAAATTCTCTAATTCAATCAAATTAGAGGAAGAACATATCGGAGTCGTTGATCGAGATGACTCCGTTGTGTGTGTGTGTATACAGAAAGAAGGAAACTGTAATTCTGGAAGACTGTTGGAAGCTATAAGACAACTAAAATCAGTAGACCATTTTTAGGCATTATAATGTCAATGACCTTTTATTTGAATCCTATATTGAGTAGACCGCTACAGTAATGGTGCGAGTTTACAGATGAAAGCATAGATAAAATTTTGGAATATACATGTTGATTCCATTGAGTTCAGCAATATCTAAGCTGGATGGTTTTACTAGTTCTATATGATTGTGGGCTATTTTTTTTTTTTTTTTGTTAACTCAACTACGCAACAACGCGATAGCTGAAGGTAAGACAAAGGAAACACATACCCATGCACTCATGCATATACACACACCAAACACACACACACAACCACACTTACAACCCGACATAAGCATCATCCAAACAACCTCAAAATGGGTACCAACTGTTTGAATGCCTCCAAACTTAGCGTTGCATCACAACGGTTAATTTTTATATTATTTTCTTATAGCTAAACTTTTAGTTGTCCGATTAATTGTTTGGTAGTATAGACCTAAATTTGAAATAAGATTAAAAGCTTGTTAAATGAATGACTAGAGATGGAGGCGACAATTTCCAACTTGACCGCCTGAGACCACCCAACTTTTGCAAGGATTAGGGTTGAGGTTTGGAAGACTTGGGTTAGATTCGGGTTGGGCTAGCTCCCCCTCAACCTAATTGATAATTGGATCGGGTTTCTAAGTTTACTATACAGACCCAAGGGTCAAAATAGTTGGTAAATATATTAATATATTATACATACATAATTATATAAATAATAGGCTTATTATACATTAAATAGTTCATTATTGTGAATATATTTAATAATTATATGCATATTATTGTACATAATACTTTTATTAAATATTAAGTTAATGTTTAAACATTGGTTTAATTTAAAATATTAATAAATTTATACATTTAATTAATAAATACAATTTATACGTTTAATTATATTATAAATAATTTACTAAATATTTAATTATTATTTGTTTATTTTACATGAGATATTGAGTTTGCCTTTTTCAACCCTTTTATCATGGGTTGGGTTCAGGTTGAGGGTGTTTCTACCCTATATGAAAATTGCCCAACCCGAACACAATCAAATACAATTCATGGCCGCCCTTAGCCATTTCTAAAGTTTTAAATTAGGTTGTAAGTATAAAGATGTCAAATTTTAAGTAATTCTTTCATGCATATCATAAATAAAAAGAGCTTTGCGTAAAAGTTAATTAATCTACTTAATTTAATTAAGCACTGACCTGGGAGCTTAACGATAACGGGTCAGACCTATTAATTTATAAATTAATCATTAAAATGTGCAAAAATATGTTCGCAAACACGCTTAACTTCAGACATTAAACATTAAGCTGTTAAGCATTTCTAGACAGACGATTTGGTTCCCACCAGTATTCAGAGATGGGTAGTGGTCATTTAACCACTGAAGGTTAGCAAGAGCATTCGTTCAACACCTACAGAGCATGAGAGAGGATAGCAACACTTTCATATGTCCTGCCTGGTATTATCTAATAAGTCTAAATAAGAGTTATATTGTTGCAGCCACATGACGCCCACACAGGGAAGTAGACGAAACAAAACAAAAAAAAACCATATTATCGATCTGGAAATAAGAGAAAAGCAGGCTAAATAAATACTGAACCAGAGAACTGATGGTATTACAGTGGAAGGTATTAACATGGTAGCATGGCTTCAGCACCAACTTACTTAAATTTCATTGAAACAGATCCACAGTAATGATAAACAGCAAATATGGCAGAAAGATGTAGAGCTCAGATTCTAAACATTATTTCACCACGACCACGGGAAAGACAAACCCCGCCAAGTAGCTAGCCAATTTCCATTAAAGGCAAGGAATGAGGGGAGGGGGGCAACAATTCTTCAGACATGATAAAAGAAAGAGATAATGTAGGGCTCCTTCCAAGGCATCAACAGTCACAATTGTAATTTGGGTTCAATTTCATTTGTAATGGGGGGAATCAACAACAATTTTAAGTTAGATACACACAAACTCTAAAATATGTTAAATAATAAAAAGCAAAATCTTTAAGTTGACAAGCTTCTATATAGTGGGGGAGGATGTCAAAGATCTGCTCTCCCAGGAAATCTGGGGAAGGGAATAACATCTCTAATGTTGTCGATGCCAGTGGCGAAAAGAATCATGCGTTCAAAGCCTAACCCAAACCCACAGTGTTTGACAGTCCCGTAGCGACGCAGGTCAAGGTACCATTCATATGGCTCAAGAGGCAGCCCCATCTCCAGTATCCTGCAAAGATTAAAAAAAAATCAGCCAGGTCTCAATTCCTATCTTGGTAATCAGATATTGATGGAATTGTCTTCACAACTTTCTGATTCATTGTTTATGACTTCATACCCAGAAACTATTTCTAGTAGAAGCACCCGCTAAGTCGAGGAAGTTTTAATAAAGTACCAAATGAAACAGAACAAGAATGACAAATTTATAGTAAATACTTTGTCAGATCTACCACTTATATGCAAATATGGCCTCAGAACGAGCACTTAAGATGGAAACAGAGCATTTTAAACACTCGTCTCCCCTGCTTCCACTTGAAACCATCATAAATCATGGTAACGCATGCTGTCAATCCTTTACAATCCAATCAGCTATTTATGCCTTTTTTATTTGCATGCGATCAACTTCTTAATCTTGCTCCATTTAGTAGGATGAGGTCACGCATGGAACATTATAAACCTTCCAGTAAGGATAGTAAAGATGCTACAACACGGTTTAAGTCTCTAGGTTGACTTTTCTGTCCAATCAGAGTTGGGATCAATCGCAATTGAACTCTCCACGAGTTCAATCACACCCACAGGTCAACACGTGTCCTTTTTAATCCCCATTAACTGCGGTTAAGAATCACCAACCCATAGGATTAAATCATCTAACCTTGTTTTTTAGAAGAAAAAAATTAACCCAAGAAATTAAAATTTCTTAACCAGGGTTTAGAAAGGGCTCTTGAGTGTGATTGAACTCTCTAAGTTCAATCGCAATTGGCCATGATCCAGACTCGGCCAGTCAGGATGCTAGACATTAATCTCTGGCTAACAAGTGACTGGACTTTGGTTGGTTTGAATACAAACCATGAAAATTGAAATATTAGGCTTACAAACTGATTCACAACAAGAAAGACACGGTTAATGATATTTCTGCTGCAGAGAAAATTTTCTGACTCAAAACAGTTTCCTGAAAGTTTATACTCACTCATTTCCAAGTTAAACAATTTTTCTTTAGACTTCACACGCAGAATTATTCTCTTTCTGAATACCGTATCTCATAACAGAATACCTATACGTGCATGCATCCCACGATTACATTGACTTGGAGAGAAGTGTAGTAGTGTAGAGCAGCACATTTATTGGCAATGCACTTTTCTTGGAAGTTTGGCCATCTACGGCTAAATCCAATGATGAAACTTTTTGGCCAGGTTAGCTTATTAGCTGAGTGAGTTGGAATATTTCATCATCTAACTCATAAGCAATAGACTACTTTTTCCTCTATGTATGCATGCTAGAAGGATGAGTGCCCAGAAAGTTTCATAGTCAAGTTACTTCAATACTATAACACATTCAATTCGGACAATGTGCCAAAATTATAATACTAATGGTCATGAATCCCTTCAAGTATGGGGAAGAACCAGTAGAAGAAGTAATCAGAACTATTAAACTGGTATACTACAAATTGTTAAGAAGTGAAACACAATTATACAGTGGAAACATAATCTTTCCATACCGTTTCTCAATGACCTCATAACGCTCTTCCCTTTGACTACCCCCAATCAACTCTCCAACCTGAAAATAGAACACAAAAAATGACCTACTTTACTAATACAGTGACCAAAAAGTTATCGTCCAGCTCCCACAAACTCCTTATAATATTCTAATACTTGTTGTAAGCATCTAACTAATGAAGTACTTGAGATGTTTCTTTCAAGACAATCCATTTTTTTAGCCAAACGATGAACACACATACCTTGGGTACAAGTACATCCATAGCAGCTACCGTCTTCAAGTCATCGTTGAGCTTCATATAAAATGCCTTGATTCCTTTCGGATAATTATACACAATAACAGGCTTCTTAAATATCACCTCTGTCAAGTATCTGCATGATTGGAGAAATCGTGACCTCAGCAGACATAATTCAGGTAGAAGGGACACAGGGCTCATATTCAAGGTGCAAGATGTTCAAGTACCTTTCATGCTCAGAAGCTAAATCTATTCCCCATTCCACCTTATTCTCAAACTTCTTCTCTGTAACATTCTCCAGAAGTTTCACTGCTTCCGTGTAAGAAATTCGCTCAAAGGGGGTTGATGAAACCATTTTTAGACGATCAATGGCAGTTTTATCAAAATTCTTGACCATGAATTGCATATCATCCAAACAGTTGTCGAGTAACCATTGACAGAGAAATCTCACATATGCCTCTGCACAGTTCATATCATCCTACAAAATGTGCAAACTTTGACATCTGAACAACAAATATTTTACAAGATTTTGGGCCATTAGAAACAAAAGATTTTACACTTTAATATCATCTCTAAAACATGTATATGAAATGTCGGGGAATAGATCCCCCTTCCTTCAACAATGGATTTCTCTATGAAAACCCCAATTTAATAGCAATAATCACCGCGCAAGAATACAGTAGAAATCCATGTCTTCATGCAAGAAGTTGGGTTTCTTTTACTATTTATCTTCCTTATTTAATTTAACTTAGAGTAAAAAACTGAGAGTTGAGAATACAATCAGATCAAGTTACGCCTCAAACTAAGTATATATATATATATATATATATATATATATTTTTTTTTTTTTTTTTTTTTTTTGATGTATGTATGTTATAGTGTACTTAAAGGAGAAAGGCACATTTGAGGTGCATCAAAAAAATATAAAAAGAGATAAAACTACTTAAAATAATAATAACGATAAAATGTGATAAAAGAATTATAAAAAAAAAAAATCACAACTTAAAGAGTTTTAAGTTAAATTTTCCGTACAAGAACAGAATTGAACTCTTAACATTTAAGTAAACAGATCTTTCATAGTGATAGAGAGAGAGAATCATCAAACATTTTTTCATATATATTTATATATCCACTCTACTAAGCCGCATGCCTCATGCACTTTGGGTGGGCATTGATTCAAGTACACACTTAGGTGCTTTAGGAGGGCGCCTCACGAGTAACGTCTTGCCTGGGCCAAGGTGGGACACTATAGCCTATAGGTGTGCCTTGCCTCGGGCTTTGACCACACTGATACACATGTATGTATACTCAAATTGACTCAGCTTCAAGTCGAGTTGAAATGATCAAAATAAGTTTTCTCAACCACTGCTTTATTAATAAGTACGGATAAATAAAGTCTAATATACACTACTGATCCAAAAGAATAAAATAAAACCTAATGTACCTCCAAGTCTGCAAATGCTATTTCAGGCTCCACCATCCAAAATTCTGCCAGATGCCTTGATGTGTGAGAGTGTTCGGCCCGGAAAGTTGGTCCAAATGTATAGACACTACTAAGGGCACATGCAAAAGTCTCAACCTGGAGTTGGCCCGAAACTGTCAAAAAAGCTTGACGAGCAAAGAAATCATGGGAATAATCAATCTTCCCATCCTTCTGAGGGATACCAGGTTTAAGTTTAGATCTCTCTTCCAGCTTTGAGAGATTCTCCTTAGCCTTTGTAAGTTCAGCCACTGAAGCAGTAATCTCTTCCTTTTTCGCTTTAGCAGATTTTAGTTGGGCGACTGCCTCTCCTTTCTCATTGACAAGAAGCTTAGCAGCTTCTATGTCAGCTTCTGACGGAGGAGGGTTCTGTTTCAGCTCCTTCTCCGCCTTTTCTGCATCACTAAGCAAGGTTGTAACTTGAAACATTTCACCAGCACCCTCACAATCACTAGTTGTGATAATAGGAGTGTGCACATAAAGGAACCCATGCTTCTGAAAGAATGTGTGGGTTGCATAAGCCAAAGCATTTCGGATTCGAGCAACTGCCGAAATCTGAAAACATGCAAAACAATTACATGTTACTAATGGTACGTTTAGATATGAGAGGCAATAAAAAAAATGAAGCTCCGACCATCGTAAATAATTCCCAAGGCTCTCAATATTCAATCCTATGATTCAAATGAGAGAGAGAGAGAGAGAGATCAGCCATGTCCCAACAAACAGCTCTTTTCCTTCTCTATCCACAATCAACCCCTATTTTCATATATTTTCTTCCTTGAATTAGTGAAATATTTGTAATTAATCACTTCATATGTCCTAAAAAAACTAGTCTACTCTACAGCATAGTTACCAAGTTATCCACTTTTTTCAAAAAAATCCAGAACAATACATGACTTTTTGTTGAACGATTAATTCCCTAAATACTAACGAGTTTTGGAAAAAAATAGCGACTTATTCAAAAAAATCGCGAATTAAACGCAAATTATTCCGACTTCTTGAAAAAGTCCTAAATAAATATCTAATATATGAAATATATTTGTTTATAATTTTCATAATTAGTATTAGTAATCATATTTTATATTTTTTTCATTTCTTAAACGAAATTTTTCCGATTTATTTTCGATTTTTCCGAATTTTGCCGATTTTCTTTTACTTTTCCCTAGATGAATAATTACCGAACCCCGACTTGGTAACTATGCTTTACAGTAGCATTTTTTATCCACAAGTTTACAAGCTCCTAGAAAAGTGAATTGTAGCTCTAGGGCTTATTCAAACATCCAAATCTAAATTATCCAAAGTCTCACTGCCCAATTAACAAGTCAGACTTTTGCATGTGTGAATTTGGTAACAAAAGTTTTCTCATATTTTCAAAAAGTCTCCATTCAAAACATTTTTGTCAAATGATTAATTCACAAAGTATTCATGGCTTTGAAAAAATTAAATAAATTTTTAAAAAGTCCCAAATAAATATTTCATATATGAAATATATTCTTTTATAATTTTTCATAACTAGGAATCTTACTTTTATTCTCATATATTGCCTGATATTTTCCCAATTGTTTATTTCCAAATTTTGCCATTTCCCCCAAACTTTTCTCAGCCGAATAATTTCAAAACTCCAACTTTGTGACTGTGTGAGATAGAGCTATAAGGTACAATAATTGACAAAACTCCAATTTGAGGAAAATATAGTTTTTACCAAAGTTTTCCTTGCTTCCATTTTGAGGGATGGAACTTGTTTGCTTTTCTGCTAATATTATAATAGCCCAATTTGCCATCCAATAGCACCAACGCATCCAGAATCACCAACCGGGCAATTTCTGTTTGCCAAAATGTCATTTAGGAGTGATTTATATGCAAAAAGCAATCAGGTAGGATTCCCGCATTTTGCTTATCTTCCCAAAAAAAAATTACATTTCAGTTAAATTACGATGCCCTAACTTGCATTAAGTAGTTATATTCTTCACACATAAATCCAGTTTTACAATAAAGTTAAATAATCAAAACCTTTTTTTTTGAATGGTAAATAATCAAATCCATAACAGGCTTAACAGCCTGTTCCTTCATATATCCACTTAATCACCATTAACAATATACAAGTCTTCTCAACTTGCATTTTTCAATTTCTTTTACAGATAACCTTTTCAATCTTATGAAGAAACAGAGATTGGTAAAGCTAATTCTCTACCTACAAAATACAACAAATTTCCACCTTATATTCGCAATTGGTCGACGAACTCATTAACACTTTTAAACATACTCCCAACTTGCAAGATCACATATTCGTTATCCTAAATAACTCAAAAACAGCCGCTAAAAGTCTAAAATCGAACAAAATAAATAAATCAAAATCGCATAGAGAGATGGAGATCAAAGAAATACCGTATTGGTTCTAGGTCGAAGATGAACATAATCTCTGAGGAATTCAAGAGTAAGCTTAGTCTTCGGCAATGGATACTTTGATGGATCGACAGGGCCAATTTCTAAGACCTTCTCAACCCTAAGTTCGACGTTCTGCTTTGTTCCCTCAGGAGGTTTCTTGAGCTCTCCTTCCACGAACACGCACGTTCCGGTCGGAACCAGCTGGCCGAGAGGTGTCACCGACGAGTCGACGATGACTTGGAGGTTAGCCGGACAAGAACCGTCGTTGAGTTCGAGGAAAGCGAAGGAGCCTTTGCCTTGTTCTCGGCCAGTTTTGACCCAGCCGCCGACGGTCACTTTCTGGCCGGAAAGGCCAACGCCGCCGTCGGGGCGACACACGATGGTACGGATCAGGACACGGCGCGAGAACTGGGCCCACTGAACAGGGGAATCAGAGCCGTCTGTTAGGGTTGCGGCAGCCATTTGATGAACGGGCGGCGTGGCTTCGTCCTCCATTGCTACACTGGTTGGGATATTTTCCAAGGGTTTGGGAATTGGGAGTCTTAAAGCCTAACCCTCTGTTACTTTTCTTTATTCGAGTCTTCCGTTTTAGACCGTTGGATAGGTGGGACCGTTTTCTCTCGTGTGTAGAGGAGTAGATCAAAATCAAGCAAATCCAGTGGTCCAAATTATATGAGATGTTGGGTTTAGTTCATGTATATCGTGTATAGATATTAGATAGGGTCTATTGGAGTTTCTTATAGTTGGATCATGCATCCAACGAGCAGGGAGTGCTTAAGCTTGTCTCACCGTTGGATTGTGCTTAAGTGCATTCTACGATGGAAAATGTCCCATCCTCCTCGGTTGCAGGAGGTGCATTACAGTCTTGTTCTTTTTTCTTTTTCTGTCTTTTGGTCATGTGTCCCTGTTTTTTACGCTATTGTAATTAAGATTTACTAATCCGTAGAATTAAAGCATCAAACCATAGTTTTTAAAAGGAAGAAGAAAAAAAAAAATTAACCAGAGGAATTAAAACTTGCTAACCATTATTGGGAGGGGCATTATGAAGAGGAGCTCCTTGCGGAGGAAGAGACTATTGCTCGAAGAAAAATTAGGCAGAGGGGCATCTAAATAAGCCTTAGTTTCAATTTCCTTTGTGTTCATATTTACCATTAGGCATCATAGTCGTTAGGCTTGTAAATTGAAGGACATGTCAACTGCCTCACTGTCAGAGTCAGTGACTTGAAAATAGGTCCACCCCTGTGGGAATACATTTCATCGAGGATCAAGGTGAGGCATGGACGAATGAGTATCAGCCTTAGGTTTGTAAAAGGTGAGGCATGGATCAATGAGGATCAACCTTAGGTACGGAGATCTCATGTTAACTATTTTCCTTTTTAAAAACCATAATCCTTTTCGAGCCAATATCTCACCGACCTTAGCGATGTGTTTGTGTGTGCCCCGCTAGGGTGATTTGGATCGATTTCCTATTCAATTATGTAGAACAGGGCAACCGCACCAACCAAATGGTGATAATTGTGTGCGTACTAAAAACTTTATGTGGCCAATCCATCTCTAAGTAATGGTCATTCATGCCTATAAAACAAACGTATTCCTCTTGCTGATTCCAAAATCAAAGGTGATGCCTTGCAAATTGCCTGATGGTATCTAAGGGCTGGCAAGCAATTCAGCATCTCTCTGCGCCCTTTTGTGCGTTATGCTTTTAATTAATTATCATGCCAGTGAAATTCTTCAAGATGCCCTACTTTGGGATTCAACTACAAAATGGAATGGCGTTTCTGGGGCAATGTACATATGAGAGATCAGATCATAGCAATTGCAATTGAATTTAATAGAATTCAATTGCATATGTGTCACATGTGTATTGGAAGAGACAAAATTTTAAATTTCCCGCCTGTTTTTTGCTCATCCAATCCACCACTGACATGTAATTCAATTGCAATTGGCTATGATCCTCTCTCGACATATGAAGCCGGACATAATACCAAAAATTTCAGTCAAGCAATTTGCTGGACTAAAACGACTCACCCACATGCGGAGAGTTGGAATGCCATCATTGACCATGGTGACTGTTAACTACTGCATATACCCTCAACAACTGAAAACCAAATAATTCGGCTCTGGTGTTAACCATGCACAAGTTAAGAAATAATATTATAGAAAATTAGAGCTGAAACAAAATCAGATCCATCCATCCACACAGTTAATTATTTGTCAAGCGACAGTCACTATATCTACTGAACATTACTACTAAGACCTCCCAGCCTCTCTAGGCACCAAATATAACTTACCTACCACATGCAGTATGGCAACAAAGGCTATAAATCCAATGCTCATCACGAGCACAACGTTGGGAGAAATCTTGAGACCCGGGGCGTCATCAGTGTAGAACTGGAGCATGTTGCCGCTTGCCCCTGCCGCAGTCCCACCACTGGTCGCTTTCCGTCTTCGCAGACCCGCAGCCGCTGCTGCACTGCCCCTGGGAGGAGTTGCACCATTTGCCACCATTTCTGTTCAAATACATTTGAAAGAGAACAAACAAAATATTAGAAAGGAAAATGGTTGCTTTATATTTAATTTTAATGAACAACTTTGTTTTCAGGTTCATCAACAGAGTTGAGTATAAGATGATGTTAGAAACTAAATAACAACTGCTAATCAAAAATAAGAAGCAACGAATGGGAATTCAGTCCATTGAGGATGGATAGAAGGAGGCAGATTCTTTTTGGTAGGACGGAAAGAGTTATTGCCATTCATGGATATGTATGCTACTGGTAAATGTATTATAGTAGAACCTCTAATGCAAGAGGATACCGTAATGTAATGGTCCATCCACAAATCAAAAAGAAAGAAGACATCCTCCACAACATAATTGCATCAAACAGATATCTCATTGGAAGCAAACACTAGACAGAGTTTTAAATAATTAAAAAACAATATCTACTGATGTACATATCTATATGGTTGTTAATTGTTAGATGGCATGTTAGCGATGCCACCCAAAAGATAATTGAAAGTAACAACGTTATTGTTATAATGATAGTCCGAGCAATCTATATTGGTTCCTGTGCTGTGAACCCATCAAGTAAATTATCATATCAATTCCAAACTAAAACTAAGCACCTATTTGATAAATTGATCTATACATAGTAAGCTTGAAACAAATTTTGTGAATGATACTAAATCCTTAATTACAGGTATTTCTAATGTGCATTCAAATATAGATCGACACAAAATTTATAATTGAGACTGAATCCCACTAAAGCATGCCATACAGTGATTTGCAAGTATCAAAAGCCAAAGACTAAGAGGAGACAATATTGCTCGGATAATATTTTCCTTGGCTGTTATTTTTAGTTGCCTGAAAATTTGTGTCATAACGTCACGCCCACTTCCGGATCTGTTACGTAACAGCCAGTAACAATTTCACTATGAGACCATTGAAATCCATTATTCTTCGGGCGGGGATAGAATAATCATATGAAGGCTTAAGAAATTGGGGATATGAAATTAGAATTAGAAGATTATTCTGTCTTTTCTACAATCAGGTGCTGGCATGCTATCTTAATTTTGATAATGAGGTCATCATATTGGACCTCATGAGACAACTGCAGAGTGCAGAGAGACATTTTCTCCACCATCTAGCATAAATTCAACAAGAAACAAATATTTAAATGCTCATGCAGAAGTTTGATCATGGGCAGTCCCTTGAGAAACCACACATTACAGCTGATGACAACGATATGCGATGCCCCATTTTAAATTAGCAATTACAGTAAAACTCAAATGTGGACTTTGAGCCAACTGGTCAATATGTTCAAAACCCTCATCTCGACAGTACAGAGAAAAAGACACTGCAGTGATAGAATAGATAAACCCGCAAACCTAAATAGTTCATAAAACCTTGCCTTGAAACTTGAGAAGCAGCAATATGATATCATCAAGTAACAAAGTTCTCCAATATATATGGGTGTCAGCTAGCCTAGTTGGTAAAGTCCCTTGGCATCGTACCAGGGACCTGGGATCAAATCCCGCCTATGTTTCTCTAATAGGGGTCTGCCTAACCCCAGCTTACCTTCCAAAGAAAATTTCAAAAATTGCCGAATAATACGTGACTTTTTCGTTAAATGATTAGTTCCCAAACTAATCACGAATTTTTGAAAAAATTGCGACTTTTACAAAAAGTCGTGAATTTTATGAATTATTCACCTTTTTGAAAAAAGTCCCAAATAAATATCTAATATATAAAATATGATGTTTATAATTTAATTATTAGTAATCTAATTTAATACATTTTTTGTCTTATCCGAAGTTTTACCAATTTATTTTCAAATATTGCTAATTTTTCTAATAAACTTCCTAAACAAATAATTCTCGAGCTCCAACTTGGTAACTATGGTTGGTATCGTGTTATTTTCTTTTTATAACTATTAAGTTTATATTTTTATTATTTACCGGGGGGGTTCAAAGTTTTCCCGACTTTGCCGATTTTTTCCTAACTAGGTCGACTTTGTTACTATGCATATCATGGCCTTTTAGAGAAAAAACAACGTGAAATAGAATGGATGTCTACATCACATAACCCATTAGGGCTTTTCAATAATCAATACTTAATTGTATAGAGTCAATAGGCAATCTAGCTAAAAAAATCTATAGCGCAATTTGGTAAGGAAGGCGAGATTCAAATTGGAGGTATCTCTTCAGGACATGTTCAGAGAAACCAACCTAGTGCCGTACTTGTTTCTGGAATAACAGTGTTATATTGACTCAACATGAGGCATCAGTCAGAAATTGAAAGGAATGTTCAACCTTTAGTATGAAACAACTAATACTTATGTTATTTAAAGGACTGACATAAACTAGTAAATAAGAAAGAAAAGAATTAGAGCAGGGTCTGGTAAGAAAATGAGCACCAGTATGTACATTTTTCAGTGCTTTCTAAAGGGTACAACACAAAAATTGAAATGAAGAATATATCACCCATATCATACCTCACCGGAAACATGAAAAGACCGTTAAGCACAAAATGTATAGGCCAAACTTGTCAACACTTGACAGAGAAATTGATCTGTCCAATATTAAACATTAAATACTTTGGGCCATTCAATTATCTTATAAGGTGTCAACACTGGGTCACAAATATAGTCATCTACAACTTTAGTTTCCTAAATTCATGTTCAATTTCTATTCTATATTTACACTTATAAGAATTTTCTCGCCTATTAAAACAAATCCAACTTATAAGATCACAATGCTAAGAAAGCTAAAAATGCAAGCTCGCTAAACCAAAAAAAATGCAATGCTAGGGTTTTTATCAGATCTTGTTTAAATGAAGCGAACCAATGAGCCTAAAAATTATGGTTTAAAGTTTAAACCATGGTATTCCTATTTCATTCATTAAAATGAATCAAAATTGATGTATACAAAGAATAAAAATTTCTGCATATGCAAAACTGCTCAAGAATAATTAATTCCACACATAATGACCTTGAAGTAATTTTTGGAAATTCATGGATCTAGATCTCTAAAGGCCTTTCTAGAAACCCCTCATGGGGATGTCTAATTGGGTAGCAAAACCCTCCTAACCCATGGACGAAGCTTTTTTTTTTAATTGGCAATGTATCAATATACATACATACATATATATATATATATATGAGAATGTTAACCTTCACCAAAACTAGTGAACTTGGTAAGCTTCACCAGGCATTTTTACCCTTGTATTATTTTTCTTGTACTTCTTGTATCCTCCATTTAATGAGTTGTCCTCTATAAAAATATCAAACTACACATATTTAATAAAGTGGTATTCACTACATAGGGGTAAACTATCTGGTTAATATATATATATATATATATATATATATATATATGGAAGGTTAACCTTCACCAAAACTAGTAAAATTGGTAATATATATATATATATATATATATATAGAGAGAGAGAGAGAGAGAGAGTAAAGCTAAAAGCAAACTTACAAGAGCAACTAAGGTTCACAAAGCAATTGAACCAAAAGAAGCATAGGCTAAAAAATAAAAGGCATCAACAAACAAAACAAGATTAAAGAAATAACCCGAGTAACTGGGCCGAGTTACTCGACTGAATTTCGAGTTGAGTCGAGTCACCTCAAAACTTGAAAGACGCACTATTTGCTAAGTTACTCTAGTAACTCAATCGAGTCAAGCCGAGTTTTTCGACTCACTGGACTAGGTCAAGTCACATAATGATATTTTTATAATTTTTTAAAACCTAAACTCGAACGTCACACAATTCTTGCATCATATTTTTTTGGGTCTACAAAAACAACCTACTATAAATTCTGTTAAACCTAATTTATAAGTTTGAGGCTATAAAACCAACATACTTTGAGTTCTTTTAACACAGATTTTTCAAATATTACATATATATTCCGAGTTGGACCGAGTTGAATTTTTTCAAGTTTTCCGAGTTACTCGACTCAGCTAACTTTCGAGTTGAGTCGAGTGTTTGGGTTTTTTAACCATGCTACAGAGTATCATAACTCAAAAGGCCCCTCCTAGTCAAAATCATTCATAAATCCTACAAGAACACCAATTTCGAATCAGCTGACAAGAACTCAAATAGACTCTGCCTTCGAGGAAGACAACCCATCAAAAACTCTCATGGTGCATTCAAGCCAAATAGAAGAAGCTAAATTTTGATGGTTTTCTCATTAGTGACGGCCGTAGTACTACAGGTGCAATCCTACGAGAAAATAGCAGGCATATTTTGGGATGTAGGGCTGAACCACTTCAAAATTGTGATATCTTTTTGGCTGAAACATGAGCCCTTTATCACAGCATCACACTGGCTCTTGTTGCAGGTATTCGTAATCGATGGATTAAAGGGGACTCTCAGGCGGTAATTGCAATGGTTCATATACTCTCCCTTGATGTGTGTACAATTTAATTTAGGACATTCAGAACAGGGGCGCAGCCACATGGGGCCCAGTGGGGACTGAAGCCCCCCCTGAAATTTTGGGTAACGAAAGTTTACTGTACTATTAATAGCCCGGGAGAGGGGTGGAGCCAGGGAATGGGGGATCTAACCCCCTAAACTTTTGAGAAAAAAATATATTCTATACAAATAGTCTAAAAAGACATCATGCCCATGAACTTGGCCCTCAAAAAAAAAAAAAAACGGGGCAGTCCAATGTCGGTGTACCTGTAGGGAAGCCAACATGGTGGCTGATTGCTTCGCTCGTGTGTGTGTGTATATATATATATTATCGGTGCGTATGGGTGATGATCTTAATGAATTTAGGGTTTGGTGGGCCAATTTGCCTCATTTTGTAACTAAATTAACTATGATGACTCAATGGGACGGACCAGTCCCGAACTCTGTATCTCACAGTTTCTCTCGACCACAAATAACAAAATCCACAGAGATCTAATCAAAAAATAAAAATCTGTATGGTTAAAAATTGCATGATAGATGGATGTGGTTCTTATCAGATCGATCATGAAAAGGTTAAGATCTTGATCGATTTATGCATACAAATGTAAGACGGAAAAAATTAAAACGAATGAAATAATCATGGCTAAGAACAGAGAAGAAAAGGAAATCGGCGTACCTCGATTGATCAGTTTCTCTGAAAACCCTAAAAAGATTATTGATAAGCTGCGACGAAAACTCTTTCAGATCCGGTTTTAGGCTTATAGTTATAGCAGTGGACTTTGAAATTGGATTGGGTCCTTCTTTATCACGATTTACACGTTTAAGTATGGTCCGGCCCGGCCCGGCCCGGCCGGTTGATGGGTCGGTCCGGAACCAACTTGATGTATAAAGGTTTAGCCGATCATTGCACTTAGGGTTGCACTCATGCACGCTAGCTCGTCTGCTCAACTCACCTCTGCTCGTTTGAGTCAAGCTTAAGCTGGCATTTCGAATCAAGCCAAACTTTTATTTGACCTTGAATTTTTAAACAAGTCAAGCTCAAGCCAAACATTATCATGTTTGATTCGGCTCGGCTCGAAACACTCATTTGGGGCTTGGTTCGGCTTGAGCTCAACTCGTGGCTTGAAATATTATATATATATATTAAATTTTTATTTATTTATATTAATATAAAACAAAAATTTAACTCTCGTTATCATAATTTGTAATAATTTTTTTTTTAATAAATCAATTTAAAATAAAATAATAATAAAATTAAAACTCTGATCTAACTCTCTACTCTTGAACTGAAGACTACCATCAAATCTTATTTACATATATGAATGCATCAAATAGTTTCTAGTGTTATAATTTATTGATGAATATTATTATTAAATCATGTAAAATTAAACAAATTAATTTTGTGAATCAAGTTTGAGTCAACTTGAGCTCGGATTGAATAAAGTTTTAGATCGAACGGAACTCTAAGCTAGATCAAGCTTCTTCAACACAAGCTCAAGCCTAAATATTCAAACTTGAATCAAGCATGTTTAAGCCAAGCTCAAACTCAGTTCAACTCGACTCGAATACACCCTCACAAATAGGGTTGTCAAAGAACATTGGTAGGGTACGGGGGCTAGGTCTTACCATGCCTTGCCCTTACTGGCAAGGGTAAGGCTCAAGTTTGGACATAGCCCTTAGAGAGTTTGAACTGGCTACGCTCATACTCTACCAAAAAAGACCAATATCAGGTCAAACCTAAAAGGAGAGCATAACATTTTTTTTCAACACCGCGGCTTAACAATCAATCATCATACCTTATTCAATCTTTAAACAAACAATGCAACATAAATAATAGTATTACAAAGTTATTATTTATTATCTTTGTACTAGGTGACAGAGTATAATATTTTTTTTAAGTTAAAAAAATATAATTTATTTACTATTATTTTATAATGAAATTATCTATAATAAATTTTTAACTATATAATTTTTCATATATTTAAATTTGACGCGATACTAACACAAGACATATAAAACTTTTATCTATCTATATTAAATTGTTAAATAAATCTTAGTACTAATTTTACTGCAGTGATATCATAAACATTTTGAAATAGTACTAGCATAGATGCATAGTACTATTATGTATCTAATTTTGATACAGTGACTATTATATATATAAATTTAGCAAATTAGTAACATAAAAGCATTTTGACACAATACTAACTTAAAACATAATTCCCAACCAAAAAAAAAAACTTAAAACATAACATTAAAGTGATATTATGTAATGTATATAAATTAAGATACTTATATTATAAATCTTTACTAATATAATGAGGATGACTGTTCAAAATGCTGGTTGAAGTTTTATTAATTTAAAAACCACTATTTCCTCGGTTTAAAAGTTAATTGAATTTTTGTTAATTCTAAAACTGCCCTTACACATATGGGCCAAATTTTAGTTAACTCTAAAATTACCCAACACAATGGCCTAAATTTAAGTTAATTAAAAAACTGTCTTTACACATATGAGTTCAAAATGTAGCCTAAATTTTACTTAATTCTAAAACTAGCTTTACTTATATATAAATATAAAACAAGGATGAACATTTTTTATTTAAAATTTATTAATTCAAAAACTATCCTTTCCTAAAGGTTGATTGAAATTAGCTTAATTTCAAAACTGACCTTACACATGGGTTCAATACGTTGACCGAATTTTACTTAATTCAAAAACTACAATTTACTCATATATAAATACAATGGTACTCCAAAGGTTGATGAATTTTAGCTAAATTTTAAAAATATCCATTTGTTAATATATAATGAGATTTATACTTTAAAAAAATTAATTGGATTTTAGTTTAATTTCAAAATCGCCATTTATTAACTTTAGGAGACTTTTTTTACCAACAAAATTGATTTAAATTTAATTTAATTCTCTGCCATTCATTAATGGACAAACAATTTTTCATCACTGGACTGACCATCGAACCGGTCGGGTGACCAGTTCTTGATTCAACCGGTCCGACTGGATAATGTCCTTTTATTATTAACTATATATTTTTATTTTATTGATCAAAATGTGCATAAAGTTATTTTATTCTCAAAATATCCTTCAATCTGGTTTCTATACCCAAAATGTCTCACATTTTTTCCTTGTTGCCAAAATCTCTCGAATATTTTTTAGTTCTCAAAATATCCCTAAGTCAAATTTTTATACCTAAAATATTTTTCACAAATTTTCTAACCTAAAATGCTCATCGAGTTTCCCCATATTCCATTTTCTTTCTTTTCTAAAATGCCCCTCATGTTTACATACCCACAATGCCCCTAAAGTTTTTGGTTCTCAAAATATCCATATGTCATTTGTTCTATACCCAATGTGTCCCTCATAGTTTTTTTACCCAAATTGTTCAAGTTTTTATTCCCAAAATATTTTTTAATTTTCTCCCAAAATGACTCTCATTAGGTACCATCTTCTCAATCTCTCCCCCCTAACCCCATCCCCCCCCCCCCCCCCCCCCGGGACCACCTTCCCTCCCCCTCTCCTCCCCCTCCCCCTCTCCCTCTCTCACGTGCATTGCATGTGTGGCCCACTAGTCCTATATATAAAATATAATATTATATGCTACGGTGTAATAAAGGATGTGAACGAGGGCAAAGGCTTGACCCTCAAGATAGAGGGTTTTCTATAATTTGGACCTTTGCTTACTTAGAACGTGTGAGATTAGCATAATAATGTGACAAGTAGCAATGGATGAGTATACAACAAATTCAAAGGCCTTTGAAGGCCTGAGCCTTGTACAAACTCTCCAACATGTAAGGAGGTAAAACTTTCATACATTTCCAATATGGGACTAAAGAAAACACCCAAAACACAAAAGACATCCACAACACAAAATGACCTACACCCCTGCCTCTTGCATGAGTGGTAGGGATGTGGCCTTCAATGGAGGGAGGTTAGGGGATCCAATCCCCCCAAAGGTATTAGTTGCAATAGCTCCAATGCCCAAGCTAAAATCTCATGTACTAATGTAGATAAATGATGTCTACACAAAAAAAAAATAAAAAACACAAAATGACCTTGTTTTCCCTTTGGTTTTGAATTACTCAAACACCCAAAACCACAATAGGAACCACATTCCAATATATTTACTATTTCATTTGAAAACTCCTCTTATAAGAACCAATAATCCACACACTTGTTCCAGTGGTAGTTTATAGTGGGAGTGGGGCTTGAGATTGAGTATAAAAGGATGAAATTTTTGTAATTAAACGGTTGTAATATCCACCTTCCGCCGTCAAGCTTGAAATCCACTCTTATATTTTTCCTGAACTTGACAAAAAATATAATATTCCTTTATAGGATCTACCATACTTTATTCTTTTTTAGTTAAAAAATAACATAATATTTTATGAAAACAAATCCTTTAGCTTTTTCTTGGGTTCTTTCCTATGATGAATAGTGTATGAAGGCTAGAATCAAATTGGTTATACAAACAACTTATAAGAAATCCTAACCATCAAACACCGAGGGAAGAGCCAAGAAAGAGCACAAACCATTTGGTTCCCATGTTTTTTTGGGAAAATAATCACCTCCTCGGTCGGTGACGTAAGGAGGGGCGTCTCGGCTCCCATTTTCTTGCCATGTGTCACCCATCTAACCCTATTTAATTGTGGTTAAGATTCATCCACCCTTAAGGTTTACTCATCTACCCTTGATTTTTAGAAAAATAAAATTAAAAAATTTAACTAAATGATTAAAAAAAACTAACAAGAATTAATGAGAGTTTTTTTTTTTTGATGATAGAAAACCTACAACACAAACAGACCAACTAAACAATTACCCAACACCAGATATACGGGAAGACAGAACCCGCCTACAATTCCATGGTGGAAGGTGAACCCCCACAAAAGAGCCCCCCCCCGCAAGAGAGGACCCAAAAGCCGATATGCGGTGCGCATATGCATTTGCAACCCGAGGCGTATGGAGGATATGGAAGTCAGGCTCCTCCCTCAAAACAACTCTGATATCCTCCAAAATCGCCCGAACTTCCCAGTGCACTGTGGCACTCTTGCTAAGAATAGAATCCATGATAACCTTAGCATCAGAAAGGAACCAAACCTTGTTCCAACCTACCACACGAGCCCAAGAGAGAGCCTCAGGAACAGTAGCAGCCTCAACCACCAATGGAGAGCCACCTCGCCGTGCTTGGGCAAAACCACCTAAAATGCGGCCACGATGATCACGGGCAATGCCCTCAATCCCAGCTATCTGTCCTTGCTTAGCCAACGAGCCATCCACATACTTTTAACCAAGGGAAAGGGAGAGGAGTCCACAAGTTCGGAAGAGATAAGGGGGAGCGAACAGGGGGGAATTCCTCTAGTAAAGAACTAGCTCCACTCAGTGCTTCCTCTACCAACCTGGCTGCCTGATGAATGGAGGGAATAGGGTCCAAAGGAATCCCCTGAAATAGGCGGGAATTCCTCGCCTTCCAAATGCTTCAAGCTGTAAAGGCTAAGGAGTTTAGTAACCAGTCCTTTCTACTGTTTGTCACTGAGCACCCAATCCAAGAGGCCCACCAATCCCCAAAGCGGTAAAAAGACCCCGCACCGGACCTAAAACCCATTCGAGAGCCCAACCATGTGCACCTCGCATGGTCGCACTCAAGCAACATATGCAATACCGATTCTTCACCATTCCCACAGAAAGGGCAGTATCTATCCACTGCAATACGTCGCCGATTTAACTCACGAGACACTTCAATAGCATTGTGCATGCATCGCCAAAGGAACCAACTAATCTTTGGAGGAAGCTTCAAAGCCCATATACCTTTCCAACAGGAGGATCCCCACACTACAGAAGAGGAAGCCATGGGCCAATCTCCCTTTAGGGTGCAGCTCATTCCACCGATGATACCCCGACCGCACCGAATAGATGCCATTTTTCTCAAAATGCCACACCTTTTGATCGACTGCATTGAATCCGCCCATTATGCTCTACAGTCTCTGGAGGAAGGACCGGCCTTAAACGCTGGATGTTCAAATCCTTAGAATCTCGGCATAAAAAATCCTCCACCTTAGTCCACAGGCAGTCGGGTGGTTGAGGGGTAGAGACAGAAAACCCCGGCATAGATGGGATCTAAGCGTCGTGCCATAAATCAATTGACTGCCCATTCCCTACTTGCCATCTAAGCCCCAACTTTAAAGTCTCCCGCCCAGCAATCAAACTCCGCCACACCCAAGAAAGTCGTGAGCCAAGGCCAGCCCCTATAAAATCGCCCATCGGGAAATAAATGCTCTTAACCAGACAGCTCCACAAAGACTAAGGGATTGTGGACAATTTGCCATCCCTGCTTTGCGAGGAGAGCCATATTAAACAAGGACAGATCTCGAAAACCCCTTCCTCCCTATGCTTTACTAGCACAAAGAGTGTCCCAACTCACCCAATGCATTTTCTTCTTTCCTTGCTCATCCTTCCCCCACCAAAAATCAGCCATGAGAGATGAATTTTCCTTGCAAACATACCTAGGGAGCTTGAAACATCCCATGACATAGGAAGGAATCGCCTGAATGACCGCCTTCAATAGGACCTCACGCCCGGCTTTATTCAAAAACTTTCCTCTCCAAGACTGAAGTTTTGCCTTTACTCTATCTATAATTGATGAGAAGAAGTGTCTTTTTGACTTCTCAAATTCAGTTGGCAGCCCAAAGTAACCTCCCGTTCGGTCCAAAATTTTCATATGCAAAATCCGAGCTAACATACACCGAAATTCAGTTAATGAGAGTTGAAGGATCGGCTATGTGAAAGGTGGGGACTATTTTTTTTTTTTTTTAAACGAGGATTCACTTTACTTATTTTTTTTAAAGTAAACAAAAAGGAAAGTATATTAGAATGAGGACCAAGGTATGAGATCTGACAGCCAATTGCGATTGAACTCAGGAGAGTTCAATCGCATATGTGGCGCTTAACTATTGGCAGACAATTGTTTTTTAATTTTCATCTTCCCTCTATTTTTTCTCTTCCCGAATAGTTCATCTTCGGAGTTTGATAGCAACTGGCGCGATTGCGAATCGTACATGTGGCACTTGCTTATTGGAAGAAAAAAAAACCCCGGGAAAAACTCAAATTTAAAATCTTTTTTCTTCCAATAGGCAAGCGCCACATATGGAATTGGGACGAATACTAATAGTAACAGGAACTGCGGCCTTACCGTACGATTTGTACAAAGAAGGAAAGAAAAAAAAAAAAAAACTCAATAACCCTGCATTTGATCGAATGTCCTCAAAGAAACTCATCTGAAAGACTGAGAAACCCCCTAATTTTCAGCCGAAAATGGTGAATTTTTTGTTGATGATCACAGCTGAGCTTGAGAATCTCACCAATCTTCAGCCTCAAGGTGGCTGTGATGATCCAAACTTCACTTACTACTTCAAGGTATATCGATTTCTTCCTCAGATTTGGAAAGTGTTCTCAAGATTTCTAGGGTTTTCTGATTTTCTGTGTTTTCTTCGGTTGAATCTCTTGTCGTTATTTTTGCTTTGTTATTGAAATGCTCTTTATTATTTTATTGTGTAGTTGAAATGTGGGAACTGTGGAGAGGTGACCCAGAAAGAAACGTGTGTGAGCTTGAATGAAACCGTTCCTCTTCCCAAGGGCAAAGGAACTACTAATCTTGTACAAAAGGTGAATTTCTTTATCTTTCTCCTTCTCCATTGAACTTTTTCCAATCTTCTAATGAATCATGGAATGAAGGGTTTGATTTCGATGGAAAATTGTTAGTTTATGTTTATAAATTTGATCTTTACCCTCTGTTTGGTTGGCTATAAAATGGGTAAAAAGTCAAGAAAATTATAAAAAGTTAAACTAAGAGTTGTACTGTAGAAACCAAAAATGTCGTTTATTTTCTCTGTTTTCACTCTCATTTTATCGGCAGCCAAACAGAGTGGAACTTTGGAGTTTAGTTGTTGTGATCAATAATTTTATTTGTGAATGGTAGGTTCAGTTAAATAATTGGAGTTGTTCGTTGATATAAATGTTTTTTGTTTTTGGTTTCTTACATTCTTTTAGAACTCTTGATTCCATTCTACAGCAGAATTCCATTATGTCTTTCCTTTTTAGTAGCTTGAACATATAACTAAGAAACCTTTTCTTGTATCATTAGCAGTTAAATTAGGATTTTCTCATAAGCATTCAAGAACTCTTGATTCCATCCTACAGCAGAATTCCATTATGTCTTTACTTTCAGTAGCTTGAATGATACCTTTTTATGTAACTAGTTGCACGGTTAGGTGTACATTGGAGTTTGTTCTAGGGTATCATTAGTGGATTGTCTTCTGGCATTTGGCTGACATGTCCCTGTTTCATTTGTAGTGCAAGTTTTGCGGGAGGGAAGGAATTGTCCTGATGATCCCAGGCCGTGGTCGCCCACTGACTCTCAAGACTAGTGAATCTGAGAAGTACGCTCCATTGATGGTATTTGACTGCCGGGGCATCGAACCTGTAGATTTTGCTTTTGGGGATGGATGGAAAGTGGAATCTGTGAGTTTCTGTGCTTCTCTCATTTTCTCCACATTGCACATGCAGCAATATGAATCTTAAGTGTAGTTAAGGCCAGTAGATGTTCTCCCTTGAACCTCTGAACTCAATCGCCATTCTACTTTACGGGAAATCCTTTTTCATTATTTCTTTTTCCAGTAACAAGAAGAAATATGATGGTCCCTTTTTTGTTTACTTGTTCTTATGTTTATTTTTTA
The DNA here is from genome assembly GCA_015143295.1 of Tetracentron sinense. Classification (NCBI taxonomy): domain Eukaryota; kingdom Viridiplantae; phylum Streptophyta; class Magnoliopsida; order Trochodendrales; family Trochodendraceae; genus Tetracentron; species Tetracentron sinense. The sequence goes on from CM026565.1 coordinate 35,852,973, forward strand.
TAGTGTAAGTATTTGTATGATCTGTCATTGCTACATTAGGGATTATGTTCTTTTCCACCTTCCTCTTCTTTTTTTTTTTTTTCCCGTGTGGTAATGAGGCAGAAACACGATTTGATGATAGATTATGAGTTTCAGAAGTTATGTACCTTCCATAGCAATATAAAAAAAACAAATCAAAAACTATGCACCTAACTATTTAAGTGCTTGCAGTTTTACCTGAGATCCTACTATAAGATATGAGAGATCTCTTAGTTTCGGTTTTATTCTCATAATTTGTTGAGTTTGATTTGTCTAAAAACTGGAGATCTTCATCTGTTGTAAATGTTCAAATATAATTTTCATAGATCTGTCATGAAAAAACAGTCTCTAGGTTTGTAAAGTTGAAATATGTGAGATGCCTTGAAAACCTCAAACTTTATGTCAAACCAGTTTTGGTGCTATAAATAGTTTACGGTGTTACAATTGTGGGCAGTGAAATCTCACCATCCATGATTGCTGGTGCATCATACATGGATACACCCACACACACACTGGATCACCACCCACAAATGGCAGTTGGGCTTTACAAATGCCAAACGCATGTGTCACAACTGATCAGTCCGCCATGATTAAATGCTAGCAAACAAAATCCCATGAGAATATTGCCTCGCGGGAAAGCTAAGTGCCATTTCATATTGGATTGACACGTGGCCACAGATAAGCCTTCGTGGACCAGCTCGTCCCAATCTATAAGGTATTGACACGTGTTCACAGCCAAATTGATTGCAAAATTAAATAAGCCCATGGTCATATATCTGCAGGTAGCCTTATTGGCAACCGATATATGGCTGTTACGTGGCAAGGGATCCCAAGAAAGGATCCTCACATCATTTTAAAGGGATCCAGATAGTGACCCCTTTTTAGGCCCAAATGCCAAGGTGCCACCTGACACCTTTTTTTTGTTGATCGGTAAGAAGTATGGATGTATATATATTATCTTAAAAAAACGAGGATTACAACAATTTACAAAGATGTAAACTAAGAAGAAACACAAAGCATAAAGGGCAACAAGAGTCGACTAAAAATCGGCCTCGACCACTAATAGAGGTAGACACCTTATAGAAGGATCAAATCCCTTACTTCCGGACCCCACGGATTGATGGAACTCCAATCTACAATCATGCGAATAACACGTCCTAAAATCTGGGAGGAAAACGAAAGAGAAACATTGAAAACACCATTATTCCTCTCTCTCCATATAAACCATGAGATAGCACTCGGTAAAATAATCCAGATTTTTTCTGTGGCCCCCATCAAAGATACCAATTGTCAACCCGATAAAAAGCTCAGAAAAGAGGATGGGAAGACCCACTCCACTCCTAATTGAGAAAGTAACACAACCCATAGCCCACATCCAACTGGGTAGTGCAAAAGCAGGTGGTTCACAGACTCTTCCTCATTTAAGCACATGTAGCACCAATTTGCCATGCTCCACCCTCTATTCTTAAGATGATCCGAAGTTAGAACTTTATTAAGAGTAGGGGACCAGAGGAAAAAGGATACTTTTGTGGGAACTTCGCTAGCCCAAACAACCTTATAAGGAAATGGGTGCCTTGGAGGAAGGGTAAAAGACTGTAATAATGATCTCACAGAAAATCACCCGAAGTTGCCTCTAGACTAAATCCTAGAATCAAGAAGCTGGGGACGGGGTTGGGAGGAATACAAGCGACTTAGAAGGCGTCGCATGACCTCAAACTCCCAATCATTTAGGTTTCTCCGAAACCTAGGACACTATACTAACTCGCTACCCACCCTCTCGAAACAATCAGAAACTGATGCCACTTTCTTAAGGGCCACTAGCAATAGGCTTCCAAAATCCTCCTTTAGACTTGATTGACCACACAATTCATCTGACCAGAACTAAATATCGGACCCCGTCACCTAGCTTGAACCTGAAGAACGGGGATAAGGAAGGAGCAACAACCATAATTTCTTTCCAAAGACCTACACCGTAGGCCCTGCGCACCCGCTTTGGGACCTAGGAGGAGATTTTCCCATGACTTGCTAAGATTACTTTCCTCCACAGACTCTCTTGTTTTTCACCAAACCTCCATACCCATTTTCCCAGGAGGGCCTTATTCACCGCAACCAGAGGGGCAATGTTAAGATCACCGTCTCATAATGGTCTACAGATTTGGTTCCACTTCACCAGGTGATATTTCATATTTCCTTTTAACCCCTCTCTCATTCGAAAAGAAATTTCGCTGACACCCCTTTAATGAGAGGAATTATCTTCTCCCCTCTTCTACCCTGATACGATTTTCTTTCTAGAATAAGAGAGTATTGTAGAGCCCTCCTAAGAGAGGGCACAAATGACCTCCTATAGAAGGAGTTGGCTATTGGCCCCAAATTGGTTTCCCCAAAAAATGAAAACAACTAGAGAGATCCAATAAGGACTCTCTCCCTTATATAAAAAGGAGAGTCTCTAAGAGAGACCCCTACAAAAAAGATCAATACGAGGAAGCCTCCCAAAAAAATAGAGAGCTCCCTTCCACCATTGCTGCAGATACACAACAACCATCCAAAGCATGGAAGGACTCCCTCAACAATGGAGAACACTGGGTAAGCCCTCAAATGTTCGCCATTCTTTTCTTTCTTTTGAAAAAGACCTCAATGAGGCATCTTGTAAGCCCACAAAGGATTGGACACCCCATTTCAATAAAAATACAGCTTTTGTTGCCATTCTCTTTTGTTATTCGTTTCTTCTTAATCAGAGCTTCCTCTCCTCAATGAGGGGAAGGTAATTAGCAGTCTAGGCTGATAGCCCCTCACAAAAATATTAAACTTCACACCTTAAAAAGTGAAGGTAGTTTGACAACAAACTTCAGGTATCTCATCCTTAGAGACACTTGAAATTTGCATGTACAACTGTGTTTATACTTTGTAGAACTATGCATTTTCTAGTTGTTAAAAGTTCTTGTATTTTGATCTGCTTCAAGATGCCAAGCCCTTGTTATGTAATTTGAATTTGTAAATACAAACCATTGTTAAAAATCTCCCGAGAAATACACAATTTCTCCCGAGAAAAACATCTAAAGTTTAAAACTCTGTTTTTATCGTGATATTTTAAAAATCTCGTGAAAAATATAATTTTTTCTTTTTATCCCGGTAAAATTCGCGAGATTTAACCGAGAATTTAAAAACAATTGTGAGAAATACACAATGTTGTTGGTTTTATGAATTTATAATTTGGTTATATTTATTACTATTTTTTTTATAATTTTAATATATTTTTTTAATCATTGCTGAGATTTAGGCGAAAAATTTCTCAAAAAAATTCAAATTTGAAAATCTCTTGAGAAAAACTTCAGCCGATAAAAACCCAAGAATGAGATTTGTAACACTTTACAAACCTGGTGGAACTTTCCAAATCAAGGAGTGATCAGATTATTAGCATAGTAGTTCAATGTTGACAAGATGTTGTTTCGGAAGATTGAGTAGAGATATTCTCTATAATGGAGAAATTTGTGAAATCGTTTCACTTGAAATACCACAAGACAAAAGAGGGGGGAAAGGAAGAAAGAAAAGTTTTTTCTTTTCATTTTCTTATTATATTTTTAGTTTATTATTTAAATGACATCTCAAGTCAATTCGGGTTGGACGACGGGCCAACCACGTTGACCCGACTCGTCCCCTAGTTGGTTCGAGCTCCAATCCAAGTTTTAGAACATTGGCTTAAGGTGAATGTCAAAGACCTGAATTCAAAAGATAAAAAAATTTGCAGTTTTGTGGATTTCCTTTAATAAGCAAATTGAGAAAGCTTTTTAAAATTTCCCCTCCTAGAAATCATTCCAAGTGTAATTTCAATTTCATGGAACCTGATAAATGTAGTTGTAGTTTTTTAGTATGTTTGCAGTCTCCTTTTTCTAAAATTTTCTTACAAGTTATAGTATTATGGTAAAATAGGAGGTCAGAACTCAGAAGTTGAATTGAATATCTCAAGTCCTTTTCCCAAAGGAAGAAAAGAGTGGCGCTCAAAATCAGTTAGAGAACCGGCTACCCAAATCACAAGAGTGAATTTGAGTAGCTAGAATATCCTTACCTGTTAGTAGGACGTCCACCTGTTACCAGAAAATTTGAAAAATTTGGAATTCAGATGATTCAAGATACACAGAATGTAGGCGAAAATCCCCCATGCAATGTTGTGCTTCCTTTACTCTCTAGAGTCGAATCATACTTGCACATAATAAGAATTACTCATTTGTGTAAATTCATTGCTCATTACCCGAAGGGAAATGTATCACTTAGTTATTGTACTCCTTCACGTGATTTTGAAATGTAAGAACTATCCTGAAGATGTCATTCTCACAAGTCACAGGTGCATATCTCCCAAACCAAGAGTTGGGAAGGGGGAAGCAGAACTGACAATGGAACCAGGATAGAAAAGATGTGGGAAAAAAATAGGGTTATAGACATGACCTTTCCTTTTTGTACAGTTCCACTATAATTTCCAATGTGCATTTTATGACTTGAAAGAAGTGTAGATGTCGTGCATTTGGTGAAGTATACCTCCTGGACCATAACAGGACGTCAAAAATTATTCTTGGTGCCGATTTTAGTATCGATTGAGAGGCTATCTAATGGCACACTTATTTTAGGTTACCCTTCTTGTCTTTTGCACTTCTGAAGTATTTCTATAATCTTTACTATTATAATGGGACACGCAGGCGTAGCCTGATTTTTCCGAATTCCCAAACTACCCATATGATTAATGTTTTACTTTAATTCCCAAATTATCCCTAGCTCATCTATGAATGTAAAGAATAGAATCACAGCCAATCGTGATTGAACTCTCCTTGAATTCAATCGCACCAGTGGGTTAACACGTGTCCCTTTTAACTCTTATTAACTGTGGTTAACTCCTTCCCCTCGCTCTCACGTGCCACCCGCTATTGAACTCGGGGAGAGTTCAATCGCAACCGCGGGTTAACACGTGTCCCTTTTAACTCCTATTAACTGTGGTTAACTACTTCCCCTCGCTCTCACATGCGTGCCACCTGCTAGTGAACTATAATGATGTTAATTCTCTGTTTGCTATAGTTCAACGTTAATGCGGTGGCCTTTATCCCAGGTACTTAGGTATATGGTCATAGAAAGGAAAACATGAACTTATATATTGTATTAGTGCCTACTTTAGATATAGTTGGTTTAATCAATCAAGGAGCACCAAGCTGATCACGTAGTGGGTTCTACTTTTAAATATATTTTTCATGTCTTTTCAGCAACATTTGACTCAGAAAATTTTGACTGGGTGATACAAACCATGGTTTAATATTCTTAAATAAGCTGAATTTGCATTTCTGTCTCTTGTAGTTCCATTATTCAAAATTACCATCCCTTTAAATACTGATATAGCCTGGAAAAGACATGCCCAAGCTATTGCCATTTTTTAAAAAAACTTCTAGGTCACAATAAATAAGGAGGTACCATAGAAGATATGTTGTTGAGCTAAATGGTCATGGTGCTTCTCTATTTTTTTAAATGGTCCATGTTTGATAACTGATTTTGTTTGGTGCTGAATATGCATTCAACTACTTTCTACATGCAATTATTGTTTGTTATAAGTACTTACTGCAGTTTAACTTCTATGTGGAATTGTTTGCAATTCGACTTATACATGTCTCATTTTGTTAGACAAAGGGGACTAAATTCGACTGCTTTGACTTGTCGGGAGGGGAATATGCAGACTATGATGAGAATGGAGGATTCCCCATTACGGTGTCAAATCTCCGGGCTACTTTTGTTGTGGTTAAGTAAAAAGTAGGCAGAGTGCATTGAAGCTGAGTAATTAATTTTCATTGGAATACAGAAGGGATGATGTGTAAAGACCAGTTTCTTATAGGCAAGGAAGTAACAGTTGACTGCATTATAACAAATTACAGAACTAGCAGGCTAGCAACATTGTCTCGGACATACTTACTGTAGTATAGTTGACTAGATACAGTACAGATACACCGTTAACAGCTTATGGCAGATTAATGATATACACATTGTGAAGGTCGATGTATTAAGGATTTTTATCTACTCATATCATATGGTATCTTAAGTCATTTCGTTACCCTGATTTCAAAGATGCAACTTGAGGAAGAAGTGTTACCTTCTCTTGTTCCGGTTCTTCCCACTGTTGTCAGAACTGGACCGGATTGGACTGGCCGGTCGAACCGGAAAAATCGGGAACCGGTCCCCTCACCGGTACCCAAAACCAGACCCTTAAAAAAACCGACCAATTTCGTTAAAACCGGAAGAATCGGCCGGTTGAACCCGGAACCAGTGGTCAGAATCAGTTGAGAACCGGTCATAAATGGGTAAAAATTGAGATTTAAAAAAAAAAAAATGAAAAAGGACACGGTTGAACCGGTCAAACTGGGAACTGGCCACTCATCGGGTTCAATGACCGGTCCGGTTATGATAATATTGGTTCTTCCTGCTCGTTCTAGTCGCTTTATCTGTGCTCTTTGTGCTTGCTTCAGTATCTCTTTTACATTAACCACGACTCAGTAATTACACAAATCTGGAGAAATTCAGATATGATATCTGCCTCATCATCTATCAACGCAACTGAGACTCCACCTTTTTTGAAATAGATTTTTTTACACCTACAATACAATTGTGAACTATTTTGACATCTACATGGCGCTGACTGGCTGCAGGGTCGATATCAATGGATCTCACTGTAGAACATTGTGAATGTGGGCACTGAGGGGTGTCAATGGGCTAAATTAGGGCTACTTGCCTCTTGTAAATGGGTCTAGCTCGGCCTAGTTTTATTAACAAAATCACAAAAACGCAAGCCCCACTCGAAATGTTTTCACTTTGCAACTATCAATTGAGCTGCATTTCACATATGATCGTTTGCTCCAGCGGTAATACGTATTTTCTCTTAGGGGGAGGGCCCCTTTGGAGTTGGAGGATTCAAATTTAAGTCTGTTGGTGTGATGGTTGAGAGACCTACCTTTACACTAACCTAAATCCTAATCTAGGGAGAAAAAAGATGAATTTACACAATTTTAGCCTTTGCAAGGATCTGTTTTTTTTGCGGAAACTTATAAAGTCCAAATCTTTATATGTTGTCATTTGATAATATGTTTTTTTTAGAACCAGATGTATTGTGCTTTTATCTCTTTTGAGTCACAATCATGTGAAATTTCAAAAGCTGCAAGATAAATAATTTCAAATTTCATAAAAAGTTGACAAGACTTGAAATCTATTAAAAAAATAAAAAAAGATAAGATTTGAAATCTATGATAGTAAAAATTAATCTTGTTAGAAAATTCGGCATAGGGACTAAAATTTCCCAATAATTATCATGACAAAGTGCCATGTTGTTTATAAGCAAAAGAGCGGACCCAAATTGCTGAAATTCAATGTGGCTAATGTGTTCAAGGGCACAATGACATGTCACATTAGTTCCAAATCAGTTGGATGGTCTGGATTGGCTATTGTAGAAAGAGCAATAGTTCACTCCACGGGTGAGGAGGGAACTATTGCTCTTCGCTCTCACAAAGCCGCCCCTTAAACCTGCTATGAACTCGGGTTAAGTTTTTTTAACCCTATGGTTAGATTATTTTATTTTATTTCTCTAAGAACTAAGGGTAAAGGGGTGAACCCTAGGGGTGGGTGAATCTTAACCATAGTTAAAAACAGTTTAAAAAAGACATGTGGCAAAGAAAAAGGAGCCGAGACGCTCCTCCTCGCGTCACCGACCGAGGAGTTGATTATTATCCTTGTAGAAAACAGCAGCTTGTTTGGTTACAATTGTAACTCTACACTTGCATTAACTTTAGCCAATATAACAGTGAGATCGTTGTTTGGCACAAACGACGGTAGACCCTATCTTGGGTCTACTTGACATGCTTGCCTTTTGTTTTCCAACACCACAGACCACACTATAAAGTATAAACTCCTCAGAAACCCTAAAATTGCCATTTTCAGATCGAATCGCCATTCGCCCAAGCCAGAGGAAGAAGCAGCTTCAACCCTAGAAATCCGCCATGGGTAAGTTCAGCATCTCTCTCAATTAGGATTCAATCAAGGGTTTTTGATTCTCTGTTTTCACAGATTGGATTTAATCGTGGTTTGGGTTTGAATCTGATTGTTTATGTTTTGCTGTTTGGTGAATTTGCAGGTAAGGTTCATGGATCTCTGGCTCGTGCCGGGAAAGTGAGAGGCCAAACTCCAAAAGTGGCGATGCAAGACAAGAAGAAGAAGCCCAGAGGCAGGGCTCACAAGCGTATGCAGTACAATCGCCGGTTCGTCACCGCCGGTACGTTTTTCTTCTCCTCTTGCTTATGTTAGCGTAGGTCTCTTTGTTAGATCTATCGTGAGCATATATTCAGATTCATGACTATTTCGGTGTTTGATCTATGCGCCTGTTGTTAATTTGTTGTAGAGTACCGGTTGAATCTAACATGCACCACCACTAGTTTATTATAGAGAATTCATAGCCAAAATTTCAAAGTTTTAGATTAGATCTAATTGGAAATATTACATTGCAAAATTTATTGTTTAGAGTAATTAGCCTCAGGAGAAATGGTTGTTATCAGGAGCCATGTTACCAGGATCATATATAAATTTCTTAACCTTTAGCGAACGCATGGGTGCAAATTAGTATCAACCCTTTGAGTATACAAAGAGAAGTTGAGTAGAAGATTCCAGTTTATTCTTTAAGCAACCTGAATGCTGGTCTTCCATTCAAGTATAACACGAGCCCCGTCTTCAATTAGAGCGTTATGAATTCGTTTAAATCTAATACTTCCGACATTTAGATTTCTTAGCAATAATGAAAAAAAATAGCATTTTGATTTATTGCCATTGATGGCTTAGAAGCAATAGTTCATTATCAACTCACATTATCATAACACTGCTCTTCATTTATTGAAAATTTCTAAGAAATACACGAGTTATGATTCAGAAACATCAAATCGGTTGGCGGGCATATCTTCAAATTCTGATAAGTGCATTGTCCTTTTTTTCTGTCTACAGTTGTTGGATTCGGGAAGAAGAGGGGACCCAACTCGTCCGAGAAGTAAGCTCTGGATGCGACGAGTTTTGCAACCATTTGGATGGGTCTTCTTGTGAATTCTTATTTCCGGTCTTTTATGCTGTTTTTAGATACTGTAGTTCATTATGATTGATGTGCTTTTTTGTTACCAAACTATGTGTTAGGTAGAGTTTAGAGAGTGCATGTCTTCAGAGAGATTGAATTGAATCTTATTAATGGGTTTCGATTCCTGATTTTGAGATAGACTGAATTGAATCATATTATGGGTTTAGATTCATGATTTTGTTTCGTAATTTGATGTAAGGAACCTTTGACTCGAAACTAATCTTTGTATAAAAATGGGTCCATTGCTTCGCCTTAAATCTAAGTAGAACCTGAGAATTGAAAACTTTTAGGCATTTGTTTTGGTAATTCTATCGACTACTTGATAGTGGAGCAGGCATTGAAGGTGCATTGGTTGATTTTTCCATGAAGACATGCCATTGGGTTTAACCCAAAGTAATTAAAGTCTAATTAATGAAAGGAAGTGAGTTGCAAATACACAAGTATGTTTCGTATGCTGTGTTCATAATCTCATTGTGCAAATTAAGTACTAGCTTACGTATCAGCCAGGATGAACTATTTTATGATTCTGATGATGTATTCGGTAATCAGTTAAAATGCTCGAACCAACCATACCCAGAAAATGGCAGAAACTAAGGGGGTGTTTCAGTACAAGGACACTGGAGAGATTTCATTGAATTGGTGAATCCATTTCTATGGAAAGTTGAGCTTGGACGTGCAGTCCCCAAAACAGGGTTCTCTTCATGTATTTGGGGAATGGTGCCGGTATCGCTGAATATTTATGTCTATAAGAGCTTCTGAAGCCTTGGAGTTTTCAAATTTTTGACATTTTTTTGGCTGACCAATTTTTTTGATGAAAAAAAAAAAAAAACATGTGATTGTAACTCAAACCATGACAACGCCTAGGTTTGATCCAGTGGTAGGATGAGTCCCCTTTGGGGTGGAGGACTCGGTTTGGTGTGGAGGTCGATAAGCTCACCTTATATACTACCCTAACCAAGGATTAAAAATATGGTGTCAGGCGATGTATCGCTCCTAACTGAAATCTGTTCGAATCGGTTTTGGGTGATCCGTATAATATATTTTCTTAAAAAAAATCAAATTAAATTTCAAAAAAATCAAATGAATCGTAGGAATTAAATTTACTAAATATAAAGTTATGGGAAGCGACTCAAAGACAAGGTAGTAAAAGCAATTATAATTTGACAATGAATGAAAACATAAATAACTGAAAAAACAATACGTATTAACCGTTCTTATAAGTATACAGATCGTACGGAGGTCTACCAAAACCTATACGTATCGTCCATCTTGTATCAGTTTTGACAAATTTTATTTCCGTGACACGAACTCCTAACTAACCTATCATACCTCCAAAAAAAAAAAAAAAAACATTAAAAAAGGGCATGAGATCGTCTCTAGCATATGCTAGAAATTTGGTCTTGAGCTTTCACACATCATCCAACATGTGGCCATAGAAAGGGGAGAAGTTATTTCATTTTCTCCCTGTGTTTTTGACTTCTCTACACATGATATTTCTCTTCCTTTTTATCACCACATGTTGGATGATATGTGGAGCCCTAGACCAAATTTCTGGCATAGAGGCAATCTCAAGCATTAAAAAAGAGATTGTAAAAGACAAGGCATCAAGTAAGGCATTGGATTACCTCTGATGCACGCGCCCGAGGCTTGGCCTCGGGTGTCCATTCATCACCTGTCATATGGTGATAAAAAGGAGAGAAAAAAGGGGGGGAGATATCAATGCGGGAGAAGTACAAAAACAGGGGAGATAATGAAATGACTTCTCTCATTTTTAGCGCCAAATGCCGGATGATGAATGGATGCCCGCGGCCAATCTCGGGCTTGCACCAGAGGTAATCCGATGCCATCAAGTAATGCTTTTGGTTGGAGGTGGTACAAAGAGGTCAACCCTGTCACTCTCTCTGAGGATGCCACGATAATTGAATAGACTTGGAAACAAGGGGGTGCATGTAAACTCGTACTAGAGTAGGGCTGTCAACGGATCGGATTCGGACCGGATCTGCCTAGATCCGAATCCGATCCGATTAAGAATCCGGCTGATCCGAATCCGATCCGAGATCCGTCGGATCATGAAGTAACCGATCCGAATCCGATCCGATTATATATCGTCCGATCCGATCCGAGTAAGGTTATTTAAAAAAAAAAAAATCTATTTTAATAATAAAAAATCTAATAATACCTTAATTAATACTAATTAATGTTAATTTTTTTAAAAATTAATATCTTATACATAGAAAATCTAAATAATATATTTAAAATAATTAAAAATTATTATTATTATCGGATCGGATTTTAATCGGATCGGATCACCCTATATCCAGATCCGATCCGATTATAATCGGATTCCACCGATCCGATCCGAATCCGATCCGACAGATCACATATAGGGTCCAAAGTCCGGCTAATCGGATCGGATCCGGATCATGATCCGGTCCATTGACAGCCCTATACTAGAGTGGACCTCATACATCCTTACTAGGAGATCAAATAGAGCCAATTGCAAATTGAATTCAATTACCTATGTGGCTCAACATGATTGGAGGAGATCAAAATAACGGGAAAATTCAAATTCAAATTTTTTGATTTCTTCCAACCATGTTGAGCCACATAGGTGATTGAATTCAATCACAATTGGCTCTAATTTGATCTCCCTTACCAGATACCAGCTGGTGGTGGCTTCACACCTGCTTGCGATCTTTCCTCAAAAGGATTCAAATAGGTACGGATAATGGAGTGTCATGCTCTTCGGCTTCGAATTCTCTTTGGCAGATGCCAGAAAAGTGGTCTCGGGCTACCACATATTATGTGACAAGTGGCCGGAGAAGTTATTTCATGTTCAGCCTCGGATTCTCTCAGCAACCACACATTTTGCACCATATGATGGGAGAAGTCAAAACATTGTCCCCTTGATTTTTGACTTTTTCACACGTGTATGGCGATAAAGTGGTGAGGATAAGGAGGAGAGATATCAAGTGGGGAGAAGTCAAAAATCAAGGGAGAAAATGAATTGACTTATCCCCTTTTTGATGCCACATGGCGCACAATGTGTGGTTACCCGAGACTATTTTCTGGCATCTGCCAGAGAGAATCCGAGCTCTTCATGTTCCCCATGATTTTGATTTCTTCACACTATGCAACATGTTACCCGAGACTACTTTTGTATTATTTTTTAAATTAAAAAACTGTTTTTAATATTAAAAAATTCTAAAAACAGTTTTTTTAATTAAAAAAATAATAATTAATAAAAAAAAAAAAAACAAAGGATGGGTGAGTGAACCCTAGGGGTGGGTGAACCTTACCCAGTGTTAAGGGGTGTCAAAGGAGACACGTGGCGACCTCTAGGGGTTCCAACTTGAGAGATTCTCTCAAGTTGCAACTTGAGAGAATCCACTCCCTATTCAATATTGCTATGTTTGGTTGTCGAGAAAATAAGTGAAAACATGGAAAAGAAAAGAAAAAATTTAGATTTCTAATACAATTTTTAGTTGTATTTTGTCCAATTTTATTTCATTTTCTATGTTTTTACTTATTTTCTTAGCAACCAAACTTAGGATATAGGTAGACGACAGGGGTGAATGAAGACAAAGGTCAAACAGTAATCGTTTTAGTTGGAAATGTTAAGTGGGACCCATTCACTTGGGGTTAAGGAGGATGAAAAAGTTAAACGAAATAAGAGGATAGAATGAGAAACTGAAAGTTCCACAACTCCAACTTGCTTCTGCTTGTTTTTATAAGGGTCTAGATATAGAGATAGACTTTGTTTCTACGTTGTTCTTTTTATAAGGGTATAGATATAGACTAGCGAGGCTCAGCACGTGCAAGACACGTGAGGATTGAAATTGCTTCATCAAACCTTCAGAACACATACGTTGAAGTTAATGGGCAAAGTTAATTAAAAGGAAAAAAATAATTAAAACATGGACCAAAACACATAAAGCAGGATCCCAAAAGAACACAAAAAGGATCAACATAATCGTGTGAATGATTTTTTTTTAAAAAATTAATAGATAACCAAGACGAATATAAGCTTATCCCATAAACTAATAGATAATATAAAATTAAATAAATACAGAGATAGAAATAAGTATTCATGTCCAAAATAGAGTTAATTGATTTATTACACCAATTTTATGATTTTGAGAGAAGAAAAATGGGATGAATGAATTGTAACAAAAATAATAAAAAAAACTAAAAAGAAACCCTATCTGAATATCTATACGAGTACACACAATCCCTTAAAAACCTGAATAGTTTTATCTACCAGGGTCATTGATTCTTCCGGGTCATTAGGGGTGACTTGAACAACTCGATCAAAATAACTCTAAGCACGAGGAACATCCTTGTGAGTCTGCCATATCAGATCGACGTAGAGTGAGTACATTTCCATCGCTTGGGTTTGCCAAATTGTTCTTCCACGGTATTCTTTGGCTTTAACAAGCCACATAGTTTCTAAGAAGAAGAAGAAGAAGAGTAGTGGTGTTCTCGGGATTAACTTCAAACATTTTTCGAAATATAAACATCTGTGTCATTCGAACCCAAAAACCAGAAACCCCATTTTCATCTCCACCATTTTATCCTCCGCCACCTCAATAGATCCGATAACAATTACTCCCAGCTCCACCGCACACATAAATGAGTGTCAGAATATTTTCCTTACAACACAGGTGTCGATAAAAAGGATAGCCAGTGCAAGGTGTGGAAAGCTGTACGATTGGGCCCACACAGGTCTTGAGATGCAGATGCCATATAATACACAAGCAGATGACTAAGCTTTTGCACTTGCTATTCTACACGGTAGGGCCCACGCGGGTGCTTGAGAGTTCTACGCAGTTGCAGTACACAAGCTGGTGACTGAGCTAAAAGAAAGAGCATAAAGTAATGGTTAGCTTAATGCCAACCCTTGTATTGTATTTTGATTTAAATAGAGTACATCGTATACAGATCAGATTATACAACTAACAACCTGATAAGACCAAAACATAAGGGATAAATACAAATAACAGCTAAGTGATAAGAGATAGGTTCTGTTGTTGAGATAAGGACTAGGGTTGTTCATCATAGTTATCTTCAGCATATACTTTAACATGCCCCCGCAAGTTAATGGGAGGAGGAACCACCATTAACTTGGATTTGAGGTTGAGAAAGCGCAGGGAAGGAAGACCCTTGGTGAAAATGTCTGATGGTTGATCGTCAGTAGAGATAAATTTCACCAAAATATCACGGTTTAAGACTTTTTCCCTCACAAAGTGATAGTCCACTTCAATATGCTTAGTCCTAGCATGAAACACAGGGTTGGAGGCTAGAGCTAAGGCACTAATATTGTCACACCATAACACAGGAGCTACTGGAAGAACAATTTTAAGTTCAGAGAGTAGCATCCTGAGCCAATAAAGTTCAGCTGTTGTGAGAGCAAGAGAGCGATATTCTGCCTCTGTACTTGATCGAGAAACCACATGCTGCTTCTTAGCACTCCAGGAGATCAAACAATTCCCAAGAAATATTGCAGAGCCTGAGGTGGAACGACGATCATCAGGATTGCCAGCCCAATCAGCATCGCAAAATGCATTCAATTGAAGTGAAGTAGATGTATATAGAAGGCCATGATCAGCAGTGCCCTTAAGATATCTTAGAACACGTTTAGCAGCTGTCCAATGAGTCGTGGTGGGGGAGTGAAGATGCTGGCACAACTGATTGACAGCAAATGCAATGTCTGGTCTTGTTAATGTGCAGTATTGGAGGGCACCAACTATGTGTCTGTATTCTGTAGGATCAGATAGGGGAGAGCCATCAAACTTTGATAATTTAGTACCAGATGGACATGGTGATGGTACTGGTTTAGTCTTTGTCATGTGTGCTCGATGTAGAATATCAGAAATATACTTGGATTGACAAAGATGCAAGCCTTGTGCTGTGCGAGAGACTTGGATTCCAAGAAAGAAAGAAAGTGGCCCGAGATCTTTGACTGGAAATTCTTGTTGCAATCTGAGAATCAGTGAGCTAATAGCAGTAGAATTGGAACCCGTGATAATCTATCAACATAAATAAGCAAGTACAAAGTGATGTCTTCAAAGGTGTAAATAAAGAGAGAAGGGTCAACCCGAGAACCCTTAAAGCCAATGCCAAGTAAGAGGGTGGAAAATCTTGTAAACCAAGCTCGAGGGGCTTGCTTAAGGCCATAGAGTGCCTTGTGTAATCTGCACACATGATGGGGATGTTGAGGGTCAACAAAGCCTTGAGGTTGTTCCATGAACACCTCTTCCAACAAGTCTCCATGTAAAAATGCATTGGAGACATCAAGTTGCTTTATATCCCACTGAAAATGGACTGCAAGAATAATGATAACTCTGATTGTAGAAGGTTTGATAACAGGACTAAATGTATCAGTATAATCAACTCCACTTTGTTGTTCATAGCCCTTTGCCACTAACCGAGCCTTAAACCTTTCTATACTCCCATCTGGTTTTTGTTTAATCCTGTAAACCCATTTGTTTCGAATGATATTGTGAGAAACAGGCCTAGGACATAATGTCCAGGTTTTGTTGGAAACAAGGGCTTCAAATTCAGCACACATGGCTTTGTGCCATCTCGGGTCTACAGCAGCCTTGCTATAAGAAGTGGGTTCAGACTCAGTTCAGATGGAGTGATGAAGAACAAATGGATGCCTAGGAGTGTAATAGAGTTTAAATCCAGGAAATTGTTTAGGTTTGTGAGTGCCTATTTTGGATCTGGTGAGCATTGGATGAGAGGGAGCAGGTGGTGGAGCAATGGTAGAGTCAGGTGAAGGAGAGGAGGTTGTGAGGTCACATGCATTGGTAGAGTCAGGTGAAGAAAGGGAGATTGTGGGACCATGTGGTCTAATGGGAGATGACTGATGGCTGAGTTCTGGTGCAAAGGATTTTGCAGAAGTATTTGGTATAGATAAAGATGGAAAGGGAAGGGAAATACTCTGAGGAAGAGGGAAAGGAGACTCACCTTCAGCTGGCAACTTGGAAGACAGTTTTGATGTGGCATTCTCCTTGGCTGGGAAGGTAATCTCATAAAAAATAACGTGCCGAGATAGATAAACTTTATTGGTAACAAAATCAAGGCATTTATATCCTGCATAATTGTAACCCAGAAAAATACAAGGTTTTGAACGATACTCTAGCTTATGAAGACTATATGGTCGAAGTAAAGGAAAACACATGCATCCAAAGACTCTAAGTTTCTGATAATCAGGGTCTGTTTGGTATAATTTAGAGTATGGACATGTGTAGTCTAGAGTAGGAGTGGGCAACAGATTGATAAGGTGGACTGCAGTGAGAAATGCATCAGGCCAATATTTATTAGAAAGATGAGAATGTGCTAATAGAGTGAGACCAGTTTCTAGAATATGTCTCAATTTCCTCTCAGCTAGGCCATTTTGCTGGGAGGTATGTGGGCAAGATTTTCGATGCACAATGCCATGGTTGGTGAGAAATGTTTGAAAGTGATTGGAAGTATATTCTCCACCACCATCTGATTGTAACTGTTTCATTTTGAAGTTGTGTTGATTTTCAACATGAATTTTGAACTTGATGAAACAATCATACACTTCAGATTTTGAGTGAAGCGGATAAAGCCATGTATAGCGGGAGAAATCATCCACAAACAATACATAATACTTATAGCCACTTATAGAAGTGATGGGGGAAGTCCATACATCAGTGTGGATCAATTGTAAAGGGGAGGTAGAAATACGGGTAGAAGAAGAAAATGGTAATCGAATGCTCTTACCCAATTGACAAGAAACACAAACATTATTTTTATTGAGATTGAATTGAGAAACAGGGAGATTGTTGTGTTTAACAACCCGAGATACAATATCCAAAGCAGGGTGTCCTAATCTAGAATGCCAAACTAGAGAAGAAGTCTTGATGCCAATCAAAGCACTAAATGACTTGTTATTCTTGAGAGACTTTCCTTGTAGCCAGACAGGATAAAGACCATTCTCAGGTTTGCCTTCCAGCAGGGTTGCCTTGGTCCGAAGGTCCTTCACACAAAAGTAATTAGAAGTTAGGATAAAGTAACAATGATTATCGACACAAAACTGATGAATAGATAATAAATTGGAAGACACTTGGGGACAATGTAAGACATTATTAAGAAGTAAGGGTTTAGATGAAGTAGATTGAGAAGGAGTTAGAAATGCTGAACCAGTGTTCTCAATAGCAAGACCTGCTCCATTCCCTACAGCCACCATGTTGTTGTTCTCAAAGGGTTGCTGAATCTGTAGATTTGCAAGCTCATTAGTAATATGAGCATTAGCACCACTATCCACTATCCATTGTTGTCCTTCAAAGGCCTCATTGGTGTGTGCTACCATTGCTGCAAGTTGAGTAGGTGG
Organism: Tetracentron sinense; assembly: GCA_015143295.1. Classification (NCBI taxonomy): domain Eukaryota; kingdom Viridiplantae; phylum Streptophyta; class Magnoliopsida; order Trochodendrales; family Trochodendraceae; genus Tetracentron; species Tetracentron sinense. The sequence goes on from CM026565.1 coordinate 35,870,483, forward strand.
ATGCCTGCCTTGATACGAATAATCCATCCTATGGTAGCAGTCCAAGGCCTGGTGACTGGTTTTGCCACAGATTTGGCAGGATACACGATTTCTTGAAGGAAAGGTGGAAGGATTTGCAGTTGAGGTAGTGGAAGTAGAGACAGGGGGAGTGAAGGGGGAGGGGGTAGGCTTGGGATAGGATGAGCCACGATAGTTTGGTGGTTTATGTTTGTTGAAGGACTGATTAGATTTGGAAGTGTGGAAAGACTTTTTACTGTAAAGAGCAAAAGTGGAGGGATCTGCACTCAATGATTGTTGCTGGTGCAATAAACGTTCATGATTCAACAATTCATCTCGAAAGGCAGTAAAAGAGAGAGATATCTCACGGGTGGCAAAGGAAAAGGAGGTGACAAAAGAGTTAAAGGAGGGGTTAAGACCACTAACAAGAAAGGAGATAAGATCTTCATCAGTGAGTGGCATTCCAACAGCAGCTAATTGGTCTGACCAAGATTTGGCCTGATTAAGATATGCAAGACAGGATTGGGAACCTTGGTGCATGGTGTTTAGTTGTCTGCGCAAATGAGTGACACGAGATCGAGAGTTGGAAGCAAAACGTGTTTCCAAAGCATGCCAAACATCCTTGGATGTGTTGAGTCCATAGATAGTGGATAAAACACTTTCAGAGAGTGTGACATTAATCCAACCTAATAAAAACTGATCTTTCTTAATCCAGATGGTATAAGCAGGATTAAGTGATGGCTCTCCTTCGAGAGGATGTAGAAATTTGGGTGGGCACGGTTCAGTACCATCAACGATACCCAACAGATCATGACTCCTCAGAACAGGTAAAAGAGAGATAACCACATGAGATAATTGTTATCATCGAGTTTCAGGGTGATGGGTTGTGGAAGATGAGGAAGAGAAAGATTGGTGAGGGCGGAAGAATTGGGAACAACTGGATTTGAGGCAGCCATGAGAAGAAAAAGGATCAGATGTAGGCGTACGCCTTTTGACGCTCTGATACCATAAAAGAAAGAGCAGAAAGTAATGGTTAGCTTAATGCCAACCCTTGTATTGTATTTTGATTTAAATAGAGTACATTGTATACAGATCAGATTATACAACTAACAACCTGATAAGACCAAAATATAAGGGATAAATACAAATAACAGCTAAGTGATAAGAGATAGGTTCTGTTGTTGAGATAAGGACTTGGGTTGTTCATCATAGTTATCTTCAGTATATACTTTAACATGAGCGAGACTGTAAGAGGCAACGACACCTCCTATTCCACAAGTAGGTGACCGCATAACGTAAAAAACAAATGAGATGAATAGCTAAGGATTTAGAGAAAAAAAAGCGAAAAAGACGAATTGAACCAGAAGTAAGCAAGTTCCATGAGCAAGCAGGTGAACTGCCTCTTTTATTATTAGAGGGTATAAATTGGGGTTAAAAAAAAATGTTTTATTTTTATAAAAATAAAGAGTAGATGGATGAATCCTTATGGGACCCAAGAAGCCTAAGAGGCACCTTCTCGTGTGTCATCAACCGAGGATGTGATTATTTTACGTATTTCTAAAACTCACTTGATCAAATGTCATGAAACTGACTTGATCAAAAGTCCTCAACCATCTTTTAATTTAATTTAATTTCTTTTTTTTAATGATTGTCGTCATCAGCATATTTTTTCAGCATATTCAATCAAGTAACCAATGGCAGGACCACACCTAGGTCTTCAGTTCGATTCCCTTTCCCTTTCCCTTTCTCTTTCTCTTGTTGCAACCGCAGCCTCGTAAAAAAAATAAATAAAAAAATTTCAATCAAGTAGGTATGATTTTCAATCAATTGGGGTTTTGGAATAGGAGAGATTTTCCAGATGGGACCCTCTGATAGTGGATCCCACACTAAACACAAGGATGGCAGACCATCTTATGGTCTACCCTAATTGTCTAACCCTGTTATCACCCTCCTGCCAATCCAAGAGAAATGCCGACAATCGACAAATGCACTCTGCGTGCTGTTAAAGGTAAAGATCCAAACCCCAACAGAATCCACAAAACGGAACATGTGTTCCTAGAATTCTTCACCCCATTTTAGTATTCAACAAAACTCACACAATCCTCTCTCTCTCTACACTCCCACATCTCTTGGACTCTCTCTCTCTCTCTCTCTACCGATCTGTGGCTGCCTACCATTCTCTTCTGTGACCCACACCATCTCTCTTCATTTCCATTTATAAACTCAATCCAGAAAACAGAGGAAGAAAGAAAGCCTCTTAAAGACCTTTCTTCTGAACATTACTATTCCATTCAATGAAAGCTAGCGCAATTCAAGCACTGAAGGAAAGTATGAAACGAATCTATTCGATGCTCAGACGTCTTTGATTTTTCATAAATTCATCGTAATTCCAATACTCAAATGGTAACAGTCCGACCCTTTTCGATTCTCTCTCTTTTATCATGGTATCTCTTACTCTGTTTTCTCGATTAGATCTGCAAGATGTTAATTTGATCAAATATCGTCCGATCTCGGATTAGATTTTTGATTAATCTCTCGTTTATAGAATACCCATTTGGAAAAACCGCTACCCTTTTCACCATCTTTGTTCTAAGTACTATTTGTTACTCTGCTTTCGCCATTAGAGGAAGGAAAGTTGATATTGATTGGAAGTCTTCAGATCCAGACTTTGATTGTTGAAGAAACCCTCGTAGCTCATATCCTCAGATGGTAAAAGCCCCTACCCACTCCACCAGTTTTGTTCTAAGACTCTATCTCGGACTTTGATTTCGCCATTCTGGAAAGCAAAGTCGATTGCCGTTGGAAATTCTCAGATCTGGAAGAGCTTCCAATGCTAAAAGGGTGTTACTGAATTCAATATTCCTGAAAAGAAAATACCCCGAAGGTGAATTTGATTGAATTTTTCGGTTAAGATGCAGTCCAGGGTTGTGCCAATAGAGGAAGGCAAGGACCCTACCACCATACCCAGAGCAAACCAATCTAGGGTTTTGCCACTGAGACTCCTTCAGTTCTTTATGCTGTTTCTGGTTCTGTGTCTCGGGTTTTCTTTCCTTAGTATGTACATGATCCGGTATTTCGGACTTCAGAATGTCGTGACCACAGCACAGTCCAGTTTCCAGCCATGCATTGAAGAGCTAAGTAGTTTACAGCGTTTGATCAGGCCTCCGTCCAGCCTGGTGCACTCAATGACTGATGATGAGCTGCTATGGCGAGCGTCTTTCGTACCTAAAATAAAGAAGTATCCTTTCAGTAGAATTCCGAAGATTGCATTCATGTTCTTGACAAAGGGACCCATGCCACTGGCACCTATTTGGGAGAGGTTCCTAAAGGGGCATGAAGGGCTTTATTCGATCTATGTTCATTCACTGCCATCTTACATTGCCAAATTCCCACCATCTTCGGTCTTCTATAGGCGACAAATCCCTAGCCAGGTATGAGAAACCGCTATATTTCCCCCTCTTCTCTTTTTTCTGTGATACAGTTGCTTACTATACTACAAAACCTGGTTCTGAAAAGATAATTGTACAAGTTTGTTTAATTATTTTCTTCATATTTGATTTTCTTACACTTAAGGTGATATGAGTTGTCCTGTCTCTATCTAATTAAGTCAAGAAGTGATTTATAGAACTTTTCTCTTCTTGTCCCACACATGTTGAACAATTCTCTATAGGATTATTCTTCCCTTACCCCAGGAATCAGCTTGCTGAGATACCTCTACAGTTTATTAATTGACATTGCCCAAATGAAAGCTTGGTTTATGGGAAATCCCTTAGCTGTATACCTTGGAGGAAGAAAGGCATGTATTGTCTAATATTTCTTCTTCTATGTGAATGCCAACAGGACCTTCATCATGAGGAGAGATTGTTGATTAGTCCATGTTGTTCTCTGTAAATAGTTAGTTCTAAGTTTCAATGTCTAACTTGATCAACTGGGAAATCGATATGATACATAACCGAGTCAGCCGAGCCACAGATGAACTCTGTTCTGACTGCAATATTCTTTACGTAAGTGACTGACTTGTAGCAATCCCTATGGAACCAAGACAAGTTTGCTGAGTTCCTACCTGTTTGGTCACAATCTAAACCCTTACATAATTGACAAGATGCAAGATTGGGAGATATATAAATAGTAGACTTTTATACTTTTATTTGATTGGTAATCAAGAAGGAAAAGGAGAGTACAGACGAAGTTCACAATGAGTGAACCAAAGAAAGCAAATACAAAATCCTGGCTACATCACAAGCTCAACATGTGAACCACAGTTTGCTGATTGACCAACAATAGGTTTTGAGTACTACATCATGAGTTTTTATCCTCATCCACAAGAAGGTAGTTTGTCAACCATAGGCATCAGTATCCTACGTTGAAGTCATTCCTATGCCTTCCAATAGAATTTTTTTTGGGATCAATAATCAGATGCAATATATTGAAGAAGGAAAACACAAATGAGTTCAAAACCCTAAGGAAAAAACCAAAACAAAAAACTACAATAGGAAATAACACTGCAATAGCAAAACTACTTAAAGACCTAGATATTCACAGCACCAAGGACAAAATTAACGAGACCACAGACCCCCAAAGTCAATCGGTTCCCGCCAAATAGAGAACCACTAGGAAATAGTAAGTCTAGTCATGGCGAACATCCTCTTGAAAGGGATGGAGTTATCAAAACTCTCCAATTCCTCTATCTCCAAATCACCTAAGAGACAGCCCCCGGAAGGAGAGACCACACCACATCTAACAGGGCTTCCAAACTCACTGATGCCCAACAAGATAATAAATCTTAAAAAGACCATGGAAACACCCAACTCATCCCTATTCGAGGGAGAGCATACCCCAAGCCCTTGGCTTTGTTATTTGTCATTTCCATTGAACCCCTCTAAACTAGGAACCTAGAGAATTCATTACTATGTTCGTGAATATGATTGGGTAGGATACAATGAACATTTTGTTGTTTTCGCACAGTTCTCATCACATCAAGAAAAATTGACCTTAATATTAATCTTTGTAACAAAAAACTCCGTTTTTTTCAAAAATTCACGAATTATTTGTGCATATTTGGTTGCCGAATTATTTGTAAATTTTCCGAATTATTCCCGAATTATTTTCTTAAATTTGGCAAAAAACTACTTATTTTGTATATTTTTAATCAAATTGTTCGGTATATTTTTATATTTATTAATTTATAATTTATTTTTTCCTGAATTTTTCAGAACTTGACTCCTGCCGAATTATTCCTGAACCCCGAATTTGTCACTATGATATTAATGGCACTTAGAGATGGTCCTACATCAGAGAATTCCATGTGTGAAAATAAAATTGATGGCAGTGTTGATGAAGTTGCACATCAATTTGTATGGGGAAATATTAGATATAGGTGAACAGGGGCATAGGCTTGAAGGCAAATGCTTGGAATTCTAAGCAAGCACCTTGGAGTACATGAATGATGATTGTCTTATATAAGGTTTAATCTTCTAAGATTTGTTAGATCTATATTTAATTGTATTTTTTGATATAACTTGTATGTGATTTTTTGTGTTTAATGTACATTTGTGTAATATAAAACTACTATTTATTAGTGATGACTTCCTACGTACTAGCATTAGGGGAATAATAAAGAAAACAAAACAAAGGTATGGCTGCAATTGCAAAAGATGTCCTTGTTATGATATGCATGGTAGGCATACGAGAATGATGGATCTTGTTAAAGCCTAAGATGTTATGATTCTTTCTAGTGGAACCAAGATGATTAGTACTGGGTGTTCTAATCAAAAATGTGAAAATCCAAGATAGAGCCATGCAAATTTGGGATGAAATTGTTGAGTTTAATATTTGAAAGATATGAATCTATTCAATCCCCTTGCTGGATACTTATCCATCTTACTCATCTCCTAGGAGCCAGCATTATGCATGGTTGAAGATTGTGGAATCACTAGTATACCTGGGAACTTGCTGGTCGTTTACTGTTTTTGTTCCTTCCTTTTTCATGGTGATGAGGTTGTGGAAATTTAATCTAGGGGTTCCTTGAAGGTCTTACTTCATTAGTTTCACTAACGATTAATATTATTTTATTTGAATGCTTGTGAGAAACCAGTCTTTGTCGGTCTTAGTAGTGTTTTCTGCTCCCGTTACTTTGCTTGGACCCATTTACAATAACTTCCCACTTCGGGTGTGCCCTACGATATCTGGAATCCTCTTTTATTTTGCTATGAATTATATCAAGTTTACCTCCTTCTGGAGCAGTATAGGGGTTGCAGGTGTGCTCTTTTGGCATTTAATGTCCTCATACTATGAATCATTCGAAGGTTACTCGTGGAGATTGGAGTCTATAGAAAGAATTTACGGCATGTTGGTTCTCAAGGCATCTTCCACGAATCAGGTGGTGATGAGTTCTTCAACTTTGTATTTTCAGTGAGCACCACAACGTTTAATATCTCAAGGTTCAGATTTTGAGGTGGTATGGTGGGACTACTTTAGTGGCAGTAGTGAATGTTTTCCTTCAAGGATTACAAAGTCTAGGCAAGGTACGTACTACCTTGGTGAGTTTGGGCTCCCTTGAGGAACCCAAATCCATGGGTGCAGATTTTTCTATGGTAGGCTTGCTGGTTTTTGGTGTCTATTTCCTACAACTTTTTGGCATTTGGTTGTTTTTCTTAGTCTTGTGTTCTCTTTTATGGTTAATTGAAGAGAGCTCTAACCTCAATCAAATATGAAGGCATCATTTGGAGAAAGAACAATTTGAAACTCTCTACGTATGCGTGATAAAGTCTAATGAATTGACTTCTAATTATAATGTGGAAGCAAAACGGACCAGGAACTTCATAAAGAGAAATATCATATTAGGATACCACAATCCCTATGACATCGTTATAACTTCTTGCAGGATTTCATAAGGAATGAATGATACAGGCTGCATGCATATTATAATATTATGAAGCAATTGGACATTATAGGAAGATTGGAGGAATTATCTGCATTCTAGAATTTGAGGTTACAAGCAATGTAAGTTTTTGGGATCCCTTACATAGGAGGGAAGAAGCGTTGAAAAGAAAAACAGTGGATCCAAATCATCGACACGACAAGGGAAGGTAAACGTGCTACAATATTAGCATTGTCAAGCTTTGCTCTGTGCCCATCAACATTGTGTGGACGAAAGATGACATAAGAGTGGGTCACGTGACGTTTTGGTTAGGAGTTTCATATTGTTAACAATTGTTTAGAGCATTAATCATTATTTCAGTTGCCTGATAGTTGTATTTTTTCATTCCTCAAATTTCCGTACGTAGTTATGAGTTTTTCCATTTATCATACTGATGTTTTTTTTTGATAAGCAAAGCAACCATCATATCATATTAAAATACTGAGGAGAGAAATACAAAGATTCACAAAAGCGTGAATCAAACTACAAAAAGAAAAAATTGTCCCAATAACACCAAGTAATGAAAAAACAAAAGGCTACCACCAAGACCCTCTCTTTAGAGGGTAAACTCAAATCCTCCCCATGCTTTAGCTGAAGCCCAAGCTCTAATGAGATAGGATGCATGCTTGTTCACTCTTCCATTTGATAAGGAGGAATCCTCGAATATCCTCTGATTACGCTCTTTTCAAATGGACCATGTGACCGCCCCGGAAGTAGCGTCCAAAAATGATCCTCACGGGGACCCAACAAGCCTGACTGCCAGCAAGATAAGAAGCTCTAGAAGGAATAAGGAAAAACCCATGTCACTCCAAAGTGAGCTAGAAAGAAACTCCAGAGAGTATACGCAAAGGGGCAGTGCAAAAATAGATGATCCACTGATTCCGCCGCTACACGACACATAGCACATCTGTTTGGAAGATTCCAGCCTCTATTTTGAAGGTGATCTACAATCAAGATTTATCCAAAAAAGCTGTCAAGAGAAAAAAAGATACCTTAGATGACAAGACTGACTACCACACCATTTTACTAGGAAAAGCCAAGTGAGGAAAATCTCTCCAAGCCCACAAGAAGAATTTAACGGTAAACCGACTTGTGTTGTCCCTAGACCACACACGAGTATCCTTAATGTTAAGGTTGGGTTTTACGGACTCTAGGTGCCCCATCAAATCAATAAATGAGCTCACTTCCCAATCCTGCAAAGCTCTTCGAAATCTAGGAATCCAGACTATAGACTCACCCCTCCTCTCAAAAAAGGATGCCACCACCCCATGCCTGTCTAAAGAAAGCAGATAAAGGGCATGAAAGTCATGTTGGAGAGTATTGAGACCACATCATACATCAGACCAAAACTTGACCTCCTCCCCGGTCCCAATGACGAATCTAGTATGACTGTCAAAAGAAGCTTGAGACTTGAGGATTGCTCTCCATAGCTCCACCCCATAGGGTTTTGACGTCCCTTTGGGGTGCCATCGGCTACATGCCCCATAGCGCGCCACAATCACCTTACGCCAAAAACTCTCGCTTTCCTCCCCAAATCGCCACAGTCATTTGTCAACAGTGTGCTGTTGACTACCGCTAGAGGCCAGAGACTTAATCCCCAGACACCTTAGAGCGACAAACTAAACCCCAACGAACTAAATTATATTTTCTAGTGTAGACCCTCTCGTTCCACAAAAAGTCATGTTGAATCTTTTCAATTCTAGCCGCCACCGAAGGTGGGATGGGGAATAAAGAAAGATAGTAAGTTGGGAGGCTACTAAGAGTGATTTTTAGGAGTGTTAACCGCCCCCCTTTAGAGAGAAAACCAGCCTTCCATAAAGTTATATTGATGTTAACAAACTACTACTAGACATAAAGGCACACTTTTTGTTGACTGAGTGAAAAGAGAATAGATGGTGGAGAAGGCAGAAGACATTGATTTTCTATGTTAGGCCTTAGGAGATTCATATTTTTAATAGAACTTCATCAATTAGTAATTCAGTTGCTTGATATTGTTTCATTCCTCAAATTTGAATACCATCTAGTCATGGTACTAGAATACAATTCCCCTGCATCATGTAGAGTTCTTGGAATGTGATTCGCCCCTACCTGAAGACCAGGCAGGAGAGAAAGAAGAAGAGAGAATGGAAGGCTATGGGCGGGGCACCACCTCTTGGCTTTGCTTTTGGTCTTCTAAACTTCGCTACCTGAACAGTGGAATTAAAAGGGAGCTATTCAAAGATGGGAATACAACACAATATAGAAGGGGAAGTGAGACCGGACTGAACTGTCTCATGACGTTTGAACCCAACTCACGTACCACTTTTATAGGCGGACAGCCCAAGCCTTGGACCATACTACAACCCTAGGTGGCAAAGAGCCGACATCAAGGTTCCAAACCTTCCCGTCGATGTGAACTCTTGGGGAAGATCAGCCTGTTATAATCTGGATGTGAGTGAACTAGATACAGGCACACAATTCCCAACATTGAAGAGATTTCATAGCAGAAAAATGAAGAATTTGCCTAATAGGAGACAAACTTGTTTCTGAATGAAGAGGGTGCGATAATGTGGATTGTGTAGAGGGAACAATCCATGATAAATAGAGTACAGATTGTTGGTCCAGACCAATGGAAGCTTGCATTGATGCGATAGTCATGGAATGCAGGGCAAAAAGGAATAGAAAACAACACCTTTGATGGTGAAAGGCACAATAGTGGTTACTACATTTATGAACTCAGTGGCGACGATCTAGAGTCTACTGGGTTGAGACTACTTGTCATGGCATTAGTGGTAATGATTGTCATGTCATTTATGAGATGCTTCACTTGGCTATTTGCTTGGAATGCGAGAATTATGTTGTCGGCTAGAAAAGTAAGCACAGAAAGTTGCATAAGTTAGCTACTAAAAACTAAATAAATGATTATATATACATATAAATCAAGCGAACTGAGAGACACTCCAAGATTTTTCTTGTAGATAGTCGAAGCCTCCCATTGTGCAAGGGATAAGGCATCTCTAATCTCCTGGATTCAACTCAGCTTTAATGTTTTTTAACTCACTTGTTCTTTACAAAAACACTTCAACATCAACGTAAGCAAGGGGAGTTAGACTTTTATGTTTTCGATGTAAAATAGGGGAAAACAAATCAAATTTGCGAAAAATGTCAATTATGTGCGTAAGTTTTTTAACTTACAAGTCATTTTCCCGTAAAATCTTTGTCTCTTAAAATATGTTTTAAAATTTCCAAAATTACCCATATTCACTAAACAAAAATTAATTTTTTGATATTTTAAATTTTGTTAGTTTTAAAATTTTAAATTTTTGTCAAAAAATATTTGTCTTATTTTAAAAGAATGCAACCAAACAACAAAAAATTGGTTTTAAAAATATCATATTTTACCATAAAAGCTTTTCCTTCATAAATGGTTTACGTTGTAAAACAATTTACATGCAAACAAATGGAGCCTTAGTGATGCTACGGGAGTACGACAATATTCTTTATTTTGAGCAGAAACTTAATTTTGATCGAAAAATAAACACTAATTAACAAAACATAAATTAAGTTTTTGTTTCCTCAACTATTCACAAGTACACAAATGTCTTTCAAGCATTACATTCACACGGGTTGCTCACCGGAGAGATAGGAAGGAGACCCACTAGTACCAAACATTTCACAAGCCTAGTGAAATGAGGGTAAAATAATAAAAGTGGATTCCCAAGTTAACAGTGTTAACTTTAAACACTGACAGGGGAGGTTAGTGTAATTTTAGAAACAAGAGGGGAGGTTTTTGAAATTTCGCCAAACTTCAGGAGAGGCCAGTGTAATTTATCCTTTTTTTTACTTAGTAAGTAAAATAGTGTGTATATATATATTAATGTTTTAAAATGCATGTAAGGCTTACGCCTCATGGCTTGCCTCGATGCGAAGCTCAACGAAAATGCCTGAGGCTTAATAGGTTTAAATCTCATGAGGCTAATGCCTCAAACTGTGAGAGGCACATGCCTTGAGGCTTGCTTTATATTTGAGGTAATGTGCTTCATACATTAATAAAAAAAAATAGGGTTCTAGCCACATAACTAAGACTTGAACATTATTTTTTAAGGTGTATGCCTCGTACATTAATAGAAAAATAAGATGTTAGCCACCTAACTAAGACTTAGCGTTAAATTATAAGGTGAGTGTCTCATAATTTCTTTTATGGATAATTTTTTTTATTAGTTTAAATTAACACTTCATTTATTATGTCTAATATATATAGGCTCTTTAAAAGCTTATTGGCCATATTACACTCTAATTTTCATAGTAGACATTGCAAAGATTGGAGTCATTGCCTAAAATATATAGTTATTGACTACTTTGCAATTGTTTGTTAGAATCCAAAATCAACCACATGGTGATTGAACATCATCTGTCTTTCATTATGTAGATAAACAAAAAAGTAAATCTAAATTTCAGTTTTTCTCGCCTCTCTTAATTTTTTTAATGGCCGAATAATTTATATTGTATCACACACACACACACACACATATAAACCTTTATTTATTATTTTTTTAAATATTATTATTTTTAATTTATTTGTGAAAATGAGGGAGCTTGAAGTTTTTTTGTGAGGCTTACGCCTCATGGATCTTTAGGTCCCAACGCAACACCTTCGCCTTTTAATAAATAAATAAATAAATATATATAGGGAAGGGATCCGGAGACATAAAATAGAACATATATCTTCACACATGCACAACACCATTAGATCCTAGATCCAATGGCCATCATGGAACCACTTTTTATGCATAGAAGGACACTTTAGGATTAAAAAAAAATAATCTTTGGCTTGCAAAAAAAATCTTTGGCTTGCAGATATTGCAGGATCTCCAAATCTCTTGTGAAAGAATCCATGCTTTTTACTTCTTTAATTTATCAATTATCCAGAGAATGTATATCTAACTTCCCTTATGATTGTTACCCCGTAACAATTACATTAAGGGGTAGAAATAGCAGTGCCTTCCATTATAGTCCGACTCCATTAAACTGTATTGACACCAAGAAGCAAGATGAACTTTGCAGACAACAAGAACATCACTATCCCAAAAAAGAAGAAACAAAATTAAAGATTTTCATAACAAAAAAAACATAGTAGAAACTATGACAGAAAGCAAACCCAAACACGAGAATGTCCATGAAATCTCAGAATCTAGATTCAAATAGAAACCAATTATAGTCAATCCAATTGACCACGTTGATCAACACATCCTAGATCTAACGAAGTGATTAGGCAAACACAGTTAGGAGGCTTGATAATGACCTTGAGAATTCTCAATTTTCTAACTCTACAATAGATGGTTGATATCTCCCTAAAACCTTGTTACCATGTTGTCTTTTTTTTTTTTTTTATCGGTAAACCAAGAAAATATATAACAAAATTAGCACGAGTACAAAGAGGCAAGGAGCGCATGATTCAAGATATCGTGAACCAAAGCCTCGTGCAGAAAGAAAAAACGAAGTACACCGTGCTAACCCCCTCTAAAGACCTCACCGCCAAACAGATCAGACAAACAACATGCCTCCGCTCACCCCTTCCTGCCTAGCAGAGACCCACTCTTCTGCCAGAGACCTGGCTCTATAACAGATACGGGGAAGAGAGGAGAGAGAGTTCTCAAAGACTCTCTTATTCCTCTCCTTCCAGATAGACCAGGCTATGGCGCCCGGAAGAATCTTCCACACTGCTAACCATGATCCTACCCCACTAACCAGCTCCCAGCCAGATAAGAAGTTGTGAAAGGACGAGGGAAAGACCCAGGCCACCCCCATGCAGGAAAGAAAAAAACTCCAAATCTCACGAGTTAAAGGACAATGCAAGAGAAGGTGATCCACCGACTCTTCTGCTTGGAGGCACATAAAGCAGCGATTGGCCAACCTCCACCCTCGATTTTTCAAGTGGTCGCACGTGAGAATTTTATTCAAAACGGCATTCCATAGAAAAAAAGATACTTTAGATGGAATAACTGGGTTCCACACAGCTCTATGCGGAAAGGAACCGGAAGGACTAGCGCCGAGTAGCTGAACTAGGGATCTCACTGAAAAACGACCCTTGTTGTCCCTGGACCAGACTCTACAATCCCGGCCTTGAGAAACCGAAGGGAGAGTCCCCAGACGTTCTAGCAACCTGCCAAACTCGTCTATTTCCCAGTCATTTAAACTTCTTCTCAGAATGGGACACCACGCATCTCCCCCTCTGCCTCTACTGATGTAATCCCCCACTGACGCCTTCTTATCTGAAGCTAACCAGAAAATATTAGCGAAGTCATCCTGGAGTCGCGAGGACCCGTTCCACACATCCTTCCAGAAACTAACCTCAGACCCATCTCCAATGATAAACTTGAAAAATGGAACCACTAGTCGAGCTACCGCCATGATTCCTTTCCACATCCCCACCCCGTGGGGTCTCGACACCTCCTTGGGCACCCAGCTAGAACTCTCCCTATATTTAGCAATGATAACCGACCGCCATAGACTCTCCCGCTCCACCCCAAACCTCCAAATCCATTTTCCAAGAAGAGCCTTGTTAACCAACGATAGCGGTTTCAAATTAAGGCCCCCTTCCCTCTTTGAACGACAAATCTGGTTCCAAGCAACTAAATGATATTTAGCCTGACCATCCTTCCCGTGCCACAGGAACTCTCTCTGAATGCGTTCGAGAGACACAGCCACCAAGCGGGGGATGACCATAGTGGACATGAAATATGTAGGTAAACTGCTCAGGGTACTATGGATCAAAGTTAATTTCCCTCCTTTAGATAAAAAAGACGATTGCCACCTTGACAATCTCTTTGCAAACTTCTCCACAACCGGGGACCATACTGACTTTGATTTAAAACGCGCACCAAGGGGCACCCCTAGGTATACCGAAGGCAGGAAACCAACCCTACACCTGAGACTTTCCGCAAGGGTAGCTACATCAGGGACCTCCCCCACCCCCACTATTTCGGATTTAGCCAAGTTAATTCGCAACCCGGAGACAACTTCAAAACAATGAAGAAGCCCTTTCAAAGCAATTAAATCCTGATGGGAAGCTCTGCTAAAAATTAAGGTATCATCGGCAAACTGGAGATGTGAGATCCTCAACCGTTCGCTTCCAAGAGAGAAACCTTCAAATAGAACTCCGTCGGCCCGAGACAGCATTCTGCTTAAAGCTTCTGAGACCATGATGAATAGAAAAGGGGATAGAGGATCCCCTTGCCGCAAACCTCTAGAACTCCGGAAAAATCCGACCGGACTTCCATTGATGAGGATGGAAAATGACACAGATGAGATGCACAACTGGATCCAATGTCGCCACTTTGGACCGAAGCCCATTCTTTTCATTACGTAACCCAAAAACTCCCAGTTGACGTGATCATATGCTTTCTCCATGTCCACCTTGCACATAATACCCGGATCCTTAGCCCTAATCCTATCATCGATGCATTCGTTAGCGATAAGGATGCCATCCAGAATCTGCCGGCCGCCCACAAAGGCCCCTTGTTGTGGAGAGATAATATGTCCCATGTTGTCTCTTACAATTTATATCTTGGTTACACACAAAGGGATTCGGCTAGAACTACTTGAAGCCATAAATCTCTAAACATCTTGTCAGACCTTAGTGGGGATTATATTAGGCCCTTTAAAAGCTTAGCAATATGTTAAATGGAGCCATAGGCCCACAAGTATGCCTTGTGTTCGCCGGTCTTGTCCATTTCTCCACCATTACCTTCTCAATTCCTCAACAATAAAATATGAGATTCGGTCCGCCTGTTGTAGTCTATCTTTGTAAACTGGAAGTAGCCATTAACTTCCTCTTTTTCTTGATCCATTATAATATTATACATTATATGAATTTTATTTTGAGAAACCATCAATTAATAGAAACCTAATACAATTGTGTAATCCAATACACTTTTTCTTTCCGACCATTTTTAGGAAAGTCGTTGGAATTCGGATGAAGAAGAAGCTTAGAATATATCTGTTGCAGAGAGAGAGAGAATGGAAACTGTCCCGGAGTTCCTAGGTTTGCTAGCTCTTGTCTTGGAGGTCACCCCGTCTCCTTCCACCAGGGATAGCTGTGTTTGGTCCTTAGACAACAATGGGAGATTCTCTGTGGGATCTTTTTTGTGAGCCTTGCGTCCCAGTCCTTTGCTACCTTTTCCTCATCAGGCTATATGGGTTCCATGCATTCTATCGAAGGTATCCTTTTTCTTATGACTGACGGTATTGAATAAAATTTTGACAATTGATCATCTCATGCACAGAGGTTGGCAGCTAGCAAACAGATGTTTTATGTGCCTACTAGCAAAGGAATCAGTGGATCACCTTTTGCTTCATTGTCCGGTGGCGAGAGAGGTTTGGTCCTATTTTCTTATGCATCTAGACATCCCCTGGATCTTTCCCGGTTCCTTTCAGAACTTCTTATCTTGTTGGTTGTCAGGGGTTTTCCCATCGCCAGCAGGGGATGTATGGCCTCTCCTCCCTGGAGCAGTTGTTTGGTTCATTTGGAAGGAGAGGAATAGTCGAGTATTCGAGGGCTCCGCCGTGGAGATCCCCCGAATTCAAGCTAGGGTGCGCAACTTAGTCTCAGCATGAGGATCCATTGGGGGTGATTTGGAGGATCCGTGGGGGAATACATTTTCACTCTGATTGCCCGGATCCTCTTTTTGTTTTTGTTTTACTTTGTTTTGTCTACAGCTGGTTTGTAATTTTCTCTCTTTTTCCAGGTTCACTATTGGTGATCCCAGGGATTCCCTCCTTTATATAATATATAAGCTTTACCAATCAAAAAAAAAAAATATACGTTTCCCAAAATACCTTCTCCCATATAAAAGGTATTGTGATTTCAATTGTTAGATCTCTAGATCCTACGACTACAAGCATATGTGAAGATATATGTTTTATCTCATATGTCCCTCGATCCCTTCCCATTTTAATATATTTATATATATATATATGTAGGATTCTGGCCCCTTTAGTTACTAGTGCTTTACTGCCCTGGAGACAAGGCTTAGGAACGACTAAGTGACCTTATCCTAACAAATGTGTGCCTAAGTGCTAGGATTCCTGGCTAGGCAAGGGCAGTCCCCAAGGTAACACTGACACTTTGACTACACTGATGTTAAGTCATCCCATCGTCACAAAACACATGGGGCTACTCTTCTTGTCTGTCTGCACTTGGCATTATGGGCATACAACATTTTTATATCTTTTTCATTAAAGGAAACATTATATGATGTTCTGGCCAAAGCATTCCCCCTTGCAAATTGCCGTTGATATTTAGAGAGGCGTGCTTAAAGTGTCCTTATTTTCTCTTGTTGATGCATTAAATTTTTTTTATTTAAAATGCAGTTTCAAATTGTATGAACAGAAGTACTTTTGCAATTATTTTGCAGCTCAAAACTCTTTTTTTCTTCTTAAGTTTTGTGATTTTCTTTGACTTCTACATCCAATTTCCGTATGTTAATTCATTTCCAGGAGAGGGGATTTATTAATTTGGATTTGAGTACTAATGCAAGTCTATGATATATAGTGAAATCATGTTTTTAGTAACAGCTAAGAATATAAGAATAATTTACATACTGAAACAAGACTACTGTTCTGGCACTCATAATAGTTGACATAGGACCTTTTTCCTTCCAACTATATGGACCATACTGCATGCTTCTAACAGCTAAGAATAATTTACATACTGAAACAAGACTATTGTTCTGACACTCATAATAGTTTGACATAGGACCTTTTTCCTTCCAACTATATGGACCATACTGCATGCTTCTAAAATTTTCAACCTTTTCTAATATTATTCTTTTCCCTTGATTGTTGCATGTTGGCCCCAGAATTCACCATCTTACCTAAAACCAATTGGTGTTAGGAAGAGTTTCATCTTTGTACTTAAACATGTGCCCATGGCGGTCGGTCCACTAGCGGTTAGTCCAAAGCCCTAAGGGGAGTTGCGGTCCCATAACCAACAATCCCCGCCCCCCCGCAACGACTTGGGGTGACTCGAACATGGAACCTTGGCTCTGATACCAATTATTGGCCCCAGAATTCACCATCTTACCTAAAATCAATTGGTATTAGGAAGGGCTTCATCTTTGTACTTAAACATGTGCCCGTGGCGGTCAGTCCACTGGCGGTTAGTCCAGAGCCCTAAGGGGAGTTGCGGTCCCATAACCAACATTGCATTGTATTTCTTGAGCATCACATGCTGTTGTATCTTTTCTTTGGACCATTGATGGATTCTTTGGTTGGACAGTCTTCAATCCAGAGATCATTTTGATTCCATTAGTAACGAGGATTCGGAATATCACACATTGATCAATCAAAGAGAGATTCAACAACTAAAAGAAAGATCGATTCTTTGGGATCCTTCCTTTCTTCAAAGGGAACGAACTGCGCTATTTTTCTTTTTCAATTTTCAATTTTCAAGTTTCAATTGAGATGTGTACTTTTGGACTGGTTTTATTTGAAAATTGTTTATACATGTCCATTGCCCACCCGAACCACCCCATCAAAACACACAACACATTTACATGACAATAAGAAAATCTATGCACACCAGTAGAATCTTTACATACATGCATACTCTCCAGCTACTTACGAAAGAATAAACAATTCCACGCACAGCATAAAATCTTTATCTATTCATGTCTATCTACCATAAAATGCTAGTTTTGCTATACCATAGCTCCTTGGACTGTTCCATAGCATATGTTTTATATAACTATACCATGTTTAAATTTCACCGCATAATTCTGAGTGGATCTTCATGCTGCTTGTTCTCTGACTGGATAATGTATCTGATGTTCTATTTCTTATGGCTTCTTCCTATGCAGGTCTCAGAATGGGGGAGGATGAGTATGTGTGATGCTGAAAGAAGACTTCTCGCAAATGCATTGCTTGACATCTCCAATGAATGGTTCATCCTCTTGTCTGAGTCATGCATTCCTCTCTACAACTTCAGCAGCATCCACCACTACATATTGAGATCCAGGCATAGCTTTATTGGTGCGTTTGATGATCAAGGGCCCTATGGAAGAGGACGCTATAATGAGAACATGGCACCAGAGGTCAACATCACTCAGTGGCGTAAAGGGTCTCAATGGTTCGAAATTAACCGGAGGCTTGCAGTCAATATAGTCGAAGATACCATGTTCTACAAAAAGTTCGAAGAGTTTTGTAGACCAGCATGTTATGTGGATGAGCACTATTTCCCTACCATGCTAACCATCCAAGCCTCACATCTATTAGCGAACAGAAGCATCACTTGGGTGGACTGGTCAAGGGGCGGTCCTCACCCGGCTACATTTGGGAAATCTGATATTACAGAGGACTTCCTAAAGAGAATCTTTGAAGGTCACAGCTGCATTTACAATAACCAGTCCTCTTCAATATGTTTCCTCTTTGCAAGAAAATTTGCTCCAAGTGCTTTGGAGCCTCTACTACAATTTGCACCCAAGTTTCTTGGGTTTTGACTGATTGGGTACCAATTTCACACTTGAAGGAGAAATGGGTCGATGGGAATTGTGAGATTGGATTAACATTGTTCCTGACATGTCGAGTATATTACCTGGAAAGTTGAGTTTGGTAATGAACCAATCCTCTTTTATGGTATAATATATATGTGGTTGCTGTCTTATGCCCAGATTTCACATTCTTCGACCATTACTGTACAAGCATTTTCAGATATACAGAAAACTTGCACGCAGTTTTAGCATTTTATACATGTTCTTGTATCCATGTTTATTATATTCAATATTATCTGGATTTCAATCTTCCAAACTTGTTTTTTTAGTGTATAATATGGTATGAATGTGCCATCTTTTTTTTTTAATCAGAGTTAGTCCTTCCATCTCTGCTGCTTATAATCTTCAGTTGTGCCAAATATCTGAATCATTTGCAACATTAATCGCTCACTTGATTTTTACTTGCCTGAGTTTACAGGTTCCAATTTGTTTTCTTGGGTATGATGACACTGTTGTCCAAATCTGTCACCATTGTTGCTGCTAACGATTTGTGGTTGCTAGGACCCGAGGCCATTACCCAAGAGTTACTCTTTCAGACAGGCTATCCTTGATTTTGGATAGCATGCCCTAGTCCATGAAATGATTGTGAGAAACCTTTCTATACAGAATAAACTTCTGCCTATAACCAAACAGCCTCTAATGTACTGAATTCAAAGATTATGTGTGATTTTCACATATATATCTATTTTTGGTTCATGTCATGCGGTTAGGCCGCATCCCCGGTTAGTTGGTTAGTACTGTTCTAGTTAGTGAGTCCGCATATCAATTGCCACACTCATTCTAAGGACTGTTTGAACGAGGAACACACTTTCTACTACTAAAACAATTAGGAAGCGTAAAATTAGTTCATTAGGTGTTCTAAATTGGGTTATTACTACAATATCAGTACATCTCTAACTTAATGGCAGGCTCTATATTGCTCTTAATGGCTAGGGCAATTTTACAAGCTAATGGTTGTTTTGAGAGAGGGAGAGACGTGGGAGTTCTATAAATGCAGTCTAAAAACTATGGAAAAAATTTATAAAGATTAAAATAAGCTAAAATAGCCAATTTCAAACCTACCTTGTGGCTTAGATGCTAAAGTTGTATCCCTTGTCTACTCACTAACTAGAACATATTCTAACCAAACTAACTAGGCTAGGCCCAACCAAGTGAAATGTACCCTAAAAAGGGGAAATTTCAAGCTTCGCATATGTGACATGGCTCCACTGTCATAAAAATTCAACTAAACATAAAAGAAGGTCAACATCGAAAAAATCTACAAAATGAGAGATTATGATTCCTGATACTTGCGTACCACCTAACAGGTGGTCAATTCATCCAATCGTCCATGCCAATGACTTGGATTGATCAATGTAAGTGATGACAATGCATTCAATGTTTTTGTTGGGCGAAATCCTAGCTCAATTATGAATTATCCATCAAGATCGTAGTATTTAAAAAAAAAAAACATCTCCTCAACCAATCCATATGTGCCACATATGTAATTAAATTCTCTTGAATTCAATTGCTTTTTCCTCTCAACCAATCCATATGTACTACATATGCAATTGAATTCTCTTGAATTTAATTGCAATTAAAAGCAATGATTACTCACCACGCATTTGACTTCAAATGTGGTGTCCACATATCCCTTTTAACAACATTTAACTATGGTTAAGCTTTAGAAAATTAAGGTTAATATTTTTATTTTTTCTTTAAAAAAACTATGGTTAGATTACTTAACCATAAAAGTGAATTAATGTTAACCACATTTGATGGGTGTTAAAAATGAGTGCATGAATCAATGAGGACTGCACATTAGACAATGGAGTAAATTAAATATTTCTACATAAAAAAAAGAGAGAATAATTTCGAGCCAGAACTCTGCTTCATGGCATTGACTCTGCTTCACGGCATTGAAGCAGAGCTCTCCTTTTTACACAAGGGTTGTGGTACATTTGTAATTACTGAAATAGGTTGGGGTCATTTTGTAATACACCATAATTATAAGATTGCCAACGTGATAGTGTAAAAAAAAGAGTTCCGCTCAACACAGTGAAGTGAAGCTCCTCTTTGTATTTAACTAAACTGAGGGGAAACCCACCAGAATACTCCCATTAAATGCTGACAAGTTCCCCGTGAATTAGCATCTGAGGTGATCTTAAGTTTTTTAACATGCACTTTTTGGTTTGCTCTAGTTGAGCTTCTGTTGGTCATAGTTAATCTTTAAATATTCTTTTTAGAGAATAACTATCAAAAGGCGCATTGGTTGAACAGTTAATTGTAGCAACACAAAATTTGCCTTAGGAATGGATATTTATGAAAAAAATTAGTGTCCAAAATAACCTCTCAAACCTCACAACCCGCTACTCGCTCATGCTCTCAAACCTCACTCTCACCTTGGGAGCTTGATATCAACTTTTGTAAACCTCGTTCTTACTTAAATAGTGCAGTTTTTGTATAAAATTTCATTTTTATCCAAACTTTTCATATTAAGTGGAATATATTTTTTATTTTTCTTTGTAGGATACAAGATTCACGTAAGATTTGTTAATTATTGGTGATCTTGTACTTGAAATTAGAATGATACATTTAATATATCAATAGTCTTCTTGTTTGTTGTGACTACAAATTTGAATGATTTTATCAATACAAAGTTTTTTAAAAAAATATTTACATCTAGAAGTGATTTCTAAGGACATCATATATATATACGGGCACTCTAGAGACACTTTTGACCCTATCATAAATTGAAATTTGATACTCACTCCCGCTCTATGCTCTGGTTACTTAGAAAACAACCATTCATTGTGTTCATAATTATCAAACTACCACTTTCTAAGGCAATTTGGAGTTGCTCCGGTTGACTATTGTATCAGAACTCATGTTCATAGTTGATCTCTTCCTTTTATGTATCATTAATTGATGGATCGGATCACAACCAATTGTGATTGAAATCGGGAGAGTTCAATTGCATCCACAAGCCAACATGTGTCCCTTTTAACTACAGTTAAGATTTAATAATCCTATGGGTTCAACAATATAACCATGATTTTTTAAAAAAAATATTTATTATAATTTAGTTAAGTTTAATCATGGTTAAAAAGGACACAAAGTACTGTGGTAAGGACTCTATTTGGAAAAGGAAAATGAGAAACGGACAACGCGATCAACTTCCAAGCTGACCACACGATCTGTTGGTCTACCCCCTCTTTTTTAACACCCGTTACTCATCCTTAGGGTTCATCCATCCAATCTTGGTTTTTAGAAAAAATAAAAATTAGTAACAATTATATTTAATTAAATTTAATCATAGTTAAAAAGGGGTTAAAAGTTACACGGAAGCACTGCGGTCCGCTAGAAAGGGAGAGGTTTCCTTCTCAGAACGCTAAAACCACTCCACAGGTCAGTAGTCCGGAGACGCAGGACCACAACAAATTAAAATGACAAAATTACCCCAACATTCTGAGACACCCATTGAAGTTTGAACAATTTCATCCACACTCCAATAAAATGGAAGCCTCACCAACCGTTTAAAACGGAAACCTACGAAAAACAGAACGAGAGGTGTAGACTCTAAATAGAAAAGGATCCTAAAGTTACGAAAATGGCCTCCATTTTCATTCTTACCAGGCAAACCCTTTACAACCTTATTTCTCCGTTTTACCCTCAAGCTTTTTGTTAATTCTTTTTAACCTCTTGAATCGAGGAAAATGGATTTCCAATTATATCGTACTCTGTTTTACCCTCAAGCTTTCTGTTAATTCTTTTTAACCTCTTGAATTGAGGAAAATTGATTTCCAATTAGATCATACTCCGTTTTACCCTCAAGCTTTCTCTAAAATCTTTTTAACCTCTTGAATCGAAGAAAATGGATTTCTCATTAGATCATATCACAAACTTATAGGCAACAATGGTCAAGGGCATCGGATTGTCCCTGACATATGCCAGAAAATGGTCTGAGGCTTCCACTCTTCATTTGACATGTGGCGATAAACGGGAGAGATATCAAAAGTAGAGAGAAGTCAAAAACATGGGAGGAAATGATAATGACTTCTCTCTATTTTATCACCAATGTCGGATGAAGAATGAAAGTCAAGGTTATCAAATCAATTATCAAATAGTACTGGGAAACAAGAATTAGTCTAGGATACTCCCAAATATATTCCCAAATCCTAACCGTTTATCTCAATAGTTAAACGGTTAGAATTAGAACTGACGTGAAATTAGAAACGACAAAATAAGCAAACTCGAATTAGTCTAGGATACCCCCAAGGTATACTCCCAAATATATTCTCAAATCCTAATTGTTTATCTTAATAGTTAAACGGTTAGAATTAGAATTGATGTGACATTAGAAAAGACAAAATAAACTAACTCAAATTCTAACTTTTAGTGATTGGTTAAACTGTTAGAATTAGGGAGTACAATTGAGAGTACCCTTAGACTGACTCCTTAAACAATGATCATTAATGCAATTATCATCTTCAATGCTTTGTTCTAAATATTTAAGATCCACAATACAATTTTTTTTTGTTATTTGGTTTTATTTAAAAAGTCAGCACTTTGGTAAGATTATGTGCTATTAAATATTTCTGTTATATATTATCTGATTGCATTAAATTTTTTTTTTTTTTGGTCTTTTAAAGCCTTAACATGCACCAACTTTTTCATTTCACTTGTACCCAATACCTTCATTCATTATCTTTTAAACTAGCGGGTGGCACGTGCAATGCACGTGAGAGTGAGGGGAAGGAGTTAACCACAATTAATAAGAGTTAAAAGAGACATGTGTTAACCTGCACGTGCGATTGAACTCTCCCCGAGTTCAATCACGATTGGTTGTGATTCTATTCTTTAAATAGATAGATGAGGAAGGTGTAGTTGAGAATAAAAGTAAAACATTAAATTAAATTTTTGCATTATATAAGGGTAATTAAAGAATTTTGAAAAATCAAGCTATACTTGCCTCTCGCATTATAATAGTAAAGATAAATTAAAGTTTTGTTTTATATAAGGGTAATTTAGGAATTTTGAAAAATCAGGCTACATCTACCTCTCCCATTATAATAGTAAAGATAAATTAAAGCTTTGTTTTATATAAAGGTAATTTAAGAATTTTGAAAAATCAGACTAAATTATAATAGTAAAGATGCATTAAATCATCTTAATTATAATCCTTCCTTACCAATTGAAAAATTCAACTGCATCACGACTATGGACATAATGATTCAGTTCAACTCAACATAAAGATACATCAAAATCAATCTTCAAATCCTAACTATTTATGGTGGGCAACTTGAATCATGTTATGATGCATGGACCACACAATATATTCTCACACTAACAATCTTCAATTATATTCCTAATTTATTTCTTTTGTGCAACACCAAGAATACACCATTTCAACGAAGAGGGTATTCTGGTCATTTGATACTCCGAGTTTCCCAGACACTCGCAGTAATTTCCGCCAAAACGGATGCTAATAATCTCTTCGAATTCGAAAGTGCCAATAAGCCTTGTCTAATTCTCCATTAGAAAACATTGGGACCCACCGACCCATAGAGCGCTGGCTGTCATGCCGCGAGTAGCCAGACTGTCAATTTCGGGCAGCTGTCATTCCAACAAAATACCTGACCGAAATTATTCTTCTCTTTAAATGCTCACTCTCTTCTCAAAACCCTCTGAATCTCCAGCTTCTCTCTCTCAGGTCTCCGCCATTTCTCTCTCTTTTAGTCTTCGAAAAGAAACCCTAGAAGGAGAAATGGAAGGTTTGAACTGCAGAGTTTCGTTGATTGCTTTAATGGCCGTCGTCTTCGCCGTATTATCTCTTATCGGAGACTCTCATGCAGCTGAAGCTCCGGCTCCGAGCCCTACTTCTGCCGCCGGAGCTCTCTCTCCGTCGGCCGCCGCCGCTTTCCTCGTGGCGCTCTTGCTCGGGTTTCTCTTCCGTTGAAGCTATGAAGAAGATATCGTTGGTCTCCGAGGTTTTCTATCCTATTATGTCTGAATTTTATAGGCTGTTTGTGGTTTGTTCTTGTTAGGTATTTTGATTTTCTTACTGCATTTTTAGGATCGCGTTTCGGCTGCGAATTGGAGGTTTTTTTATGGATCTTCTACGGAGTTTAACCTCTGATTTTGTTGCAGATATGTGATCTGGTGAGTTTTTAGGGTTTTATAGTAGGCAGAGTCTAGAGTGGTCGATTGATGTAGTGTTTTCATGTATGAGACGTTCTGATACTTCTCTGTAGATGTTATAGATGGATTTCGCTGTGTATGAGTCTTCTGATACTGATATATAGAGATGTGCTCCTATCCGATTGCTTAATCTGGTTCTGCTGTCCATGGATTTGTGTTTCCTTTCCATTCCTTTCTTGTTTTAATCCTTCAAAGCCGAGAGGAAGAGAAGAAGAATTTCTTCGTTCATAGACGTAATTTTTCGTTGAATAGATCTGCATATGCTGAAACTGACTGTTTAATTTGGAAATTGTTGAATTAGACTGGTTGATTACATGATCTAGCGTATAGCATTGGAAATTGTTGAATTTCTATAATTTCCTTGTTTTTCATTATATTTTGTCCTTTATTTTCATTAAATTCCTTTTTGGTTTGGAAAACATTAAACAAATGTTTCTAGAGGTTTCCTTCATTCTTTGTTACCTCTCACAAACTTTAATATCCATATTTATATTTTTATATGGTAAAATCATTATCCTCTCTCTCTCTCTCTAATCTACCTGAGCTTCTTTACCTTCTCTTATTCTTCTGGAAGAAAAATTCGGAATTTGGATCATTAGGGTTTTCAAATTTGTAAATGTTTGGGTCTGGTGTGAAAGCAACAAGTAACTTTTTCTTTTCTAATTGAATCATTTACTGGCTGGGGTCTCACTGATGACGATTTGCTGTTTACTAACCCGTCAATAACCCCAAAAAAATAATAATACAAAAATAAGCTACAAATCATGATAGACATTCTAACAAAAAAACACACACATCATGATAGACCATGAGGTTTTCGTCACTTCATGGACTTATTGAATTATGTCACCTAACTAGGACGCGTTTGGGAGTGCTTAATTTTAATTTAAGATCTTAATAGGTGTAGCCAGTTAATCTCTTAAGCTCATGCTTAATTAAGTAATTTAATAAGCTTTTCTATTAGAACTCTTTTTATTTATTACATAAAATAACTTTATTTTTCCAAGCATTGTTTAAATCTTAAATAGAACATTTTGATTTTAAAATTGCTTATGGGGTGGCAATCAGTGAATTTAAGACTTTAGGAAGAACTTTTTTTATTTATTACATAAAATAACTTTATTTTTATAAGCATTTTTTAAATCTTAAAAGTATCATTTTGATTTTCAAATTGCTTATGGGGTGACAATCAGTGGAATTAGGACTTTAGGATTAAATCCACCCCGTTTATAAATGGATTGAAAAAAGGCAAACTCAAAGCGTGCTCAATCACTAATTGAACAATTTGGGTTGGGTTGGAAATTGTCACCCTCATTTTATCGAACCAGTATTGATTTAATTTTAGATACAAATCAATGTTATCAAATAGTCTAAACTAGACAAATAATAGTTTAATTACTTTCCGCTACTCTGGTATTTTAGACGGTGGGTTTCCACCTTGTGCCATAGCCCACCATTTGTGGGCTGCCAAACATTCACACAAAAAAAAAGACAAAAAAAACCTGAACGAATACAAAGAATATTTTATTTTCGTCATTACAATATGAATTAGTCTAGGGATACTCCCAAGGTGTATTCCCAAATATATTCCCAAATCCTAACCGATTATCTTAGTTAATAAACGGTTGGGAATAGAGCTAATGCGGCATTAGAAAAGATAAAATAAACAACTCAAATCAGATGTGGCATTAGAAAGGACAAAATAAGTCAACTCAAATCTTAACCTTTAATGGTTGGTTATAAACGGTTAGGATTAGGAAGTAGATTTGGGGGTACCCATAGACCGACTAGCAGAATTGAAAATAAATATGAGGGGAGCTCCTCTGCTTTGAGGAGTTTGATGGAGCATCTGCTTTACATTGAGTTGTTTTTTAAAATATAAAATTAGCACTGCATCTCTCAGTAATTACAAGACTGTCAGCATCTACACAATTTCATTCAAACCCTTGGATGTGTTCGTTTGAAAAGAAAGTGGGTGAAAGTAAAGTGAAATCATTTCTTTTGGGTGTTCGGAATACAAGAAAGACACACTTTCCCATGCAAGCTTTTCTCAACAGTGCCATATATTCTTTAACTTTCTCTTTTTTCCCATTCCACCATAACGGTGGAATAATGGGAGAAAGTTAAATGAGACCTTTTATTTTACCCCCCCCCCCCCCCCCCCCCCCCCCCAAATTTGTTTACCCCTCAACTGAACACACCTCGAAGAATAGCTCATTGAAATTAGAAAGCAATTTTGGTGGTGAATTCAACACTCACAACTAGTTGTGCCAAACAGGTCAAATAGTGTGAACATTAGAACATGATTAACAATTGGAGTGACAGTTGATATGGACCATCCGTGAGACCAAATCATGGAGTGATCCCTTTACTATAATATTTTTCTTTTGTGTGGGCACCCACAACCAATAAATAGACAACACCGGCCTTCAATTAATTTCAAAAACCAAATTTGGTAACCATTAATTTTAAAATTAATGCTTAAGTTAATGAGGGTTTTGAAGAAAATCGGTTATGTGGACCCATCCACACGAAATAGTAGAGGAGTCTACTCTATCCATGTCAGTCAATGACAATTGAACTCGGAGTCGCACCCACAACTCATTACGGGTCCATTTTGACTCTTATTAGGTGTGGGTAAGATTTACTAACCTTACTATTTAACAATATAACCTTGGTTTTTAGGAAATTAAAAAAAAAAAAATTACCCTAAGGTTACAAATTCTTAACACTAGGGTTAAATTAGTTAATTTTTTTTTTTTCAAAAAATCAAGGTCAGATTGTTGAACCCTAAGGGTTATGAATCTTAACCACAGTTAATAAGGGTTAAAAGACACACATCTCAACCTGTGGGTGGGATTGAACACGGGGAAAGTTCAATCGTACCCACTGCTCGACACATCTCCCCTTTAACTTCTATTAACCGTGTTAAAATTTAGGGGTTTAACAATATAACCTTAATTCAAAAGAAATATATTAAAAGGAACATTCATATTGGCAGTAATTGTTGAGGTAGTATTGGTGAAAAGACTTGGATCTTCTTAGTTATCCCCTTAGTTTCTGGCGATCTCCTTGTGGACAATTACTGAAGAAGATCCGTGTCATGTGGGATGTGGGAAGGTTGTGGTTTCACAATCATTGTGCCCTCTTGTTTTCCTTCCTATAAAATTTATATTTGGAATAGTTTTCATTGACAAACATCCTGCAATGCAATTCAACTGGAGCTCCGGTTCATATTTAAACTATCGTCGAACCATTAAACAACACCTGGGAAAGGTTCATTGAGTGGTGTGGGTCCGGTCCTACACCTACCTATCTTTAAAGGTGTCTTAAGGGCCATTGTTTTTGGAGGAATTTTAGCTCCATTCGCATAATTTAACTCTCTCATCAATAAAGCAGCACAGGTTAGAGAGACAACTCTCTCTCTCTCTTAAAATTGTTGTTTTACTAAACCAATTAAAGCAAGCAATAACACCTGTTGCTTTGATGTTGAGATTTTGGATCAATGCCAATGGGGCTAGTATTCATCTTGTGTTTTTTTTCGCCTACCAAACAAAGACACTTAGATTTGGTAGTAATGGTTGTGTTGTGCACCCAACCCTTTTTTTTCTCTTTCTCTTTTTCTTTTTACTAGCAGGTTTCTAAGAATCTGCTTGTGAGAAGCAACTTCGTTTTTTACCTCAGGTTTCTAAAAGGAGCGTAACTATGAACAGGAGCACATGTTGAACAACCCCAAAAAATTTTTTTGGTTGTGGTAGTTACGAATACAAAGAAGAGAATTTTTATCACTAATTTTTCCCCATAAAGACCCTTTCCCAAAGGCTTTTTTTTTTATGAGTTGGCTCAGTATCCGTTCAACCAGAGCTCTTATTCCTAGGTTTTTTTTTTGATAGAAATATTTCTAGTTGATCTCTTCTAAAACGTAGAGTTTTATTATAAACAACTAGTGGGTGGCACGTGCGATGCACGTGAGAGCGAGGGGAAGGAGTTAACCATAGTTAATAGGAGTTAAAAGGGACACGTGTTAACCCGTAGGTGCGATTGAACTCTCCCCGAGTTCAATCGTGATTGGTTGTAATTCTATTCTTTAAATAAATGGATGAGCAAGGGGTAGTTTGGAATTAAACTAAAATATTAAATCAAAATTTTATTTTATATAAGAATAGTTTGGAAATTTTGGAAAAATCAGGTTACCCCTGCCTCTCGCATTATAATAGTAAAGATAAAGATGATCCGGATCAATTGGGGTTTGGTGTGCGGCCTAGGACCATGCCTCACTAACGGAATTTCTGAGTTTGATTCTTACCTTTGTTGATCACCTTGGGGATTTATCCCTACGTGCTCTAAGAGGCACGGACACACTCTGTTACCAACAAAAAAAAATGATATGGATCAAGAGATAATTGGACCCTCCTAAAGTATGCCTCACAGGGATAATATGGGAAGTATAAAAATAAAATAAGAGTATTAACAAGGAGTCAAATCCTCTACGGTGATAACCGGATTTGGCAAATCCGGTTATCACCCCTAAAGGTCACCACTTGTCTCCTTTGACACCCCTTAACCGTGGGTAAGGTTCACCCACCCAATTTAGGTTCACCCTTTGCAGTCAATAATATTTTGAGTACCATTTTTGTCTCGGATGCTGTCGGCCTTTGATTAAAGGAAAGGGGCCTTGGCTTGCCTCTGGCGAAGCCAGAAAGGGCTTATCTCGGGGTTCCATAGAATTGGTGACATGTGGTTGAGAAGTCAAAATCATGGGGCCCATGATTTTGACTTCTCCACCTATAATAATAAGACATGTGGCGATAAGTGTGTGAGAATAAGGGTGTGAGATATCAAATGGGGAGAAGTCAAAATTGTGGGAGAAAATGGAATGACTTCTCCCCACTTTTTACGCCAAGTGTCGCACAATGTCTGGAACCCGAGAGCCCTTTCTGGGTTCGCCAGAGACAATCCGAGGCCTTTTTGGAGAGCTCTACTTACTTACTCACTCATTGCTCCTGTCCTTTACATCTACTCGGAAGCACTCACCATCACCAGGTTACTAGGGCTGTCAACGGATTGGATTCGGACCGGATCTGCCTAGATCCGAACCCGATCCGATTAAGAATCCGACTGATCCGAATCCGATCCGAGATCCGTCGGATCATGAAGTACCGATCCGAATCCGATCCGATCCGATCAGAGTAAGGGTATTTTTAAAAAAAAAAAATCTATTTTAATAATAAAAAATCTAATAATACCTTAATTAATACTAATTAATGTTAATTTTTTTAAAAATTAATATTTTATACATAGAAAATCTAAATAATATATTTAAAATAATTAAAAATTATTATTATTATCGGATCGGATTTTAATCGGATTGGATCACCCTATATCCAGATCCGATCCGATTATAATCGGATTCCACCGATCCGATCCGAATCCGATCCGACGGATCACATATAGGGTCCAAAGTCCGGCTAATCGGATCGGATTCGGATCGGATCCGGATCATGATCCGGTCCATTAACAGCCCTACAGGTTACCCATTGCCTTCAACCCTCTCATTCTCTGGATAACAAAAACAACGTAACTAAGACAAAACCATCGTCATTTCCCTCTCAATATTTAAAAAATATATTTATATATAATAATTTAAACCTTATTAGAAATCTTTTTTCCCCTAACCTCCTGCCGTTCTAGTGTGAGGTAGCACAGCCACACCCCGAGCTCGCCAGCTTAAAATGAAAAAAAAAAGAACATTGATTAGTGGGCCACAAGATCAGCTTGGTAACCTAATACAATTTTCCATTGGATTATATATCCAGTTACCAAAACCCTGAAAGGGAGGGGGGTAGTGGTTCCTTTCCCGGTGTGTGGTAGGTTGCGGGCTCTTGTCGCACCCTTGGGGATTAGTCCTAACCCAAAGGGTTGGGGACACCCAAGTTACCAAAATATATATATATATATAGAGTCAGTTACCTCTAAGCACTATTTTTTTTATTTCAAACAAAAGGTAGCACCAAGATTTTTTTTCAAACAAAAGGTAGCACTAAGAACAAAGCAAAGGAACACCCAAACCCTAGCCTACAAACATATGCACGCAAAAATCCCACCAATCCATAATTCTCTAAAGCCCTAGGGGATGCACTAATCTTAGGGGTTAATGTTGATGTGTCAGGGGAAGGCGCAAGCACAAGTGGTGGGGGCTAGAGTTTGAGGGGCTCTTAGCATTATACTATATTTAATATATAGTTTTAATTAATAAACCATGTGTTATGACCCTTAGGCAGAAAGTACATTCTATGAAGCGAAATATATCCACCTCCATTAATATATGCACCAGGCACATTAACATTAATTACATCTGATCACATTTTATTACAAACCAGTCAGAGATATATATATATATATATATATATATATATATTTGTTTTTGAGCTGTATTTACAAATGGAATGAGTATAAAAATCCAGTACACATGTATGTATTCATTGAATAAAATATATGTAACCCCAAATCTTACCTTGACCAAAATAGGACATTGGATCGCCACATTTCTTAAACCTGTTTAAATCTCATGACATACAGGGTGTACAACACGCGTTTCTAAAAATGAGGATAATAAAATTTCGATATATAAAACCAAATCATCATGTACAATGATAACATGTCCAACATAATCCACCATAACTGGAGAAAACTAAAACCACCAATAACCCTAAAATAGTCTAAACAACATCACCTGAAAAATATCCAAGTTTATGAAAATTCTCTCAACCGAAACAAAACATAAACTACAAATAGGGGTAACTATCAAAACCGCTGGCTCTCTCCTCGGAAGGCTCATAATTTCCTCATTTCTCGGCGTATGCCTCCTCAATCCACAGTTCAGCCGTATATTCCTGCTCTACACCTGTCAAGACAAAAGTCTGGTTGAGTACAAAAACATTCGGTGTATATAAAATCCAACCAACAACATAGTATCCTTACACTTAGTTAGAATTATAACCAATAGCATAATAACATAATCAAAGTGCGGAAGAACATGTGCTCATATACATCATATCATTACCTTGACTCGTGTATTTGTGAGAATCTTAGACTTAGTAAACAATATACCTATGAGATGCTTATGCTTATGAGACCACGTGCTTGTGAGATGCTTATGCTTATGAGTCTTTTAGCAACTTATTCAAATCATGTACTTATTTAAATCCCTTATTGATTTATTCAGTCTATCAGGTATATGCAATGCTTATAAGTCTTTGAGCAGCTTATTCAGAACATGCACTTATTCAGATCCTTCATTGAACTTATTCAGACTATCAGGCGTGCAATGCTTAGGCTTGTGATCCACATGTGTGACTTGTGATACTCTATATTAACATACACGTGAGTTTATGCATAAGTGTTGCAATTAACATTCGAATTGGTCAACGCTTATATTCCGATCTCTCATTATAGAAACTCCACTATATTGTCACATACCATATAGTTAGAAAATTTTTGGTTTGAAAAATTTTCCTTTAAGTATTGACTTACCCGAATATTCATCACCAATCAAAATAATTAGACATAATTTAACAAACAATCACATATATATACTTTATCATGATTCTCAGTATAATTCATAATCAATTTCACAAATATTCATTTATGAATTATTCATTTTCCATTACATTGGTCAATCCTCAATTTCTCACCATCTACAAGTCATATAACTCCTTTGACACCCCTTAACCGTGGGTAAGGTTCACCCCCCAATTTAGGTTCACCCTTTGCAGTCAATAATATTTTGAGTACCATTTTTGTCTCGGATGCTGTCGGCCTTTGATTAAAGGAAAGGGGCCTTGGCTTGCCTCTGGCGAAGCCAGAAAGGGCTTATCTCGGGGTTCCATAGAATTGGTGACATGTGGTTGAGAAGTCAAAATCATGGGGCCCATGATTTTGACTTCTCCACCTATAATAATAAGACATGTGGCGATAAGTGTGTGAGAATAAGGGTGTGAGATATCAAATGGGGAGAAGTCAAAATTGTGGGAGAAAATGGAATGACTTCTCCCCACTTTTTACGCCAAGTGTCGCACAATGTCTGGAACCCGAGAGCCCTTTCTGGGTTCGCCAGAGACAATCCGAGGCCTTTTTGGAGAGCTCTACTTACTTACTCACTCATTGCTCCTGTCCTTTACATCTACTCGGAAGCACTCACCCATCACCAGGTTACTAGGGCTGTCAACGGATCGGATTCGGACCGGATCTGCCTAGATCCGAACCCGATCCGATTAAGAATCCGACTGATCCGAATCCGATCCGAGATCCGTCGGATCATGAAGTACCGATCCGAATCCGATCCGATCCGATCCGAGTAAGGTTATTTTTAAAAAAAAAAAATCTATTTTAATAATAAAAAATCTAATAATACCTTAATTAATACTAATTAATGTTAATTTTTTTTAAAAATTAATATTTTATACATAGAAAATCTAAATAATATATTTAAAATAATTAAAAATTATTATTATTATCGGATCGGATTTTAATCGGATTGGATCACCCTATATCCAGATCCGATCCGATTATAATCGGATTCCACCGATCCGATCCGAATCCGATCCGACGGATCACATATAGGGTCCAAAGTCCGGCTAATCGGATCGGATTCGGATCGGATCCGGATCATGATCCGGTCCATTAACAGCCCTACAGGTTACCCATTGCCTTCAACCCTCTCATTCTCTGGATAACAAAAACAACGTAACTAAGACAAAACCTTCGTCATTTCCCTCTCAATATTTAAAAAATATATTTATATATAATAATTTAAACCTTATTAGAAATCTTTTTTCCCCTAACCTCCTACCGTTCTAGTGTGAGGTAGCACAGCCACACCCCGAGCTCGCTAGCTTAAAATGAAATAAAAGAGCATTGATTAGTGGGCCACAAGATCAGCTTGGTAACCTAATACAATTTTTCATTGGATTATTTATCCAGTTACTAAAACCCTGAAAGGGAGGGGGGTAGTGGTTGCTTTCCCGGTGTGATAGGTTGCGGGCTCTTGTCGCACCCTCAGGGATTAGTCCTAACCTGAAGGGTTGGGGACACCCAAGGTCCCAAGTTACCAAAATATATATATATATATATATATATATATATATATATATATATATATCCAGTTACCTCTAAGCACTATTGTTTTTTTTCAAACCAAGGGTAGCACCAAGAACAAAGCAAAGGAGCACCCAAACCCTAGCCTGCAAACATGTGCGCACAAAAACCCCACCAATCCATAATTCTCTAAAACCCTAGGAGATGCACTGACCTTAGGGGTTAATGTTGATGTGTCAGGGGAAGGCGCAAGCACAAGTGGTGGGGGCTAGAGTTTGAGGGGCTCTTAGCATTATACTATATTTAATATATAGTTTTAATTAATAAACCATGTGTTATGACCCTAGGCAGAAAGTACAGTATATGCATGAAGCGAGATATATCCACCTACGTTAATATATGCAACAGGCACGTTAACATTAATTACATCTGAACACATTTTATTACAAACCAATCATATTTATATATATACTTATTTGTTTCTGAGCTGTATTTACAAATAGAATGAGCATAAAAATCCAGTAGACATGTATGTATTTATATATTAAATGAAATATATGTAACAACCCCAAATCTTACCTTGACCAAAATAGGACATTGGATCGCCATATTTCTTAAACTTGCTTAAATCTCATGACATACAAGGCATATAACACGAGTCTCCAAAAATGAGGATAATAAAATTTCGATATATAAAACAAAATCATCTTGTACAATGATAACATGTCCAACATAATCCACCATAACCGGAGAAAACTAAAACCACCAATAACCATAAAATAGTCTAAATAACATCACCTAAAAAATATCCAAGTTTATGACAATTCTCTTAACTGAAACAAAACATAAACTATAAATAAGGGTAACTATCAAAACCTCTGGCTCTCTCATCGGAAGGCTCACCTTGTCCTTCTTTCTCGGCATATGCCTCCTCAATTCACGGTTCAGTTGTGTATTCTTGCTCTACACCTGTCAAGACAAAAGTCTGGCTGAGCACAAAAACACATGGTGTATATAAAATCCAGCCAACAACATAGTATCCATACACTTAGTTAGAACTATAACCAGTAGCATAATAACATAATCAAAGTGCGGAAGAACATGTGTTCATATACATCATATCATTATCTTGACTCATGTACTTATGAGAACTTTAGACTTAATAGACAACATACTTATGAGATACTTATACTTATGAGACCACGTGCTTGTGAGATGCTTATGCTTATGAGTCTTTTAGCAACTTATTCAAATCATGTACTTATTTAAATCCCTTATTGGATTTATTCAGTCTATCAGGTATATGCAATGCTTATAAGTCTTTGAGCAGCTTATTCAGAACATGCACTTATTCAGATCCTTCATTGAACTTATTCAGACTATCAGGCGTATGCAATGCTTAGGCTTGTGATCCACATGTGTGACTTGTGATACTCTTATATTAACATACACGTGAGTTTATGCATAAGTGTTGCAATTAACATTCGAATTGGTCAACGCTTATATTCCGATCTCTCATTATAGAAACTCCACTATATTGTCACATACCATATAGTTAGAAAATTTTTGGTTTGAAAAATTTTCCTTTAAGTATTGACTTACCCGAATATTCATCACCAATCAAAATAATTAGACATAATTTAACAAACAATCACATATATATACTTTATCATGATTCTTAGCATAATTCATAATCAATTTCACAAATATTAATTTACGAGTTATTCATTTTCCATTACATTGATCCATCCTCCATTTCTCATCATCTATAAGTCATATAAACCATAAAATTCATCCACATACATTTTCATCATCCATTTCACATCAATCCACAACCACAATCCAATTAAATCCATTCTTATACATTCTCATCCTCCATTTCACTCATCTATAGTATTAATCATCACATAATAGTTCATAGAACACCAATCCATACTCACAAATCCATCCCATACAAGATAAACCATAATCCATATTTCGTAGTCTACAATCTTACCATAAATATGATAATACTCCATTATTTCTAGCTTAAACAGTCTTAAACACATAAATTCATAATAGAGTTGAGTTAGATAGTATATCGACCTTAAAGATCGTTCCCTTCGATCCAAAACGCTCCCAAGAAGATTTGAGATTGATTTTCAAGCTTTCCTTACAATTTCCAAACAATCTCATTCATTTCAAAGCAATTTCTTCTTTAGAACTTTAGGTTTTCTCTCCACTCTTTACCAAATTAAGTTTAGAAAAGTTAGACCACTAAAACCCTCGAAATAGAACCTTTATTTATAATCTAGGGGTTTAAAACCGTGATTTCTGTAACTTTAAAAAAAATTTATGCACGATTGTGATTGATCGCACACACACTACGATCTATCACATCTGATGGTGATCTGTCGCATAACACAGAGAATTTTTTCAAAATTTTGACTGAATGTGATCGATCGTAGGTTACCTGCGATCGATCGCAACTATCACAATCCCTGTTTTCTCAACAGCAACAACACCAATACTCTTTTATGTTCAACATCAGCCCATCAACATACTTATTTTCCTTTAAAACATTTAAATAAATGTTCATTTACTTTAAGTTTTAAATTAAAATAAGAAAGTACCCCCCATTTTGATTCAATAGAAAATACTAGAAAATCCAATTCCTAATAAATCAAAATTTCAATTTCCAGTTTTAGGCTACTAAACTAAAAATCTCGTTTGTCGTAAGATTTTTGATAGTCGAGTTAACCACTCTATACTTAATAATAAAATCTCATAAAATCACATATCTTTATTTAACCTACAAACATCCATTTTTAAGAAAAATAATCTCAAAATTCAATCACTTATGTTTTTGCTAAAACCACACCCCTTCTAGAATTTCTGATATTCCTGCACTTAATCATTTTAAATTTTTACTTAAGATCATTAAGGAACAAGACATCACATATGTTAAAACTCATCTTTGATCATTTAAATCATTATTAATCGCATTGATGACATGAAAGAAAATTTGGGCCTCTACAATAGAATTGGTAACAATAGATTGTTATTGATAGTAGGCATTGTAACGATCATGCGCTGAATCCCCTGTGAAGGGAGCTCCAAGAACTAGGGGGAATTCTGATACAAGCTTGTGCCGAGGCCTTGGCCATCTTCTCCTGATGAATGCCTGCGTTGCAGAAGTTAGCAATGGAGCGCATGTGTTTCATCCCATACTGAGATAAAGATCCACAGTGTGTCTCAAAAGTCCTAACCTGTAGAAAGAAGTAAACTCTCAATTATTCAGAGGCCTGAATGCTTCTTGTTTGACATCAAATCAGTGTTTTAAGCTGAAATGGGGTATAACTGAAGTTAGGCTATACATTTTAACAAAGATGAAACCAATCTGATTCAACAGTGGTGAGGGATGGCTGAGAAATTCTATTCTTACCAGCGTCTTAAGGCAGTCCCAGTCATCTACAAGAGGCTGCCCTGCAGGCCGAACAGTCTTAAGCACCTCCAGACCTTTTCCGATTCCAAATAAAAGCTTTCCGATGAGCTTTATACTGTGGTCTACGTGAAATCTATGAGACATTACATCGAGGAGCTGTTTTCGAGCTTCTAGTTTCCTATGAGAGCCTTCAGGAGCTCTGTCGACCTGGAAAGAGATTTGAAGGACCAAAAGAAAAATTTATATGTACTGAAGATTTATTTAGTCTTATATGAAAAAAAAAAGAATGAAGGATAGGACTTGTAAGAAAGAAGACATTGAAATCCCAAGAAAATGTAAATCATAGTTTGATGTAGAACTGGGAATTTGTAGCATCAGGAATTTGAGGTAAAAGCAACAGACTAATTCAATAAGTAACAGAAAAAGGGAGTCAATCAAACCTTGTGAAAGAAATGAAGGAGATCCGCTTCACGTTGGTTAACAGCCCTTGAAAATGATGGCAATGAGTTTTCCATGGAAGTAAAGTTATCATTTGCAGGGTTCGTACCCATATACAAGAAGACATGTTCCTTGCTAAGCCCTATATCCCCATATTGCATGACATGAGAGCCAGAAACAGAATTCTCATATGCAGTCCTCCTTTTAACCTGCAATAAGCATAATGAAATCCTCAAATTGATAGAAGCACTCAAGCAGGGCATGTAAAAACTAGAGAAAATCTAGGATCCCCGCCCGGTAGAACCTTAGGATACTACATCTATTATCCTCATCTGCATTCATGGTGCATGTCACTATGTGAGGAGTAGTTAGGCCTACCAGTTGAAGATGGATCATCTAGTCATGTGGTAATAAACATCAGTTTAATTGAACTTTTCGAGGACTATTAGCAATATTCCATTTTTTTTTTTTTTGATGCCTGTCCAAAATAATGAAATTACATCACATAATTGATGTGGTTCGATTAGGCAGGCCTCAATTTCCTAGACAGATCCCACCCATGCAGGTATGGCAATGATGACAGTATACCATCCAAAAGGGAGCAACAGGATTTCCAAAGAAATTAAATTCAGATAAATGTAAAAACTGAGCTTTTTACCAGTTTATACTGCTGCTTTAGAGTTTCAGCCCGCATATTATGTAAGTCACTGCCCAGAGTGTGAAAAGATTACAAACCACAATATAAAGAAGGAAGTAGTAAACAACAGAACATGCAAATTTTCATTTCCTCAGTTTATGATAACACCTAAACAGAGGCAACCGGGTCAAACAAATCCAACCAAGGACCTGATTTATGGAGCAAAATACTCTGGAAAAAATAATTGCACGCCAGGGGCCCAAGATATGATTTCAGCTGTGGTTGGAGCAAATCATCCCAAATAGTGTTTGTTTTAAGGGATATGAGTCAATTTAGATATAATTACACGGCAATTAAACCAAATCAATGCCAAGTAATATAGACTTTGGTTCTGGCCAAGCTGCATACCCGCAGCTAAGTCTTTATTTCTTGTGGCATTTCCAAAATGAACCTCACGTGACTAGAATACCTCAATTCCTTTTTATTTACAGTTCCACATAACTTCAAAATCTAAGAAATGTTATGATATTGTAAGAAATGCAGACCTGTCCTCCATCCAAGCAACACTATACAAGTCCCCCAAACAGGTGCCATATTCTATGGGGGGACTAGGAAACTCGTCAGGACAATACAGTGCCCAACTGTTTTCTTTTGCATTTGCTGCTGTGGTTGCATAGATATTTAAACCTTCTGGAAGAAGACCCTCAAAAATACTCCCAGATTCACAAGCTTCAAGATAAAATACCTATATTTTTGCAGATAGAGTCCATCAAGAAGTTATTGAACTCGCACCAGAACCCATGTATATTAGACCTTGCAAAGAATAGCGAAGAAAGTTACCAGGCTTTTATAGGTCCCAGAAGCATGCTTCTTCTTTAACACATCTATCAGATCTTTACCATAAAGGTAAGGATAGGTAGGCATCCCTGACAATATATAATTCATATGGAGACTGGTGATGTTAGTTTCATCCTTCAAAAATCAAGAATTCTCTTTTAAAATGATAGCACAAGAAGTCAGACCAACATGGAATGGAAATGGGGATTGAAAAAAAAAATAAAAAATCAAGATGAGACTCATGCTTGAATATACCCAAAAAAATAAAATAAAATTCTAGTTAATCTTCCGCTGGAATCACTTCGAAGACTAGGACTACTATTTTTCAAGCTTATCGATGAATAGTTTAGACTTTAGAGTTCTCATCAACTTGTGTCGAAATCTAAAATCAGGTTTTGACTATAACACATGAAGAAACATGCAATTAATGAGAGCAGGCTGAAGCATTTTAATCTCATTAGAGTTACTAACCTAGCACACCAGGACCTCCATGGTCGGTATGGTATATGAAAATATGATCGTTCGGACCACTATCCACAACCTTCCCACTACCCCCTGTAAGAGCAGTTTTGTTTCCAAGGAGAACAGCAAAAAAGTTGCTGACGGTTACATCCTCCCCAGTATAATCCTGCAACATAAAATCCTTCATGTAACGAGATTGAAGCACAATTTACAGATTGTAGCAGCAGGTTAAGACCTAAATGAATAAGAACAAACCTTCGGGACTCCTTCATAAACATCATCACCATGTGGACTGTTGATGATGACACCAGGCCTGGGGTTCTCTTCATTGAAAGCGATGTCATCATACATGAAAACTATGATGTTTTCGTCTTTCAATCCACCTTTCTTCAAGATTTGATAGGCATGGCACACATCAGCCTGAAAAAATTCAAACGTCGCATTATCAACATTAATTAAATGACCAATCAGCATAAAAATATCCAGATTAAGCACTATTTTTAAATTAACCACTATTGCACATTATATGAAAAAATTGCAAACAATAAGCAGTGCACATTACAGGGCCTCGCTCTCTCAGCAAATCAGAAACTTTTCATTTAATCTTATGATAATCTTACTTCAATCCCATCCCATCATTCTTGAACCATGGATGCCCATGAATCAATACCCTAAACATCCACCTCCACCTATTCCAACAACACAGGTCAAACCCATGTACATAAGCAGTTAAATCAAGGATTAAAAATACGGTTTCGAGGATGTATCGGTCTCAACCGAAACCTTTACGTATTGGTTTCCGATACATATAATTTGTTCTTTTTCTTTTAAAAAATAAAATAAAAATCAGATCAAAATTTTAAAAAATCAAATGAGTTATAAGAACCAAATTTACCAAATATAAAGTTATGGGAAGCAATTCAAAGATAAAGTAGCAAACAAAATTACAATTCTACATTAAATTAAAACATATATAACTTATAAACGATACGTATTGTCCGTTTCATATCGATATAAATATCGTATAGGGGGCTACCGATACCTATACGTATCGCTTGTTTCGTATCGGTTTCGGCGATTTTTACTTTCCATGAGTTAAATATTGCGTTGCTACATCATAAAGCTAAACCACCATGAATCGCAGGATCCAGTGTTGGAACCGGTTAAACAATCTAAACTGGTCTACTCAAATGCTACTGAATTAGGCCTGTTTTTAGTAGCATAGTTAAATGGTACTACTAAACAACAGTGCGGTCTAACCAAGTCGGGATCTGACCACTTTCTATAAGTTTTTTGTATAATGAGTCCCATGAGTTCACAATGGAATGTATTGAAGGTTCAATGGACATGATTAAGTTATACATTCAAAGTGTCTTTTTCCAAACTCGTGAAATAATCTAACTACCAATTGAAGCCAAAAAACGGCCTATTAAGGTGACAATAAATGCCCCAGAAAATATTTATATGTTATGCCACTTTGCAAGTAAGTTTTTAGATCAAAGAGATTCTTACTTTACTTGTTAAACTAAATCGTTTGAGAAGCTCTTTCATTCACCATCTTAGTCCTAATGTAATTAAGATGCAATAATCTCGACAATATGAAGACCCAAATCAGATACGTACTGAGAGCTCGAGTTCAAATTGAAATGTACATGAACACTAGAACCTAACTCTTATACTTCATGGAATATACTAAAATCACGAATTGCATCAACATGTGCATGTTCAGCTCTTTTAACCATACAAATTGAGATATAATCATAAATTTCAACCCAAGAATAAAACCCCAACAAAAACCCAATTCAAATAAATCATCCCCAGATAATTGAAACAAATTAGGATAACAAAATTCTAAAAAACCCAAATTCCTTTCTCAATTCCAACTAAACCCCAACTTACCAAAAACCAACCCCAATACTACCCACTTCAAAAAACACCCTAAGCTCTCACAATTTCCAAAATGAATCAACTAAGAAACCATAATAGCAAAACCACACACAAAAGCAAAAAAAATTAGGGCTATAAACGGATGCGGATATTATCCGAATCCATTTAGTCAGATAATTATCCGGATAGGTATCAGGCGGAACGGATAGTAAAATACTATCTGTTTATAATCGGATATGCATTCGAATATTGTTATATCCAATCCGATAAATATTCGTCCGATTATATAATATATTTTAAATTTATAAAATTAACGGAACCTTTAAAATATATTGTTTTAATAAAAATTTATATATTTTTACATTTTTAAAGATTAATTTATATTTTTTAAAAATAATCAGATAATTCGGATACTAAAACTGCACTGCTTTGCCGGAACAATGTATAGACGTCGTCTAAAACTACGGTATGTTTCGTCCCCCGTATCTTCTTCTTTTACTTCATTTTTTTTTCTAATATGTCAATTCCATTTTTTCCCCTTCTCATTCGTTGCACAATACCCTTTTCAAAAGAGATCTTAAAACCAGAAACTGAAACGAACATATATAAGATGCCTGTAGAATTTGGTGCAGTGCTTGAATTTTATAATTTTTTCCCCTATATTTTGTGTTTTTTTAAATAAATCAATTGCCGTCTCCCTTTCTTTACAAAAAGAAAAAGAAAACGATATGCAATTAGATGAAGCCAATTCACTTGAAATCGTTACCATTGATGTAATTTCGATAATGATCCGAGTTTTAACATTTTTTTTATCAAATCCTTTGTTGGTTTGTCATGAAGTAATCAGAGAAATAAAATTTTTGATAAAGAGTTACAGTGACAAGACGTTACACATTTTGTCGGAGAAGATGGGGGTATGATTGGGTTTTCTTATATTGTTCTGGATATTTTGTCCCTATTAAATGTGGTTAAGCTTCAGTAACCCTATGGGTTTAACAACATAAACTTGGTTTTTATAAAAATATATTACGAATTAGTCTAGGGATACTCCCAAGGTTTACTCCTAAATATACTCCCAAATCCTAACCATTTATCTCAGTTGTTAAACGATTAGGATTAGAGCTGATGTGACATTAGAAAAGATAAAATAAGTCTAACTCAAATCTTGACATTTAGTGGTTGATTATAAACGGTTAGGTAGGATTAGGGAGTGGATTTGGGAGTATATTTGGGAGTACCTACAGACTGACTCATATATTAAACTATTACAAAATATCAAAAAAAAATAAAAATTAAACTCTATGGATTAATATCTTTTAACTATTTTTTTTTTACAACCCAATGTTAGATCGTTGAACCCTTAGGTCAAAAAATATTTAACCATCACTACGATTTTTTAACTCTTTGAGTTAATATTTTTTAAAAAATTTCTCTAAATATTACTAAAACTTTAATTTAACTAAGTTTTAACTATTCGATTTATTTTTTTCTAAATACCAATGTTTGATTGTTGTGCCCTTAGGGTTAAAAAATTATCACTTTAGGTTTAGATATCTTATATAATTTTTCATAAAAAACCAAAGTTATGAGAGCTTTACTATGCAGGCAGCCATGGGGATTGGCTTGAAATTCTATGGGGATTGGGTTGAAAACTGATGAAAAGGGAAAGTATTGGTTTAATCCAAACTCTCCATACACTCACGGTTCTCTCTTGGTAAAACAATGATTTAGATAAAGTTTAAATCAATTTAGTTTAAACCATTTTTTTTAATTCGAGAATAACAAAGAATCAAAAAAAATCT
The DNA here is from genome assembly GCA_015143295.1 of Tetracentron sinense. Taxonomy (NCBI): domain Eukaryota; kingdom Viridiplantae; phylum Streptophyta; class Magnoliopsida; order Trochodendrales; family Trochodendraceae; genus Tetracentron; species Tetracentron sinense. Next base: position 35,913,690 of record CM026565.1, read on the forward strand.
AAAACGCTACACATTTTAGGCATGAGGTTGAAGACAGGGATATAACTGTTGTTTTTCAAAAGGTATGGGTATTTTATAGAAAAGATTTACAAAATATTTTTAAAATGTGAAAATTATTTTTAAAAGGTAAAATTATAAAAATAACTTAATAAATTTTTTTGCAAATCATTTTGAAAAGTTTGGATGGGTTTGAATCCTAGGTGTATTTTTGTGATTTTCAAAAGGCAATGGCAATTTGGTAAAATTAAAAAAAAAATCATGAAATATTTCTAAAAAACACTAAATTTATTTTAAAATAGATTTTAACTAATTTAAGTATTTTTTTATTACGGGAAAAGAATATTTTTTGGGAATGAGCCATGTTAAAAATGGGTGCTGACAGACTTTGCTTGGGCATGAGTTTGTGTTTTTTTAATTATGCCCGCTTGTAAGACAAACCTATTTACTATAGATATTTGAGGCTCGAATTTGGTCTGTTGACACCCCTAGCTCTAATAAAGCGGTAGACTTAGACCTAAGGCATCCAAGTCTCTTTTTGGTATGACAGCCAAAATTAGGAGGGTTGCTATATGCTACACGATTTGTGTATGGTATTGTTTAATTAGTTTTATGATATTATATTTCGTGTATTGTATATATTTTGTGTATGATTTTAATTTTTTTGTTGGTTTAGTTTAAATTTTCTTATGCGAATTTTGTATTTATATGGTTCAACCAACAATTGAAATATTAGAACTTGATGTTTTAGGGACTAGATTTTATTATTCAAATTCATTGAATCCATGCTTTTCAAGTTTGCATTTGGTCTACTGTTTTAAAATCGTTAGAATTGTACGTGTGTTCCACTAGTTAATATTTTAAAAAAAAAAATATTCATGCAAATCAAACAAATTAAAAATGAGAATATTCAAATTCATCCAAGATTATTACCTGGTGCCTATAATTCCAATAACCGTTAGACCCAGCAATCAGAACCGCCCATCTGGTCCCTACAATGTCATCATTGTTGTCATAACCACCGTGGATGGATTCCGTTACTTCCAACGGAAAATTGAACACGCCACCGTCGACATTTCTGCTCTCAACGGCTAAACATGATAGCGCACATAGGAGAAGTATGCCGGCGACGCAATGGATCATATTTCAGGTGACCCCAAGAATATTTGACTGGAAGGTTTGAACTTTGAAGAGCTAGAGAATTGAAAAGGAGCCATTTTTATAGGCATAACTTTTTATTGAGTGATGATGTGGACGTAATATTTCTTGCAGATTGCCTGTCTTTCTCGTTTTCCGTGAATGAAATGCCAGCAATACCCTCACAACTCATATAAATTTCATACTCTCCCTCTTATTATAATAAAATAAAGAGTAATGTTAGGCGTACCAAGGATATCTATTTGCAAACCTAAGGCAGGATCTTATTGGTCCACGTCCCCCTTTTAAATACTCACCAGCGTAATTTTTTATTGAGTGATGACGTGGACGTAATATTTCTTGTAGATTGCCTATCTTTCTCGTTTTCTGCAAATAAAATGTCAGCAATACCCTCACAACTCATATAAATTTCATACTCTCCCTCTTATTATAATAAAATAAAGAGCAATGTTAGGCGTTCATTGGTCCATGTCCCCCTCTTAGATTCTCACCAGCATAACTTTTTATTGAGTGATGATGTGGACGTAATATTTCTTGTAGATTGCCTGTCTTTCTCGTTTTTCGTGAATCTGCCAACAATACCCTCACAACTCATATAAATTTCATACTCTCCCTCTTATTATAATAAAATAAAGAGCAATGTTAGGATGTGGTGAGTATTTAATAGGGAGACGGGGACCAATGAGGTCCTACCTTAGGTTTGCAAATAGATACCCCGGGTACATTAACTATTTTCCTAAAATAACATATTAATTGTATTACCCCGGCCCATAAGGTCTTTTTTTGATGGAAGGTTGGCCCATAAGGTCATTTGTTATTATATCACTAGCGGAATGCACGTGCGATGCACGTGAGTGAACAATTTTGATTATTACACACACCAGGGCTTTGTCCCAGAGGTAGTGTATCCTCTGCTTTGGGGGGAGGTACTGTGTTCCATTCCTGAGAGGGTGGGAGTTTGTATATACTCTTCACCCGCCCACTAACTAAACAGAAACTAACACCTAACCGGCGTTGCGGCCTAAACGTATATCTTGAACAAAAAAAATAAACAATTTTGATTATTGCAAAAAGAAATATTTATACTGAAAGAATGAGAAAGATTAATTTGAATACATGTGAAATACAATACAACAAAACATCTCAAATTATTGATTGATGATATGCTAGTGTCTAACATAGTAATAAATCATTAGTTTAATGTAACTAATATTATTTCTATATATTTTGAAAAAAAAATGAAATACTTTTGAAACCCCTTTTTAGAAAGAATGTAATTATAATTGGATTTGGGGGAGTTCGATTACGCCCATGTTGTCACCACATAACCCTTTTAACACCACTTAACCATGGTTAAGGTTCACACACCCTTAGGGTTCACCCAATGGTTTTTAGAAAAAATATTAATTTTTTTAAATTCTGGTTAGAAAAAATTATTATAATAATAAATTTTTTCTAACCACGGTTTTTACCGTATACTTATCCTTTGTTGCTTTTATCCGTAGAAGATTTCATTCATTTGAAAAAATAAGCATAACATCTCCAATTGTTATATTTTTAAAACATGTTTTAAAACCCTTTTTAAAAAGTACTGAAATCCTCTACGGTTATTACTGGACTCGGGGACGATTATGCCCTTGTGGTCGCCATGTGTCTCTTTTGACACCACTTAACTGTGGTTAAGGTTCACACACACCCACCTATCCTTGCATTATAGAAAAAAAAATTAATTTTTTTCAAGGTATTAGGAAAAAATATTAAAATCTTTTTTTTTCTAACCAAAATTTTAACCGTATGCATATCCTTTGTTGCTTTTAACCCTAGAGGATTTCATCCAATTTAATAATATGCAAAACATCTTCATTTTAAATATTTTTTAAACATTTAAAGCAATGAAATCCTCTCAACATTATGTGTATCCTTGTTTTCTCCTTTGAAAAAAGCTGTAAATGAATTAAGTGGTTGATAAAATATTAAAATAATAATGTAATATTGATATGATTTTTTTTATCACGTTTAAAATAATTAATGGTTGTTTCTAAAAACAATCTACTCCAACACGTCTCTAACCACGGTTAACAATGACTGTATCTTTTAATCCCATTTTTTTCACCTAATAACCAAAAACATTGTACAAAAATACCAACAATGTCCCCATCTTCTCCAAAACGACTGTAATAATAAACCCTATGTTGCTTTTTTTTTTTTGGTTATTTTACTTTGATTTTTTCATGAAAAAATAAGAGGAAGTGAGGGATTGATATAAACATCATGCTAAAATCGTCCCATCTCGATCACAGATAATCACCGGTAAATCCAAAAAACCAAAAACTTAATATATATTTTTTTTAAGAGCTTATAAATCGGGCATGATTCATCCCGATTACCTGACGATGGGAAAATCGCCGGTAAACCCAAAACGCTAGTAATTTTTTCTAAGGATCTTGATAGAACGGGCATGATTAATCCCGATCACCGGTGATGGAAAAATGTAAACCTTAAAAACTAAATTTTTTTTTTTTTTTCCCAGATAACACTGTGCAGACATTTGAATCTTATAGTAACCAAGTTCTTGATATATTCATGTAAATGTGTCAAGAAATTGGTCGAGGAAAAAAATATATATGAAAAAAATTGCTTGATAATAGCGAAAATAACTCACTCGAAAAAATTTGCTGCACTCTAGTGACCCAAAATAATTCGAAGCACTCCATAACTTGAGTGTGCAAGATTGATTCCAATAAAATATTAAAGTTAGGAACAAATGTTTGTGAATCCAACTTACACTGAGGAAATTTTTTGAATTTGAAGTAGTTGTGAACTAAGAGATAAACATGAGAAAAAAGAGGAAAAAAGATTTGAGAGGTTAGTGGGTAGTTAGGGTTTAAATGACTATCATACCCTAAAGTGCCTAATAGCAATAGAGTAAGATAAAATAAAAATTAGGAGTAGTTAGGGTCATGTTATCAAAATTCAAGTAACGCTTCTATCACCTCTTCTCTCATTATAATAATAGAGATAAAAAACTGATGAGAGTAATGAAATTCGAGTATAACTAGTATTTTTTTGTGTGTGTTATTGTAAATACGATTAGGGCGAAACTAGGTTAGTTGTGTACCTGTAGAAGTATCTTTTGTTCCTGGGTTAGTGGGGTTAGAGAATTTAGTATTTTGAATTTGGATCAAACAATCCATTGACATATCAACTACTCCACCACAACTCTTGATCAGCATAGATCCCAGACCAGGACATGGATTCACTCTGACACTAGCACAAGATGATAGGTCGGTACTCAATTAGTTGTTTCAGTTTCTTGGAGAAAATAATTCAGATCGAGTTTAGGGAAGAGTTTATTTTCAAATTACATAATAACCCTTGAAAATTGCTCTTATATCCAAAAGCTTTATTCAAGAATAGTGAAATTGTGAAAGACAAAAAGAAAGTAGTGATAAAAAGTATTTTTTGTGGGGAAATGGGAAACCAACAATCTCATTTGTCCATGCCCCCTTTTTAATACCCACTAACTGTAGTTAAAGTTCATTCACCCTTAGGGATTCATCTATCCAACCTTGATTTTAAGGAAAAAATATTAATCTTAATTTACTCAAGCTTAATCATAGTTAAAAGGGACATGACACTCCTACTAAAAAATAGTTTACTCTGGGTTCTCATATGGACATATGGTTTGTATTAAGACTCCCAAGCTCGACGGGTCATAATACTTAATTAATATTATCATATAGTTGATATATATATAGAGAGAGAGACCGAATGGGTAGAGGAATCTGTTACAGGTCCAAATGGACATATCATTTTCACGGAATTATTAGAGTTATATTTAGTTAAACCCTACAATAAGGAAGAGGTTAGAAGTGATATTCCCTGCTTGTGTGATACATTTAGCAGTTAGAATTAGGAGTTAGGACTCACCATTTAATGGGCCCCCTCTCCGGCGATCATCAGCATCAAAATTCGACATTGTAAGTGCACGATATCAGCGATATAAGCTTCAACTAACCCCATCAATGGAATCAATCTCATTTTAACTGTATGATATAGAGTTGATTCCTATATTTGTGACATATAACAATGCCCATTATTGTAAAGATGACATAAAACCAAATTTCAGTTTGATTTCGTCTGCAAATGAGAGAAAAACTAATGTCTTGGTAATCTCAAATTAGAGAAGTTGAACAACAAGATTAACTTCAGATCACCATAGCTGAAATAACTGAAATTGGTCTTTCATGGTAAGTTGATTTAAAGTAGAGGTTTTTATCCCTAAAATATTTAAAATGTAGACATGGAATTAACTTTCAACTTAACTATCTAAAGTCCAACTAAGCATAATTTTCAAATAAACACTTCTTTGTAGACCAGTGTTACCAAACGCCACTTTAGTTTATTTCTATTGTTTTGGTTAAGAAATAATTTCATTGAAAATTTAAGGACGATTACATAGCGATGAATTACAGGGTGGTTTTTGAAACTTGTGAGTTACTTCTCCCATGGAAAAGACTATGGCTAGTAAAAGTGTTGCCATATGTCAGCTTAGTCATTTTGGGCCTGTATATTTATCCATTGAGGGATTTACCAAGGTCTGTCAATTTGGCCTCTGGTGAGGGTGCCTAGCCTAGCCTTCATCTTCTTCTCCTCTCTCCTGCCTTCTATTACAGTCATTAACTCACTTTCCGCAACAGAAATAATGGGCCCAAGCCTTAAATCCTTCCTTAGCTTCTACAATAATAATAAATAAAAAAAAACTATTCTTCTGTAGCTTCGACCATGGCAACAATGGCTCTTAAGGCAGCATCTTCTGGAGACTAGAACAGGCGAAAGTAAGGGTTTCTTTAAGAAATTCTTAGATTTTATGTTGGAAAGAGGGGGCACTAATTTCCTGAAAAAAATAAGCTAGGTGTAGAAAAGTTAGGATTTAAAAAGAGGTTATATATATATATATATATATTTGATTAAGGTAACAACACCACAAAGCGTAGCTACAGTCATGAGTCGAACCAAACAATATTATCAAGATATAATCCGGACATTAACGATTAAGTCTCAAATAAGCGTTTATGATCATCCGAATCAAACGAACCCATAATTTCTTTAGGAAGTGATTTTTGTGGATCATAATCACTTATGCACCTTTAAGATTATGTAAAAAAAAATTATAAGCACTCAAATTTGCACCCAATAAGGCCTACAATATCCATTAAGCATGAGAGAGATTTTTAAAAAATATTTTTTTTCTTTTATAAAAATGACGTAATTATCATTTTTTTATAAAATGATCATATAATGGCTATGACTTGAAATCCTCTACGGTTATAACCGGAAGCATTTTTATGTGCATTTTTTTAACTCTAGTTAACAACTTTAACATTCAGAGTTAATTTTTTTTCTAAAAGTTGAATCTGAAGGGTTAGTGAATCTTAATCACAATTAAGGGGTATTAAAAGGGACACATGTTGACTTGTTGGACGTAATTGGACTCCCCAAGGAGTCCGGTAATCGTAGAGAATTCCAAAGTCAACAAAGTGTCAATCAAACAAATTACAATCATCAACGCTTATCAGTATAATCGCTTATAACCGCAATAATCCCAACGGCCTGGCTCAATGTAACTGATGGGAATGATTGAGAGAGGTCACGATCGATCATTTTCATGGGATTTCACTGTAAAGGTGATAGGAATTACTAAGATCATCCATCACCGTCTACATCAGATTCCTCATGCTTTGTGCACATTCGTAGAGAGTGCTAGAAAGTGAATCAAGTTCCGGTTCTAATTCCCCACCATATTGTTGGGAATGTAGACAACCTTCTCAGGCAACCTTTGAGTAGACCACAGGCGGGCCGGGAGGTGGCAGGGTGCATATTTTTTAGGTGTGTGTGAGAAGTGGCCGTCATTCTTAGAAAAAAAAAAACTGTGTACTTTGTATCTTTAAGATAGTGAATTAGTGTGGTTCTCGAGGATGTAGGCATGTTGCCGAACCTCATATATCTTTGTGTTTTGTTTCTATTTTATTCTTTGGAACCTTTTTTCTATTTGCTATGTGATTTATGTGAATCATAGTTTTCAAGATCTAAATGGTTTAGGGATTAAACTCGTAGTTCAAATCCCAAATCCCAACACATATGTCTTCATCTCTATATAAATTTTGCTCTCCTCCAAAAATCTCCATGTCAGGTTTTTCTTCTGTTCATCGCCTGAGCATTCCAATCCCATCTCCCCCCTTGTTCAAATCGGTATGAATATGTATAATTACTTCTTTTTTTGTAACTGAATAGGTGTAAGTTCTGTATTTCAATGGCTGCTTTTAGTTTCTTCAATTGAGAAAAAGTTGACGTCTTTTCTTTTGCTTTCTCTCTAAGGCTAGCAAATAGCAATCAATGATTTTTTTTTTCTTTCTCAATTTGTCAACAGAAAATTATAAGGATAAGAAAATCAAAGCTTACATGAAAACCTCCTTGTTTTGATTTTTCTTTGGGGTGTATATAAGCTGCTTGAGTTTAAATATTGAACCAGTGATCAGATAGAAAACAATTTCCGGAGCTTCCCAAAAGCTTCCCAAACCACGCCTAATGTTAAAGGTGTCCTGGTACATATTCAAATAATGAACAATATTTTTGTCTATGAATTTTTATAATTTGGTAAACTAGTATGGACTAAAATCGTTATCAACTAAAACTCCGCTTCATATTTAAACTCAAGCTACTTATATGGGTTTTTTCAACTGGCTAAAAGGTCTTGGAACTTGGGTATGTTTATTATTCCAAAATCACATGTCGCCAACTTTTTTTTTTTTGTTGCAGAAAAGGCAAAGTAACACCTAAACTCACACACATTCAGACTTAAAGTAACCGCTAAGGTGCCATAAGGATAACCCACACAATCACTCCAAAAGGGCCTGATTAATGGAGGATTTGTGGTCCCTTATACATAGGGGAGCAGTTGGGCTAGGTTGGCCCGAAGCCCGATTGCTCGGCCCAAAGTTTGGGTGGGTTGAGCCTTCCTTATTTTGGGTTGGGTTGAGTTTGGACAAGAATATAAGCCTGAAGTAAATATTCGCGAAGTAAATATTGGGCCGAGCTTGGGTTGCCCTTAGCTCAACCCGAATTCGGTCTAACCCGAACTAAAGATATTTTATATTTTTGTATATATTATATATAGAGGCCCACACCTAATCTCATTCTTATTCAACTTGAATTGATGTCCTTCACAATGAGAAACTAATTTTGTGTTTGTAATCTAAGAATGCCACTAGTAGTATTTTTTTAAAAAAATTAATCCTAACCTTGTTTCTTAAGGGTTTCAAAATCAGTTCTTTTGCCATACTTTACTAAACTAGAAATATGTTTATTAAACAAGTTCATGCGCATTGCGGGTAGGTGTTTAAGGGAAAGTTCATAAGTAACAACGGGAGAACTCAACCCGAATTTGGTCAGAACTCGGTCCACAAGCTGCTTAAATTGGGTCAGCTTGAATTGAACCTGAACTTGGCCCACACTCTGCTTACTTTGGGCCAGCCCAAACTCGGCCAGAAGCCCGATATTTCCCGATATTATTTGTGAGCTCAGCTTCACCTGGAAAGCTTGAACTGAGATTGGGTTGGTCCGAGCTTGGGCTAAAGTTTTGAATTTTGGATTGAGCTTGGGTTAATCCCGGCCAGACCTAGCCCGACCCGATTGCCACCTCTACTTATACACCACATGTCACCAACTTAAAAAGTAGCCAATTGGTAAAAAAATTGTTTTATTTTTTTACTAAAATAAGGATTCTATAGCAAAAGGGATGTTATTGGATTTTTGGGTTGGGGTTTAGGGTTAGGTTTTGGGTCTCCCATAGCTCTTTTAGAACTTTAACCCTAAAAGCGAACATGACATCAGATCTTGATCCACGGGGAGGTAATGGTGGGACTAGTTGGGTTGATGGGAAATACAGTGGGGTAATAGAAATCACGCTCGTTTATCGTTGCATTGACTCCACTATTTTATACACGGTGGTTCATCTGTGATCCGATCACTCACATTCAAGAGCGATCGGAGAACATTTGGACCATTTGGAGTTGAAGAGGGGATGCCATTTTCATGTCCGCTGGATGGAAGAGTAATTGTCGGCTTCAAGGGCAGGAGTTGTTGGCATCTAGATGTAATTGCCATTAGTTTGTCTTCAGCCCGCACCTCAAAATTTCTCCATAGGATACGTCTGAAGCTTAAGCGCAACAAGCAAACTTCAAAATCTTTTGACCCAAAAGAAGGCGAAGAGAAGAATCCTCAAGCGAAGACCAAAAAAACAAGTTTAGGTGTTTTAATTCTAAAGGTTAATTAATCTTAACCACAGTTAAAGGGAATAAAGAAGAGAACACGTGGCACAAAAAGGATCTAGACAGTAAATCACCTTCTCAGCCGAGGAGGTGATTATTTTCCTTAAACCAATAGCATCACATTCTCTTAAAGATTAACTGTTTTCAAGTCATCTCAGGAGATCATTCTGATAAGGAATTATAATCATAATTTGTTCTTACCAGTCCTTAGATGGGTCTTCAATCTAGGATCCATGTTTGGACTTCTTTATTGACCATCTCTGCCTTTATCTCTTAATCAAATGGCAATGATTGTTCTAAATTTCATAGTAATAAATTGGTGTTTGGTTATCAATAAACTTCTATTCTTGATTTAAACTTTCTTGCAAACAGAATAACTGATTAGTAGATAAGGAGGACTACATATGACATATGAGACTTGTCCCAGAACAAAATTTAGATTTTTTTTTGCCCAGAGTTTAAATACTAAGTGAAGCTTTGATTTAAGGCAGCAAAGTGGAGCTCCCCTTTTCAAAATTATCCTTGCCTTTCTCTATAATTACAAAAGCATCACCGCCTTTACACTAAAATGGAGAGCTACTCTGCTCAAGCAGAGATCTGCTTTGTAGTTAAACTATTTTTTAATGTAATATGTTGAAGGTATGATTTTTTAAGTGCAAGTGACTGCAGAATATGGGCAACAAGGCATTGTTTCTCTGGATACTGTGTATCCTGCATCCCTTATTCCCCCACTTGCCAAACAATTGCATCCCTTATTCCCCTACTAGCCAAACAATGGATAAAGTATTTAGTAGAAGCACAATGTAGGTAAGATACCACTACTTTATACACTAGTTAGATAACCATAGCTAGTGTATAGCAACCACATCATCACAATAGCATAAGTACTTACTAGTAAACACCCTATGCGATGCACGGGACAATATAAATTGAAATTAAAAAAAATAGAATAATAGAATAAGAAATAATAAAACAAAGCATGAAAAAATAAACCCACCACTCTAATAAGAAATAATAAATCACTCTCGATAGGAGGTACTATCAAGAGCTGTGCTGTTCATTTGAAAATCCAACGACACCAAACATCATGTGGGGACACTATTTTATACATGCGCCTTGGCACCAATGGATTTTCAAACAGGCGGCCTAGCTCTCGATAGTACCTACAATCGTGAGTTTTTAATCACTTTCCTTATGGTTGTTATATTTGTAGTATCTAATAGATCTATAACAGCAACAATGTGAGTAATAGACATAAATTAGATTAATATAGTTTTTTCACCAAAAACTTAAATTTTTTCTAAGCAGTATCCATGGATGTTAGAGAACGTGATTAACAGCCCTACAAATCAGCAGGAACACCAAATATCTCTTATTGTTTGTGTTTTAGCTCGAGCACATTACATCGAATGCAATGATCCCATAACTCCAATTGAGACCAGAACCCAACTTAGTATGAGCCCGAACAACTCATGATCAGAGGATAATTGAGATTCAATAAGCGAGCAGAGGAGTCAGGTGATCCGAGAATATGCAGTGGTAGTGCGGAACTAAATTTCCATTGTTCGAAGTTTCGCGAACTTCAAGGCATCCTAAACTGAAATCAAACCAGGAAAAAAAAATCACTTGTTTGAAGTTCCTGCGAACTTCAAACATGAGCAATTCTAGGTCCACTTTCCGGTTATCCACTCTCCCCTATTTTCATACAAGAAGATAAAATAGTGTGATACTTTTTGGTGGGTCCCACCACATTTATTTTGTCTTCTTGTATAAAAATAGTAATTAAAAACTACCGGAAAGTGGACCTAGCATCGGTCAACGACACAATATATAAATCGGGAAAAAAAATGCAAAATCACATTTGAGTCAAGATTTAGTAAGGATCATCTACAATAGAAAAACTTTTTCAGAATTTGAAAATCTTTCAAAAATGCAAATTATAATATGTAAGGATCATCTAAAACAGAAAATCTCATATCTAAGGAGGCGAGGAGGATTGTGGAGAGGATGACAACACACGCTAGGCGATGAGGATGGTTCCACCACCAATGCTACCTTCTGCCTTCCCTTGAGGAGACATCACCTTCAATAGCAAAAACCGTGCTTGCGTTTTCAATGGAGAACAAAAGTTGTGTTGGTTAGATGCTTCAATATAATAGCAACAGTTAAATAGAGATAAACTTACCTGGTGCTTCCTGATCGATTCCAGATAACTGGAACGATTGAACTGCTGTAGTCGCAGATTACCACTTAGATATAGAAGAAATCAATATCAGCAACGAAAGAAACACACACGAAAAAAATGAAGAAACACAAACAAAGATAGATTGAAAGAGAAAGGAAAAAAGGGAATAGATCTGGGGAAGGAAGTAAATGAAAAAAAAATTATTAGTTTTAAAGTGGTAGTAAGGGGTGAATACTTGTTCAATGGCAACAGTTAAGATGTAATCGTGCGTGGGGAACATATACAAACACGAAAGATGTTTGGGGAAGATTTTATGGGAAGACATTAAGATGGAGGGGTAATCCTACGTGGCTTGAAGAGGTTATCCAAGAGAATAAGTGTAGTATTAAGTGATTGATTGGCTTAGATTAACGTGGGAAGAGATAGAGAGGAGATTAATGATGGCTGGGGGGATTAACGTGGGAATAGATAGAGAAGAGCTTAATGAGAGGGGTTAGATTTGGGGGAGATCAATGAGGGGTGGGGGATTACCCGTAGAGATTGGGGGAAATTAATGAGGGGATTAAATTGGGAGGAGTTTTTATAGGAGTGTTATTGGGAGACAAGGGTTTTCGTTGAGTAGAGGTTTCTCTCATTCTGGTGGGTTCCACACACATGTAATCACTAGAGAAAGGTTACGTGACATCACTAACTGAATAGACGAGACGAGACGAGACGAGGGTTACCAAGTTCGCTACATGCTATAGCGAACCCGAACTGGTTCGTGGTTTGGTTCGGTCTGATTCATGAAATTGAGTGAACCACATAGTGGTTTCAAAACAATCTTAGTTTGTCTAATTTTTTATTCAAATTCACTGATATTTTTTTATTAGATTCGGCAAATTTATACTTTGAGTTCACAAATCGTTCATAAAAAGATATTTTTAATTATTATTTTTCAAATAAGTATTTGTAATATATTGTGTACATGCTTAAAAGATATATTATAAATAGAAATCAGACATCATTTTATAAGAGATCATGTACAAAATGAGAATGTTGTTTTAGAATTTATAGATACAAACAATCAGCTTGCTGACATCTTCACAAAACCCCTTCAATCTGATAGATTTAGTACATTGAAAAGAGAATTGAGAATTGCAAGTCTGAATGAGCTTATCTAATCATATTTATGCCAAAATTTGTTCATAATTGAAAATCTATGCATTGATGTGTTTCAAATTGTTTGATTATGTTATAAGCTAGATTTGAATGAAATATGATGTTTTTGAATGCTTAAAAGAATAATTGGTTTTAAGAAAAATGTCTGAAAAATAAAAAATAAATCAAATTTTCAAATTCAGTACTGAATTTGGCGCGAGTAAATGCGGATTGGGGCTAGCACTCCTCTTAATATTATTAACATTACAATGCCGACTAGAGTATTGATTTAAGTTGAAGAGACCTTTTCCTAATCTTTATAAGTGCATACAACGCCACCTTTTTTTCTTTTTTTGGTAGCATTAATAACAATTGCATACACCCCCACCTCTTGTGTGAGTGGTAGGGTTGTGACCTTTAATGGAGGGAGGTTGGGGATCCAATCCCCCCAAGGGTATGAGTTGCAAGAGTTCCAATGCCCAAGCTAATATCTAACATACTGACTATGTAGATAGATGATGCCTACACCAAAAAAATAACAAGTGCATCTTTTGACTTGTTCATTGAGAATTCTCAATATAATGTCTTGAAGAGGACTCGAACCTCCATGCTTTTTGACACAAGATTTTGAGACTCACAGTGTGTACTGTTTCACTATCAGGCACCTTGAAAGTGAATCTTATTCTATAAATATAATATCTATTTATTGTGATGTATGAAATATATATATTTTTTTAAAAGTCATAGAAGCCATATAAGCCTGAGTCGGACATCAAATTGCTTCAATTTGAACTATTAGATGATATTTATCAATTGCAAAGATGCGATGGCTCATTGAGATAGATATATATGAACAACCACCCTAAGAAATATATAAGAGGTTTTCTTCTAAGCATGACTCGAGAAAGAATGATTCGCCACCGTTCAAAGACTCGAAACCGAGTTCCACCCCTAAGGTGATACACATCTTATCTCGAGCAACATGATTAGTATTTGTTCAAGGTTAGTGGAATGGGTGGATTTATCAACTAGCACACTATCTAGGACTTGATCCGGATCAAAGTTGTGGTGAAGTACACACAACCAATGGGTCAAGCATTGCTTCCCAACCAAGAAGTGTCCCACACTAACTTCATAAATCCGAATCATAGGCCATGATGGGCCCTACTTAAGGATGCAAATACAGAAAGGTTGGGTGAGATTAGGGATGGCAATTGGCCAAGTTAATCGGGTAAGCCGTCCACCCCTATGGGACGGGTTTGGATTGCTCTTAAATAGGGTAGGGGTGGGTTTGGAAATGGAATGTTAAACCCGACTCAGGTTCTGGCCAGGAATAGGTTTAAGCCGCCCCAACCCAACTCGCCCTGTTTTATAATGTGATAGTACTATTTTATCTTTAAATTAATCCGGAAATTACTTCAATATATTACTTATAATATGAAATATCATCTCAGCCCCACAAATGATTAACGGGATGGGGAAGGATCTAGGAAGCACGGATACTTCAAATGGGTCTTCATACCCGTATTCGATATGTATCGGATATAAATACGCCTCTGATACGACAGGATACATACGAGATACGACTGAAATATATCTTGTTAATTAAAAACATGTTTTTTAATTCGAATACGGCGACATGGATACATCGGGATACGACCATGACTAATTTTTATTTATTTTTTTGTATTTTTGGAGACCCGGGATTGTGACCCTATCTCTTTTGTTTTTGCATGGACATGGTGATAGGATGACTTTCTTTTTTGCTTAGTGGATGATGAGATGACCCTATTTCTTTTGCTTTTGCATGAACAGGGTATTTTTTATATATAAATAGAACTCAACCAATGATTATTTTGTAATTGTAATACAAAATATAGTATTATTATTATTTTTAAATTATAGACATATCCTACTTGTACCCGTATCTTATATTTTTAGGTTCTTCATGCAGTATCCGTATCGAACTCGTATCCGTGCTTCTTAGGGAAGGATTAAGAAACTTTTAATAAATCAGAACCGGGTTTAGGACTGCCATTCTTCAAGGTCACTTGGTTTCTCTTTTACCACAGAGAGATGATGAAATTGACAAGAAAATGGAGGAAAAATAGGAGAGAAGGAGACGACGACAAGTTCTCTCTTCCGACTCGGGACGATCCGAGTCTCGACGATCGTCGACCCATCGACACTCTAGGTCTCTTTTCCCAACTTTCTTATTTTTAGGGTTTTCGTTTCTTACTTTGTTTGATTTGCTCCGAATCAAATATTCTTTTTCATGGATTTTTTTAATGCGTTTCGTGATGTTTTCTAAGAACTCCAACTTTATTGACTTCAGCATTGTTTTCTGTTTTGGGGTTTCTTTTCTCTGTTTGATTTCAAATTTTTTACATTTGAAATCCACAGAACAAGAGGAGCTGGTTCGTTCTTTAGAACAAAATCAAGCGCAACAGAGTTTTATATGGAGGGTAGGTGATTATTTGATCTAAACTCCTCGAATATGAAAACAATTCGTCATTTTTTTCCTGAAATATGAATTGGGTTTCTTGCAGACTGTGTTTGCAGCTCTTCTCTTTTGTTTCTCCGCATTTCTCATGTACTCCATCTTTCAGCAAGCTTCATCTCCATGGGAACTGGTAAGAATCATTGAGAACGTTAATGTTACCTCCACTTATGTCTTTCTGTTAGCGTTTGAAAAAATACAACTTTTCACATTATTTAAGAGCTTTATTTTATGAATAAGATGTCTTATTAGAGGAAATAAATCAAAATGAGAGTGCCATCTTATCTTGGCATCACCAATTTCTGTGGGAGCTGTTAAGCATTCAAGATGTCCACTGTTGTTATGTCCTGCGAAATCAAATTAAGGAATCAAGCCTACTAAGAAAACTGAAGACAATAGAGAAGAGGATAATTAGTATGAAGTGATCATTTGTTACTTTTACCGCTTATTTCATACCATCAAGTTTGTTACAAATTCTTACCATGGCGTGGGTGGATTTCTTAACCCTGAGTCAGTAGTGTACCATCTATCTACCTTGCTAGCTATAGAAAGAACCAGCCTGAATGCATTTCCATCAACCCCGTGGAATTCTCGGACTATTGGGGCAGCTGGAATTCCCTAATCTTGTGGAAGATGGAACTTTTTCTCATCACAATGAGACGGCCCACCAATTTGAAGGGCGCGTGGAAGGAAACACATATAATGCCAAGGAGCACGGATATTTCCTTGTAATATTTATGTCTTTCAATTGAATGCTGCTTCTTTTATGATAGAGAACAATTCAGTAAGTAATAAGCAGAGCAAATATCAAGAATGTGAAAATCACCTTCTTTTTTTTTTGTGGATTTTTCAGTGGTAAGGTTCACCATCTATAGAGAAATGATTGTGATATAGATGGTAGCAGTTTAGTTGGTCTGTGTGCACTGTATGGTTTCCTCTATTGAGACGCTGATGGATAACATTACTATAGAGTGAGGGTTTAACAATTTTATTTAATTTTTTCATGAACAGCGTTATCATGCTTACTTCATGGATGAAGTTGACTCATGGGTTGTTATTTCTGCAGGTTTGTTACTCTACTTATCTCTATTTGTTCCCATTCCTCACCATCTGATGTTACATTTCATTTTGTATATCATGTCCATGTTATAGGCTTATAGTTCTAAAAGTTCTATGTTCTCTTTAGTACTATTAGTGTTTATCTGTGTACTTGTGAAACAAATCAAGTTGCCAACAGAAATTGATTGCCATCAATATGTCATACTAAAATGGTTTGGATCCACTTATTGAGCTGCTATGTTCTTCTTTTCTATCCTTCAGATTGTTTCTTGTTTGGAATAAAACCACTTATCTAATTTACTGCTTCTTTATTCATCGAGTTTTGTCCGTGCTTCATATAATTACAGTCAATGCTATTATTCTTCTTGGATCTAATATGCAATTAATTTGTACATTTAACAGACTGGGTAGCTATTTTAGCATGTTCCATGGCTATCATGGGGCTACTTCATAAATCAAAGTATCCTCGACAATGGATTTGGTACTCCTGCTTTACTAGCCTTTTACTGGCAGTCTTCTGGTTATATCACATGCTGAGGTAAATCAAGTACAGATTTCTTAGTTCCTTGAGATGTGTATCATCTTTTCAAATTTTAACCAATATTCAAGAAATCAACCTGTTTAAGAAAACTGTGAAAAGAAATAGCAAAAGATCTTTGAAAAATAGATCCAGAAAGCCAATTGTCAACCACTCAATTACTATATGTCATTTTAGTCTTGTCCAATTTATTTTGCTTTTCTGAAACTGCTTGAAACAATCATTTAACTTTTTAATTAAAACTAGAAGTACATTTTCTCAACTCCGCTTGCCTAACCAGCCGTACACATCATGGTTTAAGTTTTGACACAATTAGGGTAGAAATATAGTCGTACACATCATGGTTTAAGTTTTAACACAATTAGGGTAGAAATATAGTCATTTCAGTCTACTTGTTTGTTATTACCAGTAAAAGCTGTTTCACTGTTTACATACAGTGGAGTATTTTGATATCTTAGGTACCAATTATTAGTTTATTTATGTGATCATGATTAACATAATATCCATTTGTGTGGTAGATTGCCAAAGTTTCGATGGGATATTATTTGGCTTCCATTTGGGCCTTTGAGGTACCGTCTCTAGTCTATTCAAAGTTGTTTCCATCTAACTATTGAAATAACTGACTTTTTCATTCATACATTGAAAATGCAGCGGCTCTGGAATCTGCCTGTATGTGGATCATCTACTCACTGAATCATCGGAAGAAGTAAGAAAACTTCGTGGGTACATGTATGCTTATAAGGCCGCCTGAAAAAGTTACTTCCAGACATATTTTGCTTCTACACATTTTGCTTCCTGTAAATTGGCTTGAGATAGACGTGTGATCAGGGTGGGGGCAAAATTCATGGGATACCTTACCGTACCGATATCTGGTCTGATGGCTGTGATTGCTTCAAAGTCTTGAACAAAGGGATTCCAGATCTTCACTTGGTGGCCCATGCTTGTGCTTGGCCTGTGCTAGGCTTTTTCAAGTATCAAAACAGAGCTTTCAAAATGTACAGAAAGCCCCTTTTTGTTATATATTCGATTCTGGAATATTCCTTCACTTCTCTCAGAATCAATCTTGATTAGTTAAGGCGCCAAATTCAGCTTGAGATTTTGGTGGGAGAGAGAACACCCTTTGTAAAACAAGTTTCTATTAATGCCACTACTAGGGGTGGTGATATGGGAACAACTAGAGCTCAGCTCATTAAAAGCTCGCTCTTAATTAACAAGCCAAGCCCGAACTAGATTTTGAAGTTTGTTACTCGTTCAATTAACGAGCTAGCCAAGCTTGAGAAAGTAGGTTCCCAGCTCGATTATATATATATAGTTAACATACTAAGATATTTAAAATATACTAAATTCATTTAAATACTATAATTAAGTATATTTATCCTATTGTAAAGATTATTAGTATATAATCTATTTTTCATGATAAGAATACCCTTTATACAATTATAAATTTATACTAAAATTTTAGTTGACATTTAATTTCTTTACCGAGGATAATAAAGTAAAATTTTCACCTATTATGAATAGCTATATCTAATGAACCAAGCTCGCTCGAGTTCATTTAAATCCCTCAAAAAGTTTTAGCAAATCAATTACAAATATTCTTTTCTTCCAGAATTCTAATCCAACACCCACCACTAAAATTTCACTAGGCATCTTTTTTTGTCGGAACCTTAAGTGGTGCTCGAAAAAAAAGTTTGCGAATTTTTTTGTATTTCTCCCTAGAGTCTTGAGACTAACAGTAAAATACATTGTTCGGAACTTTCCTATATTTTTTTGTTGGTTAAGGGGAACTTTCCTATATTGTTTACGCCAAATACATTTTATTACACATGATCATATAAATTAGATGAGAATAATAAAAGAGGGAGTATCAAATGAAGCGGATTGTTCAAGTGTAAGGAAGGCAAACCCACTTTCAGGATTGATAGCGAGGTTGGCATTTAAAGAGTAAGAATGCCTTAAATCATCAAATTGCAGCAAGAGCTATAAAAAGAAGTAGCCGACATTTAAAAAAAAAAAAAAACAATTATCTGATGTCAGTTCTTTTCCTGATAGTGGCCCATGACCTAGTTTTTTAAAAAATATATTCTTACTGAGGAATGAGGATACAGCATTATACACTTTGAATTTCCAGACAAGTTATCTATCTAGAGATTCTAGATGCCAGTGGTGGTATACTACAGAATGGTAGTCTTGATAAGGTCAAGTAGGAGTTTGGCTTTGACCAACTAGAAGTACATTTTCTCAACTCCGCTTGACTAACCAGCCGTACACATCATGGTTTAAGTTTTAACACAATTAGGGTAGAAATATAGTCGTACACATCTTGGTTTATGTTTTAACACAACTAGGGTAGAAATATAGTCATTTCAGTCTGCTTGTTTGTTATTACCAGTAAAAGCTGTTTCACTGTTTACATACAGTGGAGTGTTTTGATATATTAGGTACCAATTATTAGTTTATTTATGTGATCATGATTAACATAATATCCATTTGTGTGGTGGATTGCCAAAGTTTCGATGGGATATTATTTGGCTTCCATTTGGGCCTTTGAGGTACCATCTCTAGACTACTCAAAATTGTTTCCATCTAATTATTGAAATAACTGACTTTTTCATTCATACATTGAAATTGCAGCGGCTCTGGAATCTGCCTGTATGTGGACCATCTACTCACTGAATCATCGGAAGAAGTAAGAAAACTTCGTGGGTACATGTATGCTTATAAGGCCACCTGAAAAAATTACTCCAAACATACTTTCTTCTATGCATTTTGCTTTCTGTAAATTGGCTGGAGATAGACATGTGATCAGGACAGGGGCAAAACTCATGGGATATCTTAACATACCGATATCTGGTGGCGCATGCTTGTACTTGGCCTGTGCTAGACTTTTTCTAATATCGAAACAGAGCTTTCAAAATGTACAGAAAGCCCCTTTTTGTTATATATTAGATTCGCGTATATTCTTTCTTCTCCACTTCTCTCAGAATCAATCTTGATTAGTTAAAGCATCAAATTCGGCTTGAGATTTTGCAGACATGGAAAGAGAGAGAGAGAGAGAGAGAGAGAGATTCTCTGTAAAACAAGTTTCTATTAATGCAACTACTGTTCTAGAAGACCAGGAGGCCCAACTGAACTCACATATAATCCTACTAAATAAGCGAAGCCTCCAGAAAATGAAATCATAATCGAATATTTAGACCTCCCTTTTTAGGAGGTTGATCAGAAAGTGATCTTTCCTGAGAAAAGATATTCACTAATTAGATACTAATTGTCTGTTGACTACTATAGGCCAAACCTTGAGTTCATCCTAGATTCATTTCCTCAAAACCATGAATGTATGATTTTGACACATTAACCGTTGAGCAAAAGAGAAGATACTGTTAAGTTTCTGAGCAAATTCAAAGTCCAAAATCTTTGGCATGTGGAGAACTTAGAAGATATATTAAAGAGAAATATAGTCATAACCAATACCTACAAGACATGATGCCATACTATTGGCCTCAAATTAAAACAAAATAAATTAGCCTTAAATGAATCCCCCCAAAGAGCTCATATGAGAGCAAACACACACCACACTATTTTTGTTCTTGTTAAATTTTAACTAACCACACACACACACCCTACAATCTCAACTTCAAGCCTATAACCACACACACCCCTCAAAAAAGAAGGGTGAGGTGGGAGAACTTAAAGGAGAAGGTCCCTACTATCGGTAACCGAGGTGGGATTAATAGGCAAAGAGCTCATATGAGAGCAAACACACACCACCCCTCTTTTTTGAGGGGTGTGTGTGGTTATAGGTTTGAAGTTGCGATTGTAGGGCGTGTGTGTGTTGTGTGTGTGGTTAGTTAAAAATTATCAAAAAAGAACAAAACCAGTGTGGTGTGTGTTTGCTCTCATAAAGCATATAACCACACACACCCCTCAAAAAAGAGGAGTGAGGTGGGAGTACTTAAAAGAAAAGGTCTCTACTATTGGTAACCGAGGTGGGATTAATGAGCAAATAGCTCATATGAGAGCAAACACACACCACCCCTCTTTTTTGATGGGTGTGTGTGGTTATAGGTTTGAAGTTGCGATTGTAAGGCATGTGTGTGTGTTGTGTGTGTGGTTAGTTAAAAATTATCAAAAAAGAACAAAAACCGTGTGGTGTGTGTTTGCTCTCATAAAGCATATAACCACACACACCCCTCAAAAAAGAGGAGTGAGGTGGGAGTACTTAAAGGAGAAGGTCCCTACTGTCGGTAACCGATGTGGGATTAATGGGCAAAGAGCTCATATGAGAGCAAACACACACCACCCCTCTTTTTTGAGGGGTGTGTGTGGTTATAGGTTTGAAGTTGCAATTGTAGGGCGTGTGTGTATGTGTGATGTGTGTGTGTGGTTAGTTAAAAATTATCAAAAAATAACAAAAACAGTGTGGTGTGTATTTGCTCTCATATGAGCTCTTTGCCCATTAATCTCACATTGGTTACCGACCATAGAGACCTTCTCCTTTAAGTACTCTCACCTCTGCCCTCACCCCTCTTTTTTGAGGGGTGTGTATAGGCTTGAAGTTGAGATTGTAGGGCGTGTGTGTGTGATGTGTGTGTGGTTAGTTAAAAATTATGAAAAAAAAATGAATCCCCCAAAAATCCATTTACATAGAAAAGTAAATTCGAAAATTGCCACTTTTTTCTGGCAATATCATTTACCAACCATTAGTATCAATCATTGGTTGACTTTGCAAGACATTGCCCATTGAGAACAGATCCCACGACCTCTCTCATAAGAGAGGCCACACCCTACCAGTGGAGCACTCTGAAAACCTGATTCTATGCATGGGATTTATTTAATTCATGGGCTGCTACTGGAATAGCTGGGTGAGATCTGCTTTACCCTAAGATGAAAATGCCAAAGGCACCTGTAACCAAAATTGCAGGATCGATTTTGATCCTGTTGTGTAGCTCAAAAACTTGAAGAAGAAAGACAGGAAAGTACTATGAATTACTGAGAAAACCATTAACAAGTAATATTCAGAATTAGTAACAACAAACATTAATCCTTTCGTGATTAAAATAAAATCCATGTCGTCTTATTTGAACAAAACTCATCAAAATTTTCAAAGTGGTTTGCATCAAAATCTATGAGCCTATAAAACCCATCAACAGTTTTTGCACGTCAAATAAGCCTATTAAACTATGGAAAATCGGGAAATACCCAAAAGAGAGTTACTACGATAATTAGTTTAAATCCTACAAAAAAATTTAGCAAATCAAGGATAAATATTCTTTTCTTCCAGAATTCTAATCCAACACCCAGCATTAAAATTTTCACTAGGCATCTTTTTTGTCAGACCCTTGGGTGGTTCTCGAAAAAAGTTAGTGAATTTTATTTTGTGTTTCTCCCGAGACTCTGAGACAAACAGTAATATATAAACCAATGCTTCCATAGATTCAATCATTGTTTACGCCAAATACATTTTATTGCACATAATCATGTAAATTAAATGAGAATAATAAAGAGGGAGTATCAAATGAAGCATATTGTTCAAGAGCAACAAAGGCAAACCCACTTTCAGGATTGATAGCGAGCTTGTCATTGATAAAGAGTAAGAATGCCTTAATCATCAAAATGCAGCAAGAGCTATAAAGAGAGCTGAAAGAAGTAGCTGATTGTATATTTAATTTTTTTTTTATCTGATGTCAGTTATTTTCCTGATAGTTGCCCATTACCTAATCTTTTGATGAATATATTCTTAATGGGTATACAGCATTATACCCTTTGAATTTCCTGACAAATTATCTATCACGAGGTTCTAGATGCCAGTGATGGTATACTACAGGATGTAATAGTCTAATTAATAAGGTCAAGTAGAATTTGACTTTAACCAACTCCAAGCTTCTTCAGAGCATGCAGTAACAATCACTCGTTTCTATTAATCTATATCAAATTTTAGATGGAAATGTTGATAATATAGGCATTCGAAAAGAGAGTCCTGATATAAGAACTAAAAGTACAAATAGAGCTACATGATTCACAAAATAGAGCCCTCTACTCATCCGACAGTACTACGCCGTCATGACATCTACATCTAGGCCGCATTTTTTTTATTTTTTGTAGAGCAGGGACATCACAACAAGCCAAGATCGTCAGAATGGCCAAGTCCTCATGCATGATGCAGAGATGCCTTCTGCGCAATCAATGTGATCTCTTTCATTCGTTCATCGACTAACTGGCACAACTGCTCCTCTTGACTAGCTTGATTTTTGTCCATCTCAATGCTGCCCACTTCACCACCTGGTGTCCGGAACATGACAAATGTCATTTCATGATCATAATCATTTGGGACTTCAATCACCTGCTTCCCAGCAGTCCCAGAATCTTTCCCCAAGATGTCAACCTTCATACGGTCTGAAATGAAGGTTACATAGTTCTCCCTGTGTTGGTCAATGGGATCAAGGCCAATGTAGATGAGAACCTCCCAACACTGGAGAAACTGTTTCTTGTTGATCTTCAAACTTCTCCTGACATCCTCAACTGCACTCGCAGGTGGCTCGAATTGAAAACTGCAGGTTTTCTTTGATAGCTTCACTTGCTTCATATGTGAGACAACTGAATGAATTGCTGGCTGGATTGGGTCGAAAACAAGCAGGCGAAGCGTGTCAATGCAGGTGCGCACGTGCTGGAGGTAATCAGAAGGCTCTTCAACAGTTACATCATAAACTTTTTCAGATATTGCAACAGAGTAGAGAGTCTCCAGAAGGTGGCGGCCATGACCTTGGCCCTGATAAGGAGGCAATACCAGTATCTGCCATCAGAGCAATGTGGCATGAGAATAGTGAAAAATCAAATAATATAAACTAACAGGAGAATCTTTTCCATAAGTGGAGAGGAGGGAAATGAAGAAATATAAATATCTAATATTCCATTTCTGTAACTCAGTACTGCTTTATAAATTCATTATTGTACTGATGACCAGATTGGATCACAGTCAATCGCAATTGAATGTTCCCCAAGTTCAATCTCACCCCCAGGCATGGTGTCAAAAATCGCCTCAATTCCACCGAAGTTGACCGAATTGAGTCGACTTCCGTGACGTCTGAAGTGAAATGTACTTCTATTTTAAAATTATGGACTTCATAGTAAGAACTTCGGTAAACTATGATTGAAACTGGAAAAAAAAGTGTTTAGAAAATACATGACTTCGGTGGAAGTTAACTGAAGTGTATAGAAAAAGTCTATAAATTGAAGGGCTTTTGAGTTTTAACTTAAAATGGCAATGCTAGTTCCAGTTGTTTTAAACTTATTTTCTTCACAAGAAAAGACATTTGTCCCTAGCATTAACCTTATTATAAATTTAATTAGCTTTAAAAGAGTGTTGCTAGCATTAATTTTATTATAAATTATAATTTTAGTATTAGAGTGTGGTTAGCATTAATTTTATTATAAATTATAATTTTATTATTTTAGTAATTTTGTTATTAGTATATTATCCTCGTAAGGGGTTTCTAGTAATTTTAAAAAAATTAAATAATTTTCATGTAGTATTTCATAAGTTAAAAATTATTTTACTCATGTCCTCTTCACATATGGATTCGTTCTTGTAAAACCATTGAGTTCATCAATTGCAAATTGAAATAGGCTAAGAAACTAAATTGAATTTTAATTATTTATCAACTTTAATGTGAAGTCATAAGTTTTTCAGGTTTCTAAAATATTTATCATGGATAATCATTAAAAATAAAGAGAATACATATCCTCTTCACTTGACAAAGTGATAAAATATAGTTAAAAAAAATTGACAATATAGAGAAATATCAAGAACAAATTATAGCTCAAACAAGTTTACAACGCATATCACTTAACATGATTCTCACATTTGAATACTACATGCTTGCATAAGTAATATAATAAATTTTGGATGTGTACTTATGCTTAAGTATTAAATTTCTAAAGTTTCATCTTAGATTTTCAATGTTTCATTAAAGTTTTCTAGACTTCTTTAATCATTACATAATTTCATTTGACTTCCTTAAACTTTCTCGAAACGTTTCAACTTCCTTAACGACCAAAGTTTATACCGAAACCGAAATTTAATACATTGCCCACAAGTGAACACGTGTCCCTTTTAACCCCTATTAACTGTGGTTAATATTCACTAACCCTTGGGGTTTAAAAATATAACCTTTTTTTTTGTGGGGGGGGGGGGATTAACCCTAAGAGTTAAAAAAAAATTAATCAGAGTTAGATTTTTTTAATTATTTTTTTCTAAAATTCAAGTTCAAACTGTTGAACCCCAAGGGTTAGTGAATCTTAACCAGTTAATAGGGGCACGTTGATCTGTGTGTGCGATTGAACTTGGGGATCTTAACTTGTAGGGACGCGTGACCTGTGTGTGCGATTGAACTTGAGGAGAGTTCAATCATAATTGACTGTCCAATCTCATTGATGACTGATGAGCATAATTTAGTGCAACACAGGCTCAAGTTTGATCCCATCAACTCACACTCCTAGTGGTCCAATCAATAGTCACAGATTTGTTCATGGAGAGGGATAGATTTTCTAGTTGATTTTAGGATTGAGCATTGTTGCTCCATTAATTAATAATTCAGAAGAAAAGATCAACCAATAGAAGACTGAACCTGGCTGATTCGCAAGCGTGAACTGTCAGGGTAATGGTAAAAGCGATAAACAGTTGCAAAGCCAAGCAATGTACTATACTCCTGTTCATCTGCTTTCCTCTGAGCCACGAGATAGATTTCCCATCCTGGATCTGTTATGTCAATAGGACTGCTACCTGAACCAAAGTATACAACTTGTCATAAACTGAGGTCACACTCATGGATTGTAACAAATATATAAAATAATGAAATGCTCCAACAGAAGACAGGGTGAAATTATTACCATCAACAAGAAGAAGTACGAGAGGTACCAATCGACTGTAAAGTTGTCCAACAGGCATGCTGTTTACAGCCATGCGAATAACCTGATTGAGAGGAAGTAGAGAGTCATCAGCTAGGGCACTCCAAAGTTCAAACACAAATAAGTCACAAGAAGTAGGGGGAAACCCTTCCAATGATAATTTTCAGAAAGATAAGCTCAAAGCCAACATATCAGAGTCATGGGTCAAAATGGTAAGATGATGCCAAGCTCTGTAGTTCATTGACATCATAGTAGAGTTAATGGTGTTGGGCTACTTGAGTCCCACATTGAGAAGCCATTGGCATTCTATGTGGAAAGTATTGAGTGTTAAAGTAACAGTAACAGTAACAGTATGTTTAGACTGCACAGAACATTCAAAATATTATGTGGTGGGCCATCTACAAACTGTGTAGTCGTATTCATGAATAGATAACCATCTTGGCCAATGTTAAACTTAGTTGATATTGCTCCAGTAAAAACCCAGGTCCTTTGATATCAGTTGCAATAATCAAATTAATAGTGCACGAACAGGAAAATTGGAAATGTAAGAAGCACCTCCACAGCACATGCCTCTACTTTCAAGTGACTATTAGAATTATCATTGTGCTCCTTGGAGGCTTCATAATGTAAGACCTCTCCATTCACTACTACAGATCTGAGACCAGTAAAAGAAACGAAAAGCAAAACATTACATTATTAGATATGCATAGACAAAATAATGACACAAAAAAATTTATGCCTGAAATGTTAGATGCATAAAAGTAAGTATGATATTGAAGGAAACAGTACCTGATATATTGACTCTCTGTAGAGAAAGTTTGAAGAAAATCATCTTTTTTCTCAAGGAGAGATTCACCAAATATTCGCTGTTGAAATGACTAAATTTTCAGTATACATGTGGAGACTAAGAGGATAGCATAATTTGGATGGTTAATGAATACCTGAAGAGCAGACTTCAAATCTGTGATCCCTTTGCCACCCTTATAACAAAGAGAAAATAGTTAATGTTAAAATTGCCATGACAAACTATTTTACAAGAATTAATTTTTAAAAGCCAATTTAAGTTTAAAAACTAAATGGAAATGTGCCCAAGCCTCATTTAATTCTGGGACCAAGAGGAAAAGAGTTGATAGAAGGCAAGAAGCCAATCAAGTTTAAATGAAAAAAGAAAATGTAAATTTTATAATATTGTCCCCAAGTAAATCAGGTTAAGAAAAAATACATCAATCTTTATACTCATACTTGGCTATAATTTCAAAAAGTCAGGTTGGAAGGACAAGACATACAAATGTAAACGGCGTGCTCACTAACAGGCTATGTCAAATCCAAAAGAATAGAGAAGAGGACAGGCAATACTTACATCGGATGTGTTCAGAAATGCAATGTCAGCATATGCATGAAATGATATACTACTCAACCAAATGGTGATCTGCATCAAATGATTAAAAAATATATATATTACACTGCAATACACTTTCAAAGCCCCAGGAGGAGAAATCAAAATTTTCCCCTCCTGACAGGGTAGTGAGAATACAGAAATGAGATTGGATCAAATAATACTAAAATACCATGTATAGGTCTAATATAAGTAAATTATGTAATAAGGAGGATATGTTATTTGAAACATTACAATTATAAGAGATGTGGATAGAAACATGAGTGTATAGTAAAAAAGATCATTTTATTTGTTCAGAAATCCTAAATAAATAATCTTTGTAAAATGTTAATCATGTCTTCCTTATATCATCTTTTTATGAAATGATATTAAAAAAGAAATGCAAGAAGAACCAATTAAAGCAATAACCGGTGAGTATTCAATTCTGAGAGTGGGGCAAGCTTTATAGAATAGGATATATTCTTCTAATAATGTCACAAACTATAGCACAATGGGGTTTGCATGCTCCCATCTTATGTTACAAAGAGCAAACAGCATATATACTAGTGCAGAAAGTCATCTTCGTTTACATCAAAAGCTTAAGGTTAGATCAGTGTTTTAAAACCCGAAAACTCGACTCAGAACATTGCCGATAGAGTCAACTCGGAAACTCGGGCAAAACTTGCCCGAGTAACGACACCTAAAATTCTAACATATATAATATTTTTCTAATACTATATATAGTGTATAAATTCAAAATTAATGATAAAACATGCCTAAACTGAGATATATAAGTCAATACAATTCATCAATTATCATCCATAAATAAGACAATAATCATCCATCATTCATAATTTCATATAACTAGTTAAATGGAATCATTGATTAACAGAGCATAGAGCATCAAATCATATCTACTTAACTTGTCATGCTATATTCAATATTAGAAACCATTATCACTAATCACTACAATCAAGGCTAGAATGGCCTGTAATGTAATTTGTATATTGTGGGTGTGTTTTAAAAAAAAAACATTATTTGGTCCACTCGGGCACGTCACTGGGTCGAGCCACCTTGCCTGCGTAGGCCGAGTTACTCGGTTTTTGGTTACAACTTATAGCATACATCATTTGGGCAAGTTGGGGCAAGTCACTCACTTTTGAGTGTCATTTCTGAGTTTTACCTCTGAGTCGTCTCTAAACCTGGTT
The DNA here is from genome assembly GCA_015143295.1 of Tetracentron sinense. Taxonomy (NCBI): domain Eukaryota; kingdom Viridiplantae; phylum Streptophyta; class Magnoliopsida; order Trochodendrales; family Trochodendraceae; genus Tetracentron; species Tetracentron sinense. Next base: position 35,942,084 of record CM026565.1, read on the forward strand.
GAGTCGAGTCGAGTCGACTCGTCGAGTTTTAATACAGAGGGTTAGATTTCTATCACAGTTTCTTCTAGCCATGTCATATCATCATTCATCATATAATAATCATGCTATATATTCAGATCATCTTATCTTGCACTGCAAAAGAATGAAATTTTGATGTCACGAAAGCAATTAAGAAACCCACATGAATCATTATCCAAAATTGTTAGTTCAAAGGATGCCCATAATTACTCTTCACCACATGCAGTAAATTGTAATAGATTCAAGTTATAACAAAGAGTTTCCCCAAACTGATGTGTTAAATACAAAAGGATAAGGGTCTCCTTGTAATTTTATGTACGTATAGAGGTATATTTGTCATTTTATGTTGAACCAAATCCTTTTTTTTTTTTAATCAGTAACATTGCTCCAGCAATTATGTACATACAAGTAAATGAATCACTATCCCACAATTTGGAGAGCTTTCAAGATAATGTGATCACAGTGCTTCCAATGCGCTTCTAAAAAATGTCTCATTCTATTGGTCTTACTCCTCGAGATATATTGGATTTGAATTGTTTTCAAATTAGGCCAATTACAATTCAATAATTTTTTTTTTCTTCAGGATATGAAGCTTTGATGTTCCTCTTTCCACATTCCTTTTATATGTACAAAGTGATTCTCTATTTGTTTCTAAAGATGGAATCAATTTATTATTTATCCTTAATCGTTTGTGCAAAAAAAAAAAATCTTATTCTATTGTATTGTGGATGCTGAGTTCAAGTATTCTACTTTCCTGTTTTCATATCGTAAATTGAACTCAGATCCTAAACAAGTAGCTCCTGTTATCTATTGGGCATTTCTTTTGCAAAACTTTCTACTTGGCCAAAGCTTGAGGAGATATGTTTATGCTCTAATAAGCATAGTTGCAAGAAAGCTATGTACATGGTGGGAAGCTCGTATCCCAGACTCGCTTCCATCATGTCCCATTTAGTGGTCATTGAGCTATGTATCTAGGAAATGATGGGATAGACCCGAATCTAAAGTCTACAACATAGATCATAAGCAGATATCGCCAGATTGAAATTTAAAGTACCTACCTTTCCATAAATATATCATGTAAGATAAAATTTAAGGTACAATGATCATCCTAATGGGAATGAAGGACCTATATCTCATTTCTTAAGAATTTTTTTAGCCTCGCTTCCTGCTTCTCGTTTTCGCTTCGCTTCTCGTTTTTGCTTCTCGCTTTGGTAACTATGCTGATAAGTAGTACATAGAAGAGTTGGAAGGATGCAGCAACGTAGAGTGGGAGAAACAATGCAAAATATGTAATGGTTATTCACATTCCAATGTTGTGTTATCCAAATTTATGAAGTTGACTGCCTAAATATGCTCATTTCACTACTTCGGCATATCTGCATCAAAACTAGATGAAGCTTTCCAATGCAAGTTCAAATACAATCCCGCAGTGGTACTGTTAAAGTTTAAAAAAAACTTAGGAAAGTTTCACAAGATATCTGAAATTTTTTAAGACATATAATTTGATGTTTTCAAACTGATGTTAAACTCAAAAAAATAATCCTGATTCCTGAATGAGGATGTGGACAGTAACAAGAATTTAGGACTTGTTTGGACCTTAAAAAATAAAAACACAATTGGAACCAGTGAACCATCATAAGTGAAACTAACTGTTTTTTTTAATATATATTACATGCATTTGGAAATTGCCCATCTTGCACCTCAAAAATCATGCCACCCACAAAAGGTTCCACAATATACAATTGGCACAAATTTATGGGGGAGGTGCATTTTTCTCAATCACCCCCCCTCCCCAAGGAATATGAAAAAATCTATTTGGGCTATTAGACTATTACACAACAAACAAATTGTAATTAGTCTAAACAAGTATTACCTTTAGATCTTTGTAACCATATATTTTCCCATCGTCACCAAAAAATCGATTCAGATCAACTGGATCAAGACAAAAACTGTCTGCAGCATCCACTTCCTCTTTGCCACCAACTACAATACCAGCATCCAAATAAAAACACAAGTCAAATCATACTTTACAAAATAACCCAGAGAAAACTTCTAATCAATATTAATAATTTAGACAAACAATCTAAATTGGTTAAAAAATGAACCCTTTGGGCAAAATTGATAATATTTCGTAATTTAACGAGTTTTGGTTGGGTCAAAGAAAATTCTCACGTAAACTCTCCTTCGAACTTGGCATAAAACACCATTTTTGATTTTGAGTAGTATCCAAACAGGCTCTAAAACAGTCAATAGAATCTAAACTAAAAGTGAGCTACTATCAACACTACACAAGCAAACCAATCTGATCATTTTATTAAAGATGAATGAACTCATACCCAGAAAAATTTTAATGCATTCATTCGCTTCAACTCCATCATCTGCACCACAACCATGTAAAAAAATGAGGAAAACTAACTTCTCTTTAAAAAAAATCGAGAAAAATGAAAAACCCAAAATCACAGTAACAAACACAAACGAAATTACAGTACAAAATCAAAATTTCAGCTGGAAATATAAGGAAGGATAAATTTTGGAGATACTGGGAGCTATAGATCTGAGTTAACTCACCGAGATTAGGAAATCCGACTCGCCTTCGCTTCTTGTTATCTGTAATTGGATCGGCAGCTTGCTTGCCCACCATTTTCGCCGGTTAGGGTTTCCTCAGAGCGGGAAATGAGAGAGGCGGGAAATTAGTATACGAAATACGGACTCAAGGGTTTCTCGATGTTATATAAAGACTTTCCCCAATTTAATTTCTGTCCGAAGCCAAATCCTCTACGGTGATAACCGGATTTGGCAAATCCGGTTATCATCCCTGAGGTCGCCATGTGTCCATTTTGAAATTTTTTTTTCTAAAAACCAATGATGAGTGGGTGAACCGTAAGAGGTGGATGAATCTTAACCACAGTCAAGGGGTATCAAAGGAACCGTTGCAACCTCAAGGGGTGATAACCAGATTTGCCAAATCCAATTATCCCCGTAGAGGATTTGGCTTCTTTCCATTTGGACGGGAGTACGCCAAAACGGGAACCAAATCCTCTATGATTATAACCGGATTTGGTGAATCCGGTTATGCCCCTAAGGTTGCCACGTGGGTGAACCCTAAGGATGGGTTAACCACAATTAAGGGTTTTCAAAAAAGACACATGGCAACCTCAGGGGCATAACCAAATTCACCCGATCTGGTTATAACTGTAGAGGGTTTGGTTCTACAAAAACCTGTCCTCCCACATTTAGTGTAGAGCAATAGTTTCTCCAACCGCGAGGAGCGAACTATTGCTCCTGGCTCTTACAAAGCTGTCCATTCTATCTGCCATCAACTTGGGTTAAGTTGTTTTAACCTTTACTTAAATTTTTTTTAATTTTATTTTTTAAAAAACCAAAAGTAGATGATGGGTGAACCTTAAGTGTTAGTGGGATTACCAAAAAAAAAAAAAAAACCCTTAGGTGTTAGTGTACCTTAACTATAGTTAAATGGAGCCTAAAGAGAGTCACGTGGCATTAAAATGGGACTTGAGATGCACCCCTAACCTCACGGACCTAAGAGGTGATTATTTTCCTTTAGTGTATGGGCATGTGTATCAAAATCACAGGCCCATTCATTAAGCTAATATGATTTGTGCAACGTGGAAGGCACATTCAGAATTAGCTGCTTCTTCCCAGTGCGACAACTGTCCATTATATTTATTTAACCTATTTGCGGCGAGTTAGTTTTAGGTGTGGGTCAGACCCGACCCATCAACCCAATCGCATCCATTTATCTTTTTCATGAGTTATGGTCGATGTATTGGGCCCATAAGTCCGGCTCGGTTTGGGCCTCAGCAACCTATTTATAACATGGTCCGGTTCGTCGAGTCTCCAGCCTGATGGATCATAATACTTAATTAATTTATTAACAATTGTATATTTATTAGGTAATCATTGATTATTATAATTTAACAAATAAACAATGGAGAATAATTGTTTGCGAATATGCGTTCGTTAGGCGGAACGCACACGCATCCACGGATGACATTTGTCCCTTTTAATTTTTATGAACCGTGGTTAAGATTCCTTCACCCCTAGGGTTCATCCATCTAACCTTGGTTTTTAGAAAATAATCTTAAATTAGTTAACACTTATTAATTGTGATTAAAATCCACTTAATCTTAGGGTTCATCCATCTAACCTTAGTTTTTAGAAAAACAACCTCAAATTAGTTAACACTCATTAATTGTGGTTAAGATTCACTCACCCCTACGATTCATCCATCCAACCTTAATTTTTTTTTAAAATAAAATATATTAATCTCATGTTGGTCAATCTTAATCATGATTAAAAAAATGTAAAAAATTGACATGTGGCGGGTTATGGGCGCGCACGCGTTCCACTGGGTGCAACGCGTCCGGGCAAAGTATCAGTCCCCATCCTCCGAAAGAATGCCTTGAACTTTCTAAAGTGAGTTATGCTAGCAGCAGGGGCGGAAAGGGGGGCGGGGAGGGACATTTTATTACTATATAAGTATAATATTTTTTTAAAAATACATAATACTCAATTTTTGTATACATTAGCCCCCAAAACATATTGTAAATTGTGTATGTCCAATATAAAGGGATTAATTTTTTACATATTGTGTCCCTCTTAACCCTAATTAAGATTTATTAACTTAAGAGTTAATTTTGTTTTAATAAAAACCAAGGGTAGATACATAAATCCTAAGAATAAGTGAATTTTAATCATAGCTAATGGGAGATACACAACCACTTGGACAAGCCCATGATGCGTCTGTGTTTTTCTTGTTATTAGGCCATTTTTAGAATGCAACGTTAAATTTTAGCATTCCATCCAATTCTCGTTAAAAAAAATCTATGAAAAAGAGAAACAAAATCTCCGAAAAAGAGAAACTGGACATTTTGTATGCTTTCTTCTACAAAACCATTACCAGCAGCAGTCTTCTCTTTTCAGCTACTGTAAGTTGGAGATAACACCATCTCCGGCTAAGAGATTTTGGTCTTTAGGATTACGATTTCTATAGGGTTTTTTTTTTGGGGGGGTTAAAGATTTATATAGCTGATTCGTGTTATTTTCTATATGTGATGATGAAAGACCAACTTTTTCTTTAGTGGTACGTAAATTGATAATATTTAAAACCTATAAAATATGCATATACTCCTTGCCTACTCAATTGCAGGTACCATGAGGTTACGAGTTCAATGTCAGCTTACCCTTCAACTATCATCTTTAAATTTGACAACATTTTTCTGATCAAGTACCTCCATAGGCTTAATTGTATGTGAAGCATCATCAAGTACCTCCAATTTGCCTATTCTTCTTACCATGTATGTTTCTTTATACTGATGTGACTTCGTGGTGTTCAAGGATGCTCATTCGATATGTTAGAGGCTCCACGACTCCTATTCTTCTACTCAATATTTCCTTTACCTTTTCTTCTACTTTAGTTTTTCCTCCTCTTATTTCTTTTCTTTTCTTTTTACCTTTTTTTTTTTTTTCGGAATGTACCATTTAGTTATTTTGAAATGCTGAATTAATGATTTGTTTATGCAAACTGAAGGTTATAGATTAATATCTTGAGAAGAGTCCCATATTGCAGATTCATGGCAAGGAGCACTTAGGAAGAAGTCACCGGGGAGATTCACAAGGTGTTTTCATCACGAGTTAAAGAAAATTCACATATATACAAGTATTTGTAACATGTCTTAGGATTTTGCTCATATTGTGCACCAACCATTTTCTTACGGGTACAAGTATGGCAACCATTTATCATGTAATATTGGTGAATAAAGCTTAGACATACAAGAATGGTATTGGAAACCAAATGTATGAAGAAATCTCCGAGTCGCCTTTCTAATAGTAGGCTAAGGATAAGCTGTTTTGCTCTAACTGCTAATCAGCTCTGCATGATTAGTATCTTGGCATTATCCATATTCTTTTTGGGGGTGGGTTTGCAAAGTAATTCTTTTGGAATTAGAGTTAGTGCCACCTAATCATACTCTCTTTTTCTGTAAGGTATTTTGCACATTTGTTTTTTGGTTATATCCAAAGAATTAAGTTTACAATTGAACCCACCAAGGCTACTCGAATGAAGTAACCACTGCAACCAAACAGCTCCAACCATCTTATACTAAGTTGCAGATTATTGTTAGCTTCAAAAATCTTGGTAATCAATATTCTTAAAGCAAAGAGTCATATTGATTCTCTAAATTATCACATTATTTCAAAAGCATAACTGGTTTAAACTCCCAGTGGGAAATGTGGTAAGATCGTTACCAGCAGTTTACTTGCAGAGAGTATCGCCATAACAGCTCTAAAACTGTATCAGCTTGGTTGTCATGCTATATTCAACATGGCTGTAATAATAACTTTGTTTCTTTCGGAAGTTTGGGAGGTTACCAATTGAGGTAAAATGAGATCTTTAGAAGTCACTACTGACAGTCTAAAACTCGCGGAAGGAAACAGATCAATACTAAAGTGAGAAATGTTTGTTATAGTTATGCCTCTCAGGTCCATAACGATTGGCTAAAATCACGGTAACCCAAACTGCTGACTTGGATGGACTCCCACTGCAAAGATAATTGGCCTTCAAATATGTTGTAGGGCTTTCAATGGCAAGTGACATTCACTTGGGGACCCTGAATTGGGTACAGGAACATGAAACAAATTTATCTGGCAGAGGGGAAAGAATCCAATTAATCCGCTTGTCATGAGGTTGTATCAGATTCCGAGCAACATTTTAAGGACAGTTGAGACCCAGGCCCAGCCCCGGTCCAGTCTGGTCCAGCCCAGCCCCTATTACCCATTGCCTTGTCGGTTACTTCAGAAAGTCTCCTTTGGCTCAAAGCCCATGAAAAGCTTAGGACTCAAAATGTGGCATGGATTGGATTGATCAGTCTCCACGGCCAATATAATATAGTAAAACAAACAAGGCAAACATATATGTACATGGAGACCTATTGGATTCATAAATGATTTAAAAAGTTTCCTGTAAATCTGGAATGGGCTTTTTCAGAGTTCCTTCTCATTTTCACAATAAGGTATATATAAAAGAAAAATAGATTACCCAATTATTCATGTAATGTGGTAAAGAAATGAACTCTAGGTAATCATTCCCCACTGATTCTTGACTTGCATATGATGAAGGTAACTTTCATATAGTCACATTCCAGGTTGTGTCATCTCAAGCAGATGCTGAAGTTAGGAAGCCTCCTCCTTAGCTGCAAGATGCAATTCTTGAAGCAGCTTGCACGAACTCTCCCAAAGCATCTCCGCAAGCTTGGTGTCGTAAGAAAGTGCAGAGGAACTGATAGTTCTACCTCTTCCTCCAAAGAAGTATTCTCCTGACAATTCCTGGAATGAAGAATGGACAACTAATAAGTGCAGACATCAAATATTCGCAATGGGTACCCTAATCGCTTATTTTTCTTTGGCCGGCATTGTTTCAATTATATAGTACTAGTCAAGTAATTTTTATGAATGCTGCACAAACTTAAAAAGCTATTAACTCAGCAAGGTTAAACACTTGATTGAACTTCTGTGATTCGGTGATTTAACTGAGTCAAGTAACTCGCTAAGTCATTGAATTTTGACCTCTTAAAAGCAATAATTGTATCTGCATTTACCAAATATTCAACACCAATTTTCAAACATCCAAGGCACAGAGGATTCGCCTAAGTTGGGCTATGCAAAAGTCAGGTATGAGGTGCAAGCACTATAGCTTGTTTCAGGAGAATGTGATCAATAAATGTCTATTTATGTCAAAACCAGCTCATTAATCTCGAAAGTTTGTTATTAATCTCGAAAGTTGAATCAACCTAAATGGGTATGTCCAAAATACTTATTCTGAGGCACAGAAGTCTGGCTTGAATGGCTTTGAGGAGATTAATAAGCCAAGATTAGTAGCCCAAGTAAATTATATAAAATAGAAGCCATTCATTAGCCAAAATACAGTTATAAAGAGCATTCATATTAATAAATTCATGACAATAATAGAAATGTTTCCAAAAGGGAAAAAAATGAAGACGGTCTCGTTCACTTCATATTTTATTGGCAGATTCACTCTCCAATACTGTCTCAGATAATTTATTGCCTATTAATAAACACGCCAATTATAGCTAAAGTAACACTTACGGTATCTCTCTCTCTCATACCCAATCGTCTCCTCCCCCCCCGTGGCACCACCCCACTCCAACATTAAGTAGAAAAATCCATCACCAAGGACATTGGTGGTGGTAGTTTATCCCAGGTCAGGTGAAGGATAGTGTGTCGTATACCAATCGCCACCATGAAATTATACTATATGCTAAAGAAAAAGAGTGTTTGTGATGCCACGTATAGACTACCAATATGCATTAGTATAAGTGGGTCCCATTTAGGGGTGTATTCAAGCTGAGCTCAGCCAAGCTCCCGCTTGAATTGATTGGAGATCGAACCAAGCTTGGCTTGGCTCAAGCTTGGTGCATTATGAAATTTTATTTCCTCTCATTTGGTTGGTGATTCTTGAAAAAAGTTGTGAAAATTTTGAAGTTAAATTAGAGAAATCAAATCATAATATATATATATAACTATATCTGTGTGTGTGTGTGTGTGTGTGTGTGTGTGAGTTATAATATCTCAAGCCGAGCCAAGCCAAACTAACCCTAAAATGAGTCGAGGTGAATCAAACAGGACCTGGCTCGAGCTCAGCTTGTTTAGACTTTCGGGCTCAGGTAAAAGCTCGGCTTGGCTAGGTTTGATCAAGCCAAAAATCTCAGCTTCAGCTTGACTTGAACGAGTCAAGCCAACGAGCAAGCTCAGCTTGAATACATCCCTAGTCCTACTACCAAATTAAAACGGTTCAGCTTCTTATAAAGAAAGAAATTGGAACCTTATGGGTACCACTAGAAAGACTTTACTATTTACTAGGGGTCTCCCTCCCATGTCATCAAGAAGGTCCCTCTATTTCAAGTTTTGTTCTAAAAGTAGGTTGGAGAGTCCAAACAATAAATTCTTACAAATTGGTCTCTCCTTACTAGATAAAGAAAATTTAAAGACGCTAGGCAATAGACATCAGACACCAGAGAATAGCACAAGAAATTCACAGGAAGCAAAATGATATTATTAGAGAAAGGCAAAACATACTGGAGGGGCAAGGGCAGCATCAATAATAGAGTTGACCCCATTCTCAGGTGATTGCAGGAGGCCCAGAAGTTTCAGAACTACAAAAGCCAAGTGAGAAAGACATGCTGGAACTTCTCGCATGATGTTGGTTTCCACTATCCCAGGATCCACAGCGCTTTAAAATTTAATGACAACAAGTGAGATAAGGAATGAGAAACATTCACCAATAATATACCTTTGGAGGGAATTAGTAATAATTTTTAACAGAGCACTAGAGCTAATATTAGTCCAAGTTGATGAAGTGAAAGTCACAGTTGTCTATTGTATGAACATCACCGAAGGAAAGTGCTGTTTATAAACGAAATATTTGGAAACATCGCACACATGTAAGGAGATGGACCAACCATTCAATGTGGCCCTTTAAGAAGATCACCATCATCATCAGTGCCGCCATTCCGTTTTATTAAAGGCCATAACTTCAGTTAAGTCATGTGCTATCAAATCTTTCTCACTAACTCCATACCATGTCATCCCCCCTCTCCCCCTCTTGAGCCTTCAAATTGCACCAATTTTGTCCCTCCAAGAAGATCTCCTAGCTAAATAATCAAGTCCATCGGATGATTACAACCATCTAACACATCCTTTTCTTTTAAACGGAAGAAAAAAATTGAGGTCAGTCTAAAAAATGTCAATTGACCCAGTTATGTTCAATCAACCAGTACCTAATATATCTCCTAGGTGATTGGCCCATTGTGGATCTCAGGCCCTTGCTTGTGCACCATGTGTCCCAATACGTTTGGGCAGTAACTGTCATGCTGATATTCGCACTATGGATTTAACCAACATAGAACTTCGCAAGTTTGTAAATACTTACATGATAGAGACCTGACGATATTTATCTATCAAACCAAGTTGTCGATGAAGTTCATAAGAGAACAGCAGTAAGCACACTATCAGCATAGAGCCATGGGTACTAGTTAGAACTTAGAACAGAGATAAAGAACAAAGTAATTTTATTTTTTGTGGCACATTTGACTTACATTTGGAATACTCATAAATATGAGCAAACGGGTATTGTTTTGATTTTGAGAAACACTTCCCAGCCAAAGTTTCCTTGTCGACCTGCATATCAGATACTGCAGGAAAAAGAAATACTGCAGTTTAATTTTATACCAAGTGCTCTGTTCAGTACTTCCATGTAGACCATAACTATGTCCTGTTTGAACGCAATTAAACTGACCACAAGTTTTAAGAACCCAGAAAATATCCTCACTGATCAAGCACCAGCCATGTGGAGGCAAGAGACCCAATGCACAAGAAATTGGATCATGAAGGACAGAATCACAGGTTTCCACATCAGAAAGCAAGGGTTACCACGATTGAACAGAAATTTTCATGAATGATTTACCCAAGGAACCTACTTACTCTTTTCTGCAAATTTACCAAATAGAAGAATTATAAACATGCTCACCACAACGATGGGTAAAGGATGTAACATTAACTATCCGAGAAGGAACACGGCTGTTTCTGAGTAGTGGTAAGAGAAGATTGGTCAGAGCAAATGCACCAATGTAATTCGTCCCCGTCATCCTGGGAGGAAAAGGTAAGCTTATCAGCACACAGTCCATGATTCTGAATAGGGTAATGATTCCCACTATTAGTACCAAGTACCATGAAAAGAGTGAAATGTTTTCTTACTTCAATTGTAGAATAGCAGTCTAAAGGTGTCAGAGTAAAAAGAAGAAATATATGGAAACACAGGAACTCACAAAGAGAACATAGGTAAGAAAATAGAATTATTGGAAGCATAAACAGGAGGTGGGAGGGAAGTACAACCTTTGTTAGTCGAATTCAAGATTTAAGTGAAAATCATTTGGTCTCAGAGGTACCGATACTACCAATAATTTGTGCTTTTATATCAAATTAGAATTTTTTTAAAGCAGACTAAAACTATGCTGACTTCGTTGCAGAGTCAGTCAAGTTAATACCAAGTAGTATCATCTCCTTTGTCAGCTGAGTCTTACACCAAAGCTAAGTATTTACCTCGGATTAGTTCTTTTGGTGAGTCTGCTTACCAAAATATGTTTCCATTTACAATCTGCAAAAATCATTTGTAAATTGAATGCATCACAGTTTTTGCTTTTCTGGTAGGTAGATCTGGATTGAAGCCACAACCTCAGGACACCCTCAAATTGATCAAATTCAAAGATTAGAGATGCATGGACAGCTTTTGTATTGGTATCAGGTGAGCAAGCCTTCAAAACTAGTCGTCTTGGTTCTAGAGTGCATTTATGGATTTAAGAGGTACAAATACAAGCTAAGTGTTATACCGATCTCCATATAAAGGTGGCTGCTACTTGGCCAGGAGGCCCAGGAAGAAACAGACATGTCAGTTTAGGGTTGACCAAGTAGCACACAGGACCAAGTCTTTAAATCTTGGTCCTCATCTAAGATTTTACAACAAGGTGCTTGAGAATTTCTCACTTCTATCTTCTTCGACCATTTCCTTGAAAGGACCTGTTCTTCACTCATATGGCCCTTACTACACTATTCTTCACTCATAATCACTCATTGCACTTGTTTCCTAGAGAGATGCATAGATAATAAAACATATATGCTACCTTTTCACTCATCATTCAAACAGTTAGTGTAATATACAGTAGCTCATGACCAATGTTTTAAATGGTCTATATGAACTTTGAACACCGTGAATCCCAGTCTACGGTGTTTCAACTGTATTCACATATACTAGCACCTTTTTGTTACTAATATCAACAAGTTCCCAGATTTCATTTTTACAGCCATAACGAACTGTTATCTCCGCCATATCTTCTCCATGGTCCTTTGATGAAATACTGACTTTTAAAATTAAATACTATCAATATCACAGTTTAAGTGTATGAGCTTGTTATGGAGGAACGTTGATCGGGTTTGATGTGTCTAACATCAACATACAAGTCCTTGTCAGTAACTATCAGTGAACCAAAAGAGCCAATACATTTCTCAATATAATTTCTTTATCTTCATTAAAACCATAGTTCGAAAACTCAGCGAGTCACCTGAGTAACTCGGCCGAGTTACTCGACTCACTTGAATTTCGAGTCGAGTTGCCTCAAAACTCGAAAGAGATACTATTTGTCGAGTTACTCGGGTGATTTGGTCAAGTCGAATCGAGTTTTTCGACTCGCCGGACTAGGTCGAGTCACAGAAGGGTATATTTATCATTTTTTTAAACCTAAACTCGAACATCACAATATTTTTGCATCATATTGTTTTGGGTCTACAAAGACAACCTCCTATGGGTTCTGTTAAACATAGTTTATAAGTTTGAGAATTGTAAAGCCATCGTACTTTGAGCTTTTTCAACCTAGGTTTTTCAAGTTATTACATAAATATTCCGAGTTGGACCCAGTCGAGTTTTTTTCGAGTTTGCCGAGTTACTCGACCCGGCTAACTTTCAAGTCGAGTCGAGCCGAGTTTTTGGGTTTTTGAACTATGATTAAAATTATGTAACAAAATAGAAATCTGAATTCCAACCTCACACTTGTTTTGCAAGGTTTCATCAACTTCCAAGTACTTTGGTAGATCATGCATGCTTTAATGCCTCAAGAGTACATGGCCAGAAGTAAGAAATAAAATATGAATCACTTCAGTAAAAACAAGTCAAGTAGCAATAAATAATCTTATTTTAAGAAAAGAGATAATTACTGGTCATAGCCTTCATCTGTGACTCTACAAGATGTTGCCAATATCCCAGCATTGTTTATGAGGAGTTGAATAGAGGCATGCATATTTGAATTCAAAAGCCACTGCTGAAGGGAACTTTTGAACTTTAGCATCGACTGAAAGGACGACAAGTCGACCTGAAATGCTTTGAGATGAGCATCTGCATTCCGTTGCTTTATCTCTTTGATAGTCTGTCACACAACCAAGGGGTGGTCAGCAGAGAAAATCAAGAAACACATAAAATGGAGGGAGGTGAATATGACGATAAACTTGAGACTTGGCTGTACCTTGAATAACATTTGAGAAGACCGTCCAGCTGCAGATACAAGATAAACTTCAATTATATAGACGGAGAACTGGTAAAAGAGATCATTCTTGCTCCAAATAAAGGAGGAAACTGGTTCTAGCATATAATTTAATCAATAAAGCGCACCAAGATAAGAAACAACATCGTCAGATCTCCACACTTTATGTTAGGTACATCAAGCTAAAGGCAGCTGGGTCTAAAAAGAAACGGGATTTGAAGATAATATACATGAACTGCTGTGCCAGAATCACCCAAGAAATGATCAGATACTGCCTCTCTTGCTATCTGGATACAAATCAAGCAATCAACTCTTGGATAATTTAGAAAAGTATGAAGGTGAATTGAAGAAGGAAAAGAATGATAGTTGAATTCGGGAATGAAGGCCTGAACATTCCTAAGCCTAGTTGTTAAAGGTGTTGCCTCAGGTGGTCGCCTAGGCAACCAGGTGCTTTGCTGGGCTCAAGCGAAGCGACTGGCCACCTCAGGCGGTCATTACTAAAAATCTTATATACGTAATATTATTATTGTTTAAGGATATAAATAATTGTTTTATTTTAATATGATTGTTTAGTAAACAAAAAAATATGTTATTTCACATTCTTCTCATGTCTTTTGCAATATAATATGTTAGGATTTGTATATCCAAAAAAAAAAAATTGCAGATAGAAGAAGAAAAAAGAAACGAACGGTGTCAAGTATAGGCGAGACATTTCCAGATATGTTGCTCGGTGCTACACTTGCCAATAAGTGAAAGGACATGCCAAGAATTGTGGATTATAGTTTATACACTCCATTGCCCATTCCAACAAATTCATGGACTAATTTAAGTATGAATTTTGTGTTGGGATTGCCTCGGACTCAACGAAATGTGGACTCCATCTACGTGGTTGTTGATCAATTTTCCAAGATGGCACATTTCTTCCCATGCCGGCACACATTGGATGCTTCAAATGTAGCCAACTTGTTTTTCAAAGAAGTAGTTTGTTTGCATGGTGTTGCAAGAACAAGTACTACAGATCGTGTTGTGAAGTTTGTTAGTCATTTTTGGCGAACCCTGTCGAAGAAAATGGATACAAAATTACAATCCAGTAGTGCATATCATCCTCAAACCGATGGCCAAGCTGAAGTTGTTAACCAAAGTTTGGTAATTTGTTACGTGCACTTGATGGTGAAAAGCCTTCACAATGGGATCTTGTTTTGCCTCATGCTAAATTTGCCTACAATCGATCCACGGGCAAGAGCCCTTTTGAAATTGTGTATGGAAAAACTCCTAATAGTGTTCTTGACTTGGTTCCATTGCCAAATTCGGATCGGGTTAGTGATGATGCCGAAGCACTTGCCAAACGAATCAAAAAACTACATGAAGAAGTACAGGATGTGGTTGAGGGCATCTATTTGGGGGTTAGCATGGGGTATCCTGTCCTTTTCTTTTGTACCTCGCATTGGTTCACGACCTCATGAACTATGCTTTATATGTTCCTTTGTATCTGCACCATTTTTTATTTATATAATTGCTTCGATTATCGATCAAAAAAAAGAAGTACAAAGGAAGTACAGGAAGCACTTCAAATAAATTATGAGAAGTACAAACACATTGCTGATCTTCATAAAAGAGAAGAGCACTTTAAGGTTGGAGACCTCGTCAAGGTTTACTTAAGGAAAAAAGAGATTTCCCAAGGGTGCATACCACAAACTTAAGTTCTGAAAGATTGGGGCATACAGAATTTTGACCAAAATGGGATTAAATGCATACAAAGTCGAGCTTCCTAATGGCTTTAACGTCTCACCAATTTTTAATATTCCTAATCTATATAGGTACTTTGGAGATGATATCATGCCTACAAAGGAGAAATCAAATGATAAAATCTCCAAACCAACTGAAGAAGTTGATGTCATCCTTGATCACAGAAGCATTACTACTCGAAAAGGTAGCGATACCCAATACTTTGTCAAATGGAAAGCTCGTTTGGATACGAAAAATAGTTAGGTAGCAGAATCAGAGATGCACAATATTGCCCTAGATCTTCTATGACAATACATGGCCTCAACTCGAGGACGAGTTTCTCATCAACCCAGGGAAGATGATGTAAATCAAGTGGTTTTAGTTTGACAGGCCATTGATTGAGGCCACATGGAGGAGAACGTGTAATTCAGTTTTGTTGGTCAAAGTATGCTTCATTCTCCACCATGACCAAACTACATCACCCAAAGAATGTCACAATTTCCACTGAACATTGAAATGGAGCAAGCTTTTGGAAAAATGCTAAATTTTCTAGTTTTCTTAATTTTTATAATTCTCCTAGATTTGACCATAGGTATTGAAGACTTTTAACTTTCTTGAGTTTTTTCTATAAATAGTGAGGGCTGGTATCGTTTTAGAGGCATGTAATCTATTTTGAGCAAATTCTAAGTCTGAGGAATTGAGACTTGTGCAACTAATGTTGCCTCTATCAATAGAACCGATCTCTCTTCTTCTCCATTTTTCCCCCACTGTTGTAAGTTTGTTTTGTTCATTGTTGCAACAATCTCTTTGTTTGCATCACAAAGTTATCAATTTTCATCAATGACAAGCACAACAAGCAACCCATTGAATTGAATCAATAACTAACAAAAGAAAAGAAAAATGAAAGAGTACCGATAACAACATAGAAGCCTTCCCTGGAAAGAGCATAAGCAGCTGCTGCACCCAAACCAGATGTTGCCTGCATCAATCAATCAAACCAGCTAACAAACTGAGTATGGAAAGAATAATAAACAAAATCAAAAATAGTAGATGACTTACGCCGGTGACAATGCAAACAGGCCTGGCTGTACTTGTGTGGAATGGCGGGGAGCAACGAAGGTATGAGAGGGATGATTTCCTCCTAGAAAAGAGCCCTCCCCTGGTTAACAAGTGCAAGTAGGAGATGCCAAGAGAAAGCGTCCAATACACGGCCATTCTCCAAAACTCTGCTGATAAAATGAAATGCAAAGCCTCCTCCAACTCCTTCATCCTCGTCCTCGTCCTCGTCCTCGACATTGTCCTTAGCCCTAACAAACAAAACTTACCGGCTCCGGCTGGAGAAGTAATGGGAAGTTTCAAGCAGGCAAGGAGAGTAATTGTTTCAGGTGTTCATCGGAGGAAACCCTAACCCCTTTCATTCGATCTTTCGAGGCCTTCCGTTCTCGTGCTGCTAGGTTCCGTTTCTCACTAGGGTTGAAACGCGTTTCTCCTTAGAACGCGAAGAATGATGCCAAACGGGCCCTAGTTTTCCACGCGTCTTCCCTCTTGAAATTCTGAAATCTGAGGCTTTTTGAACGCTCAATTTTGTATGTTTTAGTTCTCAATGTGAACTTGGGAAATCGAACTCGGGTCACTCACTCCCTCTCTCCCTACAGTTGTAGCAACTTGTTGCTCTCTCTCTCTCTCTCAGATTCCAGGAAATCCCAATCGAGCCTCTAAAGAATTGCAGTCGAAGAGCGATGAGGCTTCTTCATGGCGTCCGAGATAATGATAAAGGAATCTCTGGTAGGCAGAGATACTCCTCGTAAGTAAGTTCTCTTTCTATGGTCAATGGTGGAAGAAACCAAGTTTCTCTTCTTTTTAATTTGTTGGTGTTCTCGCTTCGGAAACCCTAGACTTCTTCCCTAGAAAAATGCCTTCTTTTCTCTCTCAATCATGTGTAATTACAGGTGCTTGGACTCTATTCAAAGGCAGGCATTTTAGAATAGATGCGAATCGATTATACCCTTACTCTTTCTATCAAAAGCCGCTTAACCCTCATGAAACCATGTTTTCATTCCTATGTCAAAAGGCTAGACTAACACTGATTTAGACTTCATTTGATAAGAAACATGTTGCAAACCAAGAGATGTTTACAGTCACCACACAACAGAGAAGCGCTTCATTATGAGCATATATATCTTTTGGTCTTAGTTTCACTTGTAAGAGAATTAATCCCACATCGACTAAATAGAGAAATAGTTGTGACCTTATATACATGTAATGCCTCTCCACTCATTGTCAATTGGTTTTGAGTTGGACGCTTTCACATGGTATCAGAGCCCAAAAGGCCCAACGGCCAAATTATGCTCACACTCACGATGACAGACCCAAACAGAAAGGCCGCATGATTGACGATCCAAAAAGAAGCGCACGTGACAGACCTAAAATTAGGGTTGCACGTGAGGGGGCGTGTAAGAGAATTAATCCTACATCGACTAAATAGAGAAATAGTTGTGGCCTTATATACATGTAATGCATCTCCACTCATTGCCAATTGGTTTTGAGTTGGATGCTTTCACACTTAGGACAAATGCAAGGATCTTCCAGCTAAGCAAGTGCACTGAATGCACTTTCACCCTCGATCTCCCTGCGGTTATGTGCATTCACTCATTCCACCAGCGCTGCCTCGGTGATAATGACAAAGAGTGCTATGAGTGTGCTCCTGAGTACAGATTGGTCTTGAAGATAAAGAGAAGCTTGGAGCAGAATTTCAAATATCAAAATCAGTTCTTCCAGCAAGTGAAGAGTTCACAGGCACTATCTGATCAGGCAACATATCCTTCGATAGCGCTTTCAGAGAAGGCTTGTCGATTATGCTGATTCTTTTTGTTGCTCAGCCTTGCAACCGGCTAGCGTCTACTTGCAGTCTAACTCCGCTCGAACATACCAGTTGGGATTTCAGATTAGAAATGCTAAACAGGTGACTAGTGGCCATGCCAGACATTGAGAAGCTGTTCGAACTAAATCGAAATGATATTCTCAAGTCCAAATGATACGTTGTGGGGTTCTGAAGGATATCATCTTGGCTACCTTGTGGGGGTGGTTCCTCTACCGTGTTTTTTCTCCCTGAGTGAATTTATGACTGTAGACACCCTGTTTTACCCGAGAGTTTTTCTTCTTCTTTAACTCCACTTCTCCAAGGCTTTCCCAAGCACTCTTGTCACACCTTAGCATACCCCATAGCCTACCCTCACCTCATTTCATGTGGGACCCCCAAAAAGGCAAAAGGCAAAAAAAGCAAAAAGGTAAAAGTCAAAAAGAAGAAAGAAAAGAGAAAAAAAATTGGATTTTGCTTTGGTCGTTTATGTCAAAAAAAACCAAGCTTTTGTAGTTTAAAAAGCATGGTCGTTTATTACATAAACGACCCTTTTTGTTTTGCTATAAAATCAAAGTCGTTTTTGTTAAAAACGACCCAATTTTTTATGCCTTTATTTCATTGGTCGTTTATATCAAAAACGACCCGAGCTTGACCCCGTAACAACCCATGTGCGAGGGAATCTTTTCTGTTACAAAAGGGGTTTTTTTGGTCTTTTTTACCAAAAACGACTGGACCATTTTAGGCTAAAATAACCATGTCGTTTTTGATAAAAACGACCAGACTAATACTCAATTTTTTTGTCCATCAACTCTTATGGTATATTAACCCATTTTGGACCAAAATACCCTCAATATTTTTGACTTCCCAGAGATTTCATCCAAACAATTAAAAAAATGACTTTTATGTCCCTAAAAGTGTTTAGTCTCACATTGGAAATGGATCAGTTTTTCCCCTCAACCTCTCCCCTATAAATACCTCACCCCTCTACCCCATTTGACACCACTCTCTTGCTAGCCAAAACTCTGCAAAAAAGAGACTAAGAAAGCCATGCTTTGCAAGGCATTCTAAGTCTTGAAAAAAAAATTTCTTTTATCCTTGTCCCTTTGCCCCAAAATTTCCAAAGTCCCAAGAGAGTTAGAAGAAGAAAGCCTTGGAGAGGAGAAAGAAGGAGAGCTTTGAGCATTTGGGAAAAGCTTGACGATTTAATTTCAAGTGGGTCTCCAACCCATATAGGTAGGCCAACACCCTACCTCATCTCATTTCCTTTGTACTACTTCTCTTCTTTAGCCTCTCTTTTATTTTTTTATGATGTGAGCCTTAGGTAATCTTTAAGACCTACCCCCCTTTTCTTCAAGTAGTTTGGACCCTCCTATGACGCGTTTCGCCGATTAGGGGGCTTCAAATGGAAGGAAGAGGGGTAGGAACCCGTAGGTCTTTTTTTTAGAACCCTTTTTTTATTTTCTTTTTAAAAAAAAAAATGATGTATGGGCCAAGTCATTAAAATTCTCCCCCCTCCTTGCTCTAATGCTCATTAAGGACCCCCTAAGACGCGTTTCGCTGAATTGGGGCTCCTTGTGAGATATGAGATATAGAGATATCCATAAACCCACATTTTCGTTCTCATTATTGCTCGAGCATTGTAATGAAGAGCTCCTCTTCTCCTTAAAATGTTCATTAAGGACCCCCTATGACGCGTTTCGCCGAAATGGGGCTCTTTGTGAATAGTAAGGAAAAGAGGGGTATTCCATTCATTGTTAGACACGTGTTTGTTTTCAAAAAAATCATTTTATTTTCCTTTTTATCATCATTTTATGCAATATAACGATGTCTAATCTTTCTAGATTAGAGTCGTTATAATACCGATTTTTAGATAGATTTTTATCATTATTTTAGACAATATAACGATGTCTAATCTTTTTAGATTAGAGTCGTTATAATGCTGATTTTTATATAGATTTTTATCACCATTTTATGCAATATAACGATGTCAATCTTTCTAGATTAGAGTCGTTATAATGCCAATTTTTAGATAGATTTTTATCATCATTTTAGACAATATAACGATGACTAATCTTTCTAGATTAGAGTCGTTATAATGCCAATTCTTAGATAGATTTTCATCATCATTTTATGCAATATAATGATGTCTAATCTTTCTAGATTAGAGTCGTTATAATGCCGATTTTTAGACAATTTTTTCATCATCATTTCATGTGTTCTAACGATGTCTAACCTTTCTAGATTAGAGTCGTTATAATTCTTCAGAAATTAGAATTTCATTAATCATTTTCTTTAAGCCGATTTATTAAAGATTTTTAAGGGAATTTTGAAATCATAGGTTACCGTCTTTGGACGGGTGATTTGGGGTGCCTAACACCTTCCCCAAATCACAATAGAACCTCCTTTCCCAGGATCTCATTATGGTTTCGCATTGATTTTATTTTAAAATGAATTTCGGTGATCAATCACACCATAACTCGATGATTGGTGGCGACTTAAAGTTCTTTCTCTTCAAAAATATTTTTTGAAAAAAAAAAAGGTCGCTATCTCATAGCTGGCGACTCTGCTGGGGATTTGAGGGTTCGACCCTTTAATTGTTTTCATTTTTCCCTTTTTCTTAAAATGAAAATTTTTTATTTTATCGGCTTAGTCGTTTTGTTTTGTTTTTAGAAAAATGATGATAAAAAGAAAAAAAAAATGGCTTTGGAAAGTTTGCATGTTTCCATCTTTGGCATACCTTGAGCATTTATGTTCTTTATTATTCAATTATCATGATATCACATGCTTCTATTGTGTGTTTGGATGTTAATTTCATTCTTCCTTTCTAAATGCACTGAGCACTTCATGCTTGCATCATGCCACAACCCATCATACCTACTAGGATTAGTAGGGGATAAAGTAACTGAGCGCCCGAGGGTAGCACCCCGGTAGCGGCAACGAAACATCCCCGACCCGAATCACCAACCAAAGAAACGTATGCTTGCGTACGTGGAGGTTTGAAGATTTGGGAGCCGAGCCCTCTAGGTTGAATTAGTGAGCCCCAAACTCATGAGCATATAGAAGGGATATCATGTCAAAATAACTTTAGGACACATCTTCAAAATCATATGATATAAATTGTTTCTTACCTCTCTATATCAATGATGATGTGTTGAAATGCCATGATGCTTTTATCATGAATTGACATACTTGTGTTCTAAGCTTATGATGCCATATTTTGTTGCACTAATGTTATGCTCATTGATGATATGTTTTAATGTTGTTGGATAATGATATTGCAATGCTAAATTTTGTATATGAATGTTATGATTAATGTTCATTCTCAAACCCCATATGCAATTCATTTTGTCATACATACATGCATAAGAGTTCATGGAAAGCAAGGGTTTCTTACCCTAGCTTCATGCATGACAAGAGTTCATCTTTCATGTGGGTACCTCACCCATATTTGGTCTTATCATGTTCAAATGCAACCCCTTAGGTGAGTCTTTGACTCACTTTTTAGAGAAACCTCTCATTCGGTTTAGGGTAATGATTACCCAAAACCTTTTCATAAGCATTCGTGCATGACACATGTCAAATGGTACCTCCACCCTTGTAAGCATTGGTTCATTTCAAGAGAAGAGATGTGCTATTCTCACCTAAGCATGCATTAAAAGATCAAAATTCTCATTGTGTAAATATGATGTTTAGGTGAGGAGAACTTCAAGGAAGTAAGCGAGGAACCTTCAAGAAAAATAAGCTCGGGCCCAAGTGAAGACAATTCAAGACTTATTATCTTTGTTGCCCTCGAATGCCCTATGTGTAAAAAGTTTTCTTTTTTCGCCCTTGAAGGCCCCTTGTATTTCCTTATGGCAATTTGTAATAAAATCTTTTATTTGTGGATGAAAATTAAAAGGAGACATTCATTCTTTGGCGGCATAACTCCTTCGGGTAGCCTATTCCATTGCTAAGGGTTCCAAAAACCCTAAAGTAATCTTCTTTAAGATCTAATCATAAAATCTATTCAACTCATGGCATAAATCCTTCGGGTAGCCCATTTGATTGCTAAGAGTTTCAAAACCCTAAAGCAATCTCATTTTAAAATCAATGATAAAATCCATTTAACTCATCCTTGGTGGCATAAATCCTTCGGGTAGCCCATTTCATTGCAAAGGGTTTCAAAACCCTAAAGCAATCTCATTTTAAAATCAATGATAAAATTCCTCGTTGGTGGTGTAAATCCTTCGGGTAGTCCATCTTTTCTTCCGCTAAAAGGGTCTAGGACCCTAAAAGCGAGAATGTTTCTAAAACTTGTCAACCAATCGGTGTAATTCCTTCGGGTCGCCAACCTTTTCTGGGCATAATTCCTTCGGGTAGTCCTTTTCAGTTAAAAATTCAAATCCAACCAATTAAATCAAAATTTTCTGAGTTGCCATATCAGACTTCATGCAATGGTATTCTCTTTACTTTTTGAGGTATCACATCAGACTTCATGCAGTGATATTCTCTTTTCTTTGTTAGGTATCACATCAGACTTCATGCAGTGATATCCTATTTCTTTGTTGGGTGTCATAATCAGACTTCATGCAGTGACATTCTCTTTATCTTCCCAGAAAAAAAAAATACAAAAACAAAAAAATAGTAGTGGAGTATAAATCCTACGGGTATCTCCAATTTTGCATCATTCACTTAGTATTTTTACCCATGGGTAATCCCTCTAAGACATGGTCATCATAGTTTGTATAACTAATGCGGGTCAAAAGTCGTTATCCCATTCATCACTTGTGCGTCATTGAAACCTTTGAGGTTCAATTGCATTTCATCTCATCATTCATACCTCTTGAATTTTGTTTCTATCATTTTACTGTCAACTTGTTTGGCTTTTCCATATAGGTTGGAGGGCAAGATTGGACGCTCCAAAAGGCTCATCCGCTTCGTACCAGTTCGAAGTCCGATAGTTACTCGCTCAAGATCTAACACAATGGAAAGTGCTGGCAATAACAGTTCTGCTCCTCCACCTCCTAATATGACAGAGTATGCCTCTGTTACTAAATTGAATCAAGTTAATGAAAAACTTGACAGGCTCACTCAGATGTTCATGAATTTCATGCAAAACCAAAATCAGTCAAACCAGGATCACCCAAATTACATACTTGTCCCAGATCAACCTCAGGCTCCCCCGGATCAACCACAAGGTCAAGCCAACCCGACAGGTCCATCTAGTTCTACAAATATCAGGTCACTTCCGCCGAAACAGACTGTGATATTCCATACCAGTGGCCAACAAGAGGATGACACCTATGAAGAAGAAGAGTGGAGATCTAAAGGAAAACAAAAGGCTGACATGAGTGATCAAATTGCACAGCTCAAATCAGAACTCCGATCAGAACTCAGATCAGAAGTTAGACAGTTGAAAGGTGTGGATACCTATGGAAAGATTGACTTAGAGGACCTCTGCCTGCATCCTGGGTCCAAGATGCCTCCAAAATTCAAGTGTCCGGAACTCTCCAAGTATAATGGAAAGGGATGCCCTCTGGCTCACTTAAAATTGTATATCGGGTCTTTAAGTGATTTTATCGACAATGAGCCACTATTGCTTCAACTCTTTCAAAGAAGTCTGACCGAAGAAGCATTAGACTGGTACTCCACTATTGACCATACTAAGCTGAAAGTATGGAGGGATCTGGCCGAGGTGTTTCTGGACCATTTTCGATTCAATACCACCGATGTCGCTAATCGCATGGATGTGCAAAGGATGTACAAGAAGAGCACCGAAACTTTCAAGCAGTATGCACATAGATGGAGAGGAGTCGCTGCTCGGGTAAAACCCCCAATGACTGAAACTGAGATGGTCTCAACCTTCATATCCACACTCAAGCAGCCTTACTATGGTTATCTGTTGGGATATTATGCTTCAAATTTCGCGACAATCGTTCACATCGGAGATGGAATTGATGATGGGATCAAAACAGGTAAGCTTGCGGATTATGAATATTTGCACAACATGTTTGAGCAACAGACTGCAGCAAATGCGACGACTAAGAGGCCAGTAAATGGAAGAAGAGACAATGGGAAGAAGGAAGGGGATGTTCAGACAGTCATGGTTAATCGCCCTCAAAACTCTTATGCCCAACCCATGTACACTCAACCATCTTACCCGGTATATGGCCAACCCCCTCAACCCAATTACCCAGTGTATGCTCAGCTTCCTCAGCCTGCCTATGCCCAAGCAGTTCAGCCAGCTCAACCTGCGGTTGTACCGCCTATTGGCCTTTCCAGTCCAGGTAATAGGGCCCGAATCAATCAAATGAAAAGAAGTATCGAGTTTTCACCAAGCTTCCTGTTCGGCCCTCTGAACTCCTCCCAACCCTGCTTGAAGGTCAGTTGATTAAGCTGCTTGAACCTAAAAATGGCAATGGAGCTAATTCCAAATTTTTCAATGCAAATGAACACTGTGATTTCCACATGGGAGCAGCGGGCCATTCCACTGATAGGTGCTACCCTCTCAAGCATGCAATCCAGGACTTGATAGACAGTAACCTTCTTATATTCAACCCTGCTCCTACTACCCAGAATACCAACATCAACCAGAACCCTTTTCCTACTCATGCAAACAATAATGCTAGCTCGTCTCGAACGACTAACATGATTGAAACCGAAGAGATAGGGTTCGACCCATCCCAGTTAATCGCCCCGGCCGGTGCAAAGATCCGAGTATACTTTGACAAGAAGAAGTCTTTTCCAGCTATCAATGTCATTTCCAATAACCCAAGCCGACCAGCCCAATCACCAACTCCTCATAACCCCATCCCACAATTCCAGCACCTTAGCCTAAACCCCACTGGACCTATGACCATCAATACACCCCCACAACCACGACCAATCATCTTCAACTACCCATCACCACAACCTATCGCTGTTAACTACCGTCCTCAGACTCACTCAACTACCATCCAAGGCCAATCTCAATCCAATCCCATCATTATCCAAGACAATCCTCGGCCCCGACCTATTATTTTCAACTATCCATCCCTTACACCCATTGTCATCAATAGCCTACCCAAATCTGAACCAATTACCATCAATACTGAACCAAACCCAAAACCCATCGTCATAAATACCCCAAAACCCTTTCCATTTGCGGATACTAGGGCAACTCCTTGGAACTACGACATTCGAGTATCTCCTGTTAAAGCTGAGACTGTAGAGAATGAAGTGGCTGAGGTTGGGAACATGACAAAGGCAGGCAGGTGTCACAAATCTGATGAGAAAGGTAAAGCACAAAAGGCAGATGATGATGAGAATATCACTTTGGAAGAACTGAGGAAAAGAAAGATCAGAGGGATCATAACTGAAAAAGAAAAAGAGGCAGTGAAAAAGGCAGAGATGAAAGCTGAAAGGGTGAAAAAGCAAGCAGAAAAAGAACAAGCAGAGAAACAAGCTGAGAAAGAGAAAGAGTTGGAAAAAGAAAAAGAAACTGGGGAAAGCATGAGGCACCAGAAAAGGAGGCAGGGAAGATGAAAATTCTGAGGCAGCCCGTAGGAAGAGGGGGAGGGTATCCAATGACGCAAAGCAGCAGGATTTTGTAAAAAGGGTTCAAAAAAGCCAATGTAATGTGGTAGAAACATTGGAGCAAAATTACCAGCTAGGAGATCCCATCCTAACTCTTTCCGACATCAGGAAATCACCGAAAATCTATCCTTAAGGATTAATACGACGAGGCATGTACCCAGAAATATCCTCACAAGGAGTAGAGAATCTGGTAGGGTCAAATGCATGTTCCAAAGTCAAACTTTCACGGATGAAGAGTTAAGCACGATGCGAGAGGGATAGCAAGTCACTAAATATCAGGTTGTTTGCAAGAGTATGGTGATTGCTCGGGCTTGATGACAATGGATCAACTTTTGAATATCTGCCAATGGGGCACAGTTCAGAGGAGGGGAATGGAGAGGGTCACATATACCCCAACGGCCCTGACGTTTAGGTTAGAGGCTTCGACAATTCAAAGAGGGAAAGTGATGGGGAGACAATTGATGCCCGTAACCATTGGCCATCTACCTTAATGTCCACTTTTAAAGTGGTTGAAAATGCAGCGGCATTCATTTATGCTGGTAGACCAGGATACAATACAGGACGGAAGCAGTTGGAAAGTACCTCTTCCCACTGATGGTCTCCCTCTCAAGGCATGCCACACCAGACTTGATAGACAGTACCCTTCTTTTATGGGGACACCCCTGCTGGACCTACTCCGCCAGATACACACAACCCTAACCCTTTTCCTGACTCAGGGGGGCAAACAATTGCTCAGCTGCGTCTCGAACGACTAACATGATGGGAAACCTAAGAGTATATAGGGTCGGACCCTCATTATCCCCGTCCGTGCAAGATCGCGAGTATTCTGGACACGAAGAAGTCTTTTCCCAGCGTATCGGAATGTCGTTTCCCATAAACCCAGGCCGACCAGCCCAATCACCACCTCCTCACCGGTACCCCATCCCACAATTCCAGCACCGTTAGCCAAACCCACGTCACCTCTGACCATCAATACACCTCCCACAACCCGACCAATCATCCTGTCACTACCCTCACCACAGACCGTATTCCGCTGTTAACTACCGTCCTCAGACTCACTCACGACCATCCCCGGCCCATGCTCAATCATCCCATCATTTCCAAGACATCCTCGGGCCCCGACCTTGATTTTCACTTCAATGCCCCGGACAAACCATTGTCATCAATAGCCTACCCACATGTGAACCAATTACCTCACTAGGGACAAACCCAAAACCCATCTTCATAAAATACCCCAAAACCCCTTTCCATTTGCGGCTACGATGGCAACCTCCTTTTTTTTTTGAGAAAACTACGACATGTCAGTATCTCCTGTTACAGCTGAGACGTTAAAGATGAGTGGCTGAGGTTGGGGGAACAAGACAAAGCAGGCAGGTGTCCCAATCATGAGAGAAAGGTAACGCCCGAAAAGGCAGATATGATGACGAATCACTTTGGAAATTGGGCAAATAAAGCGCAGAGGGGACATACGCCTTAAGACGAAAAGAGGCATGAAAAAGGCAGAGATGGAAGCTGAAAGGTGAAGTGAAGCAAGCGAAGAACACGCAGAGCACAGCTGAGAAACGAAAGAGTTTTGGAAAAGACAAGTAAACTGGGGAAGCATAGAGGGCCCGAGAAAATTAGGGAATGAAAATTCGAGGCCAATCGCGGCTTAGAAGAGAGGGAGGGTATCACAATGACAAGGCATCAATTTGTCAAATTGTTCCAAAAACCAATTTAATGTGTTAGAACTTGGAGCAAATACCAGCTATGATCCCTCCAGAAGTCTTGTTACTGACTCAGGGAATCACAGAACATCTCTCCTTAGGTCGTGAACGAACAGCTCATGTACCCACTTACATTATCCGCCCAGGATAAGCGAGCTGGTAGGAGGGTCAAATCATGTCCTCCAATGTCATACTTTCCGGATCGAGTTAAAGCGCACGATATCGATGCATACGCAAGTCACTAAATATCACGGTTGTTTGCAAAAAAGAAGTAAAACAAAAACATCCAAAGAAAAGGGTGAGTTGCTCAGGGTCCTTTGATTGCCAATGATCACTTTGAATATCTGCCATGGGTCACTTTCAAGATGTTAATGTTGAGTCACATTCTACCGCCCCAGGCATGACCGGTAGAGGCTTCGACATTCAAAGAGGGAAGTGATGGGAAGAAATTGAAATGCCGTAACCATTGGCCCATATACCTTTGATGTCACTTTTCAAGTGGTGAAAATTCCAGCGGCATTCAATTTATTGCTTGGTAGACCATGGATCCATACAGCCGGAGCAGTACCTTCTACCCTTCACCAAAGGGTCAAATACATTGTCGACAATCAGCTTGTCACAGTCCTGGCTGAAGAGGATCTACTAGTTCAACCGTCTCCTGACATTCCTTACATTGACATGGAGCTTTCAAAAGATCAGAGCATGTTCCACTCATTTGAAATTGTTTCTGCAATAGACATTTCTGCGATGAAAGAGCCCAGATTATGCAAGACAGATTTGATGGTGGCCAGGGTAATGATGGAGAGAGGATTTCAACCAGGAAAATGTTTAGGTTTAAACTCACAAGGGATATCAGAACCCATACCAAAAACAACTTACATTCCGTGGTTTGGCTTGGGTTACAAGCCAAAAGGAAAAGATTGGATCGAAAGGGAGAAAAAAGTCAGAGAAAGAAGAAGGGCCAGGTTAGAAGGAAGAGAATCCAGAGAAAGATTAGGACCGATCCCTCACATCCGCGAAACTTTCACCCGGTCTACTTACTTTATCCTACCCGACACCCAACCCCATGAGTATTTAAACTTGTCCTCACTCAGCCACTCCTCACCATCTGTCTCCACTTACCCTAATCCTGTGGTTATGCATGAAACCATGAACATTAACGAGCCAACTCTGTTAGTATCAGAGGTATCCTTTGAAGATGATGATTGGATGAATGATGAAGAATTGATGCAACAATTGTTCAAGGAAGAACAAGAGCGAGAAATGGAAGAATTTGAGATGGAAGTACCACCAACAATGAACCAGGAGGACATCCCAGCCCTTGATGAGGAAGAAGAGTTCCTGAACCAATTTCCCAGAAGTACTGATGCTGAGGTACTAATGGTTGATTATCACAGAATGGTCAAGGTTTCTGATCTGATTTACCCCGTCAAAGGTAATTATGAGTTGTTGAACTGGGAGATCACTCCACTCACTTATGAGGCCGCTTGCAGTAGCGATACTACAGCGGCTTCCAAAAAAAAACACCTGTGAGGGAATGCCCATTGCCTGAGGGTTTCTGTAATAAACCTTCAACCTCAGGTAATTTTAAATATGAAGGTAAATTTTCAAAAGAAAACCTCAAAAATATTTTTGTTTTCCCTAAAAGTTATGTTTTAGAAAAAAATTCAAAAAACCTCCCTTATCAGTGTATGACAAAGAGGATAAAACTGAATATGAGCAAAATGAGTACAACTTTAACGTCGCCCTCGATTTTGAGCTCTTTGAGCAAGAATGCGATGACGATGTCATTCCAAAGGAAGAACCTCCAAAAGAAATCATAGACCTCTTGGAACGCCATGAGCGAGGCCCTCAACCCAACATAGACGAAGCTGAATCCATTAATTTGGGTTCAGAAGAGGACCCCAAGATGGTGAAAATTGGTACTCATCTGACCCCGCAACAAAGAACAGACATGATTGAATTTTTGAAAAGCTATCAAGATGTTTTTGCTTGGTCCTACCGAGACATGCCTGGCTTAGATACAGATCTTGTGGAGCATCGTTTGCCTGTTTTAGATGGATTCAAACCAGTCAAGCAGAAACTCCGGAGACTCAGACCAGAATGGACTTTAAAGATCAAAGATGAGGTTATGAAGCAGTTTGAAGCAGGATTCTTGGATGTCTCGACATACCCAGAGTGGCTCTCTAACATTGTTCCAGTTCCTAAGAAGGACGGGAAAGTTAGAATGTGTGTCGACTATCGGAACCTGAATAAAGCTAGCCCTAAAGACGACTTTCCTCTGCCTCACATTGATGTCCTGGTCGATAACACGGCAGGGCATGGGATGTATTCCTTTATGGATGACTTTTCAGGTTACAATCAAATTAAGATGGCGAAAAAAGATAAAGAGAAAACAACGTTCATCACTCCATGGGGGACCTTCTGTTATAAGGTTATGCCATTCGGACTCAAGAATGCTGGAGCGACATATCAAAGAGCCATGATGGCGATCTTCCATGACATGATCCATAAAGAGGTGGAAGTCTATGTAGATGACATGATTGTAAAATCCAAGGAGGAAGAAGACCACTTGATCAATTTGAAGAAGTTGTTTGATAGACTGAGGAAGTACTGCCTTCGCTTGAACCCGGCTAAATGTGTATTTGGAGTCTCTACAGGAAAATTGTTGGGATTTATCGTCAGCAGAAGAGGAATTGAGGTTGATCCGACAAAAGCCAAAGCAATCATCGACATGCCACCGCCAAGAACCCAAAAGGAGGTAAGGAGTTTCCTGGGGAGATTGCAATATATCAGTCGTTTCATTACCCAGCTCACACCCATTTGTGAGCCCATCTTTAAGCTTCTCAGGAAAAATCAACCTACCGATTGGAATTCAGATTGTCAAGAAGCATTTGCTAAAGTAAAGAGATATCTGCTTAGCCCGCCTATCTTGGTGCCGCCTACATCGGGTCGGCCTCTGTTGATGTACCTGTCAATATCTGAGAATTCTATGGGTTGTGTTCTCGGTCAGCATGATGAGTCAGGAAGAAAAGAAAGAGCAATTTACTACTTGAGCAAGAAGTTCACGGATTACGAAGCAAAGTATAATTCAATTGAGAAGACATGTTGTGCGCTTGTCTGGGCCTCTCAACGCCTAAGACACTATATGTTGGATTATACCACTGTGTTGATCGCAAGGATGGACCCGTTGAAATATTTGTTTGAGAAGCCAGCTCTTACCGGTCGCACAGCTAGATGGCAAATGCTCTTATCTGAATTCGATATCACATACGTGACTCAAAAGGCAATTAAAGGGCAGGCTATCGCGGATCATTTGGCAGAACATCCGATTCCTGACTATGAGCCACTAAAGGTTAACTTTCCTGATGAGTCCATTCTGGTTGCAACAGGTGAAGATGAAGCAAATGTCTCAGCAAGCTGGAAAATGTACTTTGATGGAGCAGTCAATAGATTTGGAAATGGGGTGGGTGCAGTACTTGTGTCTCCAAATGGAAATCATATCCCCATCTCCGTAAAAATGAGATTCCATTGCACAAACAACATCGCCGAATATGAAGCTTGTGTGGTCGGTCTTCAAGCAGCCCTCGACATGAAAATCAAAGAACTTGATGTGTACGGTGATTCAGCTTTGGTGATTCTTCAGACAAAAGGGAATTACAAAACAAAGGATGCAAAGTTGATTCCATATCACGAGTACTTGGAGGAGATCGCGGAGAAGTTTCACCGTATCTCGTTCAACTATATTGAGAGGACAGAGAACCGTTTTGCTGATGCATTGGCTACCCTTGCCTCTATGATTCGCATACCAGATGGAGTGGATATCAAGCCAATTGAGATTGAAATCAGAGATGATCCAGCATACTGTCTAGCTCTTGAGGAAGACGAGTCAGATGAGAAACCGTGGTATTATGGCATAAAGAGATATCTTGAAGATCAGGTTTTTCCTCAAGATGCGACACCTACTGATCGAAGGACAATTCAAAGGTTAGCCGGACAGTTCTTCCTTGCTGCAGACAATCTCTACAAAAAGCCGCATAATCAAATCCTGTTAAGGTGTGTTGACGAAGAAGAAGCAAAGACTATTATGATAGAATGCCATGAAGGGATTTGTGGACCTCACATGAACGGGCATATGCTAGCAAAGAAAATTATGAGATTGGGATATTATTGGTCCACCATGGAATGTGACTGCAATGATCATGTCAGAAAATGTCACCTATGTCAGATTTATGCTAACCGAATCAATGCACCTGCGTCTGAACTTCACAACATGACTACTCCGTGGCCATTCTCAATGTGGGGTTTGGACGTCATCGGCCCGATTTCCCCGAAAGCATCAAACGGGAATCGCTTCATCTTGGTAGCAATCGATTATTTCACCAAGTGGGTAGAAGCAGCCGCATACACTAATGTCACTGCAAATCATGTTGCTAAATTCTTAAAAAGGGACATTATCTGTCGCTATGAAAAACCGAGCGCAATCATAACAGATAATGAAACTAATTTCAAGAATAGGCGCATGACGGCATTATGTGAAGAGTTCAAGATCAAGCACCACAATTCTACCCCGTACAGACCTCAGATGAACGGAGCCGTTGAAGCTGCTAACAAGAATTTGAAAAGAATTATCGAGAAAATGACAACCACTTACAAAGATTGGCACGAGATGCTCCCGTTTGCTCTTCATGCGTACCGAACTTCTATAAGAACATCAGTTGGAGCAACGCCGTATTCCTTGGTATATGGTATGGAGGCGGTCTTACCCATAGAGGTTGAAATACCCTCTCTCAGAGTGTTGATGGAGGCAGAGATTGAAGAAGCTGAATGGGTGAGGGCAAGGTTCGACCAGCTCAATTTGATTGAGGAGAAACGCTTGAATGCTATATGTCATGGCCAATGTTACCAGAGGAGAATGGCAAGGGCATATGCGAAGAAAGTGCGACCTCGACAGTTCAAAGAAGGCAATCTAGTGCTAAAGAAGATGCTTCATCACCAACCTGATCTGCGTGGGAAATTCAAGCCAAATTATGAAGGACCCTACGTGATCAGGAAGGTACTCTCGGGCGGGGCCGTTATTCTAGCCGAAATGGATGGTGAAGACCTTCCTGAACCGGTAAATTCTGATTCGATTAAAAGGTATTTTGCATGATTCACCTTGAGATTAAACAGTCAAAATTGAAAGGAAGAGAGGCCATCTTTTTATTTTCCCGTAGAAATTCCCCAAAAACCCTAGTCAAGCCATTTGAGCCTCCATGTCGTTTCTCAAACCAAACCGGGACAATTGAACCCCACACTGGGGCAGTTTTTATAAATTTTAGGATGTTTCGTCAAAGCCCATTCACTGGCGCAGTTTTTATTTTTGTAAATCAAAAAAAAAAAAGACAAAAAAAAAAAAAAAAAAAAAAGTGTGGAAAAGTTAGTGAACAAGCAAAAGAAAAAAAAAAGAATAGAAAAAGGAAAAGGAAAAGACAAAAATATATATATACTTATGGTAGTTTACTTTTTCACAATTAGTCCCGGTCGTCCCATTTCATCTTTATTTTGAGCCTTTTTATCCATTTATTTCTGAACCCAGCCTAGTTTACGTTTCGTCCTATAATAAAGTCCTCTCAGATCAAGATTGACTGTGAAAATCTCAAAACGAAACACATATTTATTCTAATCAGAGTTCCGGTGATGACGGAAGCTTGCATATAAAATTTTCATAAAGAAAGCGTGATTTGAAAGGGCGTGATGAAAACCTGAAAGGGCGTCACGAGTAAAAAAATCAAGTCATGGCAAGATTCAAATACCACGGGCTGGATGAAAACCTTTCAAGGCGTCCATGCACAAAAATTACGTGGGCCAGACCTAGTGAAAACCGTAAAAGGCACTAGGGGTAAAAAAGGCATTCCGAAAAGAAAAATAAAAAAATAAAAAATAAAAAATAAAAAAATCAGCAAATCAGCAAGTATGTTGACGTACTCCAAGGCGGATGGATTCTTTTACAGTTCAGTTATCTCGGATCAGTATAACCTAAGCCAGTTGTTTCAGACTAATGCGGTGATATGCCCTACATTGGGGCATTATGGGGATTGATAGTTTCAGAGATTGTGGACTGGGGCATTTTGGCCCAATTTGACCTATTAAGGGTGAAGCTAATGAATCCAAGGTATATGTGGGGAAAGTATAGTCTATGATGATTTGAGCGTCTCGAATGTGGTATAAAGTTCACTCATTTGCTTACTTTCATTTAAGTCCTTTTATGTCATACCCTTGGATTTTTAAAAACAAAAAAAAAAAAGACCAAAACTAATATTTTGGCCAATGAGGAAAATTCTAGGATATTCAAAAAGCAAAAAAATCAGTTTTTATGCAAGAATGATAGACAATTCTGAGGTCAATAAATACCAAAACCTATTTTGTTTCATTTCATTGTATGTAACTCTCTTTACATTAAGCTCATTTCTTTTTCTTTTATTTTAAAAAGTGATCTCCTAGTCCATCAGACTCCTCAGATGAAACTCAGTCTATATTTCTCAACTTCCATCAAAGACGAGCAACGACAACATTCAGCAGGAAGAGTATTCTCTCTTGAGAACCAGCATGAGTCTGAACATTCTAGCAATACTCGTTGATACTCTCCAAGGTCATCTCCCGAACCTCCAGCTCCAAAGACTCATTCCTTGCTCGAGATGGTACAAGAGAATTTTTTGTCAATTATGCATTGCCTTCTTTAAGAGGTACATTGTCCCTGCAACCAATCCAAAATATCAATCAAGATTAAATGGTAAGAATTTGTAAATGCAACAATTCTATCTCTAGTTATCTTGTTATGCAAATTTTTCATAAATTTATTGAAAGCGAGCTAACAAGGTTTTGTAGGGATATGTCAATATACCTACGATTCAGATGATGAATGAGATAATCGGCTGAGACCCGCTTGCAATGATGAATGGAACAAAAATTGTAAGTGCATGAAGTTAATGAATGATTAAACTAATTAACATGTTATTATGCTACCTGTGCAGGTGAATTAACAAATGAGGGTCCGAGAGCTCCATCATCAACACTCGATCAGATAAGCTGCATACAGACATAATGGTCATGAGAAGAGAAATTGCAGATGTCAATCAAGAATAGCAACGAAGTGAAGTTGTTCCAAAACGCACGTGTATCATGCAATCTGTTAACCCGTCAATGGTTTATCAGTTGAAAAACGTGCAACATCAAAATTTTAAGTCTAGATAATTTTTAGATTTAATAAGGATTGGAAATCAATGGATCGACTTGATCAATAGTCGAAATCATTTGATCCCCTTGTTTGAAAGATGATGTGTTTAACCTGAATCAATGATTAGATGACTCCATAAAATATTTTTAAAGTAATTTGAAAGCTTACAAAAACAAAATTTTTTTCACTTTTTTCAGTTGCGCTATCCGTGGGTCCCAGATGAGGCGATGAGTCGCGAGGCCGGTTTAGTGAGGGGACTAAATTCCACATCAGTCTTCATGCAGTGGATTTAGTTCCATTTCCTTTTACATCTCAAAAATATATATTTAAAATATATATATATATATATGAAAATGAAAGCTTTCAAAAAGTTTTAAAGAAATTTTAAGGAGTCACCGTTCATTTATTTAGGGTATACATGTCATATTTCCCGTGCAAAACAGGCTTGTGTCTTTTTATCTTTGCCATTCTTTGCAGGCAAATC
This sequence comes from Tetracentron sinense, assembly GCA_015143295.1. Taxonomy (NCBI): domain Eukaryota; kingdom Viridiplantae; phylum Streptophyta; class Magnoliopsida; order Trochodendrales; family Trochodendraceae; genus Tetracentron; species Tetracentron sinense. The sequence goes on from CM026565.1 coordinate 35,976,771, forward strand.
TGGCAAAGAGGGGCAGCTGTAGACACCCTGTTTTACCCGGGAGTTTTTCTTCTTCTTTAACTCCACTTCTCCTAGGCTTTCCCAAGCACTCTTGTCACACCTTAGCATACCCCATAGCCTACCCTCACCTCATTTCATGTGGGACCCCCAAAAAGGCAAAAGGCAAAAAAAGCAAAAAGGTAAAAGTCAAAAAAAAAGAAAGAAAAGAGAAAAAAATGGGATTTTGCTTTGGTCGTTTATGTCAAAAACGACCAAGCTTTTGTAGTTTAAAAAGCATGGTCGTTTATTACATAAACGACCCTTTTTGTTTTGCTATAAAATCAAAGTCGTTTTTGTTAAAAACGACCCAATTTTTTATGCCTTTATTTCATTGGTCGTTTATATCAAAAACGACCTAAGCTTGACCCGTAACAACCCATGTGCGAGGGAATCTTTTCTGTTACAAAAGGGGTTTTTTTGGTCTTTTTTACCAAAAACGACTGGACCATTTTAGGCTAAAATAACCCTGTCGTTTTTGATAAAAACGACCAGACTAATACTCAATTTTTTTGTCCATCAACTCTTATGGTATATTAACCCCTTTTGGACCAAAATACCATCAATTTTTTTGACTTCCCAGAGATTTCGTCCAAACAATTAAAAAAATGACTTTCATGTCCCTAAAAGTGTTTAGTCCCACATTGGAAATGGATGAGTTTTTCCCCTCAACCTCTCCCCTATAAATACCTCACCCCTCTACCTCATTTGACACCACTCTCTTGCTAGCCAAAACTCTGCAAAAAAGAGACTAAGAAAGCCATGCTTTGCAAGGCATTCTAAGTCTTGAAAAAAAAATTTCTTTTATCCTTGTCCCTTTGCCCCAAAATTTCCTAAGTCCCAAGAGAGTTAGAAGAAGAAAGCCTTGGAGATGAGAAAGAAGGAGAGCTTGGAGCATTTGGGAAAAACTTGAAGATTTAATTTCAAGTGGGTCTCCAACCCATATAGGTAGGCTAACACCCTACCTCATCTCATTTCCTTTGTACTACTTCTCTTCTTTACCCTCTCTTTTATTTTTTTATGATGTGAGCCTTAGGTAATCTTTAAGACATACCCCCCATTTTCTTCAAGTAGTTTGGACCCTCCTATGACTCGTTTCGCCGATTAGGGGGCTTCAAATGGAAGGAAGAGGGGTAGGAACCCTTAGGTCTTTTTTTTTAGAACCCTTTTTTTATTTCCTTTTTTTTTAAAAAAAATGATGTATGGGCCAAGTCGTTAAAATTCTCCCCCCTCTTTGCTCTAATGCTCATTAAGGACCCCCTAAAACGCGTTTCGCTGAATTGGGGCTCCTTGTGAGATATGAGATATAGAGATATCCATAAACCCACATTTTCGTTCTCATTATTGCTCGAGCATTGTAATGAAGTGCTCATCTTCTCCTTAAAATGTTCATTAAGGACCCCCTACGACGCGTTTCGCCGAATTGGGGCTCTTTGTGAATAGTAAGGAAAAGAAGGGTATTCCATTCATTGTTAGACACATGTTTATTTTCAAAAAAATCATTTTATTTTCCTTTTTATCATCATTTTATGCAATATAACGATGTCTAATCTTTCTAGATTAGAGTCGTTATAATGCCGATTTTTAGATAGATTTTTATCATTATTTTAGACAATATAACGATGTCTAATCTTTTTAGATTAGAGTCGTTATAATGCCGATTTTTATATAGATTTTTATCACCATTTTATGCAATATAACGATGTCAATCTTTCTAGATTAGAGTCGTTATAATGCCAATTTTTAGATAGATTTTTATCATCATTTTAGACAATATAACGATGACTAATCTTTCTAGATTAGAGTCGTTATAATGCCGATTCTTAGACAGATTTTTATCATCATTTTATGCAATATAACGATGTCTAATATTTCTAGATTAGAGTCGTTATAATGCCGATTTTTAGACAATTTTTTCATCATCATTTCATGTGTTCTAAAGATGTCTAACCTTTCTAGATTAGAGTCGTTATAATTCTTCAGAAATTAGAATTTCATTAATCATTTTCTTTAAGCCGATTTATTAAAGATTTTTAAGGGAATTTTGAAATCATAGGTTACCGTATTTGGACGGGTGATTTGGGGTGCCTAACACCTTCCCCAAATCACAATAGAACCTCCTTTCGCGGGATCTCATTATGGTTTCGTATTGATTTTATTTTAAAATGAATTTCGGTGATCAATCACACCATAACTCGATGATTGGTGGCGACTCAAAGTTCTTTCTCTTCAAAAATATTTTTCGAAAAAAAAAAAAAAAAAAAAAAAAAAAAAAAAAAGGGTCGCTATCTCACAATGACAAATGATCTATTTCTTGTAAAATTTTTATATTGCAATCTGAAGACGGAACTTTCAGCCTCTATTCAGTATATACCTTAGTTCGAAAACTCAGTGAGTCACTCAAGTAGCTCATCCGAGTTATTCGACTCGACTGAATTTCGAGTCGAGTCACCTCAAAACAAACCTGAAGGATGTACTATTTGCCAAGTTACTTGGGGTGACTCAGTCAAGTCGAGCCGAGTTTTGTTATAGAAGAGCATTTTTATCATTCTTTAAACCTGAAATTGAACCCCACACTATTTTTGTATCATATTTTTTGGGTCTATAAATACAACCTATTATAGTATAAGTTCTGCTAAACCTAGTTTATATGTTTGAGATTATAAAATCAGCACACTTTGAATTCTTTTAACCTAAGTTTTTCAAGTGATTGTATATATATATATATATATATTTCGGTCAATTGGATCGAGTCAGTTTTTTTCGAGTTTTCCGAGTTACTCGACCAGGCTAACTTTCGAGTCGATTTGAATTTTCGGGTTTTTGAAGAATGGTCTTTACCCAGTGAATTGAAAATATCCCCTCAACGGAAAAGATTCAATCATATGATCTTCTCCAGCATGGACAAGTCGTCATGCAAACAATTGTGGTTATGAGCAACAAGCTTGCATCTGCTTCAGTGAACTAATCAGCCAGGAGAGCTTCTAATGTAGCCACTCACCTGGCGGGCATAAGTGACCACGGCTCTTGCCCATACCTTGATATCTAACTTCAATTTATCAGAATCTAAGTCTTTCAGTGACCCTGCTTCAATTGTAATCTCCACGCATGAGAAGTGACGATCAACACGGCGGCGCTTCGCATTAACATCCCCCTTCTGGTCTCCGGTGCCGCTCAGAGCTGGAGCTTCTTTCACCGACATGGTTGTCGAGCAATGGTTGTTCTATTCGATTGTTTTACTACTTAATTTAGCCAAATTTATAAGTTAAGAGAGAAGAAAAACCAATGCTTCTACGTGTGCAGTCATTGACTTGACTCTTCAGCAATCTATGCTCTATTGCTTATACATAAAAACGTACCGTCTATAAATGGCATTGATGTATATGTTGCATATATAGAAAAACAAACCTGTCGTGATTGTAAATTATAGTTATAGTCTAGAAGATACAACAGTATAGACCATAACTTCGGACTTTTATTCTAAACTAGACCACGTATTGCAGTGGTTTTGTACACGTTTGGATATGAGAGATTTCGTGGACATACGATAAGAACCAAATATAAACTTGTGTTCCAAGTCATTTGCCATTTGATTTAGTCTACAAGAAATTTAAATTTAAATCGACGAGCTAAATATATATATAATCTGCAAAGAAGATACAAGTGTTAAGGGTAATTTTATCATTCTCATTATATCGGAGAGGATAAGTATAAAGGTAATTTTGTCAACAATGACAATTTAATTAACATTTTTGTTAATAATGACAAAATTCAATCAACATATTTAGGGGCACTATTCTCATTATAGTTATCAACTAAGCATTAACGAGTCATTATCCAAACGAGCTTAAGAACCAAGCTCAAGGTTGATTCGTTAATTAGATAAACAAGCTCAAATCACCTCTTATCGGTAATAACTCGGTTTGGTTTACCAGCCCTGCCTGCTTGTAAATAGATGCCTTTTATTAACGTAAATTGGTTTTCTTCCATCTGGATTGAAAAAATCAATCAAAGTTCGGATTTTCTGCCTTTTCTGAAAAATTTTCATCATGAATCCTGAATAGTAAGCTTATTGACATGATTTCTTATCGGTTTTGGAATATCTGTAGACTGTTGATAGATTAATTTTGGCTATTACTGTTTTTCTTTCTGTTCATAATTCTTCTAATTAATATATGGGATAGACAGTATAATTTCTACCTCTTTTCTTCTCTTTTTTTTTCCGAGTGGTGGGGGGTGGGGGTTGGATCTTGAGGATGGCGATATTACAGAACTTCATCTGTATATACCTCCACTTTAAAAAAAAAATTCATTAAGGAGGAAATTTAGGGTCTCTTGTGGCTTTGAGTTGAGATAATTGGGTAGCTTTTAATTGGCTTTGGTAGCTAAATTAGGGTTTTCCATTATAATATTTTAGAGGTAATTTGATATCTGTTTGGGTCAAAAGGTTGAACTCACCCTCCTCTCTCCTATCTTTCCCTGAATTGTGCTGGATTCAAAACATCTGGAGATTATGTAGATAATGACAAGCTATGGACTCATTTCCCAAAAGTTTAGTGGTTGCTATCTTATTGCTTTCTACTCTGTTGAGCTTACCCTTCTCCTTTACTTATTCTTGTTTTACTTATTCTTGTTGGTAATGATAGAATGAGGATCAAGCCACCTAAGATGCAGGAGATAATCTCATCAAACAAAGCATCCTCGCGTGAATGCTTACTCATCATCGGTTGACCTTGGCCCAAAATCGTGTGAATGCTTAACTCACCATTGGTTGACCTTGGCCCAAAATCACTCGGTATTGCATTGCATTACATTATCCAAATCATGAATCACAAATCATATTTGAGATTGAACTCATACACCACCGCAAACCCGATGGCAACCTTCCTCCATTATTAAAAAAAAAAAACCAAATGCACGATAGGAGTATGCAGCTCTGAAAAGATGTCATTCATGCTCATATAACAAAACTCAAAGTTGGTAACAATGACATGAGGCAAAAGAAGTCGAACTAGATCAATCAAAGCTTAATACCAAGCCACTTCGGATTAACAAAAAAAGGTCTAGTGATGCTTTCCCAATACACAGATTCAATGTAAAATGGAAGTTGGGAGACTTAGGAACTCAATAAAGAAAAAAAGAACAAAAAGAGACATATCTCAAAATTCACTCTCTCACTTCCTACCACGGATCTTAACAGCCTGCCTGTTCCTCTTCTTGGCGCCAGACTTGCCAACCTTAAGACTCCTGTTCACAGCGCTCAGCCTTGCAAGGGCTGCATCCTTCAGATCTGGCCTGTAGTAATTATCTGAAACCTGCAATTAACGAAAAAGAATAATTATAGACCGCTGATACAGTGTCATTCAAAAAATTTAATAGAATATAGAACATAGGTGGAGCACAACGCATAAGATGGTATGGATCTATATGTCAGATTGTTTCATCACGTGTAAGAGCTCAAAGAAACAAGTATAAAAGAACGAGAAATGTCCAGATTGCATGTCACATTAACTTAAGCAGCATAACATGCCCACATCATATATACTCCAGTCTGTATGGGGCACTAATATATTGAAGGGACCAAGACCCAGAATCTCTAGGCACCAAACCCCACTGAGACGAACAAGTACAAAAACTGAAGCAGATGTGCTCCGCATGGAAACTAACCAAGACAAAATGTCTACTTGGGAAAGGAAAAATATGTACTGTGTAAAAATACCACAACCAATACATAAGCATTTCATTCACAAAGGTGCAAATTCTGTCTTCTAGCATTAAAAGGGAAATTTACCAACTCTCTAGAATCAAGTGGCAAGAACATAAGGAACCAATGCAGTTCATCCATAACTGATTAAAGATATGATGTTTGTCCAAAACAAATCCATCCGTGTTTAAGAACTACTAACTACTAGACAAAACATCCTTGGTAGAATCAATAAAGCTCAGAAGCCAAGCGTAACAAATGTATTTCATTGAAGATCCCACCTTAGGAGGATTCTTCTTACATGTTAGCTGCTCATCACTGCATAAAAAGTAATAAATCCTGTAGCCAATAATCACTGGAAATTGGGGGAGGAGGGGAACAGGTAAACTACATCAAAATCTTTACGCTGGGAATTGTTTCTCATTGACAAAGTGCTATGGAACATCAATGCGGATAGGGAAAAAACCATCAAGTTTGTTCCTTAAATGAGGTTTTCAAATGCCAATGGAACTCTATTGATGACATAAAGACGACAACCAAACCAAAACCTGCTGCATCTAACAGACTCCAAATTCCTTATACAAATATACTAGATGGATTAGCAACAGCAGCCATGTGTTCACATTCTATTGGAGGTTGATCTGCTGAAGAACCTGTAGCAATTAGGAAAACTGATTCAAAGTCGAGCATTGTGTATAACTAGGTCTTTTCAAAACCCAACCATTGTATATCTCATAAGATAAGGAGTTTCTTTAGTCATGAAAACTTCATTATGTCATGCAAACTAGTCCTCTTTTCTGGATTCAGTGACTGAAGTTGATCTTAATCAATTCTAGTTTTTGGCTAAACTTCCTTTGACTTGAAGCAGGAAAACTCAATCTGCTCAGTAGTATCAACACTTGGATCCTCTCTACCCAAAATGAGTGCTCAGGTTATCTATATACATATTTCCAATAACTACTGTTCACTTTAATTACCAGAATAGTTATCCCTTTAAATTAACTCCATATAACTAGGTACCACAGCTTACTCATTGCATGTTTCCAAAATTACTGAGCCTATGCCAACTGACTTGAGTAAACAAAATAATAAACAATGATATGTTACCTCTGACTACAAAGGTGCAAAACCAAACAAGCTCACAGATCTAACTTCCAAATCAGAGTGAGAACCAAGAAAATTCATATGAAGCAATTCCTTAAACACAAACATTTATCAGCAACATTCGGGTTTGCTAAATACTTTCTTTACCACTCTGCAAATGGATAGTGGCAAAATGTGGTTCAATTTTCTCGTCATCGTCAGAATCAACCTTTCTTCCTTACCCTAACCAAGCAACATATGCAAAATATAGATAATAGATTCCTAAAGGTTTCATAAAAGTCAATGCAGTTCATCCATACCTAACAAAAGGTATGATGTTTGTTGGTTTATCCACAACAAAGCCACCTATGTTTAGTAACCACTAGACAAAACACCCTACAACAAAACCTCGGTAGAATCAATAAAGCTCATAAGCCAAGCGTAACAAATGTATTTCATCAAAGATCCCACCTTACATGTTAGCTGCTCATCACTGCATAATAAGCTTTAAATCCTGTAACTATAAATAACTTGAAATTGGGGGGGGGGGGGTTTAAAGAAAGAAACTACAGAAAAATCTTTACACTGGGATTTTTTTTCTCAAGATTCATATTTGTAATAATATATCAATAAAGTGCTACAGAAAATCAACAAGGATAGCAAAGAACTTTGAAGCCAAGTGTAAAGAGTATAATTCATCACATTCCTCTTCCAGGAGATTCTCTTACTTTTAGAAGCTCATTGGCTCAGATCCCCAAAATATCCAGCAATTCAGGTTAAAAATAAACAAACAAAAAGAACACCTATTTCTTAAGACTATTGAAAAAACCATCATGTTTGTTTCTTGAATGAGGTTTTCAAAGGTCAATGGAACTCTATTGATGACAGAAACACAACCAAACCAAAACCTGCTGCATCTAACAGACTCCAAACCCCAAATACAAATACTAAATGGATTAGCAACAGCAGCAGATTCCTTGCTATGTGTTCACATTCTGTTGGAGGTTGATCTTCATGAGCTGAAGAACCTTACAACTGTAGCAATTAGGAAAACTGATTCAAGTCAAGTATTGTGTATAACTATGTCTTTTCAAAACCCAACCAGTGTATCCTCATAAAATATGGAGTTTCTTTACAGTCATGAAAACTTTGATTAGGTTGTGCAAATTTAATGAAGTCCTTTTTTCTGGATTCAGTGATTGAAGTTGTTCTTGATCAATTCTAGTTATTATGTCTTAACTTCCTTTAACTTAAATCAGGAAAACTCGATTGGCTCAATAGTATCTCAAACATTACCAAGAAGACTTGGATCCTCAGCACCCAAATTGAGTGTTCGGTTTATCTATTTACACATTTTCAATAATACTGCTCACTTTAATTACCAGACCAGTTATCATTTTAAATTAACTTCATATAACTAGTTTTTTTTTTTTGATCGGTAAAAGAGCAGAAAGATACACATTTTCAATAATATAACTAGTTACAACAGCTTACTCATGGTATTATTCAAAAATTGTTGACACAATGCCAACTGACTTAAGATAACAAAAACAATAAACAAGGATAGTTTTTTCCTCTGATTACAAGTATCAAAGGTGCAAAAACCGAACGAGCTAAGAGATCTAAACATCCAAAACAGCGAAAGAACCAATAAATTCAATATAAAGCAATTTTTTTTTTTGCTTATTTTTTTATGGGTAAGCAATAGATTATATAAAGAACAAAAGGGAGAATTCCATACGAAGCAATTCCTTAAACACAAATATTTATGAGCAACAATTGGCTTGATTAAATATTTCTTTTCCACTCTGAATACAGATAGTGGCCAAATGTTGTTTATTTCCTAGTCAACATCATAGTCAACATTTCTTCCTTACCCCAACCAAGCAACATGTGTATATCTAGATTGCTAGAGGTTTTAAAATCAATTCATATGAAAATAAAATTTTCAGCAAAATACAAAAGCCCCACCACATAACACAACAGAAATTTGTAATCAAAGATATAGCTTAATTATTACCTGGTTGGCAACAGCCTTAGTCATCCGAGGGAACTCCTTCTTCATGACTGACTTGTGAAGCAAACTCGCAGGCTTGTTCTGCTTCTTAGTCTTAGTTGTCGCAAGCACCACTGAAAGATCTTTGCCTCCAGCTTGAATCGTAACTGTTTTCGGGTTAGCTAACCCTAGAATTTCCAAGAAAACAAATCAAATCACTACACATACATGACACCCCAAATGATCCCACGTGAAGCACACTGAGAGAAAAATCATAAACAAAAGAAAATCGTAATACCCTTACATACCTGAATGCTTGTAGGAGTTAACGTTGTAGAGATTGTTGCATTCTTTGCTAAACTGAACACTTGCAGTCCCATTTCCAAACTCCTTCACAAGAAACGAGTTGTTCTTCTTCACAATTTCCCAAATCAAAGGCCCAGGAACAGTAGCCATTTCACCTTCACGTCGTTACAGGTATTTTAGATCCACACAAATCGAAGAAAGAACATAAACAAAACCAATATCGACAAGAAAAATAACTGATTATAACAGAAGCCACGAAAAAATCAACAGATTGAAATAAAGAAGCGGATAGTTCAAAGCGATGAGACATGGAGAGATTTACAATACCGGAGACGTAGGATTTACTTCTAATTTTCTGGAGATTTGGAGTGGAAGAGAACAAAGAACCCTAAATAACAATTTATACTGGTTTCAAAACCCTAAAGTCTTTGTGTTAGCATGGACAGTGACGCGCGCGTGATTAACATTTTTGTGGCCTCGCATGGGCTTAGCGGAGCCCGGATCCAGTTCAATCGGGATTGAACTTGAGAATATTTTTTTACTGGAATTAAATATTTTAAAAAAAAAAAATTAAGATTATATTATTAAACTTTAAGAGTAATTTTAACTATAGTTAATAAGAATTAAAAAAAACACCTGTGGATGCGAAAGGCTTGGGCATAGCTAATTCAACCCTTTTATCCCTACTTAACTTTTGAGATGAGCAATACAATGCAATAACACGATAGCTATTGTTTTATTATTATTTTACGGTGGCAGAATAAAGTGTGTTTTTAGGTTAAAAATAATATAAAATATTTATAATTATTTTTCAATAAAATTATATATAATATACTCTATATTTTATTATGCGTTTTGTTGAATATTTTATTTTAATATATTTAGTTTTGACAAAATAATAATATACTGCATATACAGATCTTAGGCATATAGTAAATTTTATTAAAGTATTGACATTAATATAGTAATATTAATTTTGGCATATTGATTGATCGGTTTATTTATTTATTTATTTATGAAGATATCATTTACTTGCTAAAGGGGAACAACAAACTACTAAGGGCCTTTAGCCACACGAATTTTTTTTTACACCGATACCATTAGGCATTTTGAAACAAACATAAGGTTTAGTAATAGCACGCATATAATTTTGATGTTGTATTAACATAAGGCATACCATTAATTTATATATATATATATGTGAAAGTTTAACACAATACTAACATAAAAGCATTTTGACACAATATTAATATAAGACGTAGTGTTAAAGTGTTATTATATAATGTATTTATAGTCCGGATCTTATGTATAACTAGTGAGCTGATACAACTTCATACATATAAAATATGGTATAGTTGAACATGTGGAGGGCCGGGCAAAGTCCTAGCCCGACCCTCAAGTTTGAGGGTTTTGAAAATTTGGTCCAAGCTAGCCTACAGACCTTGAGAAATAAATATAAAAAAATTGTTGAATTTTCGTGCCTGAGAGGGAGTGCCAAATGGTACCTTTACCCAATGTTTGGTTGCCAAAAGAATAAGTGAAATGAGATAAAAGAAAATAAAATTAGATGAAACATAACTAAGAATGATATTAAAAATTCAATTTGTTATTTTACATGTTTTCACCTATTTTTTCAAGTTCAACAACCAAACATGCCCTTAGGAAGTGGAGGTTACATGATTCTGTTATCCTTGTTGGCCACCTTTTGGGATTTATCCCTACTTGCCCGATGCAAGCGAATGAAGGGAATATACATGTCCGGGGATTAATCAGGTGTTCTAAGATGCCCAAACACCCTCCTTACCAAAAAAATAATAATAATCTACCTCCCTTTCATTCTTGAGTAATGCTAGTATCACTTTATTTGAAACTCACTTTCTTTATGGACCAAACATGGTTATTGTCTTCCATTAAGAGAATAACACATGTTTTCTACTAAGACTCTCTCTAATAAAAAAAGAGAATGAGTCTTAAAAGAAAGTAATGCTAGCATTATCTTAAATTTCTTTATATATATATACATATATATATTTTTTATCAATATGACAGACAATTTTTTGTCCTTTATCTTATTTTTAAGCCCAGACCTGGCCCAAGCCCGGCTCAGTCCAACCTTGACCCTGAGGTTAAGGCTTGGGCTTAGCCAATTTAAGTCCCACAAGGGTTTGTGCCAAGCCCTTACGAGTGAGGCTGGGCCTAGACAAACCTAGCCCGGCCCATTCAGTTCAAGTTCCAAACCTATGACGTACCCGACTCGGACATGAATCTCGGTCTATTACCCTCATTTCTATAGATCCCAACTAGGTAAAAAAAGAGAGGGTGTAAAGTATAAAGCTTAGGTTTTATTGAGCTTCGTAGAGTGTCTGAAACTCGTTACAGGATCTTTGTTAAATAGAAAAATAAAGAAGGGAGAGACAAAGAAACAGTTCTAAGCCCGAGAACCGCCATGACTGGTAATTTCTTAAGATTTTTCCACTTTTATGTCTGAATTATTATTTTTATCTGATAAGTACTTCTTATAAATATTTATCTTATTTATGGAATATCTGTTTTAGTAGATTTTCGTCATTAGTTTCTGATTAGCATTTGGTTTTTAAAAAAATGAAATTATTTTTAGTGTATTGAACGTTTGATGATTCTGTATTATTATTATTCTGGGTATTATCTGCTACTGTTATTGGTTTAGAAATGATTCTTCTTGAGGAAGTTACAGATGCCAAAATGTTGGAAATGCGTAGTTGTTCAGCGAACACAGTGTTTGTTTGATTGATCATATATGGAGGTTTTGGGTATTTCTAGTTTGGTAATTTCTTAATTTGTTTGAGAAGTTATTCGATAGTCCCATGACATTTTAAATAAGCGATGCAAGATTATGGATTTCACTGATATTGATACACTGATTGTGGTAGGGGGATTTGTGGAGTTCGATTTAGTGACCTGCTCTTTTAGTGATATGAGTATTGACAGGAAATACTGCAATTAGGAATTTTTCTTTATTATGTGATTTTTTCTAAGGAATTATGTCTACTTGTTACCGGTGAAGGTTTGGCGGGCTTTGTGAAGCTTACGTAGTTCGTCTACACGAATACACGCACAAATTTTATTAGACAAAACCAATGATTGCAGTGAGAATGAGCAATTCATTGCAGGTTGAAGGCTCTAAAAGGGCAAAGGGAAGGCTGAATAGGACTTGGGTACAGCTAGTAAGAAGATTTGAGAAGACTATCTCTAACCAAAGATATTGGTTCGATGCACTACGCATAATGGGATGGTGGAACATGTCATGTTTCCATCTCCAAATGGTGGAATAAGGCATTGATGATGATGACATGTTCAATTGATTAAAACATTATATCTATGAGCGAAGGGAATAGTGAATAAGAATAGAGAGTAGAGATAAAGAACAAGTATACCTTAGTGAGCTTAAACTGGAAAAGGCAACCAAGGGGGGATCTCAACCGTGATCAACTATTCTATCAGAAAACCCTTAATAGCAAGACAGTCCAGCCCTTCATTTGCCTCTTCATGGTCTTGATAGAAGGATATTGTATCTGAACGCGCACACACACACACCCACACCGTCCTGAGACTGTGAATTGTGAACTGTTTCTATTCAGCATTACAAAAGACGGCATTAATTGATTGTGGTTTACAACCCTTAATTTCTTAATTCATCTCCCTGACAAACATTTTGCTACAGACTATGCGCAGGAGCAGGAGATGGAAATCGAAGCATTGCAAGCCATACTCATGGATGACTTCGAAGGTCTGTTGCAGTGCTACTTTTGGACTTACTATGTTAACCATTGGTGTTTAGGGTTTTCCTGTTGCTCAACTTCAGACATAAAACTAAATTAACTATTTTCTGTGTGGTGTTCCATGACAGAAATTGACTCTAGTGACACTGGGCTAAACACAGCCAACCGATGCTTCCAAATTACACTATATCCACAGGTACAATTTATCTTTCTCTTGGTGCAATTTGTTTCCAGCTTAGAGCATTAATTAGAATACTGTTTGATGGTCTCCTTTCATTCTTCACAATAATGCCTGGATTGTACGACAGCTCCAAGAAGACTACCTATGTAAAGTTGCAGGAATGTTAGTCATTTATTTGTTCATATATTTTTCCCCATGGGGCTGTTAAGGAGCTGAACTTACCTAAGCTTTACCCAACTAAGCTCAGTCTTGCAAATTAATAGTCTAGTACTTAAGCTTGGGCTTGGCTAAGCATAGTTGATAATTTTGAATACATTGAACAATTGAATTTCACCTGATATTACTCTCCGGTGTTCTTTATAGGTTACAAAATAGATTCAAATTAAAGGCATATACAATCAAGGATTTAGTTCTATAGTATCCATCTTGTATTTAGATTCTAAATCATTTGTTTATCGACAACTCTGGTTTGAATTCATCACTAGCGGAGAAGTAGATTCACTTAGATCTAAAAATCTCTTATTGATCTTTTTTCTACACATTTGAGAGAAAAAAAATGTGTTTTTTAATCCTTAGCTTTCTTAGACTTTGACTCATTTACGGTTAGTCTCATGCATAGTAACAAAGTTCGGGAATTATTCGGTTGGGGTTAAGTTCGAGAAAAATCATCAAATTCGGAATAGTTCGGAAAAATAATAATTAATAATTATATATATAAAAAAATGTGATACTAACAAATCTATCTACCAATCTGGAATAATTCCGGAATAGTTCGACAGTTCATGAACAATTCGTTAGTTTGGGAATAATTCAGCAGTATGGGAAAAATTCGCCGTTTAATACTTCTACCCCTAAAAAACGAATTATTTGGTGAATTTTGTTACTAGGGACTCATGGTTACTTTTGATCTATTTGAACTTATGGCCTTTGATGCACTGATAATGCATTACGCATTCCCATTGAATGGGAAATTCTTTTAATGCAATCACATTGCAAGTAATTAGTATACTTGATGCACGCTTCTATAATTCATTTCCATTCCAGTTGATGTGATTGATTTTGTTGTTTGGAAGCGCCATTGTGTGAAACGAAAGGCACGGGCTGTGCAAATTACATAAAAGTGATGAATTTTTTTATTGTAGGATATATTTGTTGCCAATTAGCGCTATATATTTTCTTTTTTAGTTGTGATCATATAAGGAGAAAAACTTTTAAAAAGAGAGAGAAGGGAATATAGGGGGATGAGACAAGGGGATCCCTTATCAACTTTTTTTTATTAATTCTAGTTTCTGAGGCATTGATTCGGATGCTTTCTAGAGCAGACAAGGTGGCATTTAAGATTTTTCTATTGGTAGGGAGGATCTAAGGATATCTCATTCTTCAATTCGCCGAGGACACCCTAGTCTTCTGTGACGCTTCTTGTCGCCAATTGGCTAATATGGATGTTTATTTAGGTGCTTTGAGGTAATTTCTAGTTGAGGGTCAATTTGGGTAAGAGCGAGATCATGTCTGTTAGAGAGATACCGAACTTAGAGGTCCTTGCTGCATGCTAGGGTTGCAAGATGGAATTCTTACATTCTGTGTACTTTGGAATGCCCCTTAGGGCTCGGTTCAAATCCAAGAAGGCATGGTCCACGGTAGTTGAGAGATTTGATTGGAGATTTGTTGGGTGGAATTCCACATTTTTATCTAAATGAGTGAAATTAACACTCGTTAAGAGTAGGAGTGTATTCGAGTCAGGCTTGGCCCTGCTCGACTCGGTTTGAAATTTTTTCATTTGTGCTCGAGCTTGGGCCCTCGGCTCGGCTCGATATATAGTTCGAAAAGCTCGACTCAAAGCTCGTCTCGGCTTGGCTTAAGCTGGGATTGAATTGTTAAAAATTATTTTTAAATAAAAAAATAATATTTTTATTATATATATAAAAATTACATTATTTATATATAATATTGTTTTTTTTTTTATAAATATAATCAAGCCAAGCTCGAGCTGAATTGAGCCTCAATCGGGCCGAGCTTCAAGCCAAGGCGAATCAAGCCTTGGCTCGAGCTCGGCTTGAATGCATTTTGAGACTCAAAAAATAGCTCGGCTCGGCTCGATCGAGCCTATTTTTCGAGCTCAAGCTTGGCTTGATCGAGCTGAGCTGAACTTCAAGCTAGCCCGGTTTGGATACACCCCTAATCAAGAGCACTCTTAGGAGCCTTCCAACATACTTTATGTCATCATTGACCATCCCGTGTTGTTCAATTGTAGCCAAATTCAAGCGCATGCAGCTAACTTTTTGTGGAATGAGAAAGGAGTAATTGGCAAATACCACTTAGTAGCGTGGGATCAAGTACGTTAGTCTTCGGCATAAAGTGATAGAGGCCAGATACGAGTCAGCTTTTGTTTGGGTTTCGAGGAAGGTTAGGGGTCACCATGGGGTGGGGTTGCGGGAGGACATTATGGTTGTGACGAATTGTTAATCTTCTTACACTAGGTTCAAGATGGGCGATGGGTCTGAGGTCAGTTTTTGGTAGGCTGTGTGGAGTGGGTCAGCAAGTTTGAAAGATACACTTGGAAACGTTATTTCTCTCATTGGGGATAGGGAGGCTTTTGTAATCGATTGCTTCGAGGTATGTGAGGGTGGGGTGGTATGGTGTCCTAGGTTAAGGAGCGTTTTATATGACTGGGAAAACCAAAGTTCCTTAGTTTTATGCATCAACTCTCTTCCTCTCCCCCAAGCCCCACAGTCAAAGACAATGATTTGGTCTAGAGGCAACAATAGTCATTTCTTAGTGAGATCATTGTTATAGTCTTTTGGCTATTCTATGTCATCCCCTTTTCATTACAAGTGTGTGTGGAATTCAACAATTCTGTCGAAGGTATCTTTCTTTCTATGGACTGCGACTCTTGACAAAATTCTTTCTTGAGATCATTTGAAAGATAGAGGGTGTAGGTTGGCTAATTGCTGTTTTTTGTGCATTCGTGCGCAAGAGTTAGTGGATCATTTGTTATTGCACTGGCCATTGCATTTGTAATTTGGGGTCACTTTCTCTCTCTTCTAGGAGTAGACTAGGTCTTTTATTTATCCTTCCAAAACTTTTTATTGTGTTGAAGTTGGACCCTAACATGTCGGAAAAGTGCAAGGGAGGCTATTGGGGCTGTCTTACCTGGGGCCATCACATGGTCAATTTGGAAAGAAAAAACAAGATAATCTGCAGAGACTCACCCTCTCCAATTCCGCATGTTTGTTCTAGAATCAGATATTTGATCTTTTAGCGGTGTCTGGCTCGTGAAGGGGAGGTGGATGTGGGCAACTTCTTAGTTTGAGTATTGCTCTCTAGAGCTTTAGGGGCCTTTGGCCAGACCTCAGTATAGGGGCTGCCCTCTTGTGCGTTGTTAGGATAGTCTTTTTAGTGTTTTGAGTTTACTCCCTTGTAAGCTCTATTCACTCTTTTGTTCCCAATATATTACTTCTTGTAGTTTTTTGTCCCATTATATATTTCACCAATTTACTGATCTAAAAAAAGGGGGAACACATGAGGGTAAATTAAAATGAATTAATGCCACAAGCACCACAATGTTTTATAGAAGCTAAACTACATTACAAAATCGACCATCCTAGAAACGCTTCTGATGTAGGACTATGTGCAATGACCTAAAATCTAATGAGTTGAGATCAAGATTGAATTAACAATAATAATGAAAATTATAAATCAGCAGTCTTATTGCAAATAGTTATCCAGAAAATTCAAGAATGTAATTTTAGGAAGATTCAAGGCCGTGTCACAAACTTACAATAATGACCCTCAGTTATATCTACGAGGGTTAATGGAATTCTATGATTCCACAAGCTTAAGGATTAGCTATTATCTCAATGAAGATTTTCTAACCTTATCTAGGGTTTCAAAGGATGTAGAAGATTAGGGGTTGATTAAAATTAGTGTTGGGAATTAGGGTCTAACTGTTTAGGGTTTGGAAACCTAGGATGCTTTAATTACAATTGGAAAGAGGTAAAGGGTGTGTTACATCAAGGGTAGGGTTGTAGAAGTGGTGCTGCTACAATAGGAATACTGTAGAATGGCTGCAGATGCAATAGGATTGCTGTAACAGCAATAGGGGACAAGTTAGGGCTTGCAACAGGTCTGGGCTAGGGTATTTAGGGCGGCGGCAGGGGCTGGGACAGGTTCTGGGAGAAGGTTAGGAGCTGGAGACGGGCTGGAACTGATAAGGGGAATTAAGGAAAGGCTGGAGTGCTGGACAGCATATCCGGGTTATGTAGGGGCTGGGATATGGTGTGGCTGAGCTGGGAGAAGGGCTGGAGTTGGCTGGACAGCAACAATGGGGATGGGGAATAGGACAGGGATGGCTGTAACAGTCACGGGGAAGGCTAGGGTTTTGGTCTCTTGCAAAGGAGATGAGATCTAGGGTTTTTGTAATTAGGGTTTCAATGGAACAAACAGGAAATTAATAAGAACCAAGGAAGAAAGAGAAGATATCAGAAAAATATACTGTAGACGTAGAATCTATAGGGAATCACTCCCTTGGCATCACACCAAATCCCATCACAGGAGAATACTAAAAATCATACTTTTTCTTTGATTATCATTCACTAACTCGAAATTTACAGCAAAAAGGGGTTTTAAATAGATGAAGCCCTAATTGTAAAAAGACCAAAATAACCAAAACATAATAAAAAAGACTCTAATAGCCCAAACTAATGAAATAACTGATAAAATAACCCTACTAAGTACTAATCCAGCCCATTGGTCCTAACTAAATAGAACCTACTAAATCTGCTCATATGCGAATAGATATGGCTAAATCCGCCCATATGCAAATAGAACTTGCAAAATCCGCCCATACGCAAATAGAACTTGCTAAATCAGCTCATATGCACACCTTCCTAATGCTCCATGTATGCATATGAGGTCTTTAATGCCCCAAGTCATCTATCCAAAGTGACATGGGGGTCTTCTTCTTCTTCTTCCTCCACCTATGATAAACCTGAAATTCTTTGTAATTAGCTGACCTCAGAACAAGCAAGAAAAACTTGAGACCCAAACTTGGTTCACGATATGTGATATTGAGATCACGAAGGAGAGCTAAACATTCTGTTTAGTTGGAAGCACACTCTCCTTGGGTGCCTGAAAGAACTTGAATGATTACACCTCATTAGACCAAAAAATGCCACCAATTCCCAATGGACCCAGAATACCTTGTTGGGACCGCTCAAAGTTGAGTTATAACTCATTTAGACCATTAACCAATCTATTTCCTTCAGCAATTTCGTAGATCCAGACTGCTTAAGCCTTTACTACATTTGGGTAAGGAAGAGGAGGGTGATATCTGGTGTTATCTCATCCATGTATTCATGCTGAAACTGATTGCATTCTGGTTGACTTGATATGCAACCCAAATTGGCTGGTACTTACTTTCCCTTTTATGGTAATCACATCTTCTAAAAATCTGCATGCATTATGTGAATGCATGGGCTCGATCCTATCGTTAAATTGCTTGATGCACTGCATCACAACAATGAGGTCATGACTTTGATTCCAGCTAACCCACCAAAAAGAGAATAAAATGTGAATAACACAACAGGAGTTAAATGAGATAATAGGGACAATCCATTTGGATGTGCTGTTTTCCCTTATATTAATTGGTTCACCGTTATAAAAATGGGGGAAAATATTTTAGTAGCAGATTAATCATATAAAGTGCAACAACTGGATTGTAACATTTATTGATTTTTCACTGATAGTAAACAAGGTAAATCCACTTTTTCTCACTTAATTACTTTACGCTAGATAGTTCTTTTGAATATCTGATATTTCCGAGTGGCAAGTGCTAGTATCTGCAGGAGAATTTGTTTTTCACCCTAGTGACTTGTTACCGAATTTGCTCCATCTTTGATCATTTTCTCTGTTTTTGGTGATGTATTCCATGGTTGTATTGAAGTCTAAATACGGGCCAGCTGCTGGGTCCTTGACAGTTACTAACAAGAATACAAGATCCAGAATTAGGGAGAGAACAACTAACAAAAATTGTTTTTCGCATATGATTTTGCAAATCAATATAATATTACCGTGAGAAAAAAGACTCAATGATGTGTACTAATGCTTGCTCCTTTATTAATGGGTTGGATGTGCCATTTAGATTTTTATCATATGTATTGATCTCCGTATTTTGTTTAACAGGACGATGAGGCAGATGAGTCGACTACCACACCAGGTTTCTCAATTTAGCTTATACAAACAATTTGGAGAATGGCTATTTTGTTTTTATTTTTCCTCAGAAAAAAATTACTTAAAATCACAGATAATACTCCATTTGTTTACTTCTGGCAGCTTATTTTGCTGGTTTTACTACTTCAGGATGCTTAGATTCCCAATTAACCTAAGCTGATGCCCTTATAAATTTTGTTGCAGTTCAGCTGGCTTTAATTTTCTCACACACTGAAAAATATCCAGATGAACCACCGCTTCTGAACGCAAAAAGGTTTCTGAATACATCCCTCCTTTATGACATTATTCGAAAACATATTTTTCTCAATTATTTGCAACTTATCACCCTTAGTATTAAGTTAAATATCATTTTCCTTGTTCATTGTACAGAAGTACTATACCCAAACCATTTTAGTTGCTTCATAATGATACGAGGACACCAACTAGTTAGGCATTGATAATGCTTCTCTTTCATCTGTGGTGGGGTGGGGATGATATCCAAAAAGGTAATCACATGTTGATCACATGTGCCGTCACCCAAGCAATTGCTTTAGAGATTGGACGGTTATGATCAATGCTTACATGAATCATTGACCTTGATGTTCCTTTGGAACACCATGCACACCCTCTCTAGTGCCTTAGGCTATGATAACTAACCTTTCTGAAACTTAACAGACATGATAGTTGATTTGGTATGCCTTTGTTAAATATTTTTTGGTAGCTGAATACAGCTAGGCTGCAACCCCAGGTTTGTTAGAGGAAGCGGGCTAAACATTGTGAACCTATCAACCGTCACTTGAAGGAATAAAACCCTGAACACCCCACATAGGAGATATACGTGCATGCCTTGGAGAATTTTGATTATACAATATCAGTGAGGATTACAATGTCCAAATGAAGGCTTTTCGTTTGTGGCCAATAAGAGGTGTCCCAACAGTCTGAAAATCTTTGATATACATGATTAATGGTCCTGAAGCCAACCTCATTACTGATAAGGTTGTGCTGTATTAAGTTAATCGATTTGAACCCGGTAAAACCAGGTGGGGTTAGCGGTTCAGGCCAGATTGTCACACCTTAATCAGAAGTTCAAGATTATGCTTTAAAAAGGCAAGAAAAATCACAAATTTACTTAGCCATAGAAGTATAATTCCTTACTAAAAAACCTCCATATAATTCATTAATTTATTTCATTATTTGAAGACATATTGATATTAGAGAAGAAGACAGGTACAGTCCATTGAGTGAAACTTGATGCTCATACGCATTTAGTAGTGCATTTGCAGCCTTCATAGCATTTATAAGTGCATTTGCAGGTATCCCCATAAGAACATTCGCCATCCCAGAAATTATTGGGGTAATTTGTAGCACATAGGTTATGGCATGACTCTGAGTCGCACCCATGGCTCAAACTGTAATAATCACAACATGTTTGGGCAGCTACCTTCTCACCTGTCAACATGCAGTAACATCACCCAAATAAGGCATCATTGCTTTCTAACATAAAAGCAAAGCTTAGTTTGAACTAAAACCTCTTTTTTTACAAATGGGAAATGCTTCTGAGACCGTCTTAGGGCCAAAACCACCGAGACTGTTCAACACGAGATTTGGGATTTCAGGTAGGCCCCATCTGAAATCCCATGTTGAACAGCACGGTCTCGGTGGTCTCGGCTCTTAGACGGTCCTTTACAAATATATCTAAATCTCGTATTTGAATGAAGAGGAGTGCTAGGCCTACTCTAAGTCAACCCCTATCTCACCCTCCACCAACCACTTGCAAGGATTAAAGCACACTCTCGCCAAAAAAATGGACAGGTGGTTGGTAGAAGGTGAGAGTATGGGTTGACTAAGAGTAGGGCTAGCATTCCTCTTTAAACAAATATTTAAGATTTCAAAGTGAGCTAACCAATACCATATGATTGTAGCCATAAAAGCTACTATGAATTGAAACAGAAAATTAAAGCAGTTCAAGATAAGCAAAAGATAATATAGAAAAGGCTTACAAGAAGAGAAAATTAGGAGGATGACAAGGAGCATTGAAACAATATTCATGAGGATCTTCATCTCTGTTAGCGATAGAGAGGAAATAGAACTTCAAATCTAAAGCATTCCTTACTGCTATTTATATATAGTTGAATTCTCTCTCATTTTGGGGGCCTTGTTCCATTTCTCTGCAATGCAATCTGATTTTTCCACAAAATCTGCAAATTTAATTTTCAGATATTTTAGTTATACCCACCTAACAAAATCTTCCTTTTGTAGATGCTACAATAAATGATCCACCGAAAAACATAAACAAATAAATAAGACTGTCGAATCTTCAACAATTCACACTTCCCTGGTTTGCTCTAGTGATAGGATGTATTGGAGAATATAGTAAGAGGAATTGTAAAATTTTCCCTTGGTTTCTTTGATCTCCCCTATTTGGTGTCGTCTTTTCCGGCGGGTGGCATTGAAGGCCGCCCGTCAGGTCTGAACTTTTCTTTCTTGCTTTGAAAAAAAAAAACCTCATTTTATCTCTTTTAGCTCTTTTGCTTCTCTTTTTTCTTTTTCTTTTTGATAATCGGCAATAATTCTAACAACAAACAAAAGGAAAGCTAGGATCACTAGGATCCCCAGGCAAACTTAGAACAAGGAGGACATCTAGAACCAAAAACAGAAAAACTCTTCGAAGCTTTTGCTGCAATCTCATGAGCTTCACCATTTCCAGCTCGACAAACAAAGGTGGAAACTACAGAGCTTATCGAGCTGCACACTACTTGAATATCATGAGTGATAGCCTGGACGGAGCCACTGCAAGGATGAGAAGATGAAACAAGTGATTGTAATAGCTCTAGACAATCTGACTCAACAACAACAACACTCCAGCCCTTCTCTACTACCAAAAAAACCGCTTGGAGAACTGCATACGCCTCCACCACAATGGCAAGACTACCCAGACGAATAGAAGCAATGATATGACCAGAATGGTCCTGAACACACAATCCGGTGGCTATATGAACTCCATCGGAGGACACCGCCCCAATTTAACTTAGTCCACCCTCGAGGAGGGGGAGACCAAGAATCAAACATGGTCAAATCAGGAGTGTGAATGCTACTCCCAACCAAAGAAACTACACTACAAAGACCACCAACACTCTTTTGCTTCTCTTGGTGAGTATCTGTGGACTAAAAAAGGAAAAGATTAAAAAAAAAAAAGTGACGAGATAGGGCCCACTAAGGGATGGCCCACAGGATAGGGCCCACTTAGAGGTCTCGATTGGGTAGCCTGGGCTATGAGGTAAAGGGATTCAATCTCACGCTTCTATTAGTCATGACTTTTGTGGAGTATTGGTTAAGTCCCTACATCATATACACATGTCCTTAATCCATATGGTCCAATTGTTGAGCCATCCTTTGGAGTTTGGATGAGTCATAGTGTCGCGCACCAAAATACCCCCTAGGAGTTAGGATGCTTTGGTGACGTGACTTATCCTTCAAACCATCCTGCAAGAGTATACAAGGCAAGCTAAATAGTGAACTAAAAATTTCTTTGATGACTCAACTGTATTCCAAGTGCAATTGATTACAATACCTGAAGATAAACTAAAACATGTACATAAAATCCTTAACTCGAGTTACCAACTCAAGGGATACACATATTCCCAAAATAAAACCCAAAATACATGTCTCTCTCCCTCAACCCAACCATTGGCCACATGTCAAGACTCCTAACATCCGGACGACAATACCGAGCAAGCTCCTACTCTCCATGAACCGCCTTGATCCAAGGACCCAGAGCATATGTAACGAACTGTGAACTTGCCGACATCAATATGTACGCCTGAGTATGGAATATTCAGCGAGTACAAGCTACTAGCTAACAATAGTAATAACAATAATAAGTCATGCGTGGTACAGTTCATCACTAAGTAACCAAAGCGTAGAGCGGGAGCGAGAGCGGGTGTGGGAGCGAGAGCCTCAAATTTCAATTTAGGATAGGGTCGGGAGCGCCTCCGGAGTGCCCATATATTTACATAAAATATATATTGATGTTCTTGAAAATTAGTTGTAGATGTAAATATATCTTTTTTAGTTTTTTAAACTCTAAGAGAAAATTGATAAAATCATTCATAATTCAAAATTTTCATCACAACAAACAAGATGCCTATTGAATTATTAAATGTATCATTCTAAATTCAATAAGAAGATCACTAATAATTAACAAATCTTATATGAATTTTGTACCTACAAAGAAAAATGACAAAATGCACTTCATTTCACATGAAAGATTAGGATAAAAATAAAATTTACACAAAAACCGCACCTTTAGCTGAGAACGAGGTTTACAGAAGTTGAAATCGAGCTCCTGAGGTGAAAGCGAGGTTTGAGAGCGGGAGTGAGGTTTGAGAGCTGGAGCGGGTAGCAGCTTAGGAGGTTTGGGTTACTAAGGTTCATCATAATATCAACATAATCAGAGTGCGGAAGCTAAGACAAACAACGAATGTAAAATCTTGGATATCATATAGTAAATCATGTCTCATGTTCATGCTTTAACAAATCTTATTTTAATTATCTTGTGAGTTCCTTATGCATCTTATGTATCTTGTGGTTACCGTACACGTCTTATAAGATTCTTCATTTCACTTATCTCATTTAGCTAGTACCCGAACTATGAAATGGATGGATGTACTAGGATCTTGTCATTCTTGTTTGTCATGTTTGACTAGTACCCTATTATGAAATGGACGGACGTACTAGGTTCTTGTCTTGTTTAACTAGTACCCGAACTATGAAATTGACGGACATACTAGGTTCTTGTCATTCTTGTTTGTCTTGTTTGACTAGTACCCGAATTATGAAATGGATGGACATACTAGGTTCTTGTCTTGTTTAACTAGTACCCGAACTATGAAATGGATGGACATACTAGATTCTTGTCATTCTTGCTTATCTTGTTTGACTAGTACCCGAACTATGAAATGGACGGACATACTAGGTTCTTGTCTTGTTTAACTAGTACCCGAACTATAAAATGGACGGACATACTAGGTTCTTGTCTTGCTTGCTTGTCTTGTTTTCTTATGAGCCAGGTATGACATATCCAGGGGATATTCTTTACCCTTGACCAGCCTGATGTCCGGCTTTATCATTCAGTTCGTAAATCAAGTGTCTTGTTCTTGTCGTGTTCTTGTGTGTATCCTTATATTTTGAAAAGATCGGTTCATGCGTGCGTGTGCACAACAATTGGTGATATCATGGTGGCTTGCATCAACAAAGCATTATATAGTATTTCTTCCATTTTCATAGACATGGAGGATTTTAAGGAAAACATGTAGAACAATTTATCCAATTTACTAATCTATTAATAAACATGTAAGATTTGAAGGAACATACATTTCATTTGTTTAAAACTACTAAATTGGGGAAATCCCTAAGTCATGGTTCATAAGCTTGGGTTTTCGTTTCCATACATGCATTTCATCGAGCACGAGGCTTTCAACATCTTCATAGCGTTTTATTCATGTTCTTATGTTCAAGCATTTAATCAAACACCTTGCGTGCAACATTTTTCTAACTTTCATTCATGTTTTCCTAGTCTTAGATTGACAACTCATTCATGCATTTTATCAACGTGTGATGTTCAACCCTTTTAAAATCACATATGACATTTCAAATCTTATTGTAGTCGTGTGAGAATTTAACAAGCATATAGAGTATTTGAACAAAATCACAATTTAGGGAAAACTACATAAATTATGCTTTCATAACTCTTCATTTAGTTCATTGCATTTTCATTCATGCATTTTATCAAACAAGTGACATTCAATATTTCTTTATAGTCTTTTGTTCATGTTCTTATGATTCAAGCATTCCATCAAACACATTGAGTGCGTGTATTATTGATACATTGCCCTTCCACCATTTTCATCACACCACTTGGCATCCAATCACCTCAATACCCAATACCACCCATACATTCCATCCACCCATCCATCCTTAGGTTATCTTGCATAAATTTTAGGAATCATTGATCTTAAGGGAGAATAGGGGTATATATTGTCAAATCATAATCCATTTTAAGAAAAACCTAAGTTAATACTAAGTTAGTTAATAAGGGTGTACTAACCTTGAAGATCAAAGCTTGATCTTGAAGAAAACCCCTTGATTTGGAGAACCCCCAACTTGATAGAGGGTAATCTCACTTGTAGAGAATGCTCCAAGCTTGAGGAAGAAGACACCACACTTGAGGATGAAGATCCTTGCTTGATTTGGGGAAGATCCTTGATCTTGATCTTGATCTCCTCTTGGTCTTGATCCAAAACCCTCCTTTGGATTTCTCTCTTCTCCTTCCTTTCTCTCTGTTTTTGCTTTCTAGGTTTAGGGTAAGCAAACCCCCCACTTAAGCCTCCTATTTATAGGTAAAGGGGTTAAAAACCCTCATTTCCGGGCCTTAAAAAAAACGAAATCGTGCTCTGACGATCGATCGATCGTCTACGTTCCCGTAAGCTATCCAGATTTCTGGGCTCCTGACGATCGATCGTCATCTTGGGACGATCGATTGTCCAGATCCCTGAGAGCTGTCCAGATTTTTGCAGTTTGGTATTTCGACCATAACTTTTGACTCGCTCATCGGATTTTGACGATTCAACTTGCGTTGGACTCGTCTTTGAAAGGGGAACAACTTTGATGTTTTATACAACTCCTAATTCTTCTTCATTCATGGTCCAAAGTGGCCATAAAGGTGGCTGGGTCAGGAATTTCAGCAGAAAAATGATGGAAAACTCACATTTGACTTATCTTAGACTCAAAATATGGAAAAACGTTAAACATGAATCTTAAAGAGGATTCCAATATGGTTCTAATGGCTCAAGAATCACTCAATTCCGATAAGAGGTGAGAAAACTAGACTTCTTTCAAGTTGAGGTCATGTAGGGACTTCCCTCTTTTTAACACCTAGAACCTTTTCCACCTTTTATTTTCAACACCCATAACCTAGGAAAACGTTCCTAAGACCTTCATAAACATTAACATATATTGTTCATACAAAGTGGAAAACCAATTTCTCATTTTCATTGAGAATCTTTCAAGACCATACCTTAGGCATCCAGCCGTAGATACTATTCACTACCCTATTCACATGAACAGTGCATGTGAAATTCGGGGTGCTACACAGCCTTGAAATCGCTCCAACTAGATAAATTCATTATCAACTCATCTTTAATTTTTTTTATTTTACTTTTTTGTGAACTATTGTTTATAATTTTATTGCCATCTAAAATTACAAAGCAGTTGGACGGACAAATTTATCCAATCGGTTTAATTGTAGGGCTTTCGTCTATGCAACAGGTGGCATCAGTTACATAGAATGTTTCAAATGTACTAATACAGTAGTATGTTTGTACTAATTGATGATCATGTCATTTTCTAATTGGTATAAACTCAAACTGGGCTTTGGGCCCATGTAAATTATAAGATCACTCCTTTATTTGTATTACCCAGCTAAACTACTGATCTCAGCAAATATCTGAGCTATTGTTTGAAATGAGGTTTTAGTTTCTAACATTGATACTGATATTTATCTGCAGTTTACGAGGGATACAACCAGAAGATCTTAAATTTTTAAAAACAAAGCTTGAGCAGGAGGTAGTTTTAACTGGCATAATCCTTTTAGGTTCACAATCTTCATACCTTGTTCTGTATATTCTTCTCTCCTTTATTTCAGCTCTATAATCAAGTAATTAATTTTTTTTGTCATACTCAAAGATTTCACGCTGTGGTTATCCATAATACATTTTTTAAATGCACAAAAGATGAGATAAGTTATGCTCAATAAGTGCCGTGTGAAAATTTTGAGAAATATCTGAAAGCACCTTTGGGAACATGATAACTGAGATGTGGATATATAGGAAATGCCGTTGATCGTTTGGTGAGCTGGCAAGTGAACATTCATGAAAGTACTTGGAAATCTCAGGTTTCCAACATTTCTAAATCACTTAATCATTAATAAATTTGAAAGTTCATTTCTAAGATTTTGTAAAAGCACAATTGAAACAACTGTTAGGAACTCGATGGAGAAAATTCAACGCCAATTCTTATGGAATGGTAATTTAGCCTCCAATTATTATCATTTGGTGAATGGGGATCCAATTTGCCGTTCGTTAGAATCAGGGGGTTTGGGGATTACGCCATTGGCTTCCTTTAACTTGGCCTTATTAAGGAAGTGGCTTTGGAGGTTTGGTTGTGAGCAGGAGAGGCTTTGGAGAAAGGTCATTGTTGCTAGATACAGGGCCTAGTCGGTCGGGTTCCGCAAGTAGTGCGGAGTGCGTATGGTGTGAGTTGTTGGAAGGCCATCATGGGGGCATTCATTGAATTTTCCAAGTTCACGCGCTTCCATGTGGGTTGTGGGGTGGAGGTGAACTTTTGGGATGATCTATGGTAAGGCTCATCGCCCCTTAGATCTGAGTTTGGGGCCTTATATATTCTAGCCTTGGACAAGGACGCCTCGGTGGCGTCCAATTTTGAGATAGTGAATGGCGTGGCAGTGTGCTCTGTTCGTCTCTGTCGCAATCCCAACAACTGGGAGCTGGACGTACTTACTAGATTTTCGGGTTACCTTGAGAGGGTCGCCATTTAACCTCAGATTAGGATAGATGTGTTTGGTTTTTAAACAACAAGAGTCAGTTCTTAGTGAGATCCTTTGCCCGAGTAGTGTGGTGCTTCTCCTCGATCTCTTTTTCTTTCAGGGTTGTATCGAACCCTTGTGTTCCATCCAAGGTATCCTTCTTTCTTTGGTTGGCATCTCTGGACAAAGTCATCACTTGTAATCACCTAACAAACAGAAGGTGGAAGATGGCTAACCATTGTTTCATGTGCTATGTGGCGGAGGAGTCAGTAAATCATCAACTGTTGTATTTCCCTTTTGCGTCAGAGGTTTGAAATCAGTTCCTCTTGCGTCAGAGGGTGCTCTATTTTTTGAGTTGTGGCCTCTCTTACCGGACATGATATTGTAGTCGATCTGGAATGAGAGGAATCAGAAGGTGTTTGACAATGTAGCCTCCTCTCCCCAAAAGGTTTGTGTTGGGATATGTTGATGCATGATGCATCTGGGACTAGTGCTCAGCTAGGGACCTCGAGGATGCAGTTTCCTTAGTTCTTAGGTCACCGTGTTTTTTGACAGAGTTGGGTTATTCGGTGGCATGTGCCTTTTGGACTTCTTCCTATCGGGATATCGTTGTGGTTATATTTATTGTTGTGTTTCTATATTTCCCTTTTTTTGCTTTTGTTAGTCTTGGGCTCACGATCTTGTGATCCCTTGTCTCTTTTGTATTTGACTTGTTTATGTTTCTTAGTTTTATATAAGTGATATTTGATTTACCAAAAAAAATAAAAATAGTTTTGTTGATAAAATTATGTTTTGTAAAGTGGTTATAGAACTCGAGTGAATTATGCGAGTTTTCCGTGTTTACTTTGTAAAGCTAGGGGAGGATGTGAGATTCTGGGAGGACATTTGGTGTGGGATAATCTGTTAAGGACCTTAAGGTAGGATTTTGGCATTTATTCTTGATCAATTTGAATAGAGGTTGTAACTTGTAAGGTGGACAAGTGTTTCAAAGTGGTAGCTAACGAGGTAGTTTGGTTTCCGAGGATGAGAAGTGGATTGAATGATAGAGAGTTAGATGGCTTTCTCAGACTTGCTCACCCGGCTCCCAGTACGTCTAAGCCCAGTCTCCTGATTAGAGATGGTAGAGTTTGGACTAAAGAGGGCAATGGCCTTTTCTCATACTGCAGCTGTGGACAAGATTCTCATTTGCAATCAGTTAATTAGCAAGGGTTGGAAAATGGCAAACAAACGTTTCTTCTATATGATGAGGAGTTTGTGGACCATTTCATGCTTCATTGTCTTTTCGTGAGATGGATGTGGGACTTAATTCCTCTCTTTGCTAGGGCACAATGGGTATTTTCGTACATATTGAAGGATGCCGTCTAGTTGGGTTCCTCGGGGTTTGGATACTTTTGTGGCAGTTGTGTGGAGGATGATCCCGAGAGTTTTTTGTTGGAACGTTTGAGAGGAGTGGAACAGGAGGGTATACTATTCGATGGCATCTCCCACCCACACTTGGGCATAGTTACTAGAACGAGAAGCAAATCGAAAGCAAGAAACAAGAAGTGAGAAAGGGATATAGGTGCCTCATTCCAATTATATTAGTACGAGCAACCATATGGTCCATGCCTTAGATTTTATCTTACATGATATATTTGTTGAGAAGTAGGTTCCTTATGATTCAATCCAACGATACTTGTTTGGGGTCTACACCCTAGGCTATAGACTCGAGTCTATCCCAAGTCCCATCACGTTCCATATACATAGCCCTAAATATGACGTGATGGAAGCAAGCATCCCACCATATACATAGCTTCCCTGTAACTATGCATTTGGGTTGGGTGTACGCCATCAAATTACTGCAGGATTTGTGCCATTGGGGAGGACTTTAAGAGACTTGAGTTGCCTTCATTTTTTTTGGTCCAATGGGGAAATTGCCTTCATTTTGGTGTATGGGGAGTGACCCCGGTTGTCTTGTCTTTATCATTTCTCATTGGTTTAATGTAGTGTCAAATATTATGTTTCTTTTTGTGATTTTCAATAAATTTTCCTTAACCGATAAAAAAAAACTGTTTAAATCTTGTTTCCAGAATACACTCATGTCTATTGTATTTAAAATAGGAGGACTGGGAGCATTTTTTGCTTTTCTCTACCCCCCTAGCTCTGTTATTATTGTGTGTTTCTAAATCTATAATGGTGTATGCATGCGCTTAACATAGATGTGTAATTATATTGACTCAACAAAGAGTCAGATCTGGGTTCTCTTTTTATGTTTCCGATTGCAATCTTGTTATCGTGCTTTTAATTCGGTAATGGTGTAGTGACTGGGTGGGACTCGACAGTTGCAACTGTGAACTTGCTATGATGAACTGCATCTAGAGATAAATTAGTTTATATGAATTTTTCCCGTCACTGGCAATTTCCAACATATGTTGTTTGAGTTCCATTTAATGTCAACTGCTTCAACAATCATCTTTTTTTGCTGTATTTATTTCTTGAATTTGTTCTGCAAGTCAGTGAGAGAAATGTTGACTCATACTTTTGTCCACAGGCATTGGAGAATCTTGGTATGGCTATGGTCTACACACTTGTTGCATCAGCTAAAGATTGGCTGTCCGAAAGATTTCGTCAAGATACTGGAATTGAGGACTCTGAAGAAGAAGATACGCCTAAAGATGATGTATGGCTGTTTGTCCTGCCTATGTGACTTTATGTTAAATGTGTTCCACTTCCACATTAGTAAATAGGACAACTGGACATTTTGATGAACTTGCATTGGATTTTTTTTTCTCTTTCTTTTTTGGGTTGAAACCTTGAATTGAAGTTTTACGACCGATGTTTTTCTTTCTTTAAGTGCATGTGTTGTGGTATCGGGATGATTTGACCTTTATAATTAGTCCCATGTTTACATTTTACTGTTTATTTTTTCTGACTGACAAGCTGCTGCTTATTTAATTTTCAGATAGTTATACCACATGGAGAACCAGTTACTGTTGATACATTTCTTGCATGGAGAGAAAGATTTGAAGCAGAGTTGGCACTAGAGCGAGCCAAGTAAGTTTCCATATCAAGCATGCCAATTTGTCTTCCTAGTGTTCATTTTGCCAAACGATGGACAATACAACAAACCATATAGCAGCTAACTGGAATGGTGGTCAAATATCGTTTATAATAAAATTCCCTTTTATGTTTCAAATCTTTTTACCACCTTTGAAAGTGGAAACAGGATAGGATATTCTTAGTCATTAAGACGACTTATCTGCAAATTCAAACCATGGTTGCTAAATATTCTGTGCTGAATGGATTACCAATTTGCTATGCCACATACCATAGAAATCAATGCCTTTTAGATTGAAGTAGATTACAGTTTATATCATTTCGATCCAACTTCATCCTCATGACAAACAACTGTGCACAAATATTTAGGCTAATGCCGGAGTCTGCACTCACGGCACCCAAGGATAAGAAACTCACAGGTCGACAATGGTTTGAAAGTGGACGAGCTGCTACGGTACTTTGTTCTTTCCCAACTATTTCTCCATTTTACATAGTGGATGTGAAGAATTCTTTATGCTATTCCGCATTCCTTCAGCCAAAGGTTCTGAGAACCAATTTCTGCAACATTTATTAAGCATATTCTTTCTTTTACTTATCACAGAAAAGTGCGATGCCAGTCACTGAAGGGTCTGACGAGGAAGATGAGGAAGATATTGACTTTGATGATGATGACTTTGAAGGTTACTTTTTCTTCTCGGTTCCAGTCCTTCAATTCATAAGCTATTATACAGAAACTATAGCCAAGTGCTTATTATTATTAGAGTAATGAAGCTGATAAGCACTGTTATGCCAAATCATAATGTAGAAACTTACTTTATCTGTGTGGTGCAATGGCAGATGATGAAGAGGATATGCTTGAGCACTATCTGGCCGACACCTCATCCCATTCTTCAAAGAGAGCTAATTGATAAGAAATATTATGTTGCAATACACATTCAACTTCTGCTATAGACGTTTTTGATATTTACATGGTTCATCAACATTTGAGCTTTCATTTTACCCTTTCTTTGTATAATTTTGTATGTTTCCCCTCGGAGGGAAAAGATGGAGATACTGGGTCAGTAATTGCGTTCTCCCTTTTTAGTGAAGTGTTGAGAACCATCCAAATAAGTTTCATGCAAATTCTAAGCGTTAAGCATTCTTTAATCAGCATCCTGTTTGTGTTATACCATTAATAGATCAAATATAGACCGATTTTGCATTTTATTCTTGTCGGCCCCTCATTTAATTTGCCTTGCCTTTCATTCCGGAGATTGATGGATAGTGTGGATCATGTCTGCCTCATATGAGCACTAAGCACCTTTTTAACGAAACCAAGTACAACATAACTTCCTGAAAACTGCCTCAGTATGAGCACTAAGTACCTTTTTAATGAAACCAAGCACAACATAACTTCCTGAAAACTAAGCCTTATGGTTCAATTCCGCTAGCAGCTTAAGCTGCCAGAGCGTATGGGTATGAGCTGCTGCTGCAAACATCAACTAAATAAAGCATCTAACTTGGAGTCCTTAAGCTAAATAAAGCATCTAATTGGGAGTCCTTAAGCATATAAGTATACGAAAAAAACAAGGATTTGGTCCCAATTTATTTCCTTCAGCACCTTCTTCACAGGACTGATACAGGATCAGGGATATAAATGGTTCTATCAATGAATTTCAGAGACCCTACCCATCCTACTACTACTGTATCTCCAGTGCATAATAAATACATTTCCTATAGTCCTCCATGAATTAGCCTAGTACAAGCCTCTCTCTCTCTATATATATAAATATATATATATATAAGAGGAAGATGATAGCTTCCACAATGTCCCGGTCCTTCATGGCATCAGCTTTAGAAATGTCTTCATCCTCAAGATCCACATCAGCAAGAGCAGTCAATAATTAGCTGATGTTCCTCCAATATATGTCAACGGGGGCAGCTTTCCAAGCTTGTTCATAGGAGCCGTTGATGAACAGGCATTCAGTTCTAAGGGAGCATAGAGACTTGTGGGCGCAATATCCCTGTGTTCTATACACATCCTTGATCAGTCATACCTTGAGCAAGAGTTAGGAAAGCAGAGATGGTTGCTCCATGTACCAAAGCCCTGGTCAAGCAAGGAAAAGAACAAAAACAGAAGATGAATCAATTTTTTGGAATGAGCTACCAGGCATGAAAAACTGATTCTAATTACCAGAAGAACTAGTCATGCACATAAATGCTGTCTCTCTCTCTCTCTCTCTCTCAAAGATGTCACTTAATTCAATTTGATATATGGGAACAACCTGTCATCTTAAAACCATTTACGGTCTATAAATAGAAAATTGCACACACGTGTAAGGGGCAGGACAGATCACCTAAGTAAGAAATAAACCAAGTGAGATGGTAATTGTCCATCAATAGCTTCTTTTTCTAGACCAATCTCATCGTCTAGAAGGATCATCCAGCAGGTCAATGTTTGACCAAGGCAATCTCCTTGAAATGTACAAATGTCAAGTACTTAAAATTTCTCCCCTTAAAGTGCCATTTTTACGGATTTCCCTGTAACCACATTGCCTACCTAGATAAGACGAACAACTATATGCACATAAATATAGACTATGATTTCCAGAGGGGGATCGTGTGGTATAAGCACTTACTCTGTACTCTCTTTTTGATACCCAAAATCAGTTGCTGCTTTGCTGCTTTGAGGAGTTGGATAGTTTCCATTTGAAATTTCACCCGAACCAAAAAGGCCAGCTACAAGCCTAAAAATCAGAATACTCCTATGATGTTACACAAAGTTATTATTAGATTGGCAAAAATACTGTCACTAATTGATTTAATGCCCAAAGATAGAATTGATCCTGAGAGACCTCCAAAGGATCCCATGGTGTGTATGAACAGAGATGCACAGTTACACTGGACAAGGAATCTTGTGCCATACTGATATCGAGCTACCATAGCTGATTTTCCAATCAGTTTGCACGTGGTTTGTAATCTGCCATTTTATGGGTGAACCTAAAGACCAGAAAAAGAAAATTGTACAAAATTTGACCACATTTTGCAATTTTTGGGGTTTACGTTTTTAGTACCTACAGTTTGGACCATACTCGCAAGGAACCCGTTTTCTCTCACACATGTCAGAGTTTCCAGCATCTTGACAATCACTAGAATGAATTTTGTACAATGAGGAGCAGCTTGTGTTAATTTTCTTATCAATTTTGCTCAGGCTTGCAACCACCGTTTGAAGTTTTGGGGAGTATGAATTGCAACAATGAAGTCATTTGTTGGATGTCAGCTTACCTACTGAAAGTATTAAGTGCCGCACACATGGCATATGTGCAGCAACACTGCAGCTTAACACGTTCTCGTGGAATTTGGGTGGTTGAGATATTTTCCATTTGATTCATAAAACTGTCTAGCTAATGCATAAGACAGGAATAGGGACAGCAAAAGTAGAATTAGAATTAGAATTAGTACTTGAACTAGAAACCAAAGCTAAACTAGAAATAACAGAAATGAAATTTAGATTAAAAAAATAATAATAACCAAATTTACCACTTGGGCTGCTAAAGGGTCTGGTCCAAGCAGGCAACTAGCATTCTCCCACTTGCCTAGGTTTGTTCTGATCTTATTTGTAGTCCTTGACTTTCTATCTCAACTAGGAAAACTTCCCATGGAGTTCAGTAAAGCTTTGGCCCTTTACTAAGACTCTTATTTTGCAAGCTTGGACTTGAAATCCCTATTAGACATGGACTACCATTTGTAACTTGATTTAGAATAAAAATTCATAATTACTTATGAGATTCTTAGAAAATAAGTTCTCTATTTGAAGTGGAATACGATCTACAAGTAACAATACGAAATGAATCAAATCTAAAGGGCCCATGTTTAGGGCTGAAAACGGATGCGGATATTATCCGTATCCGATTCGTATCCGAATCTGTTTAATCGGATAATTATCCGGATAGATATCCGGTGGAGCGGATTCGGATAGTAAAATACTATCCGTTTATAATCGGATACGGATTCGGATATTGTTATATCCGATCCGATAAATATCCGTCCGATTATATAATGTATATAAATAATATATTTTAAATTTATAAAATTAATCTAACCTCTAAAATATACTTTTTTAATGAAAATTTATATATTTTTACATTTTTAAAATATTAATTTATATTTTTAAAATTTTTTTAAAATTAATCGGATAATTTGGATACTATCCGAATCCGAATATTTTAATCGGAGTCGGATACGGATATCATATTTCACTATCCGCCGGATATTTATTCGGATTTGGATATCTGGATATATAATAGGATACAAATCTGGATATACCAATACCCGCTCTGAATCCGCCTCGTTTACAGCCCTACCCATGTTGGCACTGGTATGGTTGACCCTTATAAGACCCAAAGAACACCACAAACATGCGGGTTGGTTGGGCTGAATTCAAGGGCATCTATTCTCCTCGTTCTAATTTAAACATCTTCTTGGGGTCATTCTTGGGTGCTGCATCAGAACCAGTATCAGATGACATTTCCCACTACCTCTAAAGGACATTATGTTGTAAGATTTTCTTTTAAACTAACAAGTAAGAAAACTCGACACCGTTTTGAGAGCGAAAATCTGAAAACATTATGTATAAATACAACATGATCCCACGAAATATTTTTTCATAATGGTTCATGTTTTACATTTTCTTTGTTAGCTATCAATCAGAGATAACAATATTCAGGTAACTTATAGCATTCCAGACTCAAAGCAGAAGTTTCATTTATTTTGTCAGTAGTTAGTGTTACTGAGTGATGCAGCATATAAGGTTGTTCTGACCACTTCGAGTCACTGATTCACTTGACAGTGCCTTGAGCCAGATGAATATCTGCCAAGCTTGGATATATCGTTGCTCGGAAACCCCTGACACAGTAATAAATTTGGGAAATGGATTCTTGCCTTTTATTTCCAGAACAAATGGATAATAAAATGGATTCAGTCGGTTTAGTCACTTAGTTCCTACCCATTAGCGAAGAAGGATAGGTAGTTATGACGAACAACATTAGTTCCCACTTCCAACCCACTAGCGAGGAATTATAGGCACTTGTTATGATGAACCACATTAATCATACAAGCATCTCCAAACTGCAATTTGCAGCTATGAAATGAGTAATAGGAGTGAAATTATCAGAAGAAATAAGGAAGCTTACCTGTAATTTAGATTCAAAGTCCTCAGGAGACCAGTGCATCAAATTACACTCGTGGTTTAAGTCAAGTTCTCCAGCCGCAACCTACAATGAAGTTGATTACAGATTAGGAAGAGAAATGCTGGAGAAATAAGGTGCAACTTGCAAGGCCTGTTAAGAGCAATATCATCATAGACAAACATCGATACAAATAAGCAAATTCAGAAAGTCTTCCCATTCACTTCATTTTCAGTTGGGCTGATGACCACTGTCATCAATTTTTGACCCCATATGCTTTCCTTTGATAGTTACTACTCACATTAAGGAGAAACAAAAAACTGACAACCTCCAAGACAAACAAATCAAATTAAATAAAACGAATTCTACTGTGACCAAGTTGGTTGCAAGCACAAAAACTGTCCAAAAGAAAGCAAGATGGTGGAGGCTGACAAAATCTTCAAAAGGACTGTCTCAGCAAAGCAACCACTCAGAACCACATAATGAACAATCCCGCCATCTCTAGGGACACAGAAGTTCCAACAAACCACACAGACTAAAAGCTCCACCTTCAATGCACTATGTTTAAAATCTCCAAACTACCTGCTCAACCCCTCATTCCATTTCCTCCCACCTGTCAAAACTCAAATCAGTCTTTCAAGAAAAACATCCTTGTCCCACACAATGCTATAGAACTCTCTTGAGACGAAACAAAACGGAACTCCTTGCCACAACAAATCCTCCAAACCAATTACAGTATCATTGACTGCAGTAACCTATTGCCATTCCTAATGAACTTGGCCATCCTACAAACTGTCATTCAGAAGCCCGATCCACAACTTCTAGAGGCCAATTTAGTTGCTGTCATCTCATCCTAAGATACTGACTGCAGCAACACACCATCAAGTGAATTCAGGAGTTGGCCTCAAGTTTGAACATCTCGTTCTCCCATATTCTGAAATCAGCTAATGGGGAGGTGGATCTCCTACCTAAAGGAGGAGTTTCTAGGATGGATTCACATGTTGGTTTAGAGTTGTCGATGTAACAGGATTTCGTTTCCTAAGGTGCATAATATTTTTTGCTGTCCTTCCATTTTTTTGTCTCCCTTCTGTCATTTACATTTTACATGGAATAAGTTTTCATTGTTATATCAATAAAAGGAAAGGAAAATATATTAAAACCAAGCAATAAACTGAAAGTTGGGGCAGGAAACATGGAAACAAAATTAAATGTTCATATTTCTGAAGGCATCCAAACACCAAAAGCTCAAGAAGTGGATACAACAAGGAAATCACACCATAACTCTAATCATCCCTAAGTCTAATTTCCAAAGCGTGGCTAACAACATCTCGAATATAACAATTCATCATAATAGTTATTTCTTTGAGATGCATTTTCACAGTTGAGTTTTGCCTAAGTAGCTTGGAGCATGATGATTGAATCATATCAAGAGAACAAGGAAATTCAATCCATCATTGCATTGTTCTTGCACAAGCCAGAAAGGTATATATCATGCATAGATTTTAGCAAGTGAATGATTATTCGTACCCCTCCAGCACCAGCAGCCTTCGCTGGAGCAATCAGAACATTAGCTTTTCGCAGTACATCAATTGCTTCAGGGGTGCAGGGCATATTTGAACCTGGAACTCAAATAGTATATATAATTATTGGCAGGACAAAATGGGAGAAGGAGACAAACAATAGAGAATACCACATCACAGCGAGATACCTTCTATTAGTATACGACAACCTGAATTAACCAAATTAATGGCATCAGATTGCCCGATTTCATTTTGTGAAGCACAAGGAAATGCGACATCACACCTTTCATTCCAAGGTTGTGCCTTGTCGTAATATTTAGATCGAGCATAAGTCTTCGAATAGTCTCTGTAAATGCCATAAATTAAAGAAAGGTTAAAATTTATTAAATATTGCAAACTGGAAAAATATGTATGTGGTACTTGGAAACACGGACCTCAAACTTCTTTGTTGAGCTTTGATGTCCCGCAGAAATGATATTTTCACATAATCAAATCCATCTTCATCCACTAAATAACCCTTGGAATCTGCAAAAACAAGAACCAGAGTATGATATGAATATGTATTCGCATGTGCTCTATAGAAACTGCTTATACAAGTTACAATTCCCAAGATAACTTAACAAACAGAGTGTAATACAAAATCTAATTTCTTTTTCAAATGGTAACAAGCCAGCTAGAAAGCACGGATACTTCAAATACCCTCTCGTACCCGTATCCGATACGTATCGGATACGGATACGGCCGGATACGTACGGGATACGGCTGAAACGTATCCCATTAATTAAAAACAATTTTTTAATTTAGGATATGGCTCCGATACGGCATGGATACGCCAGATACTTCGAGATACGGCCGGGATACGGCCAGGATACGAGAAATTTTTTTTTCAATTTTTTTTGGAGACCCAAGGGTGTGACCCTATTTTTTTTAAAAAAAAAATTTTTTTGGAGACCCAAGGATGTGACCCTATTTTTTTTTTGGAGACCCAAGGATGTGACCCTATCTCTTTTGTTTTTGCATGGACATGATCTTTATATTTTGCTTAGTGGATAATAGGATGACTTTCTTTTTTGCTTAATGGATGATGAGATGACCCTATTTCTTTTGCTTTTGCATGGACATGATCTTTTTTATACATAAAGAGAACTGAACCAATGGTAATTTTGTAATTATAATATAAAATATATTATTATTATTATTATTTATAAAAAAAATTACAGACGTATCCTGGCCGTACCTGTATCCTGTTTTTTTAGGTTTTGCCGTATCGCCGTATCCGTATCCGTATCGTACCCGTATCCCGTATCCGTATCCGTGCTTCCTAGCAAGCCAGTGAACCCAAGTTTAGGATCCTTAAATCTTAATCGCTAGGCTACTGGTAACCAATTATTATAGGGGCCAATCGCATGATGCCAAACCTCAAAAAGTCCCAAAAAGTGAAGGACACTAACCCCTGTTTGGTTTTGCCGAGAAAATCAGCGGAAGAAAAGAAAGTAGAGAGTGAGATTTTCCTCTGTTTGGTTCCAAGAAACCAAAATGTGGGAAAAGAACGAGAGGTGACTAAAGTTTTCTCACAACCAATGGATTGAGCCAGAACAGAGATTTCAGCTCTGGAGATCCTGCCAGCGATTTCAGCTCCAGCAACCTGCCCACGGTTTCAACTCTTGCAGCCCCACCATTAATTTTGTCTTCAATATAAAAATGTATCTATATCTCTATTTCTTGCGACAATTTCGATGAGCCCACCAAAAATATAGGAATCTAAGTTCTAAGAAAAAGTAGGATATTAATGGTGGAGAATGTTGTTGCAGTTATGAGGAGTCATCAGAAACTTTCCTACTATCATTGGGTGGCAGTTTTAGACCCGTCTGTTAGCTCGCTTGACAACTTTACGGGTTAGGATTGGGGTTGCTGACCCATTGAGGATGGGTTTTTTTCAATCCATTAAAGATCAGGTTGGGCTCCTCGAACCCATCGAGTCATATCACCTAATCAACTTTTAAATAACTGTATATATATATATATATAGTCCCGAGGGGTGCGATATATAGAGCCACATCATTTTCCATTGTCCAAGCTCCTAATAAACTTGTTTACCAAATTCATCTCACAATATGTAGAGCCACATCATTTTCCGTGGGAATCAGATCACATAACAATTAGTGGGCTTCTTTACTTCCACATAATTAGATTCCAATCGAACAATATTGTAATAGCCAGCCAGGAAATATTGAACTTTAGAAGTTCCGCAATTGATTTTCTAATTATCTTAACCCTTCCTCCAATATATGGGGCCTATGGGTAGATTGCAGTCGCCAATCTGAGTGCAATGCAGGGAATCAGACTATGTTTTACAAATTCAATAAGACTGTTTTCTGAACTATAATAGAGTGCTTTAAAAAAATTCTTCATAAGTTTGACTTTGATAAGAGGCAGACATAAAGAAAGAAGTTCTTGGTGTCATAACTGAACCTTGAGATATAAAAATATATTATTGAGCATAAGAATATCTAAGAAGGAAATAAATTAGAGGATATATTAGTCCCATTGAACTCAAAATTGGGACCCAAAATTTCAAATGATAACAAGCAAAAAATGCATGCATTCTCTGTTAGCAATGCTCTCAATATGACAATCTCTCTTAAATAGTAAGGTCAAAGATGCCAACAACAAGTCCACAGAAGATATAGAAAGTTAGAAACCACGAGTTTTCTATGTTAAACAGAATGACCTCCATATGAAATACTACACCTCATCACATGATTTATTTATTTTTTACTACTCCTAGATTCTAGAATATTCACCCAGGGATCTGAAGATTTACCCGATACTGTGATGGGAAGAGCACCATAAGCTAGAAGCTTCTCTAAGACATGCATTGCAATCTTCCCGGAACCACTTACTACACATCTGAAGGAAAAGTTTGAAAAGAAATAGTTAAAGTCAACAAACTCACAAAACAGCCTTCTGTAGTAATTAAATTTCAACCGAAAATAAATTCAACCACAAGATGAAGCTTTTCCTTTAGTGAATCAAGCAGCTAAGTGCTAACAAGTCTAAACAGAATACACACTTTGAAAATGTTCAAGCAGGTGAGCATATATGTTTCCTATGTTCAGAAAAGTTGAAGACCAAAGATTAAACAATAAAGAAAACACAGGACCTCAAAACCTTCATGATACATAAGTAAGTCCAAATGTAAGTAATGAGAACTGTTTTCTTATAGTTATATATGCTTCGAAAGAATTATGACAACAACTCAGCAACTCATTGGTGGAAAAATTCACAACAAATTTTTTTTGTCCTTTAACATAGTTTTGGCTTAAGAATAAATAGTCCTTTAACATAGTTTTGGTTTGAGAAATCCTGTAACTTGTTATAAGCTTCAAGATCAAGCTAGAAACCTTAATCCTTTGAGCTCTTTATTCATTTCTGCAAGGATGAGCTGGGCAAAAAAAACCTGCAGGGAAGGCATAGGAATTGTGAGATTGCAAGGTCCTCGAGATGACAATTTTTTTTTAAGCACTCAAGATAGAACAATTCTGACAAAAGATTATATGCAATGTACAAAAACAGATAAATATTAGGGGAAAATACAAGGAACATTTATCAAATAAATATATCATCACGTAAAACAATTTGTGGGTTAAGCAGGGAAATTAGTTACCAGTCCATAGCTGGTAGCTTCAGTTCGAAGACTAGAGCCAGACCAGAAGATTCTTGGCCCTGTAAAACTTCCCTGCATAAGTAAATCATACATATGAAATCATAAAGACAAGACCCCCAATTTGCTGTCCACTAACAATTTTCACAGCAGCTAGTAATATCAAATATTTTTATGAATGTGGCAATTCAGAGGCAGTTCGTAACTCCAACTCCATGAAAACCAAAGCTCATGGCCACCTCTATTCTCTATACAGAGAACTTAAATTTATAAGAACTTAATGATTACTAATCACAAAAAATTATAAACAGATATATTTCATATATTAGATATTTCTTCTTGTTTTTTAAAATTTCGTAAATGGTTTGCATTTAATTCAAGAAAATTTGTGACTTCTTTTAAAAAGGAGCACGTTTTTAACAAGTCGTGAATACTTTAATAGTTCGATGAAAACTTCATGAATTATTTGGAATTTTTTGAAAAATAAACAAAGAACTTTGTAACTATGCCTGGAATTGGAGGAAACAATATATCATCCTTTTCTGTGTAGCCTTATTTTTTGGGAGATGATAGATCCTGACGGAAAAGTTAAACAATCACACAAAATAAAGAGATCCATGGGCCAAGATCTGATTACTTTTTCCTTGTTCAGAGAAACCTTACGAAACCGGTAAAATAACACTCTCCTCTCAGATTCATCCCAACCCATGCCTAGAGCCCCTTATACACCCCACTCAAGTCACCTTCTCAATGAACCCTGAAGAAGAATCCCTATCTCGTTCCCTTAACCCTATGTTTGGTTGTCAAGAAAATAAGTGAAAACTGAAAAGAGAGAAAAGAAAAGAAATTAGACGAAACACAACTAAGAATTGTATTATAAACCCAAAATTTTCCATGTTTTCACCTATTTTGTCGACAACCAAACATACCCTAAACCTTTCTCTAAACCCTAGAAAGCTTAATCCATTTCTATTATCTCCACACTAAAACCTTACACCTATAAGCACATATTTATAAGCCTACATCAGAGTCCTAAGCAATTGGAGACACAATTAGAAAGTTTCCAATTCGCGCAACTTACCAAATCCGATTTAAACAACCTTGTTCCGCAAAAACCAGTCGACCGACCTTACAAACCAGTCAATCGACTTGGCTGCCTTGGCTATTGGAATTGTGACTTGTGCGTTTTGTCAAACATTGGTCGACCGGTTTGTAATCCGATCAACCGGTTTCCCTCAGTTTGAGCCACACCTTCAACTTTAATGGGATTGGTGATTTCTCTGGATATAAGGTATCGTTCCTACCCCTCTCAGAGATCCAGAGGGTCTTGACATAGGGATCCACCATCGATTTCACAAAACAAGACAAGTCCCGTTTAGGAATGGAGATGAACTCAATCCACTGGATGCATTCACTGCCTTAATTGGTGGTGAGTAGGGACGATTAATGAACAAGGTGATCGTGAACAGCTCGAGCTCGTTCGTTTATTTAGTAAATAAGCCAAGCCGAGCTTGATTTTCGAGCTCGTTTCGTTAGCAAGCCAAGCCTGAACACACCCCTAGTCGGCTCATTAAAAGCTCGAATCATATATATATATATATGCTTAAAATATTTAAGTAAAGTACATGATTAACATACTTAAGGGTCAAAAGGGAATAATATTCTTAAGGGACAAAATTTATGATTAGAGCCTTACAGGTGATCTTTAAGATGGGTGATATTCAGCCTTCAAG
Organism: Tetracentron sinense; assembly: GCA_015143295.1. Taxonomy (NCBI): domain Eukaryota; kingdom Viridiplantae; phylum Streptophyta; class Magnoliopsida; order Trochodendrales; family Trochodendraceae; genus Tetracentron; species Tetracentron sinense. Next base: position 36,019,762 of record CM026565.1, read on the forward strand.
CTTGTTGTGCTAGGTTACTTTGCGTAAAAGTTGTAGATTTATATGGTGAATTTAAATGATTTCATCTCATTAAAGGGTTATTGTTTAAATCAATCATATATTATATGCATATTTTTAACCTAATCACATTTTAACCGAGCTCGGTTCGTGTTTCGCTCAGTGTAGTCAAAATTAAAGGGAATAATATTTTAATCATATATTATATATATATATTTTTAAACTAATCACATTTTAACTGAGCTCGTTAAAAGCTCGAGCTCGGTTCGTGTTTGGCTCAAGCTCGACTCGAGCTCGGTTGGGGTCGTTTATAAACAAGCCGAGCCAGGCTTGAACACCTTGAAATATGTACATGCTCGATAAAAACTTGGCTCGGTTCGAAACTCACCCCTAGTGGTGAATCAGTGGTGGCCGCCACCACCGATTTACCATTATTGTGTCTCTTGCGTCTTGCATGCAGTGGCATTCAATGCCTAAAACAATGCAATATAATAAAATGGTAGAGATTGTTATAGATCTTAGGCAGAGCTTTCAAACAACTCCTTAGGCCTCTGAATAAGATACTGGGGGAAAATTATGGCCTCAGATTCTCTGAAAAATTACAGTGCATAACCTCTTTCCTTAACATCCATTTGTCATGGCTTCAAATTCCTCTAGATTTCTGCTCTTCGGCTATTTGATGTCTTCAATTCCTGTAATATATGGGTTTGAAAATTTTGAAAGGCTTGGCACTTTGAATGCACTGCAAATCTATTACAATATATTTGAAAATATACCTAGTACTTTGCAGTTTGCATATGCCATTTTTATGGCCTAAAAGTGTCGAAATAAATTTTTATCTCTAGTTTACATACATCATTTATATAGCTTTAAATACAGATGCTCAATTCTTCATCAGAACTCAAAATCACACCATGCAAGAAACGTCACACCATAATATCTACTTAGAGCTTCTTGTATAGCTGATAAAGATAGCATTCCACATGTTTAAACTCATTTTGCACCATGTAGGTCAAAACATGTCTTAAGCCCAAATACATGATAACAAGGAACAATCGCAGTTCTATGAAATACTAGATCAAATCAGATGATAAATATATTATCTCAATATCGTCTCACAATTTGTTTGATCTTTGCACCAATAAGGAATAACATTGACCTAGGATGTATTAGCCAATACTAGAGTATGTCAGTTTGGGTGTGTGTGGTGAAGATTCTATTTGGATTTTTCTTCAGCGATAAATTATTTTCATATAAAAATTCACACACACATCTATACACACTATCACATAGAGTCATGCATAATATAAAATAATAGTATGAGAGAATTCCAAAACACAAGTAGTAAAAACAGTTAAGATTTTCATTTATTCTTTAAGAAATTTTTAGCAGCAGAATGACCACAAATCCCTTACCACTGCACAGCAGTAGGAGTGGTGAAGACTGTGTTTGGCTTTTGCTTCTGTACTAAACTGTTATTATATCAAAATTCACACATCTCACACACAATCACATAGAGGCATGCATAATATAAAATAATACGATGAGAGAATTCCAAAACACAAGTAGCAAAAACAGGTAAGATTTTCATTTATTCTTTAAGTAGCAGCAGAAGATTGACCACGAATCCATCATCTTCCATGAATGAATGATACTGGTTGCTTCAAGAATTAAACTCATACAAATGTCATAATAATAATAATTTAAAAGTTCCATGAATGATACTGTTTGTTTCAAGCACTCACTATTTAAGTGTCATGAGTACCTGAAAATGACCAGCTAGACGTTTATATTGTCCAAAGAGGTACCCCATCTCCCGAGGACCAACACCCATCTCTTCTGTAGGAAGATCCTGTATCGTAAATAGCATAAAGACAAGGTCGCGTCGGTTTGATAATGAAACCGGTGGGGGCCTAACAAAAAAGAGGAATTTTTCTCTTGTTACCTGATCAGGACCCAAATACCGATATAACTCATCCATAAAACTCTGGCAAAAGCGCATGATCTGTCAACGTGGGTTTCACACAATTATGAGAATCACTTTCAGAACCCCTAGAGAGGTTCATCTTTAGAAACCATCCAACTACAGAGTGAAGTAGCCCTTATCACAACAAATAATTCCTCCCAAGAAAACAGGCAATGCATCATTCTCACTTTTTCCCTGTGGATCAAAATCACTTCCTCCCCCAGCCCCTCAAGTTTATATGGTGATAAAACATTCTTTAAAGTCTGCACACAACTAGTAGATGGGCCTTGTCAAGCATTTGGAATACTTGAGTCACTCCCCATCCAAGAGACTTCATCCTGGAAGTCAATTGATGGACAACCATAATAAGCACAACCAAGAAAAAGTTGGGACAGAGTTTGTTACACAAGGCTATTGAGAATCTTGTCACGATCAAAGGAATGCAATGAGAATGGTCAGAGGATCCTAATTGTATTTTCTTTTTCTGGGTGTAAAAATTCATCTTTTTCAGAAAAAAGTTAAGAGAAAGAGAGAATACACTGTGATCAGACTCCAGTTTCCACAAACTAATCATTAGAAAGAAGAGGAAAAGATCCCCTAGTAAATTGTAAGATAGAACAAGCATATACTGGTCCTTTTTCTTAATGACTTTGGGTTGTGGGGCTTACTTCCTAGCCCGTGTCAGAGTAGTGACAAGCCTTATAGATCGTTGGGACTATTTAAGAAGGAGAATCCAAACTAAATCAATTTTGCTCCTCCTAATCACTACAGACCCTGCTTCCCTGGACAGGATTTTCCATGAATCCCACCATATATTATTGTTGCTACAACAATATCCAAATTGACCATTACAGGGTTCTTTCTTTGATGTAGTATGCAGATCTCCAACCCATAAGAGGAAGGATGAAAATCTTGGTATATTTTAAGGCAACTCTTGGACAATGAGAATGAACAACATAAAGGGGAAGAATGAAAGAACTTGAAGTCCAATACGCAAACAATACCTGTTCAAAACCAAGAAACTTGGCGATACTTAAATTCATTGATGGGTGATAACGGAGACCACCCCTACATGGACCCAACACCTGGCTGAATTGTCCTCGAAATCCTCGATTCACTTGCGTCTCACCCTTGTCATCAACCCATGGCACTCGGAAAACAACCATACGCTCAGGTTCTAACAAGCGTTCTAGGATGTGGACATAACTGAAACACAACGAATCCGCTTTGTAAGATTTGTATTACCTTCACTGTGAACCCCTTTTACTTCAGGTTAGGAAGTGCTTATTAAAGATAACTCCTTTTCAAGGCAACTCACTAAGAATTTTTTGCTATAACTCTTTCTAAAGAATGAACTGCTTCTTGCACTGACTGTATGAATTCAATCTCATGAGGGTCCCTTTTTAGCACAGCTTCAACAATCGATCCAGCAGTTTTTGACATAAGAGCTTCACAGCAAAGCCAAGAAGAAAATAACATTAGCAGACAAAAAATCTTGATAGAAGTATGCCCCTGAACTTCAAGGAAGGTGCGAAATTATGAGTATACGATTTGCAAGAAATCCTTAAAAACTGAGCCTTGCATTTGAATTTCTAGGGAAGGAAGAGAAAAAAAAAAACATAAAAGAATCGAGGCCGAAATTCTCCAAGATATCTATATAATACTGTCAGCAATCATCAGTGCAGAGCAAAGCAACTCCAAGAAAAGTTCAGAATTCAAACTACAGTATCTGATAGAATTGAGAATCACATTCCTACATGATGAGTAATATGTATAGCATCAACTACCATAACACATGACTATTTGGTTTCTTCGTGAGAACCAACATTACGAATCTAAGTGAAGGATCACTAACTCATTCTATCAAGTCCATCATGTTCTAAATACTTTGAGCAAAGCAACACATGGGTAGAACAGATCAGCAGGATATTTAAATGGATTGAGGTATTTGGCAAGTTCTGACTTCCAAGTTGCGTCCCCTGAGATGGGATCTTCAAAAGTCATTTGCATTCATTAACTTGTGGGCTTCAATACAATCACTAGATATAAACTCTAATCTTATTTTCTCCAATCAGGCAAAAATAACTAATAAAATTTCTATTTGCACCACAGCAAGCCAATGGAAAGCTATATGCAGACAAAATGGATAAAACTTAATAATCAAGAAGTCATCCACCATTTTTTTGATCGGTAATAAGCAATATTATAAACAGGAAAGAGAAAATTCACGAAAAGTGAATACAAAGCACCAAAGCAAGCAAAAAGGCTAACAACTACCAAACATACAAACAACAATCCATCCCTGAAAATCAGCACTACTCTCCCCTACTACCACTACGAAATAAACTCGTCAAACCCTATCTTCGCCACATTTGCTTTATTGGAAACCCAATCCCGCAACATCGCACGCGAACGGGAGCAAACTCTCTCGATAGACGACGAAGAATTCTCGAACACTCTCCCATTCCGCTCTTTCCACAAAGACCACGAGACCACTCCTGGGAGGAAAGCCCATATGAGATCGCCCGGGCTCTCCAGATGAGCTGAGAGCCAACAGGATAATAGGCCCTGAATGGATGAGGGAAATAACCAACCAATCCCGAGTTGGGAAAAAAAAAACCACCAGAGGCTCCTCGCAAACAGGCAATGCAGTAACAAATGGTCAACCGATTCCTCCTCCATCAAACATAAATAACAGCGATTGAGGATGCTCCAACTTCTTTTTTTCAAATTGTCCAAAGTCAGGATCTTGTCTAAAAATGATGACCAAAGGTAAAAAAAGACCTTAGAGGGCACCCCATTGAACCAAACTATCCGACGGGGGAAATCCACATTAGGGCCCGGATTTGCTACCTACAAAAGAGAACTCACAGAGAACCGCCCTTTGGTGTTGCCAACCCAAACTTGACTATCCCTCGAGGACCCATCAAAGCTCACCGATTCTAACTTGAGAAGAAAATTAGCAAAATCTTGAACTTCCCGGTCATTAAGCGGCATCCTAAACCTAGGGGCCCAACCCACTACACCCGCTCTCCGAACATACATATCCGCCACTGTCGTGGATTTATTGGAGGAAAGGGAGAAAAGAGATCAGAACACCTGCTTCAAAGGGGAAGGACCGTACCACATATCGCACCAAAACTTGGCATCCGCACCATCACCAATCACGAGGCGGGTATGCTTAACGAACTCAGCCCAACCCGCCACGATACCTTTCCAAAGACCTACCCCATGAGGACCCTGAGGCAATCTAGGCTCCCAACGATCTCTAAGCCCATGTCGAGCCACAATAACCATTTTCCACAAACTGTCACTTTCTACACCAAAATGCCAAAGCCATTTCCCCAACAAAGCAAAGCCTCATTGACTGCCTTGATTGGCCAAATGTTAAGTCTCCCACACTCTTTAGGCCGGTAAACCCTCTTCCACCTCACTAGATGAAACTTTTTAACCTCTACCTTTTCATTCCACAGGAAATCTCGTTGAAGCCTTTCCAATTTAGACGCAATGGAAGCGGGGATTCTAAAAAGGGAGAGGAAATAAGTCCGGAGGCTACACAAAGTACTCTTCAATAATGTGAGCCTACCGCCTTTAGAGAGGAGAGAAGATTTCCATCCCGCCAGCCTTCTATGGAATCTCTTTATTATCGGCTCTCAGACCGACTTCGCTTTAACCAGCAACCTAAATACCTAGTAGGAAGCATACCAGTCTTACAGCCAAGACACACAGCCATATCCTCAAGGTTTGGCACCACCCCTATAACAAAAAGCCTACTCTTCTGAAAATTAATTTTCAACTCAGAAACGGCTTCAAAGCAATTGAAAAGATAACGGATATAGGTAAGATGTCTAGCCGAAGCACCACAAAATAGCAAAATATCATCCGCAAATTGAAGGTGCGATATCTTCACGGGCGGGCTACCCACCACAAAACCATCCCACGCCACCTCTGAGACCCTCCGAATCATCCTGCTTAGGGCTTAAGTGACTATGATGAAAAGAAGGGGGACAAAGGATCACATTGACGCAAACCCCTTGAACTTTAAAAAAAGTCATAGGGGGAGCCATTAATAAGAGCTTAGAAAGAGGATGATGAGTAACAACTCCTCAACCACGCTCTCCACTTGGGCCCAAAACCCATCCGACAAAGGGCATAATCCAAGAAACCCCAATCACATGGTCGTAAGCCTTTTCCATGTCGATCTTGCATATAATACCTGACTCTCCCTTCTTAACTTGCTCATCAGAATTTGCCTCCCCCCTACAAAAGCGCTCTGCTCTGGAGAAATAACATGGTCAATTACCCGGTTGAGCCTAACTGTTAACACTTTCCGAAAGGATCTTGTACGCACTACCAAGAAGACTGCTAGGTCTGAAATCCCGAATATCAAGGGCCCCAGACACCTTAGGAATGAGGGCAATGAAGGAACAATTTAGAACCTCAAAAAACGAATTTGACTGGAAGAACTCGTAAAATACCTTCATCAAATCGTGTCCAATGATAGACCAACATTGCTTATAGAACTCAATAGTGAAGTCGCCTAGCCCAGGGGCTTTGTCCCCTGCCATACCTGCTAACATTGATTGAACCTCTAATTTTGAGAATGGCTTTTCCAATTGACTATGCATCTCTTCAGTAATAGACTCAAAAGATAGGTCATCCAACAGAGGCCTAAAAGATTGCTTCTCTGAGTACAAAGCCCCATAATAATCTACTGCTACTATGCCCAACTCCTCCTTCTCCCATCTCTTGCCCCCAATCTAAAGATTGACAATTTTATTCGCCCTTCGCCTCACCGAAGCCATTCTATGAAAAAATCTCGTATTCTTGTCCCCCTCTTTTAACCATCTGACACGAGACTTTTGTTTCTAGCTAATTTCCTCACGTTTCAACAATTGTTGATACTCCTGCCCCAAGGCATCTCTCTCCTTATAATCGGTCTCCAATAAATTGGAATGCTCCTCCTTCAGATCCAAAGCAAAAATGCCTTCCTTTTTTTTTTTCTTTCATGCATGATCCCAAACACTTGCTTGTTCCAGATCTTCAACTTTTGCTTGACCGCCTTCAGACGTAACCCAAAGATAGTACTCCAAGAGCCCCAAGCCACCGAGGAGACCCAAGCCTCCTTGACCACTGACAAAAAGCTTGGATGCTACAACCACATGTTCTCAAATTTAAACAGTTTAGGGCCACCATCAATACCCTCTAACTCTAACAAAAGAAGGATATGATCAGAGGTCGGCCTAGGAAGGGCCAGGAGAGAAGCCTCCGGGAACCTAACCTCCCACTCTGGGTTTGCAAAAAAACTGTCAATCCTGCTAAGGGAAGGGGGACTCTGGAAATTGGAACAAGTGAAAGATGCCCCCTTTAGGGGGAATTCATTCAAATCCTGCCTAAATATAAATTTCCTAAATCTCCTCATATTCGAGGAAACCATCCCACCATGAGATTTCTCATGACTAAATCTCACACAATTAAAGTCTCCCCCGATACCTAACGGAGCACTCCAACGGGCACTAATGTTGTCTAACTCTAACCAGAAATCCTTTTACTCCTTCAAGCACACTGGACCATACACCCCTGAAAAGACCCACCGAAAATCTGCCTGAATGAAGCGACATAGGAGTCTTGCTCCTCCTCCAAAACGTCTACAACTCCCTTACCCCAAAGAATAAGAATACCTCCGGTGTGACCCAGAGCTGGAATTGCACTCCAACCGGGGTTAACACCCCAACAGTCTTGGGCAATTTTATCCGTCATAACAACAATTTTTGTATCCTACAGGCAAACAACTGCTGGTCTATAATGGGAGACAAAATTCTTAACAGCACACCGCTTGACCGAAGACCCTAATCCTCGAATATTCCTGGACAAAAGGCAAAGCGACATTATAAACCACTTACCTGCCCTCTCCCTCCCTACTCCTCTCCCTCTCATGCTTATCATAATTGATCCCACTAGCCAGCCTTTTAATCTCCTACGGTATTTTATTGGGCACTACCCCTGATTTTGCCTCTGCATCTTGAACACCTGCCTTTTCCGACTCCCTTACTAATGATCTGAATATCTCACGAACTTCCTTCTCCCGACCAACATATGACAAGCCCAAGAATTTACCAAACGCCTCCAACCTGGACACAACACCCTCCGAGTCAACACGCCCATCTTCAGACTGAGATGGAGGAGCCGACACTACCATTCCTCCCCCTAGACAGCCCTGAGGCGGATCTAAGTTTCTTGCCTCAGAAGCACCTACAATTTCAAGCACGACCCTAATCGACCCAGCACTATCTTGCGTACAAGAAACTACTTCCCCATCAGAGAAATAATCACCCACAATTGCAGGCCACCCAAAAGAAGAGACAACATTAAGAACTGATGTACCTGGCGAACCCTGAATGTTTCGCAAGCCTGCACTCCTTGGCCCAACCCTAGTTGCCCTGGTCTCCACAAGGGAGATAGCCAGCATGTCCTCCCTCAATGCCAAAACCTGATCATCAGCCCCTGCAAACTCGACCTTTATACTCGGAGACTCCTCCGCATAACAAGTCTTGGATCCTCTGTAAAGGACAAGCAGGGACCCTAGCCTCTTGCGAGGCCTCCAACGTTTCGATACAGCCCGCACCTAACAAGCCCAAACTAAGCCCAAAGCTCGCAAAGTCGAGATTAAGATTCACGAAGGCGCCGAGGCCGTAAGCCTACCTTGCGAGGCACTCAATTCACTATTGGATCTTGGAGAAAGACAGAGATTACCACCACTTGAAACCCTATTCACTGACCCCAAAGATTCCGCTGAGAGAGGGGACCCACAGAGGCAGGAAGGCGGGACCAAGACTTGAACCACCTAGAGTCTTGAGGCACTTGATCCTAAAAGACCCTGCCAGAGAAGACGACCCTCCCCTGGAAATCGACTTCACCAAACTTCCCTTCGAAGCGCCACCCCTGGGTAAAATGGGGAGAATTAAGTTCGCCAAGTTCACCGAGAGCTTACCTCTATTACACGAGCCGAGACTCGCAATTAAAGGATAAAGTCGAAAAGGATCCTCTGATAAAGGGCTCGAGGAGCAAACCCCATTCGGCCCAAGACCACGCTCCAGGTCCATGATGCCACTCTGGACTGAAACGGAAGGTCTGGACTGAACAGCCCCAAACCGAGGTTTATCCTTACTGGGATGAGCCCGGGCCACAGGGGAGCTAACTTTACACAAACCCCAGTGGTCAACTGATCTAGCCGACCTGTCATCTGAAAAGCAAGCCCTGACTTGCTGCCACCTACGCCGCTCCTTCAACCCCATAATTAATACAGGTTTACTTATACGCCACTCTCTCCCCCAAGATGGTCTGGATTTTGCCTTACTTTTCCTACGGCCCACTACCAGATCCCTAGATTGAGGGGCAGTCTCCATCAACGAGACACTAGCAACCAGACTTACTCCTTTGAGGAACTGCCCCCTCTGCTAGTACTAATGCACCATCGAGTCGAACTGAGGAAGGGGGACTGGCCACTCTAGCAGTCTCAATGACAGGGATCTGGTTTTTGAATTTAAGGTTAGCTACAATCCCCGAGGAGGATGGCCGGACTGCAACGTGCTCGCCAGAGCTAGAGGAGGCTGCCTCCGGCGTGATGAAAATCGCAGCAGGAAACATCCTATTCCCATCTGGGAATGGAATGAGGGATCGAAACGAGATTAGATTCCACCACTTGGATGCGAGCTACATTTAGGTCTGAGAGGGAAGAGGTGCGATGATCCACCATCAAGAAACCTCCGCAGGCATCACCAATGCTTTTAAAAATCTTTGGTCTCCATAGCTGAAACAGAAGGCCATGAACATTTACCAAAAACAGCCGCAAAAAACACCGCTAGACACTGCATTAACCCTCGGCCACCACCTATTCATAATGAGCACTCCCCCGTGTGGCATCGGCCATAGATCACAAACGTTGAGCCCTCGAACTGTGGAAAGCTTCTTCACCACGATAATCCCTTTGTTAACACCAAAAGGAATGAGTCTGGAACGCTCATCCCATGGCAAAATATCGTTAACCAACTTTTCTAACACCTTCCAATTTCCAGATGGTTTAGTGAAGACACAAACCAGCGCCAGATTCCACCAACCATCCGGCTACGACTGATCAAAGGCGAAGCTTTGAACCCCCAACCCCCGGTAGTCTCGTCTGAGAACTGGCTAGGATTGGGCCCAACTCCCTCAATGGCAAAGGCAGCCAACAATGGCCTGAAGGAGGCTACTGAATCACCTTGATTGACCCAAGGATAGCCTAGGATGGTTGCCTAGGCCTTAGCACACGAATAGCTTATGCCACCCACTGTTAGCCGTCTCGAAAACGCCCCTCTGGGAAGATAATCCACCACCTGCGACCTCAATGAGGGAATCAAGGAACACAGAAATGAAGGCTCCTCTCCCATTTCGTTCCTTTTCCACCAAAATTTTACTCCGGGAACAAGGAAGATGGTCTATGCTATATTTATCATCCCGGGAAGTGATACAAACTGAAATAAATTTCTCTAACCTCCAGCACGCAAGCTTTTCTAACCATATTTCTGTAGCAAATCCTCTGCCCCTCTCAACAATCTTCAACGCCATCTTGCAGTGAACTTCGCATCAAGGGGAAGGGTCAATATCGTTCTATTATGTTCGTCCTACAAGGGCATACTCATTCACAATACAGCAAGGATAGCAACACGTTACAGTAGAACTCACTGGACCAATAGAGTGGACAGATTCTAAAGTACCTCCTCATAATCTCATTACAAGTACTTAGAAAGATCATCAATACATGGGTTTCTATGAAGTCCTTATAACTGCACATGAATTGGGAGCAACCACAGCATGTCCAAACATAGATGAGCACTTTGTCTGATCTGCAGCTCCTTAGCATCCTTTGCAACAAGTTTTCACACTTAGCAGACACAAATCAAGAGGGTACAGAAACTTATTAATGCAGTTGGGTCTTACTTTAGTTACAGAAATGGCAGGAAGCAGGAGCACTAGCAATAAGTTCAGGTAATAGGTTACTTTTGGACCCAAAGTGTCCACAAAATGAGAGATTCCATAGGTGATTGGCACTCAAAATAGAAGGTTTGCAATTGTAGTTCTTCCAAATGTTATCTTCAACTGTTCCATTTACCACATCCAAGGCAAAAGGAGTGTCCTCTGCTTAATTACGTTAATAAAAGAAATAAAAAATATATATATTTTTTAAGATAAAAAAAAATTCAATTACAGTTAGCTGGTGACCTTAGTCTGCCGGAAAATTCGCAATACCAACACAGTGGATTTTATTAGGAGTTGGAAGCAAATAGTAGAGTGAAAATTGTCATCCAAAGATGTAGAAGAATGGAAGTCACCGGATGAAGGGGTCTAAGATTTTTCCCATTTGGACAGGCACAATACTGGATATCCCGAAACAAAATGGCCTGAACAACATTGATCACCGTTTTGCTAAGCAGGCTGAGTGCTGTCCTGGGGATGTTCTGATGGCATAAATTACGAGGAACCAAGTTGGCATCCCCCAGACACATGGGAAACCATAGAACCAACTGCGGTTAGGGATGCAACCAGATGATCCCCTTAAACTTCAACATAAGTTTTTTAGGCAACTGGAGCCCATCCATGTGGATGACAATGGTAGGATAATGGTTTCCTTTATAGGTCCCTTCTACTTGGAATTCTAAGAGATCATAGGTCGAGCATCCAACATTTTACCCACTTCCTTCGTTTGCCCACTTGCATGAAAGGGGATCTTTTCATTTGAATATTTGGAAGGAAGGAATAGATGAATTTTTTATTCGAGAGCTAATCTTTCTTTGGTACTCTGTCCTTAATGACTTCAAGAATATAGGAGTATCCTCCTTTTTTCTTAATCGGGTGATATTTTCATTGGCTCCTGTTTAGTAACTGTCGTATAGTTTTGGCCTTTTCTCACTCTGTATGAATGACGGTAGTTTTATTTTATTTTTGTGGGGCTTCCCCTTCTTTAATATAATTACATTTACTCATAAAAAAAAATATGATCATAGAAAAGTAAAGGAAACTGCCCACTCTACAGAGTCCAGATATGGAGTCTTGAACAAATCACCGTAGAGGTTTGTCTTTTCTTCTACTTTTCTTTTCTTTTTCCCTGAAGTCCGTTTTAGAGTATTTTACATTTATGAAATATTTTTTTCCTTACCGGAAAACTTTCTCTAGCTTCTCAATAAACCAAATGGCATGCTGCAGTGTCCTTTTGCTAAGCATAACTTGGGATTATTTTTGAAGCCTTTCAAGTAGAGGTAATATCCACCTTCGCATCTTTTAGTTACACAAAAAAGGTTATAAAACTGAATCTTATTCTACCCAAATAGTGAAAAGTGATTCGTGACCACGTTTGAAACAGGGTTGTAAGTTTCAACCAATTTGCATCTGAATTGGCTGGTTGGGCAGATAAATTTTCTATGACTCGGCAAAGTCATCTCCAATTCGTATCAATTCTAGTGATGGCCTAGTCTCACCACGGACCAAGATTTAATTCTGCCTGGAACGGAAGGGGTAGATGTTGCGAAGGGAATAATTTAAATATTTTAATCTTATAAATTATTTAAGGATGAGTATTATTTACCTTCCTTCTAGTTGGTAAATTATTTGAGACAGACGCCAATGATTGCCTCACCTTGCATTGGAGGATCTTATCATTGTTAGGGGAAAAAAGGAGAGAGAGAGAGAGTCTTGTTTCGTATCTAAATTACAATGTAATTTCTTGACTCCCAATTCAAAATTTCAAGGCATCTACCCAGTAGTGGGAGACCACATTGTTTTTTCCTTGTGGTGGAAAATAATCCAATTCTTTGACAAGATTTTTGTTTTTCCTCTTTTATTTTAATAAACAGTTGCAGTGCGGTAGAATTCTTTCCATACACATCTAGACAGTTATAGCAATGACTGATCTTCTGTCCTTCATCAATCAAAGTTTTCCATACACATCTAATGTTCCAATTTGGGTACCCATCCAGTTTTAAGCCTTTTAATACCCAAATCCGAGTGCTTTCTATCACTCTTCAAGTCAATTTTAGTTACTAAGGTTAAATGCAAAGCGAGCACTTTTGGCCAGGCATGTTACTGGAGTCAAGATATAGTCATATAGATCTTAAAGCCAACATTTTGTCTTTAGGACCCCAAAAGAGTATAGCTCACTATCTTTCCAATTAATGATCAATTCATGGTTGTTCATTTATTAAGGAATTCAAGCGTGAAGATTTATAAATGTTAGAGGTTACTGTGTCGAGATCTTACTCGTCTGGATCATAGTGACAAAGTCGAGGTTTGGGATTAATTCGACAAGGGTCAAGTTCAGAAAAAATCAGGAAATTAAAAAATAATTTAATAATTATAAAAATGTACCGAACAATTTGATTAAAAAATTTACAAAATAAGTAGTTTAAAAATGAATTACTCACATGATTCGGGAATAATTTGGGAAATTCGCAAATAATTCGGGAATCCAAAAATTCGCGAATTAAACGGCGAAAAATCGACAGTCAAAAAATGAGCGAATAATTCGCAAAATTTTGGAAAAAAAATTGGCATTTTTTGTTACTGGGGTCTGATTTGTTTTGGGTTCATTTAATCAGTTTAAATTTAAGGTGGGTCTAAACTGAAAATTCAAGAAGTAGTGAATACCCTTTCTTCCTTTTCCTGACCATTAGTAAAAACGTACTACGTATAATGAGAATACAAGATAGATAAAAACATTTCACATATTCCAAAAACAAGATGAATGCTTGATAGGGTTTTCCAAACAAGTCCAGTAAGAGATAATGGAACGAAAAACTAACCTTTTACATATATGGGTTTGTCAACAATAATCTTATCCTTGGATGCCATCTGAAGCTGAAGAGCCTCCTTGTGTAGCAGACTATTGTTGTGTTCTTCCAGTGCACTCATCTGCATATTCCTACTGCCTTCATTCCCATATGGATTCCTCCTATGTTTCCTCCCATATTCCCTGCAAACAGAACAGAAAATCCTTGCCGTCCCTCCTTGATATCAACGTAGGCCCATTTGTAGGTACAAGCCCATTCCTCCCTCCATCTCTTCACCACCTTTTTCTTCCTTTTTGTTGGCTGCATATATTCGATCTCATTTGGGTGTTGAGAACCCATGATCATCTGCTTGTGCTCTTCATGATCTTCAGTGGAGGGTTCTTGTGGTGGACCACCCATGAGAGACGTGTTAGCGAAAGAATGGTCGTCGTCTCCAGGTCCAATCTCCAAGTCAATCTCTTCCCCAATATCCCTCAACAACAATTGATGTCTCTGTTCCTGCTGAATCAAGTTCATATCATCCATTGTAGAATGCATTCATAAAACCATCTTACCCACATGTTAAGCTCCTCCAATATCAGCGCACACAACACGCCAGATAACTCCCATTTTGCTAAAATCCTCTCGCCTTCAATTAATGAACAAACCAATAAATAAAGTTACCAACTCAAATCCACCAATACAATACTATTTATCTTCTTGAACAAACGGCATCTTAAATTGTCTCCCTTGTATCACTCTGACACAAACCCAATATATATTTCTGAAATTAAAACTGCAAAACCCTAATTAACCTTTCCTAGTTATCTCCAAGATCAGCATTCAGTTTTCCAAACAATCAACCTATTAAATAAACTGTTTTTTTTTTTCTATGGACACAAAAACCCGCAGTACCCTACTGCTTCTAGAACACAAACTAATCCGACTCCAGATCAATAAATAACAAAAACCCATCTCAGCAAACTCTCTGAAATCCACACTAACATCCTCTAATCGTTATCTCCGCTCAATCACTCCACCAAACAAATAATTTGCCCTCATTTCCAGTTAATCCCTTTGCCAGCAACTCAGTTCAAACAATTCCCCACACAGCATAAATCAAAACTCACCCAAAAAAAACAAATTCTCTCAAAATCCCCACGTATATAGCGAAGCCTGAGAAATCCCAGAACTGAGATAGCAAACAATCAAATAGTTAAGCAACAAACTCGCAGAAACTAGGATTTTTCTGACTACCCATCATCATATACGTTGAGAACAATGATGGAAAAGTACCTTTTCAATCGAACATGGAGAGAGAAGAGAACCCAAACTGCAATTTCAACTGTTCTTTTACTGTGCTCACTCTTCCTTTCCTGAACTCCTCTTTGGTCACAACTGTGATTGGCAGTTTTGCTTGTAGAATAAACTCGACTGTGATACTGTCTATTTTTCACCTCTCTCACTCTGCGGGTATAAAAAGGGAAGCTTTTGCTGTGACAGTGTGACGTGATTTCTCGCTCTGTGATAGATCACCAAACTACATTTATTTGTCTGTGATGAAAAATTACGAAAAACAGGGGAAAAAGAGGTTAAAGAGGTTTGGAAAAGGAGGTGGCCTTTGTATACTCGAAAGTCTCTCAAGTTCTTGGAGTCCGGTTATGCCCATGAGGTTGCCACGTGTCCCTATTGACACCCCTTAACTATGGTTAAAATTCATCCACCCCCTTAGGTTCACCCACCTGTCCTTGACTTTTATGCCCCTGAGGTTGTCATGTGTCCCTGTTGACACCCCATAATTGTGGTTAAGATTCACTTGCCCTTAGGGTTCACCCATCCATCCTTAATTTTGTAGAAAGAAAAAAAAATATTACAAATTTTTTTTTTATCTTAAGAGTTAGTGTATTTTAAGCTAGGTTTTTTTTTTTTTTTTTTTTTTTTGATGTTTTTTCTAAAATCCAACAATAGGTGGGTGAACCCTAAAAGCAAGTGAATCTTAACCACAGTTAACAAGTGTCAATAGGGACACGTGGCAACCTTAGGGGCATAATCGGATTCCTCAAAGTCTCGTTACAACTTGAGAGAATTTGAAGTCACATTTATAATGGGTTAGCCATCACGGGTGGTTATCAAACAAAGGTGCTCATGAAAGCTTGAGCTTGGCTTGTTAAAGAGGTCAAGCATGTTCGTTTATTAAGTAAACAAGTCAATCACAAGCTTGATTTTCGAGTTTGTTTAGTTAACAAGTTAAGCCTAACACATCCTTACTTGTTATAAGTCTGACTTGATTATATAGATAATTAACCTACTAAAATATTTATATATATATTTTAACAACCAAGGTTATATTGTTGAAGCTCAAAGGTTAGTGAATCTTAACCACAATTAATAAAAGTTAGATTTATATAATATAACATTTTATAAAAGAAGAGACTTCAAATAAGACAAAATTTTATTTATATAGTACCATTTGTTTTTTTAATTATTTTCCCTTTATACCCTTTGTTCCACCTAAACTCAAAAGTACCTATAATTGTTAGAGATTAGATCACTACCAATTGCCATCGCACCACAAGTCAACACACATCTTTTTCTCTATTAACTATGGTTAAAAAATTTTAACCCTTAAAATTAATATTTTTCATTTTTTAAAACAAAGGTTATATTGTCGAACCCCAAATACTAATGAATCTTAACACATGTTGATTTGTGGGTGCAATTGAACTTAGGGAGATCAATCGCATTTGGTTGTGATTGGATCTCTAATAGTTACTACACTCTCTCTTATTCATATCTCCTCAAACGAATTAACTTTTTCAAATCCATTAAACTCATATCATATAGGGACAATTTTTCACTCAAGAATTTTTATCAAAAATACCATTAATTTTTTTTGTTGTTGTTTCCAACAAGACCTCAAACTTTATTATACATAAATTGCCCTTATATATATATTTGTTCATAATATTTTTCTTAAGTGATATTTTCTAAAATACCCTATATTATTTTCTTTATTTATAAAATATCTTAATTTTCTATATCCCAAATGCCCTCATTTTTTTAATAGCATGTCCATCAAATTTTATACTCAAAATGCCTTACTTATTTTTCTCATTGGTTCCTAATATTCCGAGGTTCTATATCTCTAAATTCGTCCTCAAATTTTGATACTAAATATTTTTGTTAGTACATCTACGCACGTGCACGCCAACTAGTTTCCATAAATACCCTTTCCCAAGGTAAACTTTGGGTTGCTTCAACCGGAGATCCTCTTCAAATAAAGTTAGGGTTTTAAGACATTTTGTAGCCAGCCCACTGGAGAGGATCCTTGCTCGCAAAGACGCTATATGTGTATTGCGTAGTGACCGTGCACGGGGTTCACCACATGCAGAAGGAACTCTAGAAATCTTATTTCCCTGTAAATGGATGCGAACCATGTTCACGCCATGGCCATGGCAGGTCTCGGACTACAAACCCTAGCTCCTCACAGACCACTCATCCATCATCACCAGGTCCAGAACCCAGTCGGCTTCCCTCCATCTCAACCGGTCATCACGCACCCCACACAGGTCGTCGAGTCCGTCATGTCCCCAACGGCGATCCAACACCAACCTTACGATCCCCATTACCTCCAGCAGCACCAGCAGCAGCACCAGCACCAGCAGCAGAATTTCGGGTATGAGGACATAACCATCAACACTCTCTTCGTCTCTGGCCTTCCTGACGACGTCAAAGCTCGAGAAATTCACAACCTTTTTCGCCGGCGTCACGGATTCGAGTCTTGCCAGCTCAAGTACACCGGCCGCGGCAATCAGGTTTGTCCAAAAAAAAATAATCCCTTCAATTTCTACATTTTAGATGATTTTAGGGTTTGCAATTTGGCTGCTTGGTGTAATTTTTCCTAGTTTGGGTTTATTGAGTATAAAGTATCTAATGAGTAACTATGGTACTCCAAAATTGTACATGATCAACAAGTTCCCAATTACCAAGTCTATTTATAATAGGGGTGTAGATGAGCCGAGTTGAGGCGAGTCGGGTGCTGCTCAAGCTTGGCTGCTGACATATATATCCTTGCTCAAGCTTGTCCTGAGCCCTCGAATGCTAGCTTGAGCTCAGCTCGTCTATAGATAATTGAGCTCGAGCCGTCTCGCGAGCTTGACTATAATTTTAGGCTTGTTTACCCTAATTTTAACAAAAATAATTCAAATCAAAATCCTAAGAGTCACACGTGCTTATCAGATTTTCCCTCTGAAAAAAAAAAACAAAAAAACTGAAGAACCTAACATAGTTATTCTCGTGAGTCTAATTGGAGAAACTGAACAGATTTGAGAAACAAAAGGTAGCCTACAATGCTTGCTAAGTTAGCAGTCGACACATAAAGGAAAAGTTGCATTAAGAAAAGAAACTGGAATTGCATCATTTGATGGAGAGAACGAATAATCTTTTCAGCTGGATGACTAAGACGATGGTGCCAAATTGCTGAAGAAGCTTTTGGGGAGGAAGATGGAGTGGCAATCAAGGCTTTGTTATTGTAATCAAAAGTGTATAATCCCTCATGTGTATGCCCTATTCCCAGAATTTTGGCAGTGGTCTCATACTTAAATCACAAAACCAGAAGGAGAAAAAAGAAAGAAGCAATTTAGTTGGTAAGTGAGTTGACTTATAGAAATCAAATTTATGTGTGAATCAAGAACAAATTTTTTTTGGAGGGTGAGTGGCCCAAATGGCCATATGAGGTGAGGAAAGTAATGTCACAAATATGAGAGATTAAGAGCAGTGTTTTAAAAATCGGACCGGCCGGTTTAAACGATAAAACCGGGAATCGGCCATAGCTATGGTCCCCAAAACCTCTAGAATTGGCCATAACTAAGAACCGACCATAATTGATGTAACCGGAAGAACCGGCCGGTTAAACCGGGAATTGGTGAAATCGGTGACCAGTTCTAAAAACCGATTTCATCTTCCACAACCTGTATAATCAAAATTCGATTGAAAAGAAAATGGATTAACACTCAGATCTCAAGAGATGGAGAAGAGAAAGGGAGAGAATGTTTTGATGAAGACAAAAGCACCGTCAAGCTTTGTAATGGCGTAGGTTAAGTTAGCAGGAGCACTACAAAAGCTTTAATCAACTCTTGCAACTCAGTCAAAGAACTCTAGCAACATTAGGAACGAACATCCCAAAAGAAACTATCAAGGGTTTGTAGCCGGAGCTCTTCATCCATTCTGTTTGTATTGTAGAAGAAATATAGAGAGAGAAGATGGAAGGTTAATTTTACTTTATTGAATGGGCATGATGGAGAGATGGAGTAAAGTAGAAGGCATGACACTGGGCTTAATTAAATTTACTTTATTGAATGGTGAATCAATCAATTGATGGAAGAGAGCGCCACTTTCCATTGAACACATTTATATTTTCGGTTTTCAAAGCACCCCTCCGTATTGAATGCATTTATACTTCCAAATTTGGTTTCTAAAGTGTCGTTATGTTGAAACGGTTGGCCGGTCCAACCGATTGAACGTGTCAAACTGGTAACCGGTCACCCTAGTGGTTCAACGGTCGGTCCTGTTATTAAAACATGATTAAGAGAGAAGAACCATTACCATCCACAACTCTATTGGTGCCAATGTATGGAATAAGGGATTGAAAGATACCTGGGTTGTTAGTCATATGAGAGGAGGCGCCGATGTTTGGATATCATTGAGGATTAATGAATGGTAAGTGCAAATAGATATTGAAAAGGAGAGGTGGTAGCGGTTTATTTCCATATTGTTGATTGAAGCAGTGCCAATAATCCAAGGTGTTGGGCCGAACTTGTCATAGACTTGGCATTGAAGAGGTGGTGTGCCAAGTATACCATTAGCTGGAGAGACTGGGGGAGGCGCTGGTCTATACCGATTGGCACCGCCATTGCGGTTGTTGGAGTACCGATTTTGTCTTTCCATATTCCATGAATTACTTCAGGGTTACAAATCTCGTTCGAAGGTTTTTATCGGCTAAAGTTTTCTCAGGAGATTTTCAAATTTAGAGTTTTTTTCCAGGGTATTTCTTACCTAAATATTGACAATGATTAAAATTATAATTAAAATTACAAAAAATAATACAACAATATTGGGTATTTCTTACGACATTATTAAAATATCGTCTAAATCTTGCGATATTAACGTGATAAAAAGAAAAAACCGTATTTCTCGTGAGATTTTTAAAATATCGCAATAAAAACGGAGTTTCAAACTTTAGATTTTTTTTCGGTATATCTTGGGAGAAATTAGATATTTCTTAGGAGATTTGTAACAGTGAATCACGATAACCACCCGGATTCGCAACAAAGGTATATCAAAATTGCTTTGGTTTTCAAAAGATCGAATATCCTGCATGATTAGGTTGGGAATCAGTTGATCATAAGACGGAATAGGAGGCTTGGCAAAGATAAAGGTCACAAAGGATTCAAATTCTGGTCCAAGGCCATTGAGGACCTGGAAGACCTTGTCTTCGTCGGAGACTGGACGACCAATCGCAGCAAGGCTATCGGATAGCGCTTTGAAGCGGCGAACAGGTGAAGGTAGTCGGAGATAGGGGAACCCCCTTGTCGCACATCTGGATTTGATGTCGAAGTTGGTACTCTCGTGCCTTGGAGCTTTGAGCATAGGTGTTACCCAAAGTTGTCCAGACTTTGTGGGCTGTGTAGCCAACAACTTCGCAAAGGACTTCTTCGGAGAGCGTGACATTGATCAAACTCAGTTGGAGTTGATCAGTGAGGTTCCAACAATCATATAGGGGATTTAAAACAAGAGTTTCACTGTGAGTGTGAGGGAGGTAGGCCAGTGGTGATGGAATGGAGCTATCGACATAGCCGAGGAGTTTTTGGATCCAGAGAAGTAGTACAAACTGACTCTTCCAAAAGAGATAATTTGTTGGGTTATGTTTTATGGAGATGAGGTTGAGAATGGAGGAAATAGATATGGTGGGTAGAAAAGAAGGTGGTCCGGAGAACCAGGGGTAAGGGGGGGGGGGGGGGGGTTGGAGGACTTGGTTTTTATCTTCCATGTTGGCTGCCATTGATGGAGAAAAAAGATCTTTATAATTTTATGATGACTTTGATACCATGAACAAATTTATGAATGAGTATTCTCAACGTGAGAAATACTAAGCAATTGTATTCAATACATCGTTGGTGGCCAGCATCAAACTTTCTTCCTGAGTCTTTTTTCCAGAACACTTTCTGGTTAGGCATCTTAGGGCTCCCTTTGCAGTTGTGGAACCCTAATACCTTTCAAAAGATAGGGGATGTTTGCGGAGGACTTATGGAAATCGACGATAACACCTCAGCGATGGCAGACCTTCGACTAGCTCGGATCAGGGTCTTAGCAGTTAATAGGGAGCACATTCCCTAGTGCGTGAACTTCCCTGTCCAGGATGGGTTGCTTAAATTAGGCATCGTTCTGCTACTAGAGGAGGAAGTGGGAAACTCCGGCGACCGGAGATATCTCCGACAAGGGAAGGATACAGGTAAGAGGGCCATAGAGGGGGCAACTCCTGAAATTTTAGTGGCATCTAAGGGGAGTCTGCCACGTGGGTGGTCAAACGTTCTTCGTGGAGTCACAGAGGGAAAGAAGGGTAGAGGGGGGGCGGGAGACCCAGGAGGCTGGTTGCAGTTGTTTCTGAAAAGGCGGGAGTTTGGACTATTACCAGCCTAGGGGGAAACCCTAGTTCTTTCATGGAAGTGGGTGGAGGCAGAAATGGAAGATGGCGAAATAAAAAAAAAACCAAAAAAGGACCTGCGTAGAAGGAGACAGAGGTGGGAGAGGAAAAGGTCCTCGGTCACTGCTGGTCTGACAAGTTCTATGGAACATTCATTTTTGTTATGGTCTTGGGGAGATCGGGGTGGAGACAGGGAGGGAGGAGGTTAGCGCTAAGGGCCGGGGGTTACTTATAGCTGGGTTTTAAGCTGATTTTGGGCCTTCTAAAGATGGGATTGAGGCCCATGTTCACCCCTTTAGTCCTGGGCCCAACCGAACTAGTTTGGGGGAGGGGCCCAAGACCTTTCTTCCTTTAGAAGCCCAAGTGGGCTCTAAGAGCCTTAGGCCCATGGTGGAGGGTTCGATGATTAAAGAGTAGGGTCAGGGTTCTTTCACGCAGAGTTCAGGATCCCCTTTAACAAGGGATTTAGAACAACTCTCAACAGCGAGGGAGAGGTCAGTCTCGAGGGGAGGTTTCTTCTGCTCCGAACCGATAGCAAAGGGGATGGGAGTTGTTTCAGGGGAGAAATATCAGGCCTTCAAGACAGACCCTTCGGTGGAGGAGCTCAGCAATTTCGTAACGCCTCTTCTAAATGGTCGAGCTAGGGGAGGGCGAAGGGGGGGGGGAGAATCCCGTTGATCTTGTTTCTTCAAGCAGTCGTTTGGAGGGTAGATTCTGGGAAGTGGCGTCAGGTAGCTCAGAGTTGGACCATTACACCCCTCTGGTTTTTACAGAGATGAAGTCAGGGAATCCGTTGGAGAAGAAGGGCTTTGTGCCTACAGCCAGTGGATTATCCATAATATGCTGAAGGAGATCGACTCAGAAGATATGGGAGTTATCCAAGGGTCAACTAATGAAGCCGTAAGCTTGGATCAGCGCCAATTAGGGATGGAGGAGAATTCAAGGGGAATGCCAGTGCTCAGTCAGGATGCCCTTGGTGGCCCGGGGGGTGGGTCTCTGTCAAATTTCCAGTTTTAGTTGGGGCCTAGTGGCGAGAGTCAGGGGGAGACACAGAAGTTGCTTCCTCAGATGGTCGAGGAGGGGGTCACTGTTTGGGTGTCGTCTCAAATTAAGTGAGTGGGAAAGGCTCTGGGTCTATCTATGGAAGGGTTCGAGGTAGAGACCAGCTGAATTTTTAATAGCATTGAAGGAGAAATTAAGGGGAAAGGGGCAGATCTATAATTAAGCAGAGTGGAGGAAGAAGAAGTGCTTCGGAAAGGGAAAAAAGGCATCTGGAATGTAGTATTAACTACGATTGAGTCAGGGGGAAAAGGGGCTTGGTTAGCTCGCAATCATCTAGGGACCTTAAAGTGTATAGATGAATGGTCTCTCTATCTTTTCTTGGAACATTAAAGGGTTGGGGCAGGTGGAGAAGAGGGTGGCAATCAAGCAGTTCGTTAGGTGACTCGACGATTTTATGCATTCAGGAATCAAAGCTGGCAGTGGTTCAGGAATTCCCCATTCGAGAAATGTGGGGGAGCCGGGTTCCAGGGTGGCTAGAGCTCCTGTCTTTGGGAGCTTCCGAGGGTATCTTGCTCATGTGGGATACAGCAAGAGTGGAGGTGTTGGAGTCAGAGTTGGGGGCTTTTTCGATATCCATCTTATGCCGGATGATCGGGGAGGATTTTCAGTGGGTATTCTTAGGGGTGTATGGTCCGGTAGGAAGGGCAGAAGACATAGATTTCTGGGGAGGAATTGGATGATGTTAGTGTGCGTTGGGGCCAACCTTGGTGCTTAGGAGGGAATTTTAATAGCATTCGGTTTTCCTTGGAAAGAAAAGGTGGGAGTTCGATTTCTCCCAAGATGAGGAGGTTTGGTGCTTTTGTTTTTCGTCACAGTTTGATAGACTATCCAACAAGGGGAGCTCAATTCACTTGGTCGCAAGGGGGTAATAATGGCAGAGCAAGTCGTTTGAACCGTTTCCTCATTGATCAAGAGTGGGAGGATCACTTTCCAAATGCTATTCAGTGGTCTCTACCTAGACCAATTTCAGATCATGTGCCCATCTTTTTGGAGACAGGAAGTTTCTTGGGGGGCCCAAGCCCTTTTCGATTTGAGAATATGTGGATGGAGGATGAGCGTTTTCAAGCCTTAGTCGCCGAGGTGTGGGGCCAAACTAGAGGGTGGGGGTCAGCTAGCACTCATTTTGGGATCAAACTTAAAACCTTGAAAGCTCGTTTGGGAATTTAGAATAAGGAGGTTTTCGGAAACATTCAAGTGAGGCTCACCGGGCTGCTAAGGGAGATAGAAGTTTTCGATGGGAGGTCTGAGGTTCGAGATCTTACTCCCTCTGAAGCTAGAGAGAGAGATGAAAAGAAGTTGGAGTATATCTCTACTCTTAAGCTTGAAGAGATCAGTTGGAAGCAGAAAGCAAGGACTCGTTGGTTGAAAGAGGGAGATGGAAACACAAAATTCTTCCATAGAATGGCTAATCACAATCGGGAAAAAAACTTTATATCCAGGATAAGGGTGGATGAGAGGTGGGTTGAGGAGAAGGGGGAAGAAGATAGCATTATCTCTTATTTTAAGGGGTTATATCGCGAGAGGGAAAGGTGGAGGGCTAAGCTAGAAGGGCTCCCTTTTGATGGTCTCTCTCAGGAACAGAGGGAGGGCCTTGAGATGCCTTTTGAGGAAGGGGAGGTGCTTGAGGTAGTTAGAGGTTTGGCGAGTGATAAAGCCCCCGGGCTAGACGGCTTCACCATAGAGTTCTTCAAGGGTTGTTGGGAGATCGTGGGGAAAGATTTTCTAGAGGTGATGAAGTAGTTCTATGAAACAGGGGGTTTCGACAGAGTTATGAATAGTACCTTCATTGCTTTGATTCCAAAGAAGGAGGGAGCGGCAGAGCTAAAAGACTTTAGGCCCATTAGTCTTCTTAGTTGTACGTACAAAATCCTCTCTAAAGTGTTGGCTTCTCGTATTCAGAAGGTTATGGCTTCCATCATATCTTGTCACCATAGTGCGTTTGTAGGAGGACATCAAATTTTAGATGGGGTTCTAGTGGAAAACGAGTGCATTGACTCCAGGATGTGTGCAGCGGACGCGGGTATCTTGTGCAAGGTTGATGGGAAAGATTTTCTAGAGGTGATGAAGGAGTTCTATGAAACAAGGGGTTTCAACAGAGTTATGAATTGTGCCTTCATTGCTTTGATTCCAAAGGAGGGAGCGGCGGAGCTAAAAGACTTTAGGCCACGTACAAAATCCTGTCTAAAGTGTTGGCTTCTTGTATTCAGAAGGTTATGGCTTCCATCATCTTTTGTCACCAAAGTGCGTTTGTAGGAGGACATCAAATTTTAGATGGGGTTCTAGTGGCAAACGAGTGCATTGACTACATGATGCGTGCAGCGGACCCGGGTATCTTGTGCAAGGTTGATTTAGAGAAGGCCTATGACTGTGTAAATTGGGACTTCTTGAACTACATTCTAGAGAGAATGGGCTTCAGATGGAAGTGGAGGAAGTGGATGAGTTTTTGTGTGTCGTTTGTATCTTTTTCTGTTTTGATCAATGGTAGTTCAACGGGGTTTTTTCCTAGCTCTCGGGGTTTGCAGCAAGGGGACCCTCTCTCTCCTTTCCTCTTTGTTATCGTTACAGAGGCTTTGAGTAGAATGTTGTCAAAAACTGAGGGGACTTTATTTTGAAGGCTTTCGGATTGGTCAGAATGGTTTGAGGATTTTCCATCTTCAGTTTGTGGACGATCTTCTCATTTTTTGTAGGGCTTCGCGAAGGGATCTTAATATCAGATGTATCTTGCGGTGCTTTGAAGCGGTGATAGGATTACGAGTTAATTTAGCAAAATCTGAGATTCTGAAGGTGGGGGAGGTTCCAATCATTGATCGCCTTGCCATTTGCTTAGGTTGTAGAGTGGGGACTCTCCCCGCAGTGTATCTTGGCTTACCTCTGGGAGCGAAATACAAGGTGAAATCAGTTTGGAATCCCATTTTAAATCATATTGCTCGAAAATTGTCAGGATGGAGGGCTTTCTATTTGTCGAAAGGGGGGAAACTGACCCTGATTCGGAGCACGCTACAAAGTATGCCAATTTATTTAATGTCGGCTCTTACTATTCCTTGTTCGGTGGCCTCTACCATTGAAAGGATACAGAGGGATTTCTTATGGAACGATAGAGAGGATCGGTCAACGTATCATTTAGTAGCGTGGGATCAGCTGTGTCGGCCTAAGGAAGTTGGTGGTATGAATATCAAACCGCTCATCCAGATGAACAAAGCGCTGCTAGGCAAGTGGGTGTGGCAGTTTGGAGAGGATAGGGACAGTTTATGGAGGGCGGTGATAGTAGCAAAGTATGGGGAGTCTTCTGTATGGATCCCTAGGGAGGTTAGAGGAATCTATGGGCTGAGGCTTTGGAAGGGGATTATGGCTAATGCAAGGGAGGTTGTGCCTTTCTTGAGATTCTGGGCAGGGCGAGGGTCGGAAATTAGGTTTTGGAAGGACATATGGATAGGATTCTCTCGGCTCATGGACGACTTTGGTAATCTTTTTGTTCTCTCTTCTGACAGGGATGCTCTGGTGGGGGATTTTTATGAGAGTATACCAAAAGGAGTTGTTTGGTGTCCGAGGATGCGGTGAGACCTTAATGATTGGGAGATTAGCAATTTTTCTCGGCTTTTGGAGTGTTTGTCCTCGTTAGCCTTATGTCTAGAGGTAAGGGATTGCAGGTCGTGGTTTAGGAGCAGCAATGGGAGGTTCTCTGTTAGCCAGTTGTTTCAGTCTCTGTCTCCTCCCCTAGGAGGTCCGTATCCTCATAGGGTGGTGTGGAATCCAGGTATTCCCTCCAAGGTCTCCTTTTTCCTTTGGTCAGCATATTTGGATAAAATTCTTTCAGGGGATCAGTTGCAGCATAGAGGATGGAGTAT
This sequence comes from Tetracentron sinense, assembly GCA_015143295.1. Lineage (NCBI taxonomy): Eukaryota > Viridiplantae > Streptophyta > Magnoliopsida > Trochodendrales > Trochodendraceae > Tetracentron > Tetracentron sinense. The sequence goes on from CM026565.1 coordinate 36,046,132, forward strand.
GACAAATAGATGTTTTATGTGCCTTCGAGCAGAAGAGACAGCAGATCATCTTCTTTTGCACTGCCCAGTAGCGTTGGAGGTGTGGAGCTTTTTCTTTACTCGATTGGGAGTGGCGTGGGTTTTCCCCTCCTCTTTTCGTAATCTCCTTGATTTTTGGAATAGGGAAAGAGGAATGAGAGGAAGGGCGGAGATTTGGGGAGCTCTTCCTGGGGCTATTTCGTGGACACTTTGGAAACAGAGAAATAGCAAAGTTTTTGAACACGTTTCGTCATCAGTACCCAGGATTTGTGACCGCATTAGATTGGTAGTCTTGGAGTGGGTAGGTTTGCATTGGGCTAGGGAGGATATCTAGGGTCTATTGTATTAGCCTTAGCAGTCCAAGGGTGGGGGTTTCTAGTGTGGTGTTTTGGCCGGTTTCGTGTTTACTTGCTTGTAAACCCAAATGCATTTTTACCTTTTTTTGCATTTTGTTTCTTGCTTAATAAGATGAGACATTGATAATATATATATATATATATATATATATAGATAACGGATGATAGACTTGTATAAGGATCACAACTTATGAAGGAGATAGAATTGAGAACAAAATAGACTCCTAAACACGCTGCAAATAGAATCCTAAACAAACTGTAAATCTAAGAGATAATCAAGATAATCATGAAGACTATCTGTTAGCTGTTATCGAAAACATGGTACAGAGAATTTATAAATTTTGAAAAGATGAAGTTACCTTTTAAGTTTTACCTAAAAAAAATAATAATTTAAGTTTCTTAACTTTGTGAAAACTAATATTATTAGGGTATTATAAGTAGTACAGTAAAATTAATCGAGCCGAGCCGAGCCGAGCCGAGCCGAGCCGAGCCGCTCGTTGCTTGTGTTCGGCTTGATTAACAAATGAGATCGATCATTTTGCTCGGCTTGGCTTGACTCGACTCGACTCGGATCAAATACCCAACTCAAGCTCGGCTCATTTCAAGACGAATCGAGTTGGCTCTGCTCATTTACAGCCCTAATACTCCACCTCGGGTCTTAATCAAATTATAAATTTTAGTCATCTTCATCTAAGTATCCGAATAGGGAGCAGGCATGGGAATGGGACTGCGGGAGCACCAAATTATGAAATACTCTTAGGTCCGGAGAAACTTTAGTGTGTGTGTCTGTATGTAAATATGTATGTCTTGTACATAAATGTATATGATAAAATCAGGAATGGGGCTGCACCATATCATAGACAACCATGAAATATAACCATAGATTAATCATGTAATTGTGTTGTTTACTTGTTTAGTTATTTAATACCTTATTTATTTTGTGCACATTTGAAAACATATAAGTTCACATCTTTTTCCTATTTTACACCTATTCTGAACGTAAACAATAGTGATGTTTTGTCCCTTGGCCTAAACGTATGATTATACATGTCTCCAACTCTACTATCGTTTCATTTTGTTTTTGTTTCATCAAAACGTCATTTTAATGATATCGTATATATACTACAATTTTTTAAAAAAACGAATAACAAGAATTCTATTAAGATGAAAAGAATATACACATGAGAATGAGACAATTCCTTATAAATTATAACTTATAAGTACATGCAAAAAGACCTGGGAGTCGGAGCAAGTTTGAAGATTCCAACCAATCAAGGCTATTAGCTTGGGGTTAGAGGAGTCGAGTCTGTTCGAGATCTTTTTGTTTATCTTTCTCCATAGACCTTATATGATTACGTAGGCCAACATTATCTCAAAGAAGTGGAATGCCAAGACAGTAAAAGCTAATTCAGAATTTCACCAAAGACCGTCCTAGATTATTGGGTTTAGTTACTGCCCTAAAGAGATGTTCTTTTGCTATAGTTTCACAGGTAGGGGTGTAAGTCCCCATAGGGAAACATACCCCAAACTCCAAAGAGCATAAGGCTAACTGAGAATCAAATCTCACACATCCTTATGGAACATTGTAGACACCCAAAAAAGAGATAGAAAGAAACTCCATATACCCCAAGCTACCAGGCAATGAAGAAGGAGATAGTGCATGGATTATAGATGTCTCTACCTACATAAACATCATTTTATAATCTATATCTTTTGAGAATTGCCTAATCATGGGCTCTAACCTCTCAATCATTTTTAACCAACAACCATTTCTTTGGGTGTTAAGAGACAACATTGTCTTTAGTGCGGGAGTGCAAATTAAGTGGAGTGGAATTGTGCTCCCAATTTCATGAAGCGAGGTTCCTAGAAGGATTAGCTCTCGAATCATCAAATCGAGGTTTCATCAAATCGAGGTTCCATATTGGGAGCGGCATTCAATATAGGAGGTTCCAAGCACTCAGGTCATCGTCATCATTAACATCGTCATCCAAGCCTTGCTCCAATTATCTGGGTTTGGTTGCATGAATCACTTCCAACCATATGCTTTATAGGGCACTATCCTCTATCAGTGCATATGCCTTCAAATTATTCTACGTTCCCTTGATCCACATTACATTGGGCATTTTGCCTTCTTATAAAGCTTTCAACCTGCACCAATGTGATCCTTTTTATCAGTCCATTAATGGGTTTTGTTGTACATGATGGGACCATCTCACTCAGATCTCTTTTATTTTATTACCCATTGGAGCTAGTTTTGGGCTAGGTTTTCTCAAATGCACTCATTTATGGTTTTGTCTTTCCCAGTCGTGCCATGCCACTCATCTATCTTAAATTTCTTATCTAATCTAAAGTTCTAAACCATGCAATTCGATGTACGTTTTGTTTCTTGTTGGCATATCCATAAAGCATAGTTGGTCTTCTTGTCCTTTTATAAAATGTTCCCTTAGGCGCTTTAGCACTTTGGAAGCACATCTGACTTCACCTGGCTCTAATTATTGTTGTTAATTTATTTTCATTCTCCGTTCTTGCGGATTAAAGAGTCAAGACCATAGAAATGGTCACTTTGGGCTTTCCCCAGTCATCTATATTGACTTAATACCTTATATCTGTTCCCATCGTTATCATATTTGTACTTTGTTTCAAATATGCATTTTCTTTATTGTCTGTTTCAGCCAACTTTATATTGTTGATAAACAACCAGCAGGGGACCTCTTTTGGAATGGGAGCACTTAAAATATGAACAGTTCTATGATATAATTCTGCATAATTCTTCTACAGGAAATACACTCAACCATTTGTAACATCTCGCGCTTCACTTTTAATAAAGTAGTCCATATTGATCATCTCAAATTGGACAACCATAGTCACCGCGAATTTGTCAAATGTTCTCGAGTAATTTCTTGTAATTATCAAATCATCTCTATTCTCTATATAAATACATAACAAGCATGCAAACTAAATTGAATAGACATAGAAACCATGCTTTTGAAACCTGAATCAAAGTGAGCTTACTGCTCTTTAGTGTAGTCAAGGCGTCCAGGCGATGCCTAGGCGATTAGGCTTTGGCTAGTTGAGGCGGGCGACGCCCAAGCGATGCCTAAGCGATAAAAATAATTAAATTATATATATATATATATATATATATATTAAATATATGTATATGTAATATTAATATATACACATATTACATAAATAAATATATAATTAGTTTGAAGTTTTCTCACTTCTAAGGTGATTTTGAGTGTTGACTTTGGATGTTGCTTTTAAAGTTTAAATGCATCACCTATATCTAAGATAGTGCTTTTAGACTTTAAAATAGAGTTTTAAAATATGATTTAAGAGTTTAAATGATGGTTTTAAAATGGGAAATGTTTAACTTAACGCTGCACTCCACTGTAGTGGAATGTGCGGTCCTCATTGGTCCATGTCCCCCTTTTTAACACCCATCAGTTGTGGTTAAGATTCACTCACCCCTAGGGTTAATCAATCTAACCTTAGTTTTTGAAAAATAAAATAAAATATATTAACCTTAATTTTCTTAAGCTTAACCATAGTTAAAGGCGTATTAAAAGGGACACGTGGACACAACATTTGACTACATAGTCAATGCGTGGTGGCTAATCACTACCCTTTTAAAATATGGTTTAAATAAGTTTTTAAAATAGGGTTTTAAAGGAGGGTTGAAAGGAGAGTTTTAAAATAGGTTTATAGAAGAAATTTTGTATGGACCACCTAGGCGATCGCCTAGCGCCTAGATTCCTAGGCGGTTGCCCAGTGACTTTCGCCCGCCTAGAGGGGCGCCTAGGCGGTTGAGGCCCAAAAATGCCTAAGCATCGCCTTGACTACATTGCCGCTCTTTAGGTGCTTACAAGTTGTAACAAACATATAATACCTTGTGACCGCTCTTTAGGTGCTTACAAGTTGTAACAAACATATAATACCTTGTCTTAGACTGTGGAAGAAAAAACTTCCCGTGTCCATTTTTCAAAAAAATTGCAACTTTGCTCTCTCTCTCTCTCTCTATATATATATATATATATATTCATATTCTTCAAGAAACATATTTTGAATTTCTAATTTAAAATACTCAGGTACCCTAGAGGTACTCCATCGTAACTCTGTGGGAGTCCTGGTACTTAACGGTCAATAATATGGATTTAGTATGATATTCTCATGAAGACTCACATAGTCACATATTTTGGAAAATTTGTATTTTTGTTTTTTAGCCTTCTTTCGAGGTTCTTTTTCAATATTCAGAGAATTTACAGGACATTCCATTTCTTAAATATTATCTTGAAGGCTTCTTTTCTTATTTGCAGGTTGTTGCTTTTGCTAACTTTTTCAATCATCAATCAGCAATGGCAGCACTACACTCATTAAATGTGAGAACTTACCATTACCATAGATCACATCTGATTCTTTTATTTCTAATACGTGTGTGTGTGTAACGTGCGTTGCTTTACTACCTTTTTCAGTCATCAATCAGCACTACACATTAAATGTTATATATATATATGTGTGTGTGTGTTGCAGTTTCTTAATGGTTGGAGCATAAATTTGTAAAAGGGGAAGTGTGGTGAAAAAGCACAAAGACATCATCTTAATAAAACTTAAATAAGTTTTTTTTTTATTGATTTAGAGGAGCTTTTAAGGTATGCTAAAAATAAAAGGTAATATATTCATCATAACTAGAATGACTCCTATTTTCAGCCCAGATTAATGGTTTTCAATGTTACAATTTACGTATAAGAAGACATTCTGAAAGAGAAACACAAAGTTATGTTGTAAGAAGGATTAGGATATGATTTTTGGTTTGATTTTTTTTTAAAAATAAATATTTTGATAATGGATCGCAGCTAAATGAAAGTTAATCTGAATTTCAGAAGCTATTACATAAAAGAGAAGACAACATGCGCATTAAAAGATTTAAGAGAAAAAGAATGGCTCTAATGTTAGGGAATATCAGCTGGTTCAGAACATAAATCTAAAAATTGTACACCAATGGCCGGTCTCTCCGATTCAAAAGCCAATATCCACTGCAGTTACTAGAAAACAGAGATCTCCCAACCCCAATCAATTTGGTTCCAACATGGTCCAGTAGAGATTTTAAAATAAAAGGATTCATAATGTCTGTTCTGGTGATGATAATATTTGATGCATTCTCTGTTTTTTTAATTTATTTATTTTATTGTTTTTTTTGTAAGTCATAATGTTGATTCCTTCTGACAATCATTTCCAGGGTGTTAAGTTTGATCCTCAGACTGGAGCTACTCTGCATATTGAACTTGCTAGATCAAATTCACGGAGAAAACGTCCACCAGGTACGGGATTATAAGTCATTCTTTACTGGTTGAAACTTAATTCTACAAGTTGTTCTTCCAAATGACAACAACTGTTTCTAGTTTTGATTACCGAAAAAAAAAAATGGTTTCTAGTTTAGTTCGATGAGCAGTCAGATAATAATTTGGCGACCTCCATAGTATTTTGTCAAATATTCAATTGACATGGTTTCTTTATGCACAGTGGGTGGAGCCTATGTCGTTATTGATAAAAGAGTCAAAGCAGCAGCTGATGGCCAAGAAATTTCAAGCAATGATGGTAATGTAGTGCAAAAACTTATGAGTGTTAATGTGAAATAAATACAAGAGGCTTTTTCCGAGCTGATGTGAATCTTTTTATGCTTTGCTACTTTATATTCATATGGCTTTCAACTTGTTCTACTATTCGTCTCCTGTTTTTGTTCATATTCCTTTTGTTTGAGAAGTGCATATGCAGTCGGCACTCTGAATTCCACTAGAGAGAGGCACTTTCACCAGAACTTGATTGTACGGCTCACTCGCACATGTTTTGTCACATTTTGCACGTTCAGGAGATCGTGGATCTGATGAACCATCGGACACCGAGAGTCCTAATTACAGAAGCAAGGGTGATTTAGCTACCGCAGAGAGGTTTAAATGAACTCAGAAAGCACTATAGTTATTTAGTTAGAATGTTGAAATGTTAAATTTCACAATATTTATTTGTAGCAAACTAAGATATGGTCTTTGTTTCAAATACAATGCTCTTCATTCTTAAGTTTATTGGCGACTCAGCTTCTGGATAAAGCTAACTCCATCTTTTATGTCTGGCAATGTTCAGTGGTCAGACGGTGTATTATCCTGATAACACTGGAGCTGCAATAAATGTAAGTTCACACTAAAATTGATGTTTTGTTGGTAACAATGATTGCATTGTGGAGCTATAATGTAAATTTTATCCAAATACAGTAATTAGCATTTTATTTTGCTTCCTTTTGAATCTGATTTATTTTATAAATAGTGAGTAAAACCTACTATTGTGAGTGAGATGAAGAGTTTGAACGGATGAAGCAATTTAAAACATATCCACAACAGCAACTGTGATTGCAATAAAATATAGTTATAGCCACCTATTGATTTATTCTGGATATAATACCCTTGCTTTCATTCTTGTCAGTTATGCTATTCCACTTCCATTCCATACAGGAGATGCTTGGAGTCCGTGATTACTTATAGGGGTTTAGCACAGAAATGGAAATGTTTATTTTCCTCATTTCTTGTTTATTATTGTCTAATAAAAATTCCGGAGGGACAATATTCATGCCATCTTCTAAAAGTAGTAAAAGTACATTTAGGGTCTGTTCTCTTGCTTAGACTTTTAAAGCTTGGCACTTTACACTTTTTCATGGTAGTTGTTAGGAAATTTGAGTCACTTTGTCAAGGTTTCTAACAAAAGTAATTCATACCATCATTAGATTTTAAGTCTTATCATTTTTTACGAGATTTGAAATGATTCATTTTGTTGCATTTGAAGTCTTATGGAAATTGCAACCAAAGAGATTAAAAGCACGGTACACCTAGTTCTCAAAAGAAAATGCATATTGTCAAATGACAAAACTTGCAAAGTGCCGGTCATTATAAGTCTGAGCAAAAGAGCAGACCCTTATGCAACATATTGGAGAAGATTCTGAGAATGCAAGATTCTGGAATGAGATACATGCAGGTGGCATGATTTAAAAAGTACTTGCTAGAGTTTAATGAAATTCTTGCAGAAGTTCCTGTCAATTCAAAAATATTTTGCATCTGGTTATATGCTATCAGTCTTGCTTAACATGTGCCCTTACTATATGTACATGAATTTGTGCGACTTGGCAGTTACTTGTTATCCATTGAATGTTGCAGGAGCAGTCAGAAAAGCCTGTAGAAGGGAGTTTACCTCCATGTTCCACCTTGTTTATTGCAAATCTCGGTCCAAATTGCACCGAAGACGAACTTAAGCAAGTTTTTTCGCAGTAAGTTGCGTCTGTATCCTCATTGTCTCCCTTGTTTGAGTTTAATTGTTCTGTTTGGTCTCATCAACTGCTTTATTCAGGATTGCTCCTTCATTATGTGTGTGCTCTTCTATTAATTTTTCCTCTGTAGTGACAGTTTTGGTATGGAATTTGATGACTTCTATTCTTCGTGCTGCTAGTTATGCTGGATTCCATGTGCTTAAGATGCGTTCCAAAGGTGGAATGCCAGTTGCCTTTGCTGATTTTGAGGTAATCACATACTATCATTCCAGCAACTATAGACCTTAACTTTGTTATTACACTCCTCCATACCATGAACTCACCCATAAGTGTCCATTCTTTTGGTGGAACTTTTAAAGTCTAAACTTTCGTTGTTCTACGCCTAATTTTACTTGATGTTTACATCTATATTATTCCATAGAGTGCAAAAGTTTACAAATATAGAACTTTCATGTTCCACCAAAAAAATTGGATTTTTAAAGTCCCATACATGTCGAACTTCTAATTATTATTATTTTTGATCGGTAATCAAAAAGATGTATTAATCAAAAGAGTTAGAAACTCCCTCTCCTCTCAAACTCTTGCCTCTTGTTCCAAAATATTAATGTTCCAGACTTTTAAAAGTTCCACCAGAAGAACAGAGCCTAAAGGAATTTCAAGCCTCTGTAAATCCCAAGTTGGGATCCCTATGGTGGTTATTTGGAACCTAAGTTCATGGAAGAGGAGTACCACTGACAGGTGAATGATATTTCCTGCATTGCATCAGGATCATCTCCAAGGTTGGCATGAATGGGAAAAAAAATATAAAAGGAGAGAAACCTCCTCTCTTTACTACGTTATCCTTTTAGATTTATGTGATAAGATAGTGGGATTGTTTGAGTGCGGAGAGTACCTCATGTCTTGGAATAGGGGGAAATGTACAGAAAATATGCAAGCTTATATGGTATGCTATTTCTACTGTTCTTGCCATGCAAATGATGGATAAGCTTTTAATCAGTAGAGTTATCTATGCAACCAAACACCCTCTGATGTGTTTTCCCATGGTTCCTAAATTGGTTGCCAAATCTCAATGTTCATGGAGCTGCATGATCGATAGTTTCCTGATTCATTTTTGTTAATGCATGAGAGGCTTATCTGACAAACAGGACATTTCATAGAATTAAGAGACCACTCTTCTATTAGTGTGTGTTATTTATATCAATGAGTGTGTGTTATTTAATTATTTACTACTCTTTCTATTAGTAAAATCAACCATAGAATTAAGAGACCAACTGATTACTTCAGACCCAAAGAAAAGGCCCATGATATAAGATCAGCATCAGAAATTCTAGAACTTACTCGATCTAATTCTGTCATCTCCCTACTGGAACATATCAAAGTATTTCCTTTTCACCTATTTTAGCAGATTGATTACCTACCAAACTTGTGAGAGACAAATGGTTACCATCCAATTGAAGTTTATATTGATTAGATGATCACGCTATCTCTTTTCTTGTTGACAGGACGTTGAGCGTGCAACTGAAGCAATGCATGCTCTTCAGGGAAGCATACTAGCATCATCTGACCGTGGTGGATTGCACTTAGAGTATCCTTTCTTACCTTTGCTTATAATATATATTTTTTTGATAATCCTTTGCTTATAATCTCAAATATCCTCTCCTCGTGAATGCATTACTCCAAACTATTTGTTTTTCCTTGTTACGCTGCAACCAAGCGGTATTTCTTGACTGGGCTGTTCAGATATGCAAGGTCTAAAATGAGGAAACCCTATGAGAAAGGGACTTGACAAACAGTTTCCAACTGAACCGTGTTATCAACTGCGCTGCACTCAAAACGTTTCTGAACCAGGTCAGCATTGTACACCCAACATTAGAAGACTAGAGAATCACTGCTCTGGAATTTCACTCTACTTTATCAATATAGTGTTGAATGTGGGCTCATACCACAGCTATCTTTTGCTATGGACTTCTTATCTTGAAATTTTAACCCTAAACCTCGATATTGGGCTTAATTTTTAAAAAATGGGAAAAAGAAGAAGAAGAAAAACATGTGTGCTATTGCGGTGCTTCTAATTGGAATACTTGAAACAACTTTTGAGGCATTTAGCCCTCCCTTTGAATATCTGATCTGCATTGGTGCTGATATGTGCATGAAGGGTTTTCACATTTTCCTTTTCTTGAATGTACAATATTGGGTAGGGCTTCAAGAGAGACTTCCTAACCTCAACCTCACAGTTTAGATATTCTTCTGAACTGTGTATATTATTGGAATCTTGGAATTCCCTATTGTTGTAAAACATGAACAGTACCTGAAGAAGTCACACTTACAATACCTTTGAGTAAACAATCTCTATGGAGTATGCACTTTTCAATGATCTTTGCCCTAGTTTAATCAAAGTAGCCACAATTGTCCCAATTGGACTATTTATTCACCTGAATAGCCATCTGCTTTTGGATATGCAACTTGAGTTTATACAAACAATCTTTCCCTTGGGACTTAGATATGTAATTTCCCTCTTTCACAGACAGTCATACACTCATACTATCATATTAGTAGTAGTATTCTGTTATACTCTCAAAAAAATGTGGCCACTTTCACTCTCTTCTTCAATTAACTGACAGAAATTCCTCTAATGGTTTCATTGAACTATATTTAGGGATAGTGATGCTCCACTCCTCTCCAATTATCAATGCTGTAGAAATCTAAGCAATTGGCTTTTGTTGGTCATGATGTCAGCGGCTCGAAGCGGGTCCATATGTGCTCTTTTGGAAGGTGAGTCTGATCAAACTTGGGTCATCGGGTGATTTGTAAATTACAATCAAAAGTTGGTTATGCCATAAATCAAACTTGTCTGATTGATAAACCTGCATTTTAAGTACATTGATCTCAATTTCCCCCCAAAAAAGGTACAATGATCTTATAAATGTATAGAAAGATTGTGGGATGGCTTAGACGGCGATGACTTATGAGAGCCTTATTGGAGGATTCTGGGGGAAGATCTCTGAGTGGGACCCAATCAATGGCCAGATCCAATGTCTTTGTTTTTTTTGTAACCCGGGGTGTCCCAACCCTTCAAGTTAGGACTAGATCCCGGGGATGTGACGAAGGCCCCCAAACACCCCTACCAAGAAAGTCCAGAAAATCCGGGCGGGAAATGGAACCCAGGACCTCTTGCTTGGGGAAAGGCCCAGGAACCATTGGTCCACTCCTTTGGGGTTAAGATCCAATGTCTTGCTTGTATGCCATGGTTATGAGTATCTCATCCAAAACAAAGGCCCTTAATCAGTTGAGATATTTCAGGACTGCCTCGCTGTCGTGCGATATTTTCCCCTTGATTTTCATGTATTTATGACGCTATCCCCATCTTAAAGTGGATGGAGCTTGATTCACCTAAAATGGATATTCTATCATCTCTCTTTTCTTTAGGAGGAAAAAACAAAGGAATAGATATTGTCGCCATCTTAAAAGACTTATTAATATGCTAATTCAAATGGATACAGTCAAGTTGACATTTAATAATCAAGGAATGATTATGATTTATGAACCTCAAGGTGTATCCCTTTTCACAGAATTACCCTCTCCCTCAACAACTCAACATACCATTTTTCCCTTGGGTATTTTTGTAAAAATAATTGACCAATCAAGGAAGTGTTTGAGCTTGTCAAGAACACACCATTGGAGTTCGCTTGGGAAGAGGATTTAGATCAAAGTCAACACATAAAATCATCACAGCCGTTCGCAATGAGGACTTCTATTAGTATTTGGGGTTCTATACACCATATATAGATGCACAAAATAATGTAATCAATTGAGTGTTTTTTTTTTAAAATTGAAATTGATTGGTTAGGAGTTGTAAAGCTACCATCATATGCGTCGCTTTTCCTGGAGCCAGGAGGGGCACTACACCTAAACTTGTTTTGCTTAAAAAAAATATTTATATCGTGTTGGCTTTCTGTTCACAACTTTTAACTCTGGTTAAGATACCCCTACGAATTTACTTCTAACTCAAGTTTTGAATAATTTTTTTAAAAATTATAAGATTCATTTCCAAGTAAAATCAGGACGTTCTCTCCGACTGCTACCGGAGAGGATCTGGACTCTTAATTTTTTTCAAAAGGAAATTACATTTCATACCCTGAGCTATTATTGTCCATTAAGGAAGAAGGCAACAGATTGCCGTAAAGTCAAGGAGCTTTTCGTACTTTCAATCTCCTCTCTTTTTCAAGATACGTGGTACCCATGCAGCTTCTTGATCCACACTCAGAAGTACTATCTCCACACTAAGTATAGGCCGTCTGATCAGATTGAAAAGTGTTATCAGGACCGGCCCGGCCGGGTCTTTCGAACCGGAAAACCGGGAATCGGTTACCTCACCTATTTCCAAAACTCCCAAAATCGGACCACATTAAGAACCGGCCGTTTGAATGCTGTTACGTGCCCGAGGATCTTGCTTACAGATAGTAATTACTGTTTATTAATGTAACCGGGGCCTGTAAACCGAACCCAAACTTCCTCGAAAAGTAAAGAGAATATGTACGACAGTGAGTTAACCTCAACCGTGGTTACCTTACGCACCCCCAAAGCCAAAGGCCCCACCCACCTTCTCTCTCTCTGTCTGCATTCTTCTCTCTACGCAGTCACTCCTAACCTGCACCGTACTGCGTATCCTGCGCCCTCGTTCTTCTGCAATGAGGAGATCTTCCTCCGAGTTTCTCCTCTTGTTCTTCATATCTGGTCTTCTGTTCTTTGCTTCTCTCTCGCTCTCTCTCCTCGCGACTGAGTCGGATCAGTTGGAGGAGAACAATGCCACTAAATCGAATGTCTCACTGTCTAGATCAAGAGAGGATAGCTTTGCTGATATGATTGATCGGGCTTTAGAGAAGGAATTTATAGAGAATGAGCAGATTGGAGGTTTGTAGATCTAAGCTTTCAGTTTCTGGTTTGGTGTTTCTGTGTTTATGCGCCTCGTTTGATGTGTGATCGAGCTAGGGTTTTGGATTAGGGCTTTTCTCTGTTTATAACCAGTATCTGAATTGATGTTAATAAGCGTAGGATTGATTCCGAACTTCAAGTTTGCGGATTTGAGTTTTTAATGTCAATGTCGAAGTGATCTCGTGGCGTTTTTTTTTTTTTTTTTTGCCGTTTTGTGTCGCTAATTTTTTGGGGAAAGTGATTTTGACAGTGAAATATCATTTCTGCTATTTAGAGTAGAATCTCTGTTTTTTTTTTGTCTCAGCATTTTTTACTACTTACATTTTCAGTTTCATTTTTGTTTTTCGGTTTCGAAATTATTGATATTTTGTAACCATCAGCGAAGCCGGTGTCTTTATGTTTTGTGTTTTCTCTTGCAGAAACCGATGCTGGAAGCTTCAACAACAGTGTTTCCGAACAACAGGTTGGTAGTTGTGTTTGAAATTCTAATTGATTTTTTTATGAATGAACTGTTAATTTGATGAGTTTAATATGATAATGATCTTTGTATTCCTAAACAGGAGTAAAGGGTTATACGTTGGATTGATTGTTGGCTAAATCTATTTTGTGCTTTGCAGCCTTGATTATATATTTATATGTCTCCTGAATGGTGAAAAGACCTTATCTGACTGCAATCTAATCTTGGTTGCTGCAGATAGTTATTGTTAACATCTAATTACAGTTGGAACTTTAACTGAATTATCAGTCATCACCCAATATGCAATTCAGTTCAGAATTCAAATATTGTTCACTCCCATTATTATTAAGTTTCAATTATATCAGATTAGGACTATGATCTCATTCTATTCCGGATCAAATAATTTTTGCGATATTGGAAGAGTATGAGTTTTTAACTTGTGGATCATTTCAATAGTCTTGTAGTCATCATGGAGTAGAGTACTCAACAGCACGGGTATTTTGGGAATGTATATTGGATAGAGATGAGATTCATCGTAATATGATACATTAATAAGGTCTAGATTCTTGTTAAGGGGTTCTTCGGTTTTATTCATCTCCCAATTAAAAACTTTATTTTTTAAAAGAGTAGGTGGGTCTTGCTTACTACACAAGCCTTTAAGGTAATATTAATGGCCATACTAGGGTTTAATGCATTAGACTGCACCCTAACAGATGAGGGGCTATGCGTTCTTTATTAATTAATCATAAATAGAGTGGGTCTATTTCTTTTCCTTCTTTAATTTTATACAAGAACAAATTAATTTCTCAAGTCTTTTGCTGAACATATTTTCTCTATATTTTTGTGTTTATCAGGCTGTTCTGGAAACTGTAGCTAGAGTTAAGTCCAAGAAAAATGACACCAAGGAGGAGAAGTATGTGCTTTTATCATGTGACTAAATAGATGATAATGATAGGTGCTGTTAAATTGAAATAGTTGTTAGCACAAGGGGAACTTAGATTTTCTATTAAAAGTGGGCAACAACTCACCATCTAAATTTTATTCCTCTATATCTGTTATGCTAGATCATTCCAACTTCATGATGTTTTCAATTTGGATAACGAAAATCGAGCAGAAGATACCCCAACGCTGATAGATCGAAAGGTACATTCATATGCCTCATTTGAGACTTCATCTGATTGACATTTTGTTATAAGTGTAGCTGAATGCATAATGGTAGTGTTTCTTTGAACTTTTTTGGTTTCAAACACCGGGTCACCTTTGAAGGCGAACAGATATTGATAAAAATGCTTAAATTGAATTTTCAGGACAATGTCTTTATTATATCTAATCCCAAATCAAAATATCCCGTGCTACAGTTAGACTTAAGGTAAATTTGGTAATTTGTAATACTGTGATTAGATTTATGACTATCATCAAGTTGTTAGCTGATCCAAACTGTTCAAATTACTGTCTCTGTAGATTGATATCAGATCTGGTAGTTGTCATTGTATCGGCAACTTGTGGTGGCATCACCTTTGCTTGTGCGGGACAACCGGTTTGAACATTATTGTCTCTCTTAGCTTTGTTCACGATGAACTAAAATTTTGAAGAAAGTTTTATTTTCTTAGAATGTAATTTTTGGAGTTTATGTGCATACCTGCCTTTAGGATTATTTTCTGCTTCATCACTCTGATTCTTTAATCTTTACTATCTTTACTTTGAACATCACCATCCCATCCCATCCCATCCCGTAAAGTAGTGTGTTTCACCCAATCTTTAATTCTTGCAGGTTATTACTGGATATTTGCTAGCAGGATCTGTTATTGGACCAGGAGGCTTAAGCTTTGTTAGTGAAATGGTGCAAGTATGTTGCTTTTCCTTTACAAAGCTATAACCTATGCCCTCTTAGAATACTTCCTTTTTAAATCTTCTTTTTAATGAATAACAAGAACTATATTAAGAAAAGGGACTGCACAAGGTTTTGGAGATCATGGGGTTCTTCCCCAACAAACACCAAAGAAAGCGACTCATGAGCGTCCAATAACTACCATTGTTCACCCTTTCTTTGGTTGACATCTTTGGACAAGATTCTTACTTGTGATCATCTGATGAATAGAGGGTGAAGGATGTCCAATGACATTTTCATATGCCTTGAGTTGGAGGGGTCGGTTGATCACCTCTTACTTCATTGTCCTTTTGCTTCCTAGATTTGAAGGTATTTCCAGTTTCGATTGGGAATCAGCTGGACCTTTCCTTACTTTTTTTGAGATTTTTTATCGTGTCGGCTCACTGTGCAATTGGGGGGGGGGGGCGTTGTTTCCCAAAGCCGTAGCCTGGGCCATTTGAAAGGAAAGGAACTTTAGGGCGTTTGAGGGAGCATCCGCCTCATCCTCTAGAGTTTGGTACAAGATTGGTCAAGCGATGGTCCAGTGGTGCACTACTCGAGAGGATTTTGATGTTGCCAACTTATATTTTCTTTTGTAATCGTATCGTATGCCAATGGCTTCTATTGTTTTTTCTTTCTTTTGTTTGTAGTTGTAGTCTTGGGCTCACTTGCTTGTGACCCCGTTGTATTCTTGTTATGTTCCACTTTTTAATATATGCGTATTCGGGAAGATGGGCAGACCAACTTCGAAGGAAGTATAAGACTAGAATTGTACTTCTAGATTTTCATGGACCGATTTTTCTTTTTTTTGGGCGGTGACGGAGGGTGTCCCAACCCTGAAAAGGAAGGACTAGTCCCTTCAAATGCACGCAATCACCCGCAAACCATGTGCATCGAGTAAGCTCGGTAGGAGTTGAATTCGAGACCTTGGGGATCTCTCCCAAGACCCAGACAAACTAAGCTACCTGTTTGGGTTTCATGGACCAATGGTATGTTAATTGTAACTTATATCGGCTACCGATAAAAAATATTGTAGCTTTTATTGGCTTGTTTGGCTAGCAATTATTTGTATATGACGAGATGAGTAATGAATCATGAAAAACAGGTTAGTGTTTTCATCACTCTAATGATCCTTATAATGAATTCCTGGGCAGCTTTTGTAAAAGATCAACATTTTTCATTGTGGTTCCTTCATAGAGAAGCTAAAGGCTAAAGCCAAGCCATGATTCTCATAACTTTCTTGTTGCAATATCTAGTTGACAAGTTTTGACGATTCATATACTATTTGTGCCTATGCGTGGAAATATAGACAATGAGATATGTAAATGTATGAACAAAATTGGTAACCACCATTGAACGAATAAGGATGTCAGATTTTAGTAGACACTCACTGACCTCTAATATGCAAAATTAGCTGGTTAAACTGGCATGTTCTGTAAATGTACTTTGTGATGATTTGGAATAGGGAAAGGGAAGTTCTTATCTGCAATATGTAATTATGTGCAAGGTTTATACTCATCATCTTATTGTCATGGGCCCATGGCATACTTCCAGATTAGGGTCCCATGTTCATTCAATTGTATTCTTTTTTTATGTATATAAATAAGTTCCCATATTACTTCTATTTCTTACCAATTCATGTATGTAGGTCGAAACAGTAGCTCAGTTTGGTGTAATTTTCCTTCTTTTTGCATTGGGCTTGGAGTTCTCTACAACAAAGGTTGGCTTATGTCTCTGTTCCTGCATTTTTCACATTTTTAATTATAAGCTTTTGCATATCTAAAATTGTCTTCCCTTCATGATTGCAGCTTCGAGTTGTTCGAGCAGTTGCTGTTCTAGGAGGCCTACTCCAAATTTTCCTATTTATGTGCCTTTCTGGAATAACAGCCTCGGTATGTCTAGTAATTATATTAAAACTTTCAGGTGTATGTATTTAGTCATGAATCTTACTAAATCTCAATTTTAAATTATCTCCTCCCTATTAAAAGGCAGATGAATATGGCAGTTTTGTCTTTGACTTCTTTTCCTTCATAAAGTTGCTGTGTGGTTCTTAAGTTCCTTCCGCTCTCCATTCTTGAAGCCCAATTTTAATTCACTGCATAATTAACATCAATTAGTGGGTTTATGCTTATTTATTGCTTGCAGAGACAAGTGATTTCCCTGATTTTCATATTCCACTTTTGTCCTTTTTTCATAATATAATATGTTTTGCTTTGTTTTCTTTTTTCCCAATGTCTCTTTGGAAACATATTTTGTTGCTCAGTTGCTGTGAATTTGATGTGATGAGTATCAATAATTGTATTTTTACTACAAAATGAAATTCATGAGGTATCCATTTAAATGTTGCATTGTACCATTCTTTATGCGCTCATTGATCTTAGTTTGTTCCTCAACCAATGGAACATTTTTGGTGTAACATTCACTGAGACTCCAATTTTGATGCTAATCTTACCAAGTTCTTACTTTTAGTGCTCTTAGAATCTGGAAAGTACATAACTGTATTTAATCTTTTGAGCGTTTTCATGCTGTTTGAAGAAACTATGTAATGCAATCTTTTGCCATTCACTTTGCTGCAGTTCTGATGCATGCAACTGCATGCTTTTTGCAGTTATGCGGTGGTAAAACTTCGGAAGGGGTGTTTGTTGGTGCATTCCTGTCAATGTCTTCAACTGCAGTGGTAGCTCTCTATCTGTAGATTTATGTAATTCTATTTACTTGCAGGTTTCTATACTTTGTAAAAGTGTTCATGACTGCCAGTTTATACTATTCTGCACTTCAAATTGTTTTTTTGATAAGTAATCATGGGTTTCATTGAAAATAGAATCAAAGATACAAGAACCTGGAGCATACGAAATAAAATAGCGTGAGCTAGACATAGGAATTTACATGCTAATACACCGTATCCCAAAAACGCTCCCAGTTAGGCGGGGAAATCTAAAACTTCCCACCTACCCAATCCGCAAGAAGCTTACAAACCCGCTGAATAACTTGCATCACAGGTGAAAAGATGTCATCAAAAATGCGTATTTTTCTCTCTTTCTAGATGGACCAGGCTATCGCCCATGGCTAAAGGGTCCACACGAGATCCAACCGCGGACCTAATGCGCCCGACTACCAGCAAGATAAGAAGCCCTAGTAGGAATAAGGAAAAACCCACGCAATTCCAAGATGAGCTAGAAAATAACTTAAGTGGTTATTCACAAAAGGGTAGTGCAAGAACAGATGATCAATTGTTTCCTCTGCTGCAATGCACATCACACATCAATTTGGAAGATTCCAACCTCTACTTTGAAGATGGTTAACCGTCAAAACTTTATCTAAAAAAGCTGTCCAAAGAAAAAAAAGGATACCTTGGAAGGCACCCCAAGATGCCACACTTTATAAGAGAAAGGTAAGCAAGGCTTGTGCTCTCAGCCCGCAAGAAGGATCTAACAGTAAATCGACCTTTGTTGTCCCTAGCCTACTCTTGAGTATCCCTAGAATTGAGGTTAGAAGAAACAGATTCAAGACGAGCCAAAAATGCTGATAAACGAACTCACATCCCAATCCTGCAACGGCCTCCTAAATTTTGGGACCCAAGATCCCTCATCTCAAACGAGGATGCCACCAATGCTTGGCGGTCTGAAGATATCAGATAAAGCGAGATAAAATCCTGTTTGAGGGTATCCGAGCTACCACAAGTTAGACCAAAAATTTACCTCATCCCCATTATCAATAACGAATCTGGTATGGCTCTTGAAGTCTGCCTCAATGCTAAGGATGGCTCTCCACAAACCTACCCCGTGAGATTTCCTCTACTCGTTAGGAGTCCATCTATTGCACTCCACGTGAAGTGCCACAATGACCTCTCTCTAAAGATTGTTTCGCTCCTCCCCAAATATCCATAACCATTTATCAAACAATCCCTTGTTTGCTTTGGCATTAGAATGAAGCAGACTTGGAAGATATACTCAGGTAATGACTTGTGGTGTAAGTTCTTCAAATCTAAGTATAACGTCTCTCATTCTTGAAATGCCTTCTGAGGGTGGGAGGTGTCCAAGCTTTGGAAAGATATCAGTGAAGCTCCACATGAAGTTATTTTTAATAATAATTGGTTGATTTGTGATGGCTCTCATATCAACTTTTGGTTGGATTGTTGGCTACTTGAAGGCCCTCTTATTTCCTATGCTTGCTCTGAACCAACTCACTATCCAATTTTGAATGAAGTGCTTGATTACAATGGGGCTTGGTCTCTTGAAAATTTCTGTTTGTTTCTTCCTAATGAGGTGATCAAATCTATTGAAGATTCTTGATCTTTTATATCTGATATATTCGATAGAGTTATTTGGCTCCGTAATAGTAAATATTGTTTCTCTGTTCGAAGTGGTTGGGAAATCATTAGACAACATTACCCTATTGCAATATGGAGTAAGCATGTTTGGAATGCAGTGATGTTTTTAGTTGGAAACTGATGCAAAGATGCATTCCTACTGATGAAGCTATCTCATCTATTAGCATTCAATTAGTGAGCAAATGTTCGTGTTGTGTGATGGTAATGTAGAAAACATGAACAATTTGCTTTTCAGGAGTGAATTGGCTATCTACGTGTGGGACTATTTCAACTCATTGTGTGATATGTCAAGCTTCATTAATGATTCTGCTCAATGTCGTCTCAATATTTGGTTTCAAAAGGCTGCTAGCCTAATAATGGCATAATTTTCTCTTCTATTGCTTCCCTCATTTGCTGGGAGATATGGATTCAGGAGAGGATTCGACAATGTCATTAAACGGCCATCCTTTGTGGTTAAACAGGTTATCGATTGGATTCAAAGCCTTAGTAATAATGTTATTTTCAGAAAAGAATGGGCAGTAATGATCTTAGAATCTTAATATCCTTGGCATTTATTGCAATCCTCGCCTCCACTAGTTACATTCATGTAAAATGACAAGGCCTCCAATTGGCGTATTCAAGCTTAATGTGGATGATGCGGCTTGTGGCAATCCGGGTAATTCTGGAGGTGGTGGTCTCCTCAGGGATTATAATGGTAATATTATTGCTGGATTTTTCTCGTTTTATGGTAATACTAATTGCTTTATTGCAGAATCTAGAGCTCTCCATGACGGATTAGCTCTTTGTGAGAGGCTTGAATATCATAATTTGATTGTGGAATCAGATTCGACATACATTGTGGATGCGTGGAACAATACAAAAGCTCTCTCATGGTCTTGTTGGTATGTCCATTTGGAAGGAGATGAATTAGAGTCTTTGACAACATTGCCCATTCCGAGGAGCGTGTTTGCTTGAGGGTTCTTCGTCTATTGATAGTTTGGTCATTTGTTCTCCATTAAAAGAGCTTTTAAGGAACTAGGCACGCTTTCTATTATATGAACTCTTAAGCCATTGTGGAGCCATGTTAATAGGGTTTTGTTTCTGTTTTCGTTTTGATTTACCTCTTTCAGTTCACTTCCTTGTGAACTCTTTTCGCTTTTAATTGCTTGTTCAATCTCATTAATATCATACTTATATTTACCGATAAAAAAAATTAAGGGCCCTTGTTTTGGTTAATTAATCTCTTCCGGACCAATTATTGGTGCTATATTTACGTTCTCTTGTTTGACATTAAATACACTTCACATTTTTTAGGTATAGAGTTTTTTTGCAACTTTACTAGCATCTCATTGTACTGAGAATCACATTTTTTAGGTATAGAGTTTTTTTGCAACTTTACTAGTATCTCATTGTACTGAGAATCACTGATGAGTCTCTCATCTCGTTTGCCACAGGTTTTGAAGTTTTTGATGGAAAGAAATAGTATTAATGCCCTTCATGGCCAAGTCACAGTTGGCACCCTTATTCTGCAGGTGTTTAACTTCTATACATTTGTCTTTCTTTCATTGATGTCTCTATAATTAAAGATACTATGTAACTGCTATCTGATATTCAAATTATCAGTATAGACTACAAATATTTCATGATTGTTGGATCATAGAACTGGTGTTTCTTATTTATATAAAAAAAGAACTTATTTGAGCTATCTTTGCCGAGCAGGATTGTGCAGTTGGTTTGCTGTTTGCTCTGCTTCCAATTTTGGGTGGTACTTCTGGTGTTCTTCAAGGAGTTATATCCATGACTAAGTCGTAAGTAAAGAGCCTGAGGACCCCCCACCCCCTTCTCTTCAATCATCACTTTACTACTCGGGGAACCCCCCTTTCCAATCTTTCGATTCTCCTGTAAAAAATTCTATATGAAATCTTTTCTCCTACTTTGCTTAACATGTAATGCCTTAGATTAGGTATGTGGTATGCCAATGAGGAACACTGTATAAAAATAACTTTTAAATGAAGCAGTATATGGTCCCCAGGCATCATAATTTGTGCTGGAAAACAATGAACTGTAAAGTGCTTTATATATATATATATATATATGTATATAGTCATTTCAGTGATGAAAGATCATGCATTATTGAAAAGGGATACAATGAAGTACTTTTATTAACAATGACTTAATTTTGGTCAACTTTACCTGATAGGGATCTGACATTTTGCACATTTGACTTTTGTCTTTCTTAATATATTTGCCTTTACTTACCAAAAAAATAAACTTTAAGTTCTTACCCTGCTTAAAACAAAATTGACGCACCTCGCCCTTAAAATTAGACGCCTTTAACAAGTTAAGATTGGAAACAAGCTATTGCAAAGGGGAAATGGCGTAAACAGGGGTGCCTACACAAAACATTCTCCTTACTCGTGCAGTCGTGCTACAACACAATTAAAGCACTGGAAAAGAGACGCATACAACTTCCAAGAGATACAACTTACAGACCACTGGCCCAAACGATGGATGCCCTGAGATACTTATTTATGCATCTGGAGATACTTTGGAGACGCTTTGGCTTTCCCTTTAACTTTTCTCATTAGATTGTGTTAGTAACTTTTATATGAACTGAAAATCATATGACCTCTTTTCTTTGTCATGGAAGATATTGTTTCAAGACATTGTTTCCGTCTCGTATGCTTCGTAATTTCCTTGTTGGAAAAAAATTAGTACCTATTAGATGCATTTTTGTAGAATGTATGCAGGGTGCTTTGCAAGTTCATGCACGTGATGGTGCAAGTAGAAATAATGAAAGAAAATGCTGGTGAAAAAAAATCACTTTTTTGGTTAACTGGCCCTGTCAATCATTTGAGACCTTCCATTAGTCTGGAATTACGAGGCACTAAGTCAAGTATGACCAGACAACTGGACCCCCCCAAAACACAATTGTGTAACTATTGTGCCAACTATGTTTGTGGCAAATCTAAACAGCTCCTAGCTACTTAAATTTTGTTGTTTTGATTTGTAATTGCTTTAGATTGTCTTTTTTCCTGGGGAATGGGTGTCAAAATCAGGTGTCTATTTGCATATAATGAATCTCCCTGTTGACCAGGTTGGTGGTGTTGATTACATTTTTGGCCATTTTGTCAATATTATGTCGTACTTGCGTACCTTGGTTCTTGAAGTTGATGATAAGCTTATCGTCACAGGTATGAATTTCTATGATAAAATGATAGAATCACATACATCGGAATTTCATGAGACTCATGGTTAATTTTACATTTTTCTTCTGCTAAATTCCTACCTGCTTTGTTTTGACACGTGTTTGACTGAAACCTTATCTTTGCAGACCAACGAACTTTACCAATTGGCATCAGTCGCATTTTGCTTACTTGTTGCTTGGGTTTGTATTCACTTCCCGATACTTGAGAAGTGCATGTGTGTGTTTCTTGCTTTTGCTTTTATTATTTTTTCTTTTTATATGCTTAATCATCACAAGACTAGTTTTTTCCACATACTAGTTTTTTTCTACCGCCTACAACTTTTACTTCAGAAGGGCCACTATTAATTTAACATTTGCATCCATCACTCAGGAAAAAACAACTTTAGTTTGTTAGGTTTAAAACTTTTCTGATTCTTGAGACTTGGACTACAGAGTCAGCGGCTTAGCCAGTTGCAAGAGCATAAGCCAACTTAATTTTTTTTGAACTTTAACCACATAATAATCTTCCTCTAAAACTTGCAAAGAGGGGTTGCTTTTCCTCACCTATTGATAAAGAAATTTCGAGAGATTTTTCAATTTACTTACAAACTTATTTTTAGCTGCTGAAGAAATTTCTTTAATTAGGATTTACATACATCTTATTTTTTTTCTTCTGCGAAAAAGGTTCATGGCTCTTTTTTCTCTCTCTCTTGCATCAGACTATCTGACCCCTGAGCGTTTTGCTGCTATAGTATTTACAGTTTGTTCTGGACTTTTGGAAATATTTTATCTAGTTAGATTTGTGAGGTGCTTCTATATAGCATGTCAAGCAATAATAGTAATGTGACATATAATCTGGTTGTTTGTCATTGCAGTGTAGTGATAAGTTGGGTCTAAGTCTTGAACTGGGTTCCTTCGCTGCCGGAGTGATGATATCAACAACTGATCTTGCTCAACATACACTAGAACAAGTAAGATTTTTTCATTTCCATCATTTTATCACTAATTGTTGTCGAGGTGCCTGATTCATGACTTTACTGAGTGGGATAAATAAATGTAACATGTTTTTGTAAGTGAGAAGATTCACTGCAGTTCTGTACTATATCTGCTGTATAACTAAGAGACTATTGTTTTAACATGTATACACCTATGCTTGACAATTTTATATTAAGTATTAACGTGTCAACATCTCTGCTTCGCAAATGGTGCCAACACCCATGTATCTTACAAAATGATCAGGTTTTGAGAATTTTCTTATCTCTGCCTCTTATGTTATTTTGTATCGGCATTACATATTACATGCTCTATTTTATGAGCAACTCTATAAGCAATGCTAACATGGCTATTCTGGATAGCAGGCCACTTGTATTGCAGATTCTCATATTAATATTATGATTGCTTCTTGCATTTGGGGATTTATAAACATATTTTTTTTTTAATTGGTTGGCAAAGCTGGTTTGTGGCTGCAAATATATCTGAAGCAAATGAGCTAATGGATTCTCTGGCATTTTTTTATTCTCATTGCTTGTTTGACTTTTTAGAAGTTGTAAAAATGTGTGCATGTGTATATATATGTACATACACACACACACATGTATGTATTGTTGTGGGTTATCTACTTTTATGGTAATTTAGTTGCTCTTAGTTGAGACTTGAGATCCTCACCTTTACATGTGAAAGTGCCATGAGATTGTGCTCTCATTTAGAGTTTGTTCTCTTTGCAGGTTGAACCCATTCGCAACTTCTTTGCCGCTCTTTTTCTCGCCAGCATCGGAATGCTGATCCATGTTCACTTCCTTTGGAACCACGTCGATATTTTACTAGCAGCTGTTATATTGGTGATCATTATAAAAACAATAGTGATCACCACAGTTGTTAAGGGATTTGGCTACAACAAGAAGACTTCACTTCTTGTAAGATATTACTGAACTACTTACCTAGTTATATAGTTTGTGCCTTTTGAATCTTCCATATATTGCAATGGCCGAAGCGACCTTAAGTTTTGCCATTTGTAGGTTGGAATGTCTCTGGCACAAATTGGGGAATTTGCATTTGTTCTTCTCAGTCGTGCTTCTAATCTTCATCTGGTTGAGGTTAGTGCTTCAAATTGTAGATTTGTCCTTTTGACTTGGTGTATTTAGCTTAAAGAAAATGCCCTCTTGCCAAACAAAGTTTCAAACGTGAGTATCCGATGTTTTCATTGGATATAGGGGTGGCCTTGTCTGTTAGCTCTATTAATCCTAATAGGAAACTATGTACAAAACTCATGAGCTTACGTGAATTTAAAGTGTAATACAGCGACTGCAGATGATGTGTCTTATAATTAAATGCATTGTCCACTTTGATATTCAAATATGTATGTATATGTGTAGAACTCACAATCAAGAAAGGTTTAAAAGTGTAAGTTTTTATCCTCTCCAACTGATAGAAAAAATGAAATAGTTTTTTCTCCCCTCTGGCATCCTATCCTATTGGCCAACATAACTGAAAGCTTGGTCTTTTTTACAGGGTAAACTTTACCTGCTGCTTCTTGGCACAACAGCTCTTAGTCTGGTATGTAAACCATTTTGAATCGTGCTGTAAGTGATGCTTTGTGAATCCAATGAGTTCCCATGCTTGCAATGTTGATGTTTCTGGGGGTGTATGTCTCTACGTGAATTATGGTCACCATTTACTCCTTTTATTGGCATGTGGCGCACATCTTATCAATCCAGGACATCAAACTGGCAGATCCTAACTTGGAAAAATTTCAAATCATTGTGATCAGATAATCTGGACAATCTGGTCAATAGCATTTTGTGGATGCCAAAGATAATTTTGGGAACACTCCTGGAAAAAACCATTGTATGGATGCTTCAGAATCTCAGATACTCTGATTATGTTCCTCTGAGATTTCTACCACGTGGCCAATTAACTAGACTATCTGAATAGATGACCATGTGCACCATGTAGTGTAGGTATTAAGGCAGGGGCAAAATAGTTTTCTCTTAAAACTGGTGGGAAAAGGGTGAAAAAATTGTTTTCACTTGAGGACAAAACCTTTGGAAGTGCTCACTGATAGCTTGACTTGATGAGCAAGCTGGTCTCTAGAAAGCCCCAGAAGTTGCAGTGTTTTTTATCCATACTTATTGATACTACTTAAATGGTGACAAAACAATTTGTTCGCTGCAACTATGGTCTGAACTGACTTAAGTAACCATTCCAAATATGTAAATACGGTGGTTGTCTTTGCAGGAGCAATCTTTGCACTCTGCAGTTTGCTCATTATGTATTATAGTTTGAGCAGTGGATCACTTACAAAGCAATTGTGCAGGTGACTACACCATTGCTTTTCAAGCTGATTCCTGCTGTCATACATCTAGGAGTGCTGTTGCGGTGGTTCTCTCCTGACAGTCAAAGCGAGGTAATCATCTGTCTTCAAATCTGTCCCCCTATTCTCAACTCATAGTCTTGTCGCTGGGCAAATGGTTTATTCTGTTTGCAGCTGTGTCTTATCCTTGCTGGAGTATGTGGTTTAAGGTCTCTTGAATATGATTTCAACTTCCAGATTGGATTTAAAGGAGAAAGCCTTCGCGCAGACAGTGCTAAGCGTATTACTTTGATGGTCCAAGACTCTCATGATTCATGAATATAAAAAACATGAACCTTAAATGGAACTTCCAGATTTACCTGACGGACTTGTTAATACTCTGGAGGACAGGTGTCTAAGAGTGCGAAGGAGGTTGACTGAATCGCAAATTTTTTTCTTATAGAAAGCTCTTCCTGTATTTGTGTTAATCTCTGACCAAGCGAACGGGCAACAAAGCAAGCTGAGCCAAAGAAGTGGAGTGTGGTAGAGGTGATGTATAAAAGCCAAGAAACCTTTTAACAGACTCGAAGCTTGATCTATAATTCAGGTCATCGTGCTACTCTTCCGCATGACCGATTTTGTGTAAAATAGATTCCACTTTGTAATGTAATTCAGATTGATTTTTGGTTCTTCATTTTTTTTTTTTGATGGGTTTGTTGAAAATTGATATCCGGCAATGCAGTTATCAATTGTAGAATGTATCTATTCACGTTTGATTAATTTAAAAGTACAAGATTTCTATCATTCAATCATGTGAGGCAAAAAGAACAGAGATAGAAGGAATGGAGAGTTTTACTCCATTTCCGTTGGGACTACTGATCCATTTCGTCTGGAAATTGTTTCAGTATTGATCATTAAAGTATTTAGTTGCATGATTGCAACAGCGTAACCCCTTTTGCCCCGAAAATGTCGAAAACTTGATGGCAGGCAGAGATGACTAATGAGGGAATTCAACATGTTCTCAAACCTAACTTAACTTATGCTCCGTTTGTTTTGAGGTAAAATACGGGAAAACAACTGAATTCTACAGAAAATGTAATTTTATACTTTCTTTAGGACAATTGACATTTTCCGGGAAATTCAGTACTTTGAAACAAACGGATCATTAATGGCAGGCAGAGTTGACTAATGTGGGAATACAACAAGTTCTCAAACCTAACTTTTCCAATCACTTGCAAAATGTCAATGTGACTCATTTATTTCTTCCTCAGCTACTGTAGACTTCTACAACAAGATTCTATTCCCTTGTGAAACTACAAAAACCTATAAGAATCTTACTTATATATATATTAACAGATTATGTTTGATGCTTTATAAGTTGATTTTAAACAAGTCCTATGCAGTATCAAGAAATAAAATAGATCATATGTAGATTAGCTTACAGAAAAGTCGCAACAAAATACACTTTGAATATCCATCATGATGAGAAGTTATTTCATTAATATACAACATTTTGCACTATTGATTGACTTTATACATGTAGAAACCATATGGAAAGGAGAAGATATCTATGTGAGCGAGTACTCCTTGAAGTATATGGAATTTATTTTATTTTATTTTTTGTGAGTATACCAGGAACTCCTAATTATCTAACGCTTTTTTTTTGGGAACTCGAGGTGTCCCCAACCCTTTGGGTAAGGACAAATCCCCGAGGGTTAATTGTTAAATGTGATTTATCAGTCAATTCCATCAAGTAGTAAAATTCAGTCAATCCTTTCTTAGGTGATGATAGATGAAAGTCAAGAACTCATTACCTACATAGTAGAAGTACCTCATTAATTAAAAAAGAGGCCAATGGTAGTGTATCCCCCTCACTAGTAGGAGGGAGGTCTTGGGGATCAAGCCCCACTTGGAACATATATACTAACCCTTACTAAACAGAATTTGCTAAATTTTTTTTTTTAAAAAAAAAATTAACTACTACCATAATGGCTGCTTTAGACGCAAGTCTATCGAGCTTACCAAAGCTAGATAAAGAAGGAAAATGACAGAAAAAAAGTCGTCTATAAGAAAATGTAAGACATATAGATGTCTGAATGTCCAAACTGATGGTTTATATTGAATATTGCTATAGATAAATCATAGCCAATTAAAAGATTACCTTGATTGACCCAACTGTTTGATAGAAAATCTCTAGAATCTGAGTTATCATATAATAAGGTGTTAATATATACACATGAGGGTAGACTTTTGTATCTGTAATGGATACAAGAATTGTCTTCCACATCATACTGCACAGACCTACCAAGTCAGCGATCAAACAGATTAATCCGTCGGCCTCATCTCGGATGGGACATGTCCAGACGGGAATGTTGGTTGGTTAACGTAACGGTCTGAAAAGAATTTAACTGTAAAGCGGAGCTCTGTTTCACAGCAGAAAAGCATATCTTCAATTTTTTAGTGTAAATGCAGTGACACTTTTGTAATTATGGAGAGATGTGAAGTGTCACCACCTTAGGCAAAAAGGGGAGCTCCGCTTTTCCGCTGTTAAGCAGAGCTCCTCTTTGTATTTAAACACTACTTTAAACTGTAGAGTTGTTTGATTTATATGACTTTTGAGATTTCATCCACCAGAGAGGTGGCCTACTAATCCATAAGAAACTGTAGCCTTTTAGGTCCCTTAGAACATTGTTACAGAGTCTAATCCATAAGAAACAAGCAAATATGAAAACATGCCTTGGGGAGGCTTCAGGAAAAGGATATATGTAATTTGGTACCTCATTGATAGTTACACGGTGTAAATAAGACAGACTTAGTAGTTTACAGATCGCTAATGCGAAACATTGGCTTTTTAAGTACACAAAATCACAGAAGAGAGACCAATTAATTTTTTTTATTACATCAGGTCTTACCCAATGGTAATAGCATGTCTTATGCCTTGTTGACACAATAAGAAATTGTGAGTTCTTAATTAATCTCCATCTTTTTCTAAGGGTTGTATAATTATTGGTTTGTTTGTCTGCTTGAAAAAATATCCAATATGAGTTACCTTTATCCGCCGATGATCTGCTACAAGTAGACTTATTTATTGAGTACATGTAT
Source organism: Tetracentron sinense (assembly GCA_015143295.1). Classification (NCBI taxonomy): domain Eukaryota; kingdom Viridiplantae; phylum Streptophyta; class Magnoliopsida; order Trochodendrales; family Trochodendraceae; genus Tetracentron; species Tetracentron sinense. The sequence continues at coordinate 36,074,958 of CM026565.1, forward strand.
AAGCCTATAAATATCAAGAAAAATCATTTTTGCCACCTCAAACTTAACTTTCTTAAATAGAAAGGGAAAATAACCATTAAAAAATAAATAAAAACCATTAGTATCAAATTTTTTGGTTGTTTTATTGCTGTTGATGCAGCTACCACTTTTAAGGAATTGGAGTATATAATATTGAAGCGAATTGGTGTGAGGACACCAACTAGTTAGGTGGTGTTTGGATTGGATTTTATTAGCCAAAAATCAATTATGATAAAATTGATTATGTAGAAATTAATTGTCAAATCATCAAATTTTCAAATAATAGTGTTTGAAGAATACAAAGTTGAGTCTCTCAACTTCCTATTCTCGAAACACTATCATTTGAAAAAAATGATTATTTGACCATTAATTTCTACATAATCAATTTTATCAGAATTGATTTTTGGTTAATAAAATCCAATCCTAACGCCCCATTAGGCATTGATAATGCTTCTCTTTCATCTGTGGTGGGGCTGGGGATGATATCCAAAAAAGTAATCACATGTTGATCACATGTGCCGTCACCCAAGCAATAGCTTTAGAGATTGGACGGATTTGATCAATGCTTAAATGAATCATTGACCTTGATGTTCCTTTGGAACACCATGCACACCCTCTCTAGTGCCTTGGGCTATGGTAACTAACCTTTCTGAAACTTAGCAGACATGATAGTTGATTTGGTATGCCTTTGTTAAATTTTTTTGGTAGCCAAATACGGGTTAGGCTGCAACCCCAGGTTTGTTAGAGGACACGAGACTTAGAAGTGGACTAAACATTATGAGTCTATCAACCTTCACTTGAAGAAATAAAACCTGAACACCATACATGTGATATATAAGCACGTGCGTTGGAGAACTTTAATTATACAGTATCAGTGAGGATTATAATGTCCAAATGAAGACCTTTCGTTTGTGGCCAAACCTAAGAGGTGTCCCAACAGTCTGAAAATCTTTGATATGCATGATTAATGGTCCCGAAGCCAACCTCATTACTGATAAGGTTGAGCTGTATTAAGTTAATCTATTCAAACCCGGAAAAACCAGGCGGGGTTAGCGGTTAAGTCCATGATTGTCACTCATTAATCACAAGTTCAAGATTATGCTTTGAAAAAGCAAGAAAAATCTCAAATTTACTTAGCCATAGAAGTACAATTCCTTATTAAAAACCTCCATAGAATTTATTAATTTATTTCATTATTTGAAGGCATATTAGAGAAGAAGGCAGCACAGTACATTGAATGAAACTTGATGCTCATACGCATTTAGTAGTGCATTTGCAGCCTTCAAAGCATTTATAAGTGCATTTGCAGGTATCCCCAAAAGAACATTCGCCGTCCCAGAAATTACTGGGGTAATTTGTAGCACATAGGTTATGGCACGACTCTGAGTCGCACCCATGGCTCAAACTGTAATAATCACAACATGTTTGGGCAGCTACCTTCTCACCTGCCAACGTGCAGGAAGATCACCCAAATAGCATAAAAAACAAAGCTTAGTTTGAACTAAAACCTCTTTTTACAAATGGGAAATGCTTCTGAGACTGTCTTAGGGCCGATTTTGAGACAGAATTTCAGGTGGGGCCCATTTTCTCGGCCCTAAGACGGTCTCAAAAGCAAAGTCCTTTATAAATATATCTAAATCTCGTATTTGAATTTGAATGAAGAGGAGTGCTAGCCACTCCAAATCAATCCCTACTCTCACCCTCCACCAACCACATGTCCGTTCTACAATGATTAAAGTACTCTCTTACCCAAAAAAATGGACAAGTGGTTGGTAGAAGGTGAGAGTATGGGTTTACTGAGTAGGGCTAGCATTCCTCTTTGAATGAATATTTAAGATTTCAAAGTGAGCTAACCAATACTATATGATGGTTGCCATAAAAGCTATTGTGAATTGGAACAGAAAAGCAAAGCAAAGCAGTTCAAGATAAGCAAAATATGGTAGAAAAGGCTTACAAGAAGAAGAGAAAACTAGGAGGATGACAAGGAGCATTGGAACAATATTCATGAGGATCTTCATCTCTATTAGTTCTCAGACTCTGAGAGCGATAGAGAGGAAATAGAACTTGAAATCTAAAGCATTCCTTACTGCTATTTATATATAGTTGAATTCTCTCTCATTTTGAGGGCCTTGTTCCATTTCTCTGCAATGCAATCTGATTTTCCCACAAAATCCGCAAATTAAATTTTCAGATATTTTTGTTATACCCACCTAACAAAATCTTCATTTTCTAGATACTACAATAAATGATCCACTGAAAAACATAAACAAATAAATAAGACTATCGAATCTTCAACAATTCACACTTCCCGGTTTGCTCCAGTGGTAAGATGTATACCCTTTGGAGGCGGAGGACTTGGGTTCGAGTCCAGTTAGTGTGGTAGTTGCAACTCCTGTTGTTTTGATGGGCGTCACGCCTAGGTCGACCGATTGGATGGTGAAATCTATAATCCTAGGTTAGGTCATATTAATATTAGGGTTAATACTGAACAATTACAGTTCATGACAAACATTCTTGATGTCCAATTACACGACTTAAATCTTTTTAATTTGACTAATTTTTTGCCACGTGTTAAGATATAAGAACTCACACATTGAATTTTTTTTGTGGACCCAAAAGAGTGCAGTGTTTCAAACAAATGTGTAATGTATAGACAAGAGCCAATTCTTGCCTAAGTGTCACAAAAGAATAGAGGAAAAAAGAAAAGTCTTTGCTCTTGTTTTAGATTAGGGTTTCTTCAAGTCCGCATACGAAAAAGGTATAAAGAGACCTTAAATAGGGAACTAATCAAACCCTAGGGACAAATTACAAAAATACCCATAAAGATGAATTACTAAAATGCCACTAAAAAAGAAAAAGCCCTCAAAACCCTCAAAACGACCCCGAAATAGAAATCTGTGCGTCGAAGAACCACTATGACACTCAACCCGGATCCGTCCCGTCGAGCTACCCCAAATTCATATATTATAATAGTCAATCGGATTTCCGGATCAAAAGTTATGTCCAAAAGTAATTTTACCGCTGGACGACGTCGTTCTCCCCTGGTTGAAGAGGTCTGAAACATTACCATTGATGCTCTTGCACTTCCAAAAATTCCTCATCACCCTTGTAGGTATAGAAGTCTGAAACATTAAAAACTGGAGAGATGTCGAGTTCATCTGACAACTCAACTTCATATGCATTATCATTGATCATCTTCCTGATCTCACACGGTCCAATCTTTTTGTACTTTTAAGGAATTAGAGTATGTTATAGAAGCGAATTAGTGTGAGGACACAAACTTGTTTGGTATTAATAATTCTTCTCTTTCATCTGTGGTGGAGTTGGAGATGATATTGCAGTTTCGAGTACACAAATGTCGCTATTTTGGATTACTGATAATACTGATCAAATTTTTCTGCATAATCTCTCAATAAAATACAATATGGAGACACACATGGAATTGAGGATTTAGCTCAATCCATCAGTGCTTTTAGTCGCAAATGTGGTCGTGTGTTCAATCGTAAATTACTAACCGGAAACGAGGAAGAAAAGAGGGAGAGAAATCAATACATGATCTCATTGCAGAAGTGAATGAACCACAAAATCCCATCACTACATGAAAGCTTTTGGTTCTCATAACATGCTATTCTTGATCAATGCAAGCTCTTGTATTTAAGTATTATCAACAGTCCTGTTCACTCAAATTACAAAAGTTATTTTTCCCTTTTGAAACATAATAATTTTACTAGTAACACCATGAGTTCAAGGACACCAACATGGGTAGATTCATATAGTAATATGTTCATTGATCTGTGCAATCTTATAGAATTGTGAAAATGATTGTGGTTGTGTTTTGCCTTCGGGTGTTTTCAGATCACACTAATGGGTCCAATTAGGAGGTGCCCAGAGGATGATTTACTTTGCTTCAATGGCCTTGGGGAAGTAAGTGTGAGCTCTAGATCAGGTGCTTCATTTGGAACAATACGCTTTGTCATGGTAGAAGATCTTGGCTGGGAATTAAATGATCCATATGCCCAAACAGGCACGGCATGATGGCTCGAAGGCAATTGAGAGAACTGAGGTTCTTCCTTATTCAAATCAATAGCTTGTTCTAAAGAGTTCAGGTCTATCAAGGGCAGATTAGTGTCTTGAACTTCATGGTGAACACTTTTTATATTGAGAGATGGAGTGGGAATGGGAGAAGGATCATTGAGCTTAGAATTAGCAGTGATAACATGATCTGCCATGTTGCTGCTCCTAACCTGAAGATTGAGAGACAAAAAAAACAATTCAGTCACAGCTTCATCATCAAGAATGTGAGAACCAAACTGTACAAAAATCAGGGAATGGTGGATATACCACATCAAAGAGGCTTGACCGTCGCTTCTTCTTGTTGAGGCATGTCCGGCGGAGAAAGTACTTCTGTGCATGACTGGCAACTTGGGTTGGAGTCCTCGTAGTCACAAAGTTCCTTGAAATACCCCTCCAATCACCCTTTCCATGCTTCTCGAGTCCGGCTAGAAATGTCATGTGCTCCTCCTCCGTCCACGGGACTCCTAGTCACCCATCCACGATATAATTCATACCATGAAGCCAAAGGAAAATATAAAGAACAATGAAAAAAATAAATATAAAAATTATTTGAATAGATGTCGCTGAATAGAAATCTAATAAAATTCACCATCTGCCCATTGATAGAAGCTGAATACAGGGAAAATGAATCTTTATTTAGTAAACATAATATTTATGAAACTCCTATAGAAGCTAAAAAGTGTTGAAATCAACAGGGGGAACACAAGTTGCTTAAGAAATGACCAGGGAACATAATCTACCCATCTTAAACATACTAAGAAACCGCCACCATCATCAACATCACTGAAGAGTAATAAAAAAATATTATGAAAGAGCCAGGAAAATTGAATGCACAAACATAAACAGAGGTATAAAATATTATAAAAAACCATTTAGCAGTTCTATTTAGAGGAAAAACCACTGGGAAGCACAAGGAACACACAAAAACATCATTAACATGAAGCAAAACAACCAAAACCTTATAGCATGAATTTGGTTATTGCAGAATAGATCAATAATAGATTCAAATACTAACTACATGCACACACAAAGCTTTGAAAACAGAACTTGGGTTCTGCTCCCAATTTTCAGAAAATTCAGACTAGGTCAAGAAAATATCTAGAGACCCAAACATTCATTTATAATCACAATATGGAAACATATAAAATGAAAACATACAAGTAATGTCCTCTCAGAACTACTACAAATTCTATCTTAAGAAAAAGAAAATTAAACCCAATTATGTATAATAGTAGCAGTGGAATAAAGAGTACTCATACTCACCCTTCTTCCTCTCTTGGGTGTGACTAATGAGACCATCAGAGAGATAGCCATCAGGCATTTTTTCAGAATTCTCATCAATGAAAACACGGGACGAAGACGCTGAACACGAGAGTGTCGATGATGAGGCTAATGATGAAGATGACAAGCAATCCATGCTAAAACTCTTCTTCATGGCAAGAGAAGATGAAAAAGGTATATCAAGTTGCACCCCAAAGAGCCTCAGGCCACCAACACTACTCCCTCTGTAAGTGGTGCAAGTCCTTGAATTATGGCCCATGTTCCCACAATGTGAGCATTTCTTGCCCATTCTCACCCAGACAAATTTCAACTTCACAGACCAACCACCAATACCCACAACACAAACTGAGAGAGAGAGAGAGAGGTCTCACTAACAACTATATGTTTGGTTGGTATATATGATGATGGGTTAGATGGGGTTATTGACAAGAATTCAAACCTAGAAAAGAGGATTGAATGGACATAGTTTTTTGTAGGATATTTTTCCACATTGTATATTGTATAACTCTCTCTCTCTCTCTACATTGTATATTGTATAACACACACTAGTCTCTCTCTCTCTCTCTATGGAAAAGCTTATCCCATAGACTATCTCTGTTTATTGTATGTACTACATATTGTAGCCCATGTAGGTGGGGACACTTGTAGTTAGTTTCCTTTCAAGAATACATATATTAATACATACATACAAAGATAAATACATGTAGTACTGAGAGTATGAAATAAGTCTCATGAAGGTCATGCATTCCTGAATAAGCTTCCCTTGTGATATTAATGTTCATGTACTTGCTCACCAATCTGGCCACATTAATCAAACTGTCCGACTGATTACTTTTGTCTACGACTTCATCCGTTTATAAGCAGTCTAGGGATGAAATAGTTAGTCAATCCTGATTTATGAGCATGTGAAGGGTTGTAGTTGAAAATTATCTATACATTTATACATGAATCTTGTTTGTATAAGACAGGCTTCCTGTTTATGTAAATAATTAATTCTAATGGAGTTATTCCCTAAGCCTGGGATATATATATATATATATATATAAAGAGAGAGAGAGAGAGAGAGAGAGAGATTGGCTGGGAGAAGATAAACTCCACCAATGGTTTGGAGGTGGGTAGCTGTATTGACTTAGAGATGGGAGAACAGGTGTCATAGAAAATGAGAACTTACTAAGTTGATGTTGATCAACCAACACCATTTTATCCCAGAAAAAACGCTAAAAGGATTTTATAAAATTAGCTTTGAATGTGTTGCTTGTCCAATTTCTCAATCAGAACCAAAATGTGGGAAAGTTGACAAGCCAACCAATTTACACAAGATTCTTTCAACCCTTCTCTTCTTTGGGATAAAAAAGCCCATCAGAATCATAAAACTTAGCCATCCAATTATTACATGTCCTATCGATCAAAACCATCGGATTAATGGACTAAAATCCCGAAAACACGGTTAATATAATCATCGAAATTGTTGTTTTTGGGGGGCTACGGCCCATCGATCGGATTTTCCTGATTAGTGGCACTCGAACTTATCGGGTGGCTAAATAGCCAACTAATCCATTTACTAAATGGGATTAATTCTCACCTAATTCATCCTCCTCTTCATTTTAATCTTGCAAAACTAAACATAGGAGAAAATACTATCCATATCAGTTTGACATCTCACATCTTGTAGTTTTTCTTTATATAAGCCAATGAATATGGTTTACCTTTCAAGGTCATTGATTGACATATGAATTGAACAAAGGGAGGAGAGGATATTATTTTCCTATAAAAGTAAGCTTATATGTAAATCAACATACACACATACACACGTATATATACCTTTCTTTTCAGGAAAATATCTTCCTCTGCTTGCTTTTTTGTCTGTCTTAGTGTTATTATTATACATGGGTCACCCTGTTTATATATATATACCTTTCTTTTGAGGAAGATATATTCCCCTATATATATATATATATATATACCTTTCTTTTGAGGAAGATGTATTCCCCTACTTGTTTTTGTCTGTCTTAGTGATATTATTATACATGGTCCAGGTTGTTAAGGGTTATTAGTTAAATGTGGTTCATGGTACAATGTATTTAAAAGCCGAGTTGAGAATATTATAATTGCTTTTCACTATCAAAACTAGAAAACACCTAGTAAACTACTTCTTGTGTGAAGTGCTTGGAACTATGTAATATAATATGACACAATTTGGGATTTTCTCGAGGCCATACCTACATTGGGAGTAAAACTGGGAAAAGTTTTTTTACCAATTTTTTAGTGTACTCTACCAAATGATCAATCTTTTGCATGTTCAATGAAGAATAATTATTAATTAATGATCAATTAATATAGATGTGCTTCCATAAATCACATTATCACACGACGAGTACGTAGTCAGGGGATCCCCAAGCTCCACCTCATATACATGTGCATAGAGGATCCGAATAAAATGCCATTGTTAGACGATCGAAATGAATGGATAGTAATGTGGATGTAGCATGGTACACATGGTTTCCATTATATCATGACATTAGACCATCATTTGGATTGGCCATGGCCAAAATTCACATTGGTTGAAGAAAGCAATAAACCCATTTGGGCAGAGATGCTTCTGATAATCCTACATTTCCGAATTTGGGTTGTGCTAATCCAAAGATGTTCTCAGATTTATCTAATCTTCAGCAACAGAAACAGTATCCACAAAATTAATACAGAGAATATTCTACTTTAACCAGTAAGAGAAGCTTTTGCATATTCAGACAGGTTTTAGTAACTGGACACATGCTTTTCCACAATTCATCATGAAATGAATTAAACAGGATCAGATTGTCAGACAGGTTTCAGGTTTCAACATCATGGTTTCCAAAATCTACAGTGTTCAAGCTACAATGGCACTACTCATAGTGGTCAATTACATCAACTCCCCTTTCTTATCAGTGCCTTATCCCAACTATTGAGGTGGACACTAAAAATCCTGTTCTGCCATTCTAGTTTATCATGAGCCATTGAACAGAGTTTATAAATATTTCTCTTAGTCAAATGTGAAAAGAACCTTTTTTTTTGTTGCTGTTATTTTTCTTCCCACAATGAAATAACTGTAGAGCCAAAATTTTGTTGCAGCAACCAAGTACCAATAACATTTCCTTTCTTTCTTGTAATTCTTTTCTTCTAAATATAATTAATTTCTACTCTCAGGTACAAGCCATAGGTCTGATTGGGTGTGTGTGTTTAGAGTGTGTTAAATGATAACCTTAAACCCAAAAAAAAGGGTACAAGCCATAGTCAATCTCAACTAGTCACATATTTTCTTTCATTTATTTTTAATTATAGTTTATGAACATATTTAATCCTCTCAAAGAAAGTATCAACAAAAAGTACTTTACATTAAAAACTAGGGTTAAGGTTGCAAAGACGTACCGATATATCATAGATGCATAATATAGTCTACTAAATTAGGGTAGCTTCCTAAGATTTGGTTTCTGGTTAATATAACATTTAATCATCTTATAAGAAAGATTATATGGGTAAAATACCAATTGCATCAAATTTTTTTTTTTGATAATCATTGCATCAAAGTTTGATGATGAAAGAAGTTTACAATCGGCAAAGCAACCACATGGGTCACATTCAAACTAGGGACCTCAACCACCAGTTACATAGGATGCATGCATTTGCCTCTCATATCATTTCATATTATATTATGATAATAATGCATTATTATGCTACAAAAGCTGTCTCAAAGGAGACAAGTAATATTTTAGAACCAGAATATTCCAGAATGTCCAATATATGAGCACATTTGACCTTTCTTAGGGTGCATTTGGATTTGCAGAATTGGAATTTGTTGGAATTTGAACTACATGTTTAATCCCTAAACCCTTTGGATCTTGAAAACTATGAATCATAGAAATCACACAGCGAATAGAAAAAAGTTGTAGAGAACAAAACAAAGACAAAACACAGAGATATACGAGGTTCGGCGACGTGCCTACATCCTCGGGAGTTATACTAATTCACTATCTTGAAGATACAGAGTACATAGAGTTTTTTTTTCCTAAGAATGACGGCCACTTCTCACACACACGCATAAAAAATACGCTCACTGCTCCGCCCTTCTGGGTAATCTGCTGAAGGTTGTCTATATTCCCAATAGAATTGGCCCAATGAATTGAATTCTGCTCAATTCGGCGTAGAATTGGAATTCTGCTCTTTTAACCCTTGAAGTAGGGTTTCAAATTCCATGCGGAATTACTGCAATTCTAATTCCGTAGTTTTTGTAATGCGCAACAAAAGACGGATACTGGGGTTAATAGGAGTGTGAGTCTTTTACAAAGAATCTCTTCAATAAATTTTTTTTAAAAGAAAAAAAAAAGCGAAGTGGAATTGTTATGTTTTAGATGGTCGAAACTACATTTTCCCCAAGAAAATTATTTGTAGAAAATTATACAATTGATTGAATAAAGCCTATAAAGAGGTTAAAATGTTAGAGATTGAGAAATTAATCATATATATAAGATGCATGTTTATCCTTCTATTATTAAAAACAATAAAATGGGCCGGTAACGAAAAAGAACGAAAAAATGCTGCCATATATACATGAGGGGGACTGCTTAGCTTGTAGAAAATTGAATACAGAAAAAAAAATTTTGATTAATGTTCTTCATTCTCTAAGAATTTTTGTCAACTCATGTTCTGCTATAATTTATACTTTACATGAGCTATTTTTTTTCCTTCAAAGTTTCTCCAAAAGTATGTGAACTGAGATATTTGTTTATATTCTAGTGGAACTGGGAAGGTACAAGCATCTAAGATAGGAATATTCTCTGAAAAGTAAATAAATCACATTTAATTACAGAAAATGCAAAAGAGTATGCAGATATTCTATCAACAGCTTCACGTCTTCCACCATTCTCAATACAATGTTACCTAAAAACAAACAGCAATCATTAAGAAAGAGAAACCAGTCTCTCTGTTGTATGGATCCCCAAGAAATGATGAAGATATTGTCTCACAAGATGAAACCATAGAGAAGATATTTTTTTTCTTTGTGGGGTTTCGAAATTCAAATCATTAAAAAAATTATGGTTAAAGATAGTAACTGACATGATGTTTATGGACTTTTTGAAGTTTGGACAAGTGAAAATGTATTAGGCTGTGAATGGTGGTATTAACCTTAACATATAATTACAAAATTTTCAATTTTTTTTATGGACATTGTAAGCACCTAATTTTTACACCCTTAATTAACCACGGTTAAGTCCCTTAACCATGGTAATCCCCAGTCAAATCCCTTGACCCGAGGAATCAACCCTAGCAAACCCTAGGTTTTTAATCCTAGTTAGACCCTATCCAAAACCTAGAACCTAACCATAGGTGTAACCCTAACCTAACCCTAGCCTAGCCCTAGCCTAGTCCTAGCATAATCCAAAACCTAGGAATATTCAAGCCCTACCTAGCCCTTAGGGCTTAACCCCAAGCTCTTAAAACCCCCATAGGGTATTAAGCTTCTTGGCTTGGGCCCAAGCTCAGGCCCAAGAATTCGAAATAGGGACCCAGTACCGCGTGTCTGCCACAGGCCAGGGGCCTGTTGGGCAAAACCCTTAGGTGGCGGTAATGTCTTTACTGACATTACCAAACCGTACAGGATTGGTAATGGCGGTAAAACCATTACTGCCAATACTTGGGTTTCTTTCCTGCAGCACGCTACCCCCCTGCTCGATCAGTGCACGCCTGCATCACCCCCTCTTCAGCCTCAGGCGCCTCTCTGTCCACTATAGCACTCCCCCTACCCTCATCCTATTGCCAGGGGTGTCCCCAACCCTTGACCTATAAAGGGGACACCCCCCATGGCTGTGGGGGGACTCGACAATTCATACCCGAAGCCCTGATCAAATCAGCCCTCTCCCTAGGTCCTTAGGCAAATCCTAGTGGTCCCTCCAGCCTCTGGCAGCTTCCCTGCCACCACGAGCAACCTGCTCCACCATGAACAACACCTCCACGAACCGCCACCAGGTGCCACCACTTGCAGTAAGGCAGACAGCAGGGTAGGGCTTCCCCCTACCCCAATTTATTTGCATTTACTCCCATGTGAGCCCCTAGTCCATTTCAGGGGACTATTGTGTGCTTTTTGTAGGTGAACCCATAGTAAGGAGGTCTCTCCCACCTTCATAGGTGTGGGGAACCTTCCCCACGGGTATATTAGCGTTCCAAGGGCTTCAGTAGTTTCTGGGGGTCCCTCACATAATGAGGGAACCCCTGGAACCCCCCCCCCCCCCCCCCTAAGCAGTCCCGTTGGACATTTTGTAAGTTTTGGGAAAAGTCTAGGGTATCGGTAAACTCGGTACCGACACCCCCTGCAGCTTGGATTTATAGCCTTCGTGGGCCCTACCTGAGCTGCCCTAGGGCCCATTCAAGGGCTAGCGTTGACCCCTAGGGTCTCCCCTACATTTCATCAGAAGACCCTGTGAACCATAGTTAAGCTTACCTAGGGTTAAAATGGTAAAAACCACAAACTGTCCAGCATATCGGTAATCAAATTACCGACATTTATGATTTTATGTAAATGGTTGACAGTGTCACTTTGACACACTGTGGAGCTCACACTGGCCACCCCTGGGGTCCACCCAGACCCATTTTGTTTCCTTCATGACCCTCTGCAAAACCATAGGTTGTGGACCGCTCAACTCATCCCCTAACCATAGTTACAGGGGCTTAAACTTGGGAAAAAATAATGTTTACTGTCGGCAATCCCATTGCCGACAATATGTAATTTTGACCTTTTGGGCCTTTTCAGTGGGCCCACAGCCCATGGTGGACCCTCACAAGACTGGGCCTAGCCCCTGGGCTCATCCCAGACCCAACATTGACTTAACCACGGGATAAACTAACCCCGATTAAAAGTCAACCATGGTTACTTGGCCTAACCATCTTGGAAAAATCCTAAAAAATTAGGAAAAACCTCAAAAGGCGATATAAATCCAAATTTAACCTTGAACATTGCCTAACCTTGGTTATTCGGACTAACCATGGTTAAAACCCATGTCTTAACTATGGTTAGCCCATTTAACTTGGGTAGTTTCGGGAAAAACCCCTAAAATCTATAAACCAAACTTGGACCATGCCCTTAGGCCTACTGGGTTGAACCCAAGCCTACCGGGCTTGACCCTCGGCCTACCGGGCTTCTATCTTGGCCTACCGGGCCAAACCCTAGCCCACCGAGCTCACCCAAGGCCTACTGGGCCTAAACCGACCTACTGAGCCCAACCCTAAGCCTACCAGGCTTAACCATAGGCCTACCGGGCCGAGCCAAAGCCTACTGGGCTTAACCCAGGCCTACCGGGCCTAGTCTTGGTCTACCAGACTCAACCCAAGCCTACTGGGCCTATCCTCGGCCTACCGGGCCAAACCCTAAGCCTACCAGGCTCCAACCTCGGCTTACCGGGCCCAATCAATCAAACCAAACACTTGACCAACTCGGTCAACTCAACCCTAGTCTATCAGACTAGACCCTAAGCCACCCTTGGTGCACACACAATATACCCCTTAGCCTCAGCACGGGCTCATGTGCCAGAACTACGTTCGGTCTGATCTCACCCCAATGTGAGTACGTAGGCAGCCCAACTCGAGTCCGACTCTGGTTTAGCTTTTCCCTTTTGGGATTAGTATAAACTAAAACAAAGACAATTGACTAACAACTTGACTTTAATTAGCTTAAACCTAGTAAGTAGGGAACCGTTATAAAACGGAAGTGCCGGGGTGCCTAACACCTTCCCCGGACTTAACTAAACCTCTTACCTAAAACTCTAAGTAGACCAAAACCTTATCCCTACCAAATAAATAAGTGACGGCTCTAAACATAAAATCAATTGACCACATCGCCAGGACAACACCCCCTCTTATGGGCGGGGACTGAAATCCTTGTTCACGGACATTATTTATTTTCCTAACACCAAGGTTCATATTGCAAATAAATTTGTGCGAGGAAAGAGAAAGTCAAGATTTGCAGCTAAGGGAGCAAAGTGTAGCAATCAATCAACTGCAAATGAATTTGGTTGAACTGGGAGCAATAACTTACCGACATTCCTGCTAAAGATGCGATCTTAGCTCATTCCTCCTATCATGAAACATGATTTAAAAACTCGTTGAAACCGTTACGTAACGGTTTCGGTGACCTCGGATACCCGAAACCGTGTCTTTACGATTTTTTTCCAAAACCAAAACGTAATGCCCAAAACCGTTACGTAACAGGCGTAGGATTCGTTCGCGAAAATACATTGCATCTGTAAATAAACTTTGAGAATCTCCTTTGCAGCCTTGCAGACCTTTCAGTTTGACTTTGAAACTCACCCAGTTACATGCCTAGACTCCTAGTGTCTACAAACAAAGTAGTGAAGACCCGTGAACTTCATTCATTCATAGTTTTATAAATTCCTCACGAATCCATCAAAAATACCAAAAGAAAGAAGGAAAAAAAAAAGGAGTTTGGGAGTGGAGGAGGAATTAGGGAGGAGGACATGCCCGTGGTCCGTAAAAGAGGAGCTCCTTGCGCCGTCGCAATTCTATGATGAGCCAGCTCGGAATTCTATGTGGCTTTAGCACTTAGCAGGTGTATATGTTTCTGGCTATCTGCCTATATAGAGTGTGAAGTCTGGATTAAATTCAACTTTCAAGTTCAACCCTCGACCCATCTAATTTCATTATTTCTACATTTTGACCTTCATATTGGCTTTAGAAGTATCTTGTTACTAATTTATTGTATGTTTTTTTTTTTTTCAATTTATTGAGATTTTTTGAATTTTTTTTAAGCAAAAAAAATAAATTATTAAGTATCGGCCAAAACTGTTACGTAACGACGTGTCCGTTACGGTGTCCAAAACCTTTTTTTTTTTTTTTTTTAACCTTGCCATGAAAACTAGAAATATACGCATTTTTATAGAGAAAGGAAACAATAGGTGGTAGTAACCAATATAAGATATACACAAAAATTAAGGAGTATAACATAATAGACATAAATTTCGAGCTAATCTTAGGACCTAGGATAATGATCAGATACTTCCATGGGTTTAGCATATCGGTATCGACATTTCTACAATAGTAAACTGGTTTCAGATAATGGACAGTACAGTATGCTAAACCCAGATCTTACTGTTCTTGAATTCTTAACAATTACTAATTTGCTTTGTCATGAAAAAGTGGCATACCGTAAAGACTTATATGCAAGGACAAAAAATATTACAAAATATTGCGAATACAATTTAGAGAGCCCAGGTCATAACCAACTTCAATTTTCGAAAGTCAGATTCCATAGACATTTAAAAGATCTTGCACGCTTACAATTGTGCCCAGGGATGAGGCATTTGCAAGAAAGTGAAAATCTAGCATTCCTTGTCAAACCTGATTGTTCATGACCCAAATATCAGAAGCTTAAACGTATAATTTCATTACAGAACGTGGATCATAAAATGCGACAAACATAAATAAATACATAAAATCCTGAAGTTACATTCTGTGGAACCGCATAACAGATAATTATCAAAAAAAAAAAGAAGGAATCTATTAGCTGCTGCAAACTATGGGTGTTTAAATCGAAGGATAGACTTCCACTTCTTGTAATCTTAAGAAATAAATTATTAGTCTCTTTCTTGCCTTGATGGTCATATAAGGTTATTAGCTCTATTTTTGAAATGTGAGTCGGAAAAGCATCAATAGAGAACGAAAGAGTTGGAATTGATTGATATTGATACGCCAAAAACCTCCGGACTTGTGGAACGTGTGAAATCAAATCCTATATCTATTTAGGATCATAATTGGGGAAATAATAGAAAAATAATGACGGAAAAGAATAAATAAGCAAACACACACCAAAGAGAAAATACAAGAGATATACGTGGTTCCGTAATAACCTGTCTACAGCCACGAGTTATCCAATTACTTATTATTTATTCATAGAAACCTTGAGAAACCCAGTACAAGATACACACTATCCTCTCAAATTAAATCTCAACCCAAGCCCAGAGCCCATTGTACACTCTACTCAAGTCATATTCTCAATGAACCCTAAGAACAATCCCTATCTATCCTCTCTTCAACTTTTTCTCAAGCCTTAGTATACTTAAACTCTTTCTATTATCTCACACTCTCTATGAGAACAGCTAGGGCTTTCCCCGGGAGCCCTAATATTCACCCTCTCATGATTCCATGATCTTTCAACACGACAAAGCACTCTTCGAGGGCATGTCCATAATCTGCTATTTATAGGTCTATACTCGGAGTCCTAGACAAATAGAAAGTCCCCACTCGAATTAGGGGTTTTCTAAACATAAAACAAGTAATTTCCTGGAAATCATCGTACCGCCGATCGATCGGCACCTCCCTGGCCGATTGATTGGTTGTCCTTGGTTTTGCCTAATTCGAGCCAACTTCTACACGTAACATACCACAATGCTTCTGTAACTGACTTCCTCGATATCTCTCAACCAACATAGCTTCCACTCTAGTGGCAAACAATCATTTTTCCTTCTTGAGACGGCTCACACTATGCTCCAAGTAGTCCTTTCTGCAGCGGTTCTCACTCTAGACAAGTAGTCATTTTCTCTATTTTTTGAGACGACTTTCACTTTGCTTCAGGTAACCCTTTCCGTGACTCAAACCTGAGTCGTAAAGACTAGTTTTGATACCAAATGATACGAAGTCAACTAATACGTCAAAAGCCCTTAGACTTGTGAAACAAGTGAAATTAAGTTCTATATTTATATTTATTATAGAATCCTAACAATATAGAAAACTAAAGATGAAACATAAATCATTGATGAACTAAACCCCGTGTGTCTGGGTGGGGGGGATTAGAAAGTTCGGAACAATTGGGACATTTTTTTTTGGATATTGGATGCATATATACAAACTAGGAGGGCCTTAATCAGGGCCCGGTTCTGCACTCCAGGCTCAAGGGTATACAAGGCCTTTGTTTTAGAAGGCGGGCCTGATAGATATCATTCACTAATAGAGGGTCTCTAGGTTTGTATGCAATAGCACTTATCTTCATGCAATACAACCCTTATTTTTGTGAAGGACATGTGGTGTTTTTTCAAAACAACATTCATTAAGGATACGTGTCACCTCTTTACTGGCGCTGGCAGGCTAGGCACGAAAATTTGTGCAGTTTAGAAGATTTGCTCTCTTATCTTTCTTTATTTATTCTTTTGAGAAATGCTAAACATAATCTTTATAATCCACACTTCACTCTTTTTAATAGTAAAAAAAATAACTTTGTGTCAGCTCACTTGTTAGCCCTACAGTCATTTGTTTTAGGGAACTGTTATTGAGACCACAAAGGGTGGAGACCATATTGAGACTGCGCATGTGATGAGCAGATCTCAAAAAAATAAAACAAGATTTATGAAAATTTTGAGATCCGCTCATCACATGTGTGGTCTTGGTATGGTCTTGGCCCTTTGCGGTCTCAATAGCAAAGCTCTTTGTTTTATTGTCTAAAAAGGTGAGAGTAGGGGTGGAGCCAGAATTTTATTATTTATGTATTTATGAATAGTGATTAAGGTGGTGTTTGAATTTGATTTTTTTGGCCAAAAATCAATTCTAATAAAATTGATTGTATAGAAATTCATAATCATATAATCATTATTTCAAATAATAGTGTTAAGAGATTACAAAGTTAAGAGACTCACCTACATATTCTCCAAACATTATTATTTGAAAAAATCATTATTTGAACTTAATTTCTATAAGAATTGATTTTTAGCCAAAAAAATCTAATCCAAACGCCCCTTAAGTGGATACAAAATAGTCTGTGCCTATGGGAGGGGCGAGGGGCTCAAGGCGTAGCCCCCTCGAACCAAGTTTGAGTGGTCATCTTGTTTGTACGTTTCATAGCTATTCTACGGTATTATTTCTCTTCTTTTACATGGCAGTTGACCCTTTACCTTTCTCTATTAAATAATGATAAAACCTTTTATATATATATTTGTAACGGATAAAATTCGTAAAATCAACTTAGCGTTGGAGAACGAGCTCGTTTTTGTTGTTTTGTTCACGAAAGTGACACGTGGACACGAGTTGGGGTCACGTGCTTAAAATAGAGGGGTCACACGTTGTCTGATGCACAACGATCCCGTTGTGCGCATTACGACGTCTTTGTTCTCTTGCAGAACAACGTTTCCGTTGTGGCTTTGACAACGTGCTCGTTGTCTAAAGCACAACGTGACCGTTGTACTCTTGACAACGTCTTTGTCGTTACATGAACAATGAGTCCGTTGTCTCACCAACAACGATGACGTGCTGTGTTTTAAGGCATCTACACCGTAACCGAGCTCGAGTCAACAACGAGACCGACTCGTAAGAGGAAGTGATCAGGAGGCGATTCATGATTCTGACAGGCGTGCCGAAAACACTGTTGCGTGCCGAAAGCACTGTCTTGGCATTTAATGCTGGTCACTTCTGCGTACTGTTCGATCTCGTCCGATTAGACGCTTAGGAGGCTCTCGCGTGTGATGCAACCGGCGGCAGATATGACTTGACATATTTGGCAATGAGTGCAAAACACGTGGTATGGACACCTATGGCCATCCATGGTCATCGATGGCCATACCAGCCTTACCCTATAAATACCCCGTGATTTTTAGTGCAAAAGGACACGTTTTAATCATGTTTTATCACTGGAACACACGTTTTGGCCATACTTCAGAGCATATGTGTCGAGAGCTTCTCAGAGCCTTGCGTAGCTTTTAGTGTCTCTTTCAGTGTTTACTATTCATCATCTTCTACCTCTACTGACTTTAGCATCGGAGTACAGGTCAGGGTGTCACACCCTCCACTCCAACCTTCTACCAGTAAACCAGAGCGTGGGAGAAGCAGCAGCTGACGCGTGTCCTTTCCGGAGTTTTTCCCCTCACAATATTTTTAAAAAGTTCAAAGCAACTGTCTCATGCATCAGACTCGGGGTGAATAGGGATTGTGTGAGTATGGTTAGCATTCTTCTAATTATTTTTCTGCACACAACGTGGATGACAATAGTCCGTACTAAAAGCTGTTGCTATATTTCTCCAGGGACCTCCACTCACATGCCTCTCTGGCCACTACCATAAAGGACATGAGATAGAAGTAGGACTACCATAAGGGACAAGAGATAGGCACTTTAGCATCTTTAAGTTCATTGCTTCTGGTTAGAAAGTGTCAACTTGAGTGAAAATCAGTGAAAGAAAAAAAAAAACGTGAAGTTTGGTTTTCCACATGTGGATGATCACCGTTGAAGATGAAGCAGCTGTGAAACTGCCGAAAAGGCCCATCAGAAATTTTTTGATTCGTCTAGTTAGTGGCACGTGTGATGCACGTGTGAGAGAGAAGAAGGAGAGAGGCAGGGAAGGACCTTAGTGGAGACATTTCAAAAAAAAAAAATAGGAATATTTTGAGTATAAAAACTTGAGAGATATTTTAGATTAAAATAAATAAATTATGAGAGACGTTTCTTTTTGAAATATGATGTTGAGACATTTTACGAACCAAAAAAACTTAGAGGTATTTTGGGTATAACAAAGAAAGGGGGTGAGCAGGACCTTGGCGAGACGTTTTTCTTTTGGAACATTTTGCCAAGAGAGTGAGGAGTCCGGTTATGTTACTAAGGTCACATGCGTCCTTTTAACACTAATTTACTGTGATTAAGATTCACCCAACCCTGAGTTCAATCGCACCTATAGATCAACACATGTAATTTTTAACTCTTATTAACCATGGTTAATATTTCTTAACACTTAGAATTCAAGGATCTAACTTTAGTTTTAAGGAAAAAACTATTTTTAAAATTTTGCCTTAGGAGTTAAAAATATTTAATTAAAAATGAAGGTTAAATCGTTAAACCCTAAGGACTTGTGGGTGCGATTGAACTCTCCCTTCGTTCAATAGCGATTGGATGTGATGTGATTCTCTTCAGTTGGAAAAAGGAGAGAGGGTGAGAGGGATGTAGGGGAGAGAGGGGAAGGTGTGACGTGTGCATTGATTGCGACAGATGAGAGAAGGTTCTAGTTGAATGACGAACCAACCTTCAAAATTTCAACCATTTACAAACTTTGGCTTCCAACTACCTTAGTCATTATATTAAGGGTTGAGAGGTACTTTAGGTATTTGCGGATTTCAATCAACGTTTTTAACGGGCAATCCCCATTAGGTGCGATTGAACTCTCCCTTCATTCAATCGCGATTGGATGTGATGTGATTCTCTTCACTTGGAAAAAGGAGAGAGGGTGAGAGGGACGTAGGAGAGAGATGGGATGGAGTGACGTGTGCATTGATTGCGACATATGAGAGAAGGTAGTTGAATGACGAAACTAACCTTCAAAATTTCAATTATTTACAAACTTTGGCTTCCAACTTTTTTTATGACCTTATTCATTATATTAAGGGTTGAGGGGTACTTTAGGTATTTGCAAATTTCAATAAACGTTTTTAACCGCGATCCCCATTATCTTTACTATTATAATGGGAGAGTGGGCATAACCTGATTTCTTGAAATTCCTAAAATACCCTCATATCAAACACAACTTTGATGTGATGTTTTACTTTAATTCTCAAACTAACCTTTGTTTCTCTATCTATTTAAAGAATAGAATCACAGCCAATCGCAATTGAACTCAGGGAGAGTTCAATCGCACCCGTAGGTTAACACGTGTCCCTTTTAACTCCTATTAACTGTGGTTAACTCCTTCCCCTCACTCTCATATGCATCGCACGTGCCACCCGCTAGTAATAGTAAATATATATATATATATATATGTCTTTGGTGATAAAATATTATGTGAGACCCATGTGTAATGTAATACATAAACATTAATGAATGTAGGGGCAGTTCTTCCGTTTTTTTTTACCGTATTTATTCATTGTGTCAACCAAATAATAAATCTATAAATTTATTTAAGTAATTAACGTATTAGATCATATTACAAAATAATTAATATATTATTCTAAATGAGATATATATATATATACACACTTCCCTGTTGACAGTGGTAATGTGTATCCTTGGGGAGATAGGTTTCCAACCTTTAGGGCGTGTTCGTTTGACAATAAAGTGAGGCTAAGGAAAAGAAAAATGTGTTTACTTTCTAGCACTTTTCTTGCGTTTGGTTTGAAAGAAACACATTTTCATTTTCTTGCACTTTCTCAATAATGACAAACTTTTTCTCAAAAACTTCATTCATCCTTTGATGGTTATTTCACTAGAAAATTTAAGTTTATTTTCTTTTTCCTCATTTCTTTTATTTTCTTTCACCTACTTTCTTGCCAAACAAACACACCCTTAGTCACGGAACCTTTCGAAACCGGAACACAACCTTATTACTTTTTTTTTGGTAGATGCAATAACAGAGGGAATAAAACAAAGCTAAGAGGACTACGCAACTAAAAGGTGCTCCTAATCATCCCTGAAATACCAGGGTTAAAGGGAAGATGCTGTCTTCGATCACAGAGGAGAGGTTTAAGAGCGAGGATATATCCTCGAAAATTGGACAAACCTCTTGAACCGAAACAAAGGACATGTCATTTATAGTTGTAACCAAAATTTTTGAGTCGCATTCGATAGTACTTTGAAACCACCCACGCCATAAGGCTAATTCCAGGCTTTCTTTAATAGCATAGGCTTCATACATGAGAGGAGAACTCACCTAAATAAACTTTGATACTTGGGTTACTACCGCGACATGATGATCTCGAACCACTATACCAATCCAACTGCACCATATGTCCCACAAAAGGCACCATCACAAATGAGTTTCAAAAAACCAGTTTCTGGACTCCTCCATTGGAAAGAGACACTAAAGCTAGATTGTTCAGCGTGACGACCCCCGAAGGGGCCTAGTGGCAACTTGGTGAAAGAACTCGTTTGCCAGACTCTTTGCCCAATCCATAATGCTTCTGGGAGCTACCTCCTTATTTGAGAAGATCCTCTCATTACGCACAAACCAGATAGCTCAAAGAGCAATAGAAAGACTCACGTCCAACGTGTAATTTTCTGAGCTAAAAATTTGGATCAAATGACCAATACGACCACCACTTGGAAAAGTCCCCCATGGTACCGGAATCTCCCCTCCGTTGAAAAGATAAGCCCAACCAGGTTGTTCTAGTACAGGGGTATTGAAGAAAAAGATGAGTGACTGTTTCAAACTCCTCTCGACAGAGTGGGCAAAGAAGGTCTACCTAAACTTGCTGCTTGTAAAGGTTTTCAACCACTGCAAGTGTATTCAAGCAACCCCGCCAAAATAAATGTTGGCTTTTGGGAGGAACAAAGATCTTCCAAATTTGTTTCCACACATCATTACTAATCAAAGACACAGAAAGTCCCGGATTGCAAGAGAGTAACCTCTGGTCATTGTTTAGCACATGGTAGGCCGACGTCACAACAACCCCGACTTATGGTAATGCCATATGAGAAGGTCGTGGGCACCTCGAGTAGTAAAAAGTATCTTAAGGATAGCTTGAGCTTCAATCTCGGAAAACTTGTCACGTATCATCTGGGAGCGCTAAGAGCTAATCTGAAGATCAATAACGGAAGCCACCGTAGCTGTCTCCTCTCCTTCGATCTCTGCACGTTGAGAAGATTTTAAAATTTGGTAACTTTGGGATCCACGGGTCAGACCACAAGCGGATGCTACACCATATGTCCCACAAAAGGCACCTTCATAATTGATCTTCAAAAAACCAGTTTCCGGACTCCTCCATCGGAAATGGACAATAAGGCTAGACTGGTCACTATGAACGACCCCCAGGAGGGGCCTAGTGGCAACTTGGTGAAGGAACTCGTTTGCCAGCCTCTTTGCCCAATCCACATTGCTTTTGGGAGCTACCTCCTTATTTGAGAAGACCCTCTCATTACGTGCAAACCAGATAGCCCAAAGAGCTGTAGAAAGACTCACGACTATCATGTAATTTTCCGAGCTAAAATTTGGATCTTGTGACCAATACGACCACCACTTGGCAAAGTCCCCCATGGTACCAGAATCTCCCCTCTAGTGAAAAGATAAGCCTAACCAAGTTGCTCTAGCATAGAGGCATATGAGAAAAAGATGAGTGACTGTTTCAATCTCCTCTTGACAGAGTGGGCAAAGGTCTACCCAAACTTGCCGCTTGTGAAGGTTTTCAGCCACTGCAAGTGTATTCAAGCAACCCCGCCAAATTAAATGTTGGATTTTGGGAGGGACAAGAATCTTCCAAGTTTGTTTCCTCACATTGTTACTAATCAAAGGTGTAAAAGGTCTCGGATTGCTAGAGTGTACCCTTTGGTCATTGTTTAGCACATGGTAGACCGACTTCACAGAAAACAGTCTTAAATTATGGTAATGTCATATGAGAAGGTCATGGGCACCTCGAGTACTAAAAGAGATTTTAAGGATAGCTTGAGCTTCAATTCAGAAAACTTGTCACGTATCACCTGGGAGCGCTAAGAGCCAATTTGAAGATCAATAAGGAAAGCCACTGTAGTTGTCTCTATCCTTCTATGCACATCGAGCAAAATTTGAAATTGGGTAACTCTGGGATCCCCGGGTCAGACCACAGGTGGACGGATGGATCCCAGCTGCACCATATGTCCCACAAAAGGCACCGTCATAATTGATCTTCAGAAAACTAGTTTTCGGACTCCTCAATCGAAAAGAGACACTAAGGCTAGACTGTTCAGCGTGAATGACCCCCGGGAGGGGCCTAGTGACAAGTTCGTGAAGGAACTCGTCTGTCAGCCTCTTTGCCCAATCCACAATGCTTTTGGGAGTTACCTCATTATTTAAGAAGACTCTCTCATTACACGCAAACCAGATAGCCCAAAGAGCAGTAGAAAGACTCATGACATCCTATAATTTTCCGAGCTAAAATTTGGATCCAGTGACCAATATGACCATCACTTGGCAAAGTCCCCCATGGTACTAGAATCTCCTCTCTAGTGAAAAGATAATCCAAACCAAGTTGCTCTAGCATAGAAGCATAGGAGAAAAAGATGAACGATTGTTTCAATCTCCTCTTAGCAAAGTGGGCAAAGAAGGTCTACCCGAAACTCGTCGCCTGTGAAGGTTTTCAGCCACTGCAAGTGTATTCAAGCAACCCCACCAAATTAAATGTTGGATTTTGGGAGGGACATGGATCTTCCAAGTTTGTTTCCACACATCTTTAATAATCAAAGGCGCAAAAGGTCCCAAACTGCTAGAGTGTACCCTATGCCATTATTTAGCACATGGTAGGCTGACTTCATAGAAAACAGCCCCAACTTATGATAATGCCATATGAGAAGGTCATGGGCACCTCGAGTACTAAAAGAGATTTTAAGGATAGCTTGAGCTTCAATCTCGAAAAACCTATCACGTATCACCTGTGAATGCCAAGAGCCAATATGAAGATCAATAAGGAAAGCCACGGTAGCTGTCTCCTCTCTTTTTATGCACGTCGAGAACATTTTGAAATTTGGTACTCTAAGATCCATTGGTCAGATCACAGGCGGACGGACGGATCGATCCCAGCTGCACCATATGTCCTACAAAGGCACCGTCACAATTGATATTCAGAAAACTAGTTTTCGGAGTCCTCCATCAGAAAGAGACACTAAGGCTAGCTAGACTGTTCAGCGTGAACGACCCCTGAGAGAGGCCTAGTGGCAACTTGGTGAAGGAACTCATGTGTTAGCCTCTTTGTCCAATCTAGTGCTTCTGGGAGCTACCTCCTTATTTGAGAAGATCATGTCATTACGGGCAAACCAGATAGCCCAAAGAACAATAAAAAGACTCACGATCATCCTTAATTTTCTATTGTAAAGATTCCTAATCCCGTCAAAGGTCTTTTAATCACGATTTTTTTGGTCTTGAAATTGTTCGTATTATGTAATTGCTTTCTTGGTTAGGAGATTTTGATTTGAGGTACCCTTTATCTTTTTTGTAATTTTTAATATTTTATCTAATTACCAGGTAAGGGTCTACCAAATCTCCATCTCTGCTATGACGGCTTTGAAAAAAAAAAAAAACCTTCAACTAGAACTTCTAAGCTATTTAGTTTTTTCAAAGGCAATGAATTATTTTGGCTAAAGCCTAAGTAAGTTACTCAGGTTTAGCCTCTTTGCACAATGCGTGTCCCCCTTTGAATGTGGTTAAGATTCATTAACCCTTAGGGTTAATAAATCTAACTTTTTTTAATATTTAAAAATTGGTTACAAAACTAAATCTTAACTTAAGTTTTTTCTTCTTCTAAAAACTAAGATTAGATTCATTTAAAAAAAAAATCATCAACTCCAAAGGATTAGTAAATCTTAACCACAATTAAAAGGGAAAAGAGGCTAGGTCTGAGTATGTCACTCGGGCTTCAGCCAAAGTATTAAAAAAAAAATTGAAAAAATTCATAGTCTATTTGAAAAGGGATGGAATTTAGTCCAGGCCTTACTTTACATGCGGCCATGTGTCCATTTTACACCCATTAACTATGATTAAGATTTACTATACATCTAACTCTCCAAAACAAAAAGGATTCATACATCTACCCTTAGCTTTAACTAAGAGTTAAATTTGTTAAACCAGTGTTAAAAGGATAATTAAAGTGGTTTTGTGAGTGGGCCATACCAAATCCGAACCCCATTTGAAAAGGGGGAGTAAGTCCCGAGAAAAAATTGATTAGAACCAGGCCAAGGATATTTCAGTAAATATATAAAGCCTATAAGCAGCTATAAAATTGGGGAAAGTAACGGTCGTATGTCTAGGGCAATGGGAAATAGCGAGTTATCCGTCGTCCCCGGAGGCCGATTGAAGAGAGAAGAATGTAAGCGCACCAAACACGACTCTGTTTTTTCCCCATGGAAGGTTCGATCTTCTCTCTCTCCTTCTTTCTTTCTTTTGGGGTTGGAATTACAACTTAGCATGATGAGACCATTTTGATCATGAACCGTTGGTGAATTTGGTTTCATTTTCTGACCATGTTTTAAGTGATAGATCCGACCGACATGCTTATGTTAGCAAGTTTTATTTGTTTCTGTAAAGGCAAGGTGAGAGAGTTCCTTTTATTTTCCAACATTTGACCATTTATTAATATTATTGTTTTACTTCATTTCCTTAATTTCTGATATTTTTGCTTCTACAAATAAATGAGAAAAGGGGAGACTCTTCTCTTGATCCCATCAAGCGGTCAGTTAGTTAGGCCTCTTTGGCGGTCTCCGGTTTCGACTTTCGCATACAAAAACAACTTTCAAATATAAAATTGAAGTAGATACCTGCTGCGAAGGTTGCAGGTATCTCGAGCTTTCTCCTTTTAGCGATGATGAACAGTCACCCTTCACTCCGGCTTCGCCTGTACGGAAGCTAGTCTTCAACTCTCTTCTCTCTTTCTTTCACAAGAGAATTCTGTCTCGGCTCCGGTTTGAATCCCTAGAGGTCGCCACGTGTCTCCTTTGACACCCCTTAACCATGGGTAAGGTTCACCCCACCCCTAGGGTTCACCCATCCATCCTTGTTTTTTTTTTTTTTTTAAAATATTAATTCTTTTTTTTAAATTAAAAACTTTTTTTAATATTAAAAAAACTCTAAAAACAGATTTTTTAATTAAAAAAAATTAATATATATATATATATATATAAAAACCAAGGATGGGTGGGTGAACCCTAGGGGTGGGTGAACCTTACCCATGGTTAAGGGGTGTCAAAGGAGACACGTGGCGACCTCTAAGGGTTCAAACCGGAGAGATTCTCTCGAGTTGAACATGAGAGAACTCGAGAGAATCCTGTGCCTTCTGTCTCTTACTAAAGTCAGTCCTATTTATAGGGGTCAGAAAATCCTAACCCATCAAGGATTTTATAGTCTACATATTCAAAAAAAAATTAAATTTTTTTTTATTGTTATTTAATCAATTTGTTATTATTCAATATTAGGATACGATAACACAAATCTAGGGAGGTCTGGTGCACCTCATTGATCACCATGCATGATCGGACAATTACGGGCATACTACGATGGATTCCTCACTATACTCTTAAAGAATTATCTCATTTATCTACTGTTAGCACTTAGGGTTAGTAGATTAAGTAAATGGTGAGTGGACCTACCGCTTGTCATGTCACTAAGGGAAAACCTCACTCCCTGAGACTTGATCCGATTGATAATCTATAAGAGTTTTTGTACAACATATTTATAATTATGATTTACCTCCTATAACTTCTCATAAAACTTCACCTATTACTTTCAGTCAACTCCAAACTATTTTTACTTTATAGGTCTGTGTGGTAACCTAAGTTTTAATTATATACAATAGACTGAGATAAGATTCTCACATGCTACCATCTAATGAATAGAAGGTGGAGGATAACAATCCATTGTTTCATGTGCCTCGAGGTGGAGGAAACGGTGCACCAGTTGTTGTTGCATTGTCCCTTTGCTTTTCAAATATGGAATCATTTCATATCTCGGATGCGAGTCAGTTGGGTCTTCCCTTGCTCCTTTCGGGATTTCTTATCTTGTTGGCTCTCGGTCAAGTTGCATGATCACATCTAACGACTATGGACACTTATGTCAAGGGCATGGGCAGTTGCTTTGTAAATTTGGAAGGAAAGGAATAGTAGTGCCTTTGATGGCAGTTCCCTCTCCTTTCGAGCGGGTTCAGTTGAGGACTCGTCAGCTTCTCTTGGAATGGTGTCTTTCTAGGCACACCAGTAAGGGGGGTATATGTATATCTGGCAATGGTGGAGTCTGTGGATATGGGTTGTTTGTGTAGTTTTTCTTTCTCTTTATCCATATCAGAGAGGGTTCATCAACCTGTGAACCTCTCTTTTGCACTTTCCTTTTGCTTTTTTCGACCAGCTTTGTATTTGTTACCTGTGTTAAATTAAATTATCTATGATTACCAATTAAAAAAAAACAAGTCTTTCCAACCCTACTTAGGTGCAAGTCAATGTATACCAAAATTAAAATCATTACTAAACTAAATTCTACATTAAGTTTCTAAGAATTTATCCAAAATAAAAGACAAATCTGTAATCTGCAGTAAATTATGGAAGACAAAATCTGTAATCTGCTGTAAACTATGGAAAGACAAATCTGTAATCTGCAGTAAATTATGGGAGACAAAATCTGTAATCTGCTGTAAACTATGGAAGAGAAAATCTGTAATATGCAGTAAATTATGGAAGACAAAATCTGTAATCTGCAGTAAATTATGGAAAGACAGAATCTGTAATTTACAGTAAATTATGATATTTCCACTAAATTGGGGGAATATGATTCTATCAATTTAGTAGGTTTTTTATCCAACCTAAGGTGCTGTCCCCCTAGGGTTTATCAACTCCTAACCTGCAGGTTTGATTGGACCAGGTGGACATATGGGGTCCACACCATAAAATTCCTATTTCTGGATTTGTCTCCTCATATGTCTTCCGACTCTTGCAGGACTTTCATAGGGGTTTGTTTTCGTCTATTGTTCTTTTTGGATTTACCTATTTGTTGATCCGGAGGCAATTCCCAATAGACATGGGTAGGTTGGCATGGAAGATCATCGTTTCCAAGGACTTGTACTGATTGAGACCCTATCTATGAATGGTCAACACTTACCATCGAGCTCTCTTCTTTGGTAACTTTTGCTCCTGCATTAGTGTCTTTGATGCTTTTTTAGTGGATTGCAAGGGAGAGCCCACATGTGCTTAAAAATTTGGAAATAGGTTTCAGCTCGTTTTTATATGACACATTCTGATAACTTTAACACATGTGGTGCTAGATTGCACGTCCAAATGGCATATGACCAAGAGTTCCCAAAATGTGTTAAATAAGGCAATCCAAACAGGTTAACTAATATCTGTAGTTTCAAAATGTTTGAGCTGAGTCCATTTCTTCTTAAGATGGCTGCATTTATTACTTAATTTATAGTGTCCTTTTTTTTTCATTCTGTATATCTTTTGTTAATATTAGTTTATCATTTGTTCAGATTCTCATTGGGCCTTCTGATTGGGAAAACCATTCCTTGGGCAAGGAAGGAATTGACAGATACAGGATAGACAACCTCCCAATAAGTTCTTCATGTCCAGGGTTATATGAGCTTGGCATAGCTGCATCTCACACCGATTTAGGCCGCAAGCTTGACCCAGACAAAATAGTCGTTGTCTATCTTGGACAAGCAGACAATGTTAGGACAAGACTTCAGCATTATGGCCGGGCAGGTTCTCATTTGGACAATGGCAACTCAATTTGTCATCCGAGTGAAAATAAAAGCTCTTGTCTGCATACAGGACCTGGATTGTTTGGGCAGATATTCTTGAGAGGCTTTCCTGTCGTGTTTAGATGGGCTCCAGTAAGTATCTTTCTTATTCTCAAACAGGTTGAACTTTCTTGGGCAAATCTGAATACAGTTATATGCAGCGATTGTTGGTATCACTTTTTGATTTATTTAAATTTTAGATGTTCTGTACTGAATTAGATATCATGTAAACTGTTTTATTTTGATCCTAATGTGCTGTTGCTGATAACCCTCATGTGATTTGCTAATAGAAACTTCTGAAAAGGGACTTGTACAATGCTTTATGACGCTGAATTAATAATGGACAAGGAGTTGCTGATATTTTTATCTGTGAAACTTATCTTATTTATAAACAAGAAAACATGTTAAACTTCTTGCTTTTATGTGGTCATTGAGGATCTTAGGAGAAATTTATATTGTGTCATCTGCCTTCATGAACTGAATTTATCTTCAGTTAATGTTAAATGTCATTAGTGTTTCACATTTTATTAATGAAACTTGATTGGTTTTAGTTTGAGAAACATTTTAGGGGTTTTAGTTATGTTCATTTATCTTCTTTTCTGTTAAGGATACTGATAAGGTCTGAATCAGTGATTATGTTTTTTTGTGTCTTTATAAGTGTGGCAAAAGACTTGTGGAACAGGCACTACAAGCAGTCAGAAATTGTTAATAGTGTGTTTAGTGAACCTATTTTTCATTCAGTGTTGGAAATTGATTCACCTCCATGTGTGATGGTGTGTGGAAGCAGTTGGGCCTTCCACGGATTATACCTCCATCAAACATTCAGTTCCAGTTGGCTACTTTTTAACTAGTCTAGTGACAACTCTTTATCATGCATGTAGTTTCATTATTTGCATATGAATCGGGGTAGATATCGTCTTTAATACGTTCACATGAAGATGATTATATGTTCACATGAAGATGATTATATCTTGTATTTCAAGAATAATGTATGAATCATGATTATAGTGGCAGTGAAAATGCTGACCAGGATTCTCATGATTCCTGCTGCATAGGGGGCTACATGTGGTTGTGGACAAAATTAGTCATTTCTTAATTATATGTTATTAAACCTACCATTTCAAGCAAATAAATGTCCAAGAATTGATGTTTGTAGTTTCATTCATCTTCTCATTGGTGTTATTTACTGTAAGAACTGATTTATGTGATAAGTGCATTTCACATACATATATGTACATGCACATATTCATACATCTGAGTTTTAATATGCTTGATTGATTTGTTTCTATGTGCCGATCGCCCACATTTGTGCGTATACATGGGCATGCCTTCTTCCAAACAAAAACGTTTGGCCTTTTATTTTGAAAGCCCTCAATTACTCCTTATTACCTATTTTGGATATTATACAGATGGAAAACAAGAAGGATGCTGAGAAAACTGAAGCTAAGCTACTTGATATCTTTGATTATGCATGGAACAGGGGTGGTAATGGTCCACGTCGCCCTGACAATATCCTGTTAAAACTCAAGAAATACACTTCAAGCACCGCCCCATTTCCTAATATCACCAGAAAGCTCCAAAAGTGGAAGTGGGATGATCCTTTCAGTCAGAAGCAAGTAGGTATCAGAATCAAAGCGAGCAAGCTGCTGTCAACAGATACCGGGCTGGAGAGCGATGATCTTCGTTCTCGAATTATTAAGTTTGGCAGATCGCAGCCTCGATTAGTCTCAAATAGATTTAGTGTCAATGATGACTGTGCTACTATTTGTGGGGTGGCCTTAAATGATGGTTCTGTTTGTAGAAGGTGGCCAGTTGAAGGAAGAAAAAGGTGTGCAGAGCATAAGGGGAGGAGAATTAATGGGTCCATTTCTAAATTAGTAATAGAAGGGAACTCACATGTCCCTGATGTGAGTTTGGAATCCAAATTTCCTAGTGGCTGGGTGTCTGATGATCTCCGTACTCAAATTTCCAAATCTGGCACATCGGGACTTGTTTCGGATAGATTTGTTGTTGATGCTGACTTGGCTGCTATTTGTGGGCTGGCCTTAGGTGATGGGTCTGTTTGTAGAAGGCGGCCAGTTGAAGGAAGAAAAAGGTGTGCGGAGCATAAAGGAAGCAGGATTAATTGTTCCATGTCTAAGATAGTAACAGAAGGGAACTCAAATGTACGTGTGGGTTTAGAATCTAAATTTCATAGTGACTGGGCATCTGATGTTCTCTTCAAATCTGGCAGATCAGAGCGTCTATTAATCTCAGACCGATGTGTTGTTAATGAGGAATCTGCTGATATTTGTGGGGTGGCCTTGGATAATGGCTCTGCTTGTAGAAGGCGGCCAGTTGAAGGAAGAAAGAGATGCGAGGAGCATAAAGGGAGGAGGATTAGTGTGTCCGTTTCTAAGTTAATAACAGAAGGGAATTCGCTTGTCCCTCCTCAAAATTTTAAATCTAGCACATCGCAATTAGTCTCGCATAGATATGATAACAATGAGGACTTCACTGACATTTGTGGGGTGGCCTTAGGTAATGGGTCTGTTTGTAGAAGGAGACCAGTTGAACGAAGAAAAAGATGTGGGGAGCATAAAGGGAAGAGGGTTGATAGTTCCATCACTATGTCTTTCACACAAGGAAACACACTTGTATGTGGTGTGGGCTTACAAAATGGGTCTATCTGTACGGCAGTTCCAGTACATGGAAGGAAGAGGTGTGGGCGACACAAGGGAAGAAGGGTTTGAAGATTTGAATATTACAGTAATTGGAGCGTTCATGTTGTATGAGGGTCATGTCCATTAAATAATTTCTGACATGGAATGTAACTTGTTTTCTCTTAGAAGTTAGGACATGGTTTGTATATTATTCAGTTTGGGGATTGAATATTAGAACCTTAGATTTGTGATGACAAATCTGTAAATTTATATTGTAGCTCA
Organism: Tetracentron sinense; assembly: GCA_015143295.1. Taxonomy (NCBI): domain Eukaryota; kingdom Viridiplantae; phylum Streptophyta; class Magnoliopsida; order Trochodendrales; family Trochodendraceae; genus Tetracentron; species Tetracentron sinense. The sequence goes on from CM026565.1 coordinate 36,106,442, forward strand.
ATAAGTTTCTTAATTTCAGCGTGATCCTAAGTGCTAAACTCAATGTTGCATTTATCAGACAACTGGAATTTTCTAAAACTTGTAGAGTTTGATTTGAGGCCAACCTCATAGGCTGGTCCAGCATTGGTATAGTCTGGGCTAAGATTATGTGTAATAACTGCTAGGAAATCTCATTGAGCAGAGAATGAAGCCAGGACTATTAAGTTTAAGAGTTTGGGCCTTTCTCTTTTATACCAGGAAGTAGCGTTGTCTTATTCAAACCATAGTTGCAGGAAAGCGATGGACAAAGTAGAAAGCTTGCTTCCCAGGAATCTCGTTTTTCAGACTCCTTTTTGCTCATTTCTGTCAGGTCTCATTTAGTGGTCAAAGGGGGCTATGTATTAGGAAGTAATGAAATAGACTTAAGTCTAAAGCCTACACCATAGATTCCAAACAATTATCATTGGATTGAAATTTAAGGCTATAAGATACCTACTTCTCCACGAATATCTCATGTAAGATAAAATTTGAGGAATGATTGACGATCCTAATATAATGGAAAAGAAGCACTTATATCTATTTATCGCTTCTCATTTCTTATGTATCTTTTGAGTCTCGCTTTTTGCTTTCGCATCTTGCTTTGGTAACTATGGTTCAAAACGAGCTAGCTCGATTAAGCCAAGTTCAAACTGAGCTCTTTTGCTTGATTAAGTTGAGCCGAGGTTTTTTTCAAGCTCGAACTTACAATCAAGCCGAGCTCAAGCCATCCCCAAGTTGATTCGGCTCGGTTCAGCTTGAGCTCAGCTCAGCTTGACATATTTATATTATAATAATATTTTTTCATAATTAATAATATTTATACTATTTTAAAATATATACTTATAATATTAATGTACTATTTATAATAATTTAAAAAAACAATACACAAAGATATATTTTTTATGCTTTATGCCAAGCCGAGCTTAATCAATTCGAGCTCAAGTCAAGCCAATACTTTCAAGGAAAGCTTCCAGCCTGCAAATTCGAGCCTGAATCGAGCTTGGCTCAGCTCGGCTCGAATACTTGACGTGATTTCCTCACCGTGAGGGCTTGGAATTGCCTGAACTTGAACTATACCAATTCCAAGACTGATTTTATTGGGCTAACCTAAACCGAACCTGAACCCCTAAGTTCAGAACCTGAAACCAGTAAAGATTAGTTCGATCAAATATGGCTACTGGCTCGACCCACTACTGCGCCATCCTGATTGCGACAAAAAAACAGCATCCAATCAAGCAACTAGCCCTAAAACCCTAGTCTCTGTTGTCTTGAGCTAATAAATTTTTCCAACTTGGTTTTGGTTCCTCTGGCATGAGATTTATGACCTATAAATGATGCTGAACAAATGGTCTGTCTTTTGCATGTTAAGTGGAAATCTGTATTTCAATACATTCTGTATCAGACAAAGATATAAAAGAGTCAATACCAAATGATTACTATAATCATTTATGGAAGATAATTAGAGATGAGAATCACTCATTGTTCAATCTATCTAAATTGATAAACCATTTGTTCACACGTGTTATTTTTGTTTTGATGTTGGCATGATAATCTCATTACATCACATTAAACATTTAATAAAGTTATTTTTTGTTTTGATGGTGACTTGATAGTCTCATTACACCACATTTAACATTAAACAAAGTAAAAGGAGTGCTACCTTAGATTTCAAAAAAAAATTCCAAACTCTGGTGCTGTATCTATCGGTACTACCTGTTCAATAGGTTAAAAAAATGATTTTTTTTCGAAGAGAAAATTATGGTATCAACTGATTCTAAAGTACCAGAGAAAAACAATAACAAATGTCACAACCACAGAATGAGAGTTTGAATATTTGCCGACTAGCATTTCTCATAAAGTAAAGCTTAAACAAACAGAGACAGACAAGTGTTTAATTTGTTTACACATGATATTATTTGGTCTCTATTGCTCTATTGTTTTGATAAGTCACACCCCCCCTCCTTTCACACACACACACACACACAATGGACCCACTATCACCTTTCACTTTTTTCTCTCTTCTCCTTACATACCACCCCCTCACACCTCCTCCTCTTTCTCTTTCTTTTTTTTGGTCACTTCCTCTTTCTCTTTCTCTCATACACAAATTGGGGTCCACCACTACATCCCACTTTGCTCTGTCTACATCATGGTCAATTACATCAACTCCCTTTTCTTATCAGTGTTTTATCCCAACTATTGAGGTGGACACTAAAAATCCTGTTCTGCCATTCTTGTTTATCATAGTTTATCATGAGCCATATTATTACATCAACACCCACAAGACCATTGAACAGAGTTTATAAATATTTCTCTTAGTCAAATTACCAATAACATTTCCTTTCTTTCTTGTAATTCTTTTCTTCTAATTTTTATTAATTTCTACTCTCAGGTACAAGCCATAGGTCTGATTGGGTGTGTGTGTGTTTAGTGTGTTAAATAATAACCTTAAACCCAAAAAAAAGGTACAAGCCATAGTCAGTCTCAACTAGTCACATATTTTCTTTTATTTATTTTTAATTATAGTTTATGAACATATTTAATCCTCTCAAAGAAAGGATCAACCAAATGTACTTTACATTAAAAACTAGGGTTTAGGTTGCAAAGACGTACTGATGTGTCGTAGATGCATAAATTAGTCTACTAAATTAGGGTAGCTTCCTAAGATTTGGTTTCTGGTCAGTATAACATTTAATCATCTCATAAGAAAGATTATATGGGTAAAATACCAATTGCATCAAAGTTTGATGATGAAAGAAGTTTACAATCGGCAAAGCAACCACATGGGTCACATTCAAACTAGGGACCTGAACCACCGGTTACATAGGATGCATGCATTTGCCTCTCATATCATTTCATATTATATTACGATAATAATGCATTATTATGCTACAAAAGCTGTCTCAAAGGAGACAAGTAGTATTTTAGAACCAGAATATTGCAGAATGTCCAATATATGAGCACATTTGACCTTTCTTAGGGTGCGTTTGGATTTGCAGAATTGGAATTGGCCCAATGAATTGAATTCTGCTCAATTCGGCATGGAATTAGAAATCTGCTCTTTTAACCCTTGAAATAGGGTTTCAAATTCCATGCGGAATTACGGCAATTCTAATTCCGTAGTTTTTGTAATGTGCAACAAAAGACGGATACTAGGATTAATAGAAGAGTGTCTTTTTTTTTAGAATCTCTTCAATAAATTTTTTTTTTTTTGAAGAACAATAAAAGCAAAGGGGAATTGTTATGTTTTAGATGGTCAGAAACTACATTTTTCCCAAGAAAATTGTTTGTAGAAAATATTACAGTTGATTGAATAAAGGCTATGAAGAGGTTAAATGTTAGAGATTGAGAAATTAATGGTATATATAAGATGCATGTTTATCCTTCTATTATTTAAAACAAGGCCGGTAACGAAAAAAATGCTGCCATAAATCATGAGGGGGACTACTGAGCTTGTCGAAAATTGAATACAGAAAAAATATTTGATTAATGTTCTTCATTCGATCTCCACATAAGAATTTTTGTCAAACCCATATCCAACTCATGTTTTACTATAATTTATACTTTACATAGCTATTTTGTATCAGTTTTTTTCCCCTTCAAGTTTCTCCAAAAATATGTGAACTGAGATATTTGTTTATATTATAGTGGAAATGGGAAGGTACATACATCTAAGATAGGAATATTCTCTGGAAAAGAAATAAATTCAATTCAATTACAGAATATTGCAAAAGAGTAGGCAGATATTCGATCAACAGCTTCAGGTACCCCACCATTCTCAATGCAATGTTACCTAAAAACAAACAACTATCATTAAGAAAGGGAAATGAGTTTGTGACTGTTGTATGGCTCCCCAAGAAATGATGAATATATTGTCTCACAAGAAGAAACCATAGAGAATATTTATTTCTTCTTTTTGTGGGGTTACCAAACTCGAATCACAAAACGAATTCCGGTTAAAGATAGTAACTGACTGAATGTTCAGGGACTGTTTGGACAAGTCAAGACATATTGAGTTGTGAATGCTGGTACTAACCTATACATATTATCATATTTACAAAGTACTCCGGTTTTTTTCAAAATTTTCCGAATAATAGCCGACTTTTTCGTCGAAGTATTCGGGGCTTTTGAAAAAAATAGTGACTTTTTATAATTAAAAAAAATGGTATATTTCGTGAATTAAACAAGAATTATTCATGACTTTCTGAAAAAATCTTGAATAAATATCTATTATATGAATATATTTGTTTATAAATTTCATAATTAGTAATTTCAAATTATATTTTTCATATCTTGCCCGACTTTTTCCTAATTTTTTTTTCGAATTTTGTCATTTTTTCTGAACTTTTTCCCAGATGAATAATTCTTAAACTCCAACTTGGTAACTACGCATATAATCACAAAAATTTCATTTTTTCATGGACATAATTCATTTCCCTAACACCATGGTTCATATTGAAAATAAATCGATTTGTGCGAGGAAAGAGAAAGTCAAGATTTGCACTCCTGTTTGGGGCCATCCATTTGCATTTTGTTTTTAACTGCAAATGAATTTGGTTGAACTAAGAATTATAGCTTACTGGATTCTTGCTAAAGATGCAATCTTAGCTCATTCCCCCTAAAATGAAAACTAGAAATATAAACATTTTTAGAGAGAGAAAAAAATGTGTATTAGACTATTAGTAACCAATCTTATACCCATTTTTTTCTTTCTTTAAATCAGGGCCTGGTTAGTGGTTCCACCCTCCAGGCCCAAGGGTTTATAGGGCCAGGCCTGATCGTTATCATTCATTGCAAAGATACCTTTAAAATAAAAGAAGTTTTGGACATTTGGATCCGATCTGTAAGGAGGGCTTCTGGATTGAAGCCCTAGTTGCCTTTGGCAATTGGCATGCAGTGCAATACAGCAGTAGCACTTATCTTTGCAATACCACCCTGACTTTTGTCATTCACATGTGAAGCCTCACAATTTTGTGAAGCCACCCTTTAGAATAGTAATCTAAATTTTTTGATTTCTAAAATGCCCCTAATTCAGGTTTCTATACCCAAATGTCCTCAATTTTTGTTTCTATAGTCAGAATGTCCTTAAGGTTTTTACTTTTTTGGATCCCAAAATACCTCTAAGTCAGGTTTCCTTGCCCAAAACACTCCTCACAATTTTTAATGCCTATCAAGTTTGCCCATTTTCATTTTCTTTATTTCTAAAATAACCCTCAAGTTTTTATACCCAAAACACCCTCAAAATTTTCTATATCCAGAATGCTCCTAATATTTTTTGATTCTTAAAATGCCCCCAAGTCAAGTTTCTATACCCAAAGTTCCCCTCATATATTTTTTTAAACCTAAAGTGTCCCTCAAGTTTCTATACCTAAAATGTCTCTTAATTTTTTTTTTCAAAATGCCCCACATTTTTATACTATCTATGCACACGCATCGCTTTTCTGACCTACTATTATATATTTTTACTATTACAAAGAGAATGGACTCATTAATAACGTTGATTAATGAATATTGTCATAATGATAAAATTCTTCTCTTCTACCTTTACTATTATAGAGATAGAGATAATGTGTTAGTTAGAAACGTTGATTGAATTTTATCATAATGACAAATTTACCCTCATGCCTATCTTTTATGCTTTTATAATGAGAATGACAAAAGTACTCATATATCTACAGTATTGTGAGAAAATTACCTTAAAGAATACGACCCTTAAAAACATTGATTGAGTATTGTTATTATTGACAAAATTATCCTTACACATATATTCTCTATTATTATAATAAGAATGACAAAATTATATTTTTATGTATACCTCTCTATCTCATCTCGAGGAGTGCTAACCCTACTTTCAGTCAATGCCTACTCTCAACCTCCACCAACCATTTGTCCATTTTGCATGAGAGAACGCTTCAACCATTGCAAAGTGAATAGGTGGTTGGTGGATGTTGAAAATAGTGGTTGACTGAGACTAGTGCCAGCATTCCTCATCTCTACTATTATAATTGCTATTAACAAAATTACTAGAATATGACTTATAAAAACTTTGAGCCAATTTAATCACTAGAATCCAAATTATCCTTATACTTATCTTTCAGTAATGAAAATGATAAAATTGTCATTCCACTTATATCTTCGTTATTTATGCAATTTTAATTATTATTAACAAAATTATTTTTCTACTATTATAATAAAAATAACAAAATTCTCCTTATATGTATTTTTTTTTATCTCTACTATTAAAATGAGAATATGACGCTTATAAACATTAACTAAACAAAATTATCTTTACACTTATAATAGCATGTGGTATGTTGATGCACGTGAGAGCGAGGGGAAGGAGTTAACTATAGTTAATAAAAATTAAAAGGGATACATGTTAACCCAAAGGTACCATTGAACTCTCCCCGAGTTCAATCTACTGGCTGTGATTGTGTTCTTTAAATAAATAAGGGATAGTTTGGAAATTACAGTAAAACATTAATATATTAAAGTAAAATATTAAATCAAAATTTGGTTTTATATAAAGATAGTTTGAAATTTTCAAAAAAATCAGGCTATACCTCCCTTTTGGCATTATAATAGTAAAGATGATTACACTTTAACTTAACAATATTCTTATTACAGATTTAGTGGTAATTTTATCTTTCTAATACTCTCTACACTTCATGCCTCTCGTTCCTAATTTTTTCACATCTCTCACCTTCTATGTACGTGTATCACGTGAGTCTAACTAAATACCTCTTCCTACTCTTTAAAGTCCAACCGTACTAATTCTTTTTCTAAAGGCAAATCATTAGTTAAATAAATGACAAATGACAAGGGTCCGTACTAAGCTTGTCGCTATCTTCTTGAGGGGGACCTCCACTCACATTCCCCTTTAAGTCTTAGCCATTACAACCCTGTCTAAACTAAAGTGAAAATCAGTGATGGGACAAGTGATGTCCATTTTCCACATGCTGATGATCACCTGAACGCAGTGTTAAAGAAGAATTGGGAGCGTTTGGATTGGATTTTTTTGACGAAAATCGATTCTAATAAAATTAATTGTATAGAAATTATGATCAAATAACCATTTTTTCAAATAACAGTGTTTGGAGAATACATAGGTGAGACCATGAATTTCTATACGATCAATTTTATCATAATTGATTTTTGGCAAAAAAAAATCCAATCCAAACACCACCGAACTGTGACCTTTGAAGCTGCTGAAGAATTCCAACCAAATCAGGGTTACGGATCAGCCAATTGCGATTGAACTCTCCCCCAAGTTCAATCACGCCAATAGGTCAACACCTTTAACCCCTATTAACTATGGTTAAAATTTACTAACCCATGAGTTTAAAAGTATAACCTTTGTCCGTCTTAATTAATTAATTAAAACAACCGACAGTTGAGTACTCCTGGCCGTTAACTTGCATGTGGTGGGTGGTGGCCCTGCCACGTGCTGAAGGGATTAGTCGACCAATGGCTGGACAACCCTAGCAAAAAAAAAGGTATTTAGTTATTTGATTTTATAGCTTTGAACTGTCTTAGCTAATACTACAAAACGGCTTAAAAGGCCTTTAAACTGACTGTTAAGTAGGTTTCTTAAAGTATCTTAGGTGGTTTGTCATTTTCATATTTGCGTAGGTGATAACTGAACACCGATGTGGTTCCTCATTGGTTTCTTAAGTGCTCAAAACCTCTGGACTAGGTGATAGATAAGGAAGTGTTTGAGAACAATGGCCTAGGTTCAGTTGGAAAGGGAGAGACGAGAAGAGGTGCCTAACCCACTCACTAGACTCCGATAGCAAATAAACTACCCTCTATTCTTGAAGTGGAGCTAAGCCGACATCCATATATACCAAATGATATGCACGTGTCAGGAATAACGATCGATCTCTCATGAAGGGCGTTCTTCGTCTCCGCCAACGTAGGTTCCTAACCCTCTCCGCTCCCTCGCTCCTCAGCGGGAGCCTCTGTATTTCACTCAATCAAGTAGTTGCTCCATTCCGTCTTACCGGACTAGGGGGAGGTGAAATGGAGCTGGAATGACATCGACTGATACCAGACTTCGCACAGATAGAATCACAGCCAATTGAGATTGAATTTATGGAGAGTTAAATCACACCCACATGTCAACAATGTTCTTTTTAACCATACTAGCCATGGTTAAAATTCACTAACCATTAGAGTTCAACAATCTAATCTTAGATTTTTGGAAATTCTTTTTTTAAAAAAAAAATAATTAATCCTAGGGTTAAAATTTCTTAGCCCTAAGGTCAATTTTTTTTAAAATATTTTATCTAAAAACCAAAATTAGATTGTTGAACCTTAAAGAATCTTAATCATGGTTAATAGAGATCAGATCATAGCCAATTGAGCTCAGAAGAGTTCAATCGCATATGTGGTGCTTGCTTATTGGAAGAAAGAAAAAAAGGCAGAAAATGAAAAGTTAAATCTTTTTTCTCTTCCAATAGGCAAGTGCCACATATGTGATTGAACTCTCCTGAGTTCAATTGCAATTGGCTATGATATGATCTTTGGTTAAGATGGGTTAAAAAGGTTACGTGTTGACCTGTGCGGACGATTAAACTTTGCCTGTGTTCAGTCTCGATTGGTTGTGATTCGATCTTCTTCGCAGGGGTGTAATCCTCTATTTCTTAACCCTTGTTGGAGTGATTAAGTGGGTTTACCCTTAGGAAAATAATCACCTCCTCGCTCGTGATGACGCGGGGAGGGGCATCTCGACTCCCATTTTCTTGCCATGTGTTCCTTAACTATGGTTAAGATTCATCCACCCTTATGCTATGTTTGGTTGTCGAGAAAATAGGTGAAAATATGGAAAAAAAAAAAATTGAATTTCTAATACAATTTTTAGTTGAGTTTTGTCTCATTTTCTTTTCATTTCCATGTTTTTACTTATTTTCGCAACCAAACATAGGGTTAGGGTTCACCAATCTACCTTTGGCTTTTAGAAAAATAAAATAAAATAAATTAACTAAAGGGTTAAAAAAAAAAAACTAACCCAGAGTTGATAGGAGTTGAAGGATAGGAGAGAGCGAGGAGGAATAGTCCCCTCCTCGGCCGACAAGGGGACTATTGCTCTTACCCTTAATGGCACTTTTTAGTCGTAAGAAAATTTACTTAGAACCAGTGCCAGGGGCATTTCAGCAATTTAAACCCTCTATGAAAAAAGGGTATAAGTAACGGTCGTTTCTTTAGTGGGGAGCGAGTTCTCTAGTCGTCTCTCCAGGTTGAGGAGAGAAGACTGTAAGCGCGCTAAAAAGTAACGGTCGTTTCTGTAGTGCAATGGGCTACAAGGTGAAGAGAGAAGAATGTAATCGCACCAAACACGACTCTATTTTCTCTCAATGGAAGGTTCGATCTTCTCACTCTCCCTTTCTAACATACTCCGATTTCCTCTTCTATTCTCTTTCTTTTGTGGTTCGAATGACCCAGATCATGAACCCAAGGATCTGATCTTATTGTGACTTTCGTTTCATTTTTAGACCATGTTTTAGTGCTAGATCCGATATGCTTGTGTTAGCAGTGACTTATCACGTTTCCTCTGTTTCTGGAAAATGTTGAGAGTTCCTATATATATTTTTTTTCAACATTTGATTACATATTTTTTCAATTTTATTTACTTAAAATTTTTTGATTGTTGTTAATGGGTTGGTGTAACAGTTCTGATAATCGTTGTTTGTACTTAAAGAAACAAATAGAGGAGAAAAGAGACAGAGAAGGAGCGGCTCTTGATCTCATAAAATGCCGCTATTTCGACTTTCGCAGACAAACAATTTTAAAATATAAATTTTAAGTACATACCTGCCAAGGTTGCAGGTATCTCGAGCTTTCTCCTTTAGGCTCCGTTCTTTTGGTGGAACTTTTAAAAGTCCGGAACATTAATGTTTTGGAACGAGAGACAACAATTTGGGAAGAGCGGGGAGAGGGTTTCTAACCCTTTTACTTGATGGAATCTCAGATTTATCGAATTCAATTTAATTAGAAGTTCCACATCTATGGAACTTAAAAAATCCAAAAACTTTGGAGGAACTTGAAAGATCCATATTTGTAGAACTTTTGTACTCTACGGAATAATATACTTATAGACATTAAGTAAAATTAGGCATGAAACAATGAAAGTTCTAGACTTTAAAAATTCCACCAAAAGAACGAAGCGAAGATGAAGATCCACTCTCCACCTTAGACGACCAGCTTCACCTGCATGGGAACTAGTCTTCAACCCATGGGAGCTAGTCTTCAACTCCCTCATTTCCGTTGGCTAGATGGGGATCCCTTTGTTCTCTTTCACTAGAGAATTTTGTCTCTTACTTGAAAGTGAGAGTTGGGACCAACTCCCTGTTTATAGGGTCTTAGAATCTCAACTCATCAAGAATGTTGGGTCTACATATTCAATTATTTTGGTGGGTACATAATCTAAAGAAACTCATTATTATTGATAGACTTGATTACTTGAATGACTTACAAAGTCCCAAAGAGGGTTTAAATAGATAATTCAATATTTCTATTATAGAAGGAAACCTAGATCAAAGCAATTCAAATCTAATTTTACCTAATCTAATCAATTCAAATTCAAATCACCTTGTGATTAGATATCACCCTTCCGCAATTGCATGGTCCTTTAGAGAAGGGACATGCAATTGGTTACAAATGTCAGCCCTTGATCTTCCTTAATCTTTTAGATTTGTTAATAAATAACTAGAACATCCAATCATGCTTGGTGGTCGCTGCCAGTCTGTGAAGTCCATCTCTGTCACATCTCGCTTAGTTTTGAGTCTGTCAAAGCCGGTGGTCCACTAGATCAAGCTGTTGTGATTTTCTCTCAATAGCACACGAAGTATGACATGCGATTTGAAGAAAAACTCTCATTTGAGAGGTTTCAATAAATGAAAAAAAAAGAAGAGATCGTGAGACATGAGTATGAGAACTAGGGGTTGTAGAGGTATAGAGGAGGATGATATGATTTTTATTTATACAAAAAATCAAAAATTTCATACCCAGCGGGCGGTGGTGGCACTACTTGCCGAAAAGAGAAAAACAAGAACTAAAAGATCACCAAATGATCGATGACTCTGATATCAGAACGAAACTTAATATTATTGATAAATTTGATAGAATTGAATGGTTTACAAAGACACAAAGAGTGTTTAAATAGATAATTCAATATTTCTATTACAGAAGAAAACATTAATCAAATCAAATCTAATTTTACCTAATCTAATTAATTCAAATTTAAATCACCTTGTAATGAGATATGGTACCGGATCTCATCACACTTTATTATCCTTTTCCATTCTCTATCATAATCAATTTGTTATTATTCTTTGTAATAGGGGTGTATTCGAGCCGAGTTGGGCTAAGCTCAAGATCGGCTTGAAGATAACCATACCAGGCTCAACTCAAGCTCAAATCAAACTTAAATAAATGGGCTCGAAGCTCGGCTCAAAGATGCATTATCAAGCTTGAGCTCGGCTCGAGCTCAAATCAGTTCAATCTTGAGCTCGAGCTCGGCTTGAAATGTTCACGAATACTTTGTTTAGCCTCTGCCTTTGTTTCTTCTGTGTTTTCCCCTTTTCTTTTGAATATGTAGAATTCAAAGTGATAGGAGGAGGTAGGGTTGAATAAAAAAAAAGAGCAGGTAGGGAAAAGAAAAATCAACTGGGGTTAGCTCCATCCTAATTTAAATTCAAAATCGTATACCTTACTATAGTGGTGTGTGGAGTTGTTTACCCAAAAAAATATGTAAAAAATTGTACAAGATTCAGGTGTAGAATAGGGATTAACTTGCAATGCAAGTGACCTCTTTTCCTGTTCAAACTAAGGCCTCGGATTGTCTCTGGTGAAACCAGAAAATGGTATCGGGTGTCCATACATTGTGTGACAGTTGGCATAAAAGGGAGAAGTCATTTCATTTTCTCTCCATTTCATTTCCTCTCCATGATTTTGACTTCTCCCCAATTGATATCTCTTCCACTTTTTCTCACACACTTATCACCACATGTCTCATTATGTGTGGAGCAGTCAAAATCATGGGCCTCATGATTTTGACTTCACCACCACATGTCCCCTATTCTATGGACACCCGAGACAAGCCCTTTCTGGCTTCGCCAGAGACAATCCAAGGCCTTAAAGTAAACCAAGAAAAACGAATAGGAAATCGTACCTTTCTAAAACAAAGAACAAGATTAAAGTGTTATGTCGAGTTCAAAATCTAAAGCGCACCGGAGGATCGTTGACGTTGAGAAAACGTAGTCTGTCATACATTGTCTTCTTTGATTGCTCAATAACAAAGATGCGGCTTTGTATTGGGTGGTGATGAAGTCGCCGCCAGGTGCTGCTAGCTAGGATTTAAGTTGCACTTGAAGAAAATGCAGATTTTACTCTGGCAAAGCATCTCGTTCGTCCGGTTGGTGTCGCAGAAATGGCAAGAGGTGGAGGCGATGAAGCAAAGGCCCTCAGAAGTTTTGGTTGGATTGTACTTATTTATATTTATGTTATATATATAATATACTAGCACTGACCCCCTGCAATGCACGGGATACTAAGTCTAACTAATTGAATTACAAATAATATTTAATTAATTAGAATAATTTAACTTTGATTTTTAGAAAAAAAAAATTAATCACATGAATGAGTGAATCATAATCACAGTTAAAAAATTGAGTATTTTTTCTAAAAACTAATATTAGATTATTTAACCCTAAGGTGAGTGAATATTAACCATAGTTAATAAATGTTAAAAGAACAACATATTGACTGGGTGAGAATGCTCGAGTGTCCCATCCTACCTTTGTTGGATGACTACTTAAAGCTAGTATGATAGTGTACTCGTTCTCATAAGGTTCCATAGCCACTCTTACGGTTGGTACCCATTTTAGAGTGTGCTTGTGGGTTGATTCCTCATGAGTCAGGTGTGTGTGTGTGTCCTCAGGTCGTTTGCCTACTGGCTTGCCTTATGGTAAGTTAGTCTACCAAAAAAACCTTTAGTCCCACCTCGGGCAGGTATGATAGTGTACTCGTCCTCATAAGGTTCCATAGCCACTCTTACGGTTGGTACCCGATTTAGAGTGTGTTCGTGGGTTGATTCCTCATGAGTCGGGTATGTGTGTGAGTCTATGTCTGTGTGTGTCCTTCGGGTCGTTTGCCTACTGGCTTGCGCTTGCCTTGTGGTAAGTTAGTCTACCAAAAAAAAAAACACCTCTTCATTGGAGAAGGTGGCTCGAGGGGTGCTTGCCTCCGACGTCAGAGATGTCACCCGCAAAATTGAGTGACCGGAAATCTTACCAACATGGGTGTCGGTTAGAGTGTTTAGGGTTTCTCTGCCTGGAACTGGAAGGGTTCGTTTCTTTTTTATATTAACCTGCAACTTTGACCCCAGAAGCTCCAAGAATTCAAGAACTCCAACACTAACCTGGAATGCTTGAGAATTGGTTGGGAACTGTGGGTTTGATTTGATTTGTTTTATTGTCTGGTTTTTAGGGTATACGTGGTTGGCTTGTCTTGATTCTCATATGTTTATTAGTTGTTGGAGTTGTGCAGATTTTTCACACAACGGATTTTGGTAGCGTTGGTCGCAGCTTGCGCCCCTACCATGGCAACGATGGTGCAGATTTTCTAGGGTCCCTCTCATTGTAAATCACGTTTAAAGAACCCAAAGATAATCAAAGGAACATAGTTAAACAAACGGGTTTCTTTATTCAATCAAGAAGAGGCATCGATCAAGAAAAATAAAAAAGAGACATGGATCAAAAAGATTCAGGAAGAGACATTGATTAAAAAAAAAAGACATTGATAAGTAAAAACTAATACTAACCTCAAACTTCGATCGAGAATAAATAAAAGACTTGGAAATTTATTCTAAGATAGCCTTTTGGCAAATAGGTTGACTGGCCAAATTTATGGAACAGAGGTTGCTTGGGGAGGAGTTTGCTTGGCAAAAGGTTGCTTGTGGCAAAACGTGAGTAGATCGTATATTGTTTGGAGATAGATAGAGATAGAGATGTGAGAGAAAATTTAGGAAGAGGGGTGTGAGAGACTTGAGTAGATCGTGTATTGTTTGGGGAGATAGATAGAGATAGAGATGTGTGAGAAAATTTAGGAAGAGGTTGGAGGTGGTTTTGTTTAACATAGTAGATGAACGGTGGAGATTAAAGAAGGAAGCCACATGGCACCTTTAAGATAAAATTCATAGGATTGTTGGGATTGAAAATTGGAGAGTAAAGAGAGAGGGTTATGTGACACTTATTTCTTTATATTATAAATAAATTTATTAGTACTAACTAGTAGAGACCCCGTGCAATACATCTCTCTCTATCCCTCTTATAACAATCTCCTAAAATTTGTCTCTACATTCTCTTTCTCTATCCTTCTTATCTCTCTCTTATCTCTTATCATAATCCCCTAAAATCTCTCTCTACATTCTCTATCTATCCTTATCTCTAGTTCTCTTATCACAATCTCCTAAAATCTTTCCAACGAATCTCTACATCTCTCTCTATTCCTCTTATCACAATCTCCTAAAATTTCTCCCTACATTCTCATTTTCTATCCTTCTTATCTCTCTCTTTATCTCTTATCATAATCCCCTAAAATCTCTCTCTACATTCTCTATCTATCATTATCTCTATTTTTCTTATCACAATCTCCTAAAATCTTTCCAATGATTTTTAAATTGTGAAGAAAACGTATGTATCCCCTAAAATCTCTCTAATAGTTTTTGAATTGAGAGGGAGACGTGTGTGAGAGAAAGAGTTAACTGCTGAGATTCAAAAAAGGGTGTCACGTAACATCCTTAAAATAGAATTCATAGGATTCCTGGGATTGAAGATTGGAGAGCAAAGAGAGAGGGTTAGGTGACACTTATTTGTTGGGGGTTCGGTGACATTTATTTCTTTATATTATAGATAGATACATATAGTAATCCGAGCCAAGCTTTGAGCCAAAACAAGCTTATACGAGTCGAGCTTCGAGCCGAGCTGAATCAAACATGGGTTAGCTCAAGCTCGACTTGTTTATTATTTTGAACCCAACTCCAAGCTCGGCTCGGCTTGGCTCGATCTAGCCTAAAATCCTAGCTTGAACTTGGCTTAATCAAGCTGAGCCGAGCCTACGAGCCAGCTTGACTTGGGTGCACCCCTACTATGTAAGGATACAATAACACATAATTAGGGTGCGCTAAGTATGGTGTGCACCTCAATGATCGGATTTTTACCAGCATACCAACTTTTACTGGAATACCACTATCGATCAGGAAGATCAATCAGAGATTGTGAAAAATCCGAAACTTGTGATCTCAATGAGACCACAAAATCTAACAAGATCAATATCTTATTCGAGAATTATCATTGATATTTTTTTTCGGTACAAGGAATTATATATGTACTGTTAGCAATTAGGGATAGTGGATTAGTATATAGTGAGTGGACCTGTTGCCTGCCATTGTCACTGAGATAAAGTTTCCCTCCTTGGAATTTGATCCCTTCAATAATTTATAAGAGTTTTCTTACAACCTATTTATACATTATAATGAAGCTTTTCCTCCTATAACTTCCCATAGAACTTCACCACCTTTTTCTTGATTTCCTCGTCACTTTCCACAAACTCTAATCCCACCCTCAGCCTAGAAATATGATTAGCTCTCCTCTTAACATTTGCCATTCTATGAAAAAAACCTTGATATTTTGTCTCATTTAAGCCAATGACTGGATTTCTGCTTTCAACTTATCTCTTTATTAGCTAAAAAATTATGATACTCTGGATATCAAATCCAATCTTCAATATCTATCAACCCTAAGAGAAATGGGAGGCTCTTCTTTCTTATCATTCTCTGTTATTTCTTCAAGAACTTTTGATTTCTTAATAAAATTATTCCTAAGCACCTCCTTTTTCCAATTCTTGAGTCTCTCCTTCACAACTTTAAGCTTTACACCTAAAATAGTACGAGGGGATCGAGCCCCAAAAACTTACATTGTGTCCAGACCACCTTTACTACCTCATAAAAAATTTGGCACTATCAAGTATCATCCACATGTTCTCAAATCTAAAGGGAGTTAGGCCTCTCTAGATTGTAGCTGTCTCTAGTAAGATGTGAATGTGATCTGAGATTGATGCGACTTGTTGATTTCATCAATGGGAGAAACACTTTTTTTAATTAGTGAAATAACCAAATATATATATATATATATATATATATATAAGAGCAACGAAGGAGTAGAGATGACAAGAAGAGAAACAATATCATCCTTGTTTCTTCTTGTCGTCTATGTTCCTTTGTTTCACTCTTCTTTTTATATATTGATTCAAATATATTGATACAAAAAAGAATATAGATGACAAAACAAATCACAAGAACCCATAGATTAAAGAGAAAAGAAAGAAATAAAAGAGTTGAGAGAGCTACAAAAGGAGGCTCCAACAATTCACGACGGAATCATCATCACTTAATCAGATAAGCACAGACAACTCCGAAATCTCGATGTCACCCCTTATAGAGCACCAATCTAACAATAACCGCCAGATACTCGAGCAAATTCATTGGGGGGGGGGGGGGGGGGGAGACTGTATCATTGAAAATCCACGGATTCTTTTCAAGCCAAATCGACCGGGCTAAGGCCTCTAGAAGATAGGCCCACAACAAAACAGCAAGGGCCTCCAGCCTCACCGAAGCCCATAGGATAAGAAGTCTTGAAAAAAACCCGAGAAGACTCATGCCACTCCCAAATGCAAGAGGAAGTGGCTCCAAACAACTGTTGCAAATGAACAATGCAACAACAACTAATCTAGCTATTCCTCAGCTTAAGACACATAAAACATCAATTAACCATCCCCACCCTCAGTTTTTTAAATGGCTACAAGTGATAATATTGTCACTGAGAATATATGATGGTAACCAAAGAAAAAAGATATCCCAAATGGAACACCGTGGTTCCAAACAATCCTGTAAGGAAAGTAAAGAGAGTGAACGTCCCACAAGAATAGAGTAAAGGATCTCACTGAGAGACCAAATACGTCTATTCCTACAGAGGGGACGAAGGAAAACTCCTCAATCTACCCAGGAGGCAATTCAAATCCTCCAACTCCAACTCCTAATCATAGTCTTCTCCTGAGCCTCAAAATACTCACCGACTTATCGCCCACACACTCAAAGTTGGACTCATTTGATGCTCCCTTTTCTAGAGCCATGAATAAAGCACACCAAAATCCTCCTTGAGACATGACAGACCACACCGTTAATCCTTTCAAAATTTAACGTCGTTACCGCAACCCACCCGGTAAGTAGTGAATTTAGAGGACTTACTATTAACCCCTGGAATTGCTTTCCCACAACCCACCCCATGTGAACATCTACCCTCACGTGACTCCCAAACCGACTTGACACTATATCTAGCTACAATCACCTGCCTAGGCTTTCGCTTTCTTCCAAAATATGCCAATGCCACTTCCCTAGTAAGGCCTATTAACCCTGACCAACGGCTTAATTCTCAATTTTTAAGGGCTTACAAATAAACACCTCTTAGTGGAGATAAACACATCTTAGTCCTCACAGGGGGAGACTTACTCTTCTTAAGAGCTCTTTGCGTAGCCTTCCAATATATTTTATATCCCTGTTTGTACTCCCAATGTTTGTGGGAAAAAATACTAGAAAGGATCAAAGAGAGTTTTTATGGAATGGTTTGACTAAGTCGAATAGTTACCACTTGGTGGAGTGGAAAGCTATTTGTTACCCAATAGTTTCAGGGGGTCTGGGCATTAAACTGTTGGTTAGGTTTAATCAGCCCTTCTAGGCAAGTGTCTACGGAGATTCGGAGTAGGGAAGGATAGTCTTTAGAGGAAGGTCATTGTAGCCAAATTTGGGAATAAGTCGACTTAGGAGCTGAGGGAGACTAGGGGGCCTTTTGGTGTGGACCGTGTGGTACGAGGTCTCTTAGGGAGGAATTTGGAGCCATGTACTCCCTAGCTTGAAACAAGAACGTTTCAGTTGCCTCATTTTTCAGCATTCAGTTAATATGGAGGTGTATTG